>OZ023218.1:41137116-41552116 GCA_963995525.1 Escarpia spicata
GGAGTGGAAGATACGCTGATAGACAGTGACAATGACAATGAGTTTTGTTTCCCTATGACCCCTTGTGGTGTATAAACAAAGTGTTCTCTCTAAAGTACATTTTAATAGAACACATGGTGTTCGTAAGAACATCTAGATTTCTATTATGTAAATCATATTTGTTTGATGTAAAACATAACACACAATACATAAAACATTCAGTGATATTACTATATTAAGTGTTTTCAATAATTTTATAATCAGTAGTGCAAACCAAATCATGTAAAATAAAATATAAAATAATATATACCACATATTATACATGTATTGCACAATTTGAACACATTTACATGTAATTATATGACTAATAAATTAACTATAAGCTACAATGTTTCTTCTATGCAATTCACAGTTTTGACAGGGAATTTGTTAGATAGGTAAACTTTGTCATGATTACATTAATACATCTGGAAAGATCTGTCAAATGTTTTAAATTATGTACATTAAACAACTGGTTTATTTTCAAAGTATTAGGTCTGTTTCTAAAGTATTCCTGTATGTATTGAGAGAGAGGAGAGAGAGGGGAGAGAGGGGAGAGAGGAAAGAGAGGAGAGAGAGGAGAGAGAGGAGAGACAGGAGAAAGAGGAGAGAGGAGAGAGAGGAGAGCGAGAAAGAGAGAGGAGAAAGAGAGTGAGAGAGAGGAGAGAGAGGAGAAAGAGGAGAGAGAGAGATAAGAGAAAGAGTGTGAGAGAGAGCGAGAGAGCGAGAGAGCGAGAGAGCGAGAGAGAGAGAGAAAGAGAAAGAGAAAGAGAAAGAGAAAGAGAGAGAGAGAGGGGGAGAGAGGGGGAGAGAGGGAGAGAGGGGGAGAGAGGGAGGGGGAGAGAGAGAGAGAGAGAGAGAGAGAGAGAGAGAGAGAGAGAGAGAGAGAGAGAGAGAGAGAGAGAGAGAGAGAGAGAGAGAGAGAGAGAGAGAGAGAGAGAGAGAGAGAGAGAGAGAGAGAACACAGAAAGACAGACAGACAAACAGGCATACAGAGAGGGGGCAAAGACTGAGGCAGAGATAGGCAAATAAACATACAGGCAGCAGGTAGGCAGCAGATATGCAGACATACTGGCAGGCACACAGACCGACATACTGGCAGACATACTGGCAGACATACTGGCAGAGAGACAGACAGAGAGACAGACAGAGAGACAGACAGAGAGACAGACAGAGAGACAGAGAGAGAGACAGAGAGAGAGAGAGACAGACAGACAGAGTGACAGACAGAGAGACAGACAGAGAGAGACAGACAGAGAGACAGACTGAGAGACAGACAGAGAGACAGACAGACAGACAGACAGACAGAGAGACAGAGAGACAGAAGACAGAGAGACAGAAGACAGAGAGACAGAGAGACAGAAGACAGAGAGACAGAGAGACAGAAGACAGAGAGACAGAAGACAGAGAGACAGAAGACAGAGAGACAGAAGACAGAAGACAGAGAGACAGAGAGACAGACAGACAGACAGACAGGCAGGCAGGCAGGCAGGCAGGCAGGCACGCAGGCACGCACGCAGGCACGCACGCAGGCACGCACGCAGGCACGCACGCAGGAACGCACGCAGGCAGACAAACGGATAGGCATAGAGGCAAACAGTCAGAGAAACATTCAGGCAGAGAAGTAGGCAGGCCGGCAGGCAGCCATACATGCACTCAGACAGGCAAACAGACACAGACTGACGTACGTACTATGTAACAGACTTATAGACTGACATTCGAACAGACAAATATAGAAGATGGTGGAGAGGGAGAAAGAGATTCGGGGAAAGTGAAGAAGGGGAGACAGAGACAAAAACAGACATAATTGTTATAGAGAGAGATACGGACATGAATACAGACAGACAGTGTGCTAGTTGCGACTACAACATAGTCAATCAACCAACGCTGCATTACTAAGTTGCGTCGGCTTTTCTAATTTATCATACGTGTTAAACCGCATGTAATAATCGGTAACCCTATAGATACTTGTCTGAACTTGTTCAGACAATGAATCGGAGAAACTTGTTTTAGCTAAGTACTTCTTTTAACTAATAACTATTACATTATCTAAAGTCATACGTATGCACACGATGTACCTATACACCACAATAATTAGTTAAAATGCATGTTAGATATGTAAGTAGTCTGTAAACACAATTTAACATTATACGACACAACACTCCTACAATCGTCATATTATAGCTGGCATGCCCGAAGAGACGGGTAATGGAGCAACAAGAAGCAACTTAAGTTTCGCATGATTCGAATAATTTCACTACTGTATATGACATATAAACATGAAAAAATCACTGACCAGGCCGTGAATATTGATACTCGCAATACGGAGCCGAGAGAACTGTAGGTATATGTTTGTGGATACGTCCATGATCCCTAGCAAACTGCGACTGGGTGTGGCTCGAGCTACATTACCCGCGTCTGGCGCATGACATAACAATAGCCTATGCAACCGCTTGCACGAAACAATTCCACCAGGGTTACATAATATAGTATACTTGTTGTGTTACAGATTCTGTGTGTGGTCGTACATGTCAACCGGCCCAAAACACGAACGGATTATACGCCCACGAACATTATTATTTGTAAGTTAACAACTTCATATTTACTCCTTTCCAAACATGTTTTATTCGTTTTATGATGCCATTACATTACACCTTACAACAATTACCACCTTCGTGAATTGCACGCACGGCTTGATTTTGACTAATGATTTGTTTTGATTTGTTTGCTCTATAATGTGTATCAACCAACATGCAATAAATATTAAATGAAATTACTGCCGAATATCTCAGATGTCATCAGACATAGAAGACGCCGGTAACTTGGGCATGTGTGTCGTCTACCAAACGAAAACCCTCTGATCGTAGCTTTCATACAAGCTTTTTGTGTATTGTTTTTTGAAGCGCAGTATCCTGTCCTAATAACCTCTGTATGCGCCTTACAATTTACCCCTGGCGCACCTATTTCTTCTTACACCTTTGTGAGAATTAATTATTACTTTTACGAACCCAACATCAAATAAATTTTCGAGCACGCGTAAAAGGAAGCGTAATGCAACAAGGTCATAACATATTGTGTTACCTGTAAACTCGCTGTTAAGGATGAAGGCACAGCTCATAAACTATCAAAGTGTTTATTGATGATTTGTGCAATATAACATCGTAATATTTTGTATATTCATAACATCATAATTGTTAACTCTAACCAAATTGCATACTACCGGACATGACATCGGAAGACGGGGGAAGGTTCACTTTTTGTGGACCCTTTGTTTTAGCGGAGTGTGTATCGCTACCTGTGCACTGTTCTAATGGCATATCAGCTCAACATGTTAACAGGCCTCAAGATATGAGCATAGTACGTCGATAGTTGATGTAGACCGTCAGATTATATGTCCGACGACTGGGAACTGCAAAATAAAGCAACTTAATATTGATCGTGTATCCAAGTGGAAGGTATGCTATTAAGATATAGTTTAGAAACAAGTTATTTTGTTTTAAGACGACCATGAAATATGATTTTGTTTCAAAAACCAGTTTGGCCCTGCTTGACAGATATATATATAACCTCAATTATACGCACGCAATCACGCACGAACGCTGGATATGTGACATAACCTTTACTTTAATAAGGTACAACGCATATATTCTAGCTGGTGATGAACCAATTCTGCTAAAAGGATTTGGCGTCGATAACTAATTTGTATGTTAACAAGTTCAAAAGTCAATATCGCATCTTCGATATCACCTGGCAGGACCGTGTCCTTACAGCGTCATTCTGTACCGTGCTAGGATCCCCAGCATGTAGACCTACTCACTGCTGAGCCAGAAACGTCTCCGCTCGCTGGACCTGGCATGGACGATGGCCGCTTGCCGAACGTCATCCTCACCTCTATGGCCAACTCGTCAGTGAGCGAAAACAGTTGGACGCACAGCCCTCAGATTCAAGGACGTCTGTAAATTAAGTGCGACCTGTAGGCCTGCAACATATCAGCTCTGAAGATTGGGAGGCAGAGGCCGACAATCACACTGCTTTATGCCCTAACAAAAATACAACTCAAATACCATTGGATGGTGTTAGGGTGTGTTATGGTCAAGGGTATTTGAATGGTCTTAAATTGTATTTTGAATGGTCCTTGTAATTAACTCTTAATTACGCTGCCGTTAAGAATCCCTCTAGCTGATATTATATTTCCAGCACTACCTTCCAGAGACCTGACCTAATCCTGAACTGTCTGTTAGCTCCGAACATATGCATAACAACTCTTGCTGTTATATGTTATATTTTAAGCTAATAATCTCTTTGAATTTCTAATTTCAGTTGTAGCTTAGTTAAGTGCTTTTTTTTTATAAATGTTGTAGTCTTCAGCATTTCCACATGATTACCATATCATTTCTTTGTAATTATTTTTTCTAATTACTTCTTTCTGGATCGTTTCTCTTTTTTTGAACGAAACAAATTTATCGACGATGCACTCAATTTCACTCTAAGACATTCCAGCATTCTAGCTGTTACTGTCTTATTTTTCAGTGTGTTATTCCAGTCTATCTTTACTAAATATTTCCTCATGGCCTTTTATCTTCCTTTGTGAAAACTTCTCCTGTACTGCTTTTTATTATTCCTTTCTGATTTTATACTTTTATGAGAAAATGTATCTTGATGTGACCACTGTATATACTCCATGCAGTAGCTCACATATCTTGACATGTCAACTAATTCATTCTGTGAGAGGATAAAACTAAGTCTAACGTACGTGTGTATTTGCTTGTGTGTGGTGTGTGTGGTGTGTGTGTGGTGTGTGTGGTGTGTGTGGTGTGTTGTGTGTGGTGTGTGTGATGTGTGTGGTGTGTTTGGTGTGTGTGGTGTGTGTGGTGTGTGTGGTGTGTTGTGTGTGGTGTGTGTGGTGTGTTGTGTGTGGTGTGTGGTGTGTGGTGTGTGGTGTGTGGTGTGTGGTGTGTGTGTGGTGTCTGGTGTCATGTGTGTGCGGTGTGTGCGGTGTGTGCGGTGTGTGCGGTGTGTGCGGTGGTGTGTAGTGTGTGTGTGGTGTGTGTGGTGTGCGGTGTGTGCGGTTTGTGCGGTGTGTGCGGTGTGCGGTGTGCGCGTGTGCGTGTGTGTGTGGTGTGTGGTGTACGTGTGAGTGGTGTATGGTGTACATGTACGTGTGTGCGTGTGTTCGTGTGTTTGTGCGTGCGCGTGCGTGCGTTCGTGCGTGCGTTCGTGTGTGCGTGTGTGCGTGTGTGCGTGAGTGCGATAAAACAGATAATTTTTTCGAGTTGTAAGACTCAACACGAGATGGCACCACCGTTTCCGAAGTTAGGAGACAGACGTGTCTTGAGCCCGAGACGGATACTTAGTTATTAAGCGTTTAAGAAATCAACTGTGAGTTTGTCCTATATTGTTATTTCTCGGTATGTGTGCTGGGTTGGTATAATTAACAGCAGCACAGTTGTCAGTGTTATTAAATAGCCAAATTAAACTGTTTCCCTCAATATGTGTATATAAACGCCCTATTATCGCCCAATGGGAATGGCAACGTGATTGCTGTCAGTGTCAAGTTTGTGAGTGAGTCACATATGTATATACATGTTTCTGGCTCAACCCAGACGCAGAGAAGCACCTACAAGGTGGATGCTGCTAGTAATAATTTAGCTATTTTATGCTAGTTAAGAGGCATTGGCATTGATCATCTGCAGTAACAAAATACGGATCTATTTAAATTTTAGCTAAATTTTAGGTTTGTATAAAACGGAATATTTATATTGACGGAGTGATCATAGCACGGCCCAGTGTATCAGTCAACCAGAAGATGATGAAAACCAACACAATACTTATGCCTTTTTATGGCACAATGAATTGAATATTGCTCTGGTTTTCACACTGTTTGCTGTAGTTTAGTACAATTGCCACCAAACAAAATGTATAGGTGACACAAAACATCAAATTAAACCCATTTTGGTAACATTTACATCATTTATGTAACTAACACATGAAATATTAGTCTATTCTGGATCAGTTATTGATGGACAGTCATTTTCTTTAAAAAAAACTGTTAAGTGGGGTTTTGGCTCACAGTTCACAATGAGCATCAGCAAGAAGCATCTCATGTTGGAATCTCATGTTCACGTATGATGGAATGAATACTTTGAGCCTGACATTATTATATATATAGGCCCTTGCCTTATTGACTGACTGACTTCATCCCGTATATTTTGTAGTTACTAAAATCTGATGATCGTAATTCATGATAGCTCATTCAAATGGTAAACCTTTTATGATATATTATCAGGCATTAAGAATGTCATCATCATCTTTGGTTGACTGGGGCCGGAGCATGGATGAGCCGTTTACAAATTGATCTATTGTACATTAGGGATGGGAGCTGTGTCTGTTTTTTTCTAGCTATGAGTAGGTACCCATCAGATGAATCTTAATACTGGTTCTACTTTGTGGTGATAGGAATGTCCAGCTAGTTGGATGCTTCTCAGGTGAATTGTGTTGAACAGTTTGTTTACATGTGACAACATTCCAATAAAGTTCTTTGTTAGCCTTTCTCCATTACTTGTTGATGTAGTATTCACTAGGTGTCAGAACTGTTGCAATGAAGATTGTTTTACCATTCTATGAAATGATAAAACCAGAATACGGTACAGTACTTATACATGTACATGTCGATTAATTCATATTGGGACAAAATATTTAATTGTGTGAGCAATCTGTTGATTATTTAAATGACAAATACTGTCAAATTTACCATTATTTGATTCCCTAAAATGTGATATTGCTGGCATGTAATGATTACGTCTTCTTTGTTTCAGGTGAAATACTTAAGGGAAAACATGAATTATATAATACGTAGAAGTGATCTTTCCCGTTTAATCACACGTTAGGATCAAAATGAACTTGGCTGTCGGATTGTATTATTTGTTCAAAGGATTCTTATATCCTCTTCAAGTGAAAGTCAGTGTGACAGTGATCATGACATCGATGATGGCCAGTTTGATTTGAATCCATCACGACACGCCACAAACAGGATTACAAAACACACCATGCCAAAGAAAATGCTAACAGATTTCAATAACGCATCTCGAAGCGAAGCGAAGTATACAGACACAATAAAAACACACAAAGCGATAATCTTTATATGAGCAGTCAGCATGACTTTGAGAGTTATCCTGATGGCAGTGGATATGATCTTCTGGAGCGGGAACGGAAAGATCCACGGAGACAGGAAAGGAGGATCCGCTCTAATCACAAGACTTTCAGACAACGTGGAAAAAATGTGGAATTTTGTCGGGGTTATGGAGGTTCTCAGAGGTATAAACCACGTAGACATGATAGAGAGGATACATGGAGATCTGACAGGATAGAGCGACATGGTGTGACGGGAAAAAGACGAGAGTCCAAGTATCATCAGAGAATTGTTAGAGTCTACCGGTTGGTTGGAGCCACGAAGTCAACTTCAGGAAAATCTATGAAACGAAGACGGGAATTGGTACAAGTATGGGCTGGCTGGTCCGGGAATGAAACGACGTGCAATGTGAGTAGGCATACTTTTTTGAGAGTCCATGAAATTATTTAGTTTTCTTAGAAAATGTTACGTTATAATTGCTTAGTGTTGTCTAAATGTCATTTTGTGACGTTCTTGTCACGGTTATGTATATAATTATATATATATATAAAAGTGAAATGCCACATTGGTTCAGACTTGAGGGTATTTTTTTATTAGTGAATTATTTCTTGTTTTTAAAAATGCAAAAAACAAACAAAATTCAATACTTTCACACCTCATTTTACTTAGTTTGGTGAAATGTACTATACGGTCCAAACCATTGTGATCTATCACATATGATTAGTTACAGAATACCAGTTAATATTCAGCCCACTCAACTATATATAGAAGAGTACCTGGTTATACACACTTATGGAAATCATAATAAAGGAATGAAAATAAATGTAACAGCATTTATATCAACAAAAAACATCTGGCCAGAGATTACCACTAATGCTGGGTGTACACTGCTAAACTTTTGTTGCCATTCATCTGTTTGATCAACTAAAAGCTGATCAGTCGTGCTATGTATGAAGGTCAGCAACTCAACAAAACTCGAGTTGCATGTTGATGTGAATGGTACAACAGTTGTTGAACCGATTCATCATTGGAAAATTGAATCGCACCAACAAAAGTTGCGTAATGTACAGCGGTGTAAGATGAGACTGTCAAGACCCGCCAGGTGAAACGGCCTTGCTAATAAATATCCGGGTTCTGAGATATATCGGAAGGGAAGTAGTTATACACAATTAAAGAAATTTCCTAATTTATTGGCCCATCTTCCAAACAACAAAACAAAACACAGCGATTCTTCAAGGAATCCTCCCTAACCTCTTATCATACAAAGTCTTACGTACATACATCTCTATCATAACATTTCATAGGTACACAAGGATTGACCAGTTCTTCAATCCTATACTATTTCATCAAAAGATTCTATAACATATTTGCCATATAGGCTCAAAGACTTCACCCCGTCCCGACTCTACAATAAATGATAACTATAATAAGAAAATATTCTTATTCCTTGGTGTGTAAACTACACCCTTCATATCATATGTTTTTCTACCGACATCATAGTACTTACACACAAACATATGTAACCTAATGTTTGCCGTAGATATATACATATCCGGACCCAATATCCCATTAGTAATAACAACCCCACCACCTTACATATTGTAAGTTCTAACAAACTATACACCAATAACCATTATCTGTGACACCGTAATACAACCTATGTTCACTTCTTCTTACTATCTAACGTTCACATAACAGAGCGATGATTCACCACCCCGCCTAAATCTCAAGATACCAGTATCATTGCGCTGACCATATTCCTTTATTATTGACCACACCCTTTGACACAATTATAACAATGTAAAAACCACATGTTTAAGCCAATACCTCTAATCTAACATTCACACTGATTCACTCATAATATATTCCACATACCTCCGGTATTTCTTCTACTCTACATA
Source organism: Escarpia spicata (assembly GCA_963995525.1). Taxonomy (NCBI): domain Eukaryota; kingdom Metazoa; phylum Annelida; class Polychaeta; order Sabellida; family Siboglinidae; genus Escarpia; species Escarpia spicata. The sequence goes on from OZ023218.1 coordinate 41,146,165, forward strand.
TGCATGGAGAAATACAACGTCAAAGCCACCACTGGGTATAGACTTCATGTTTGCCAACCGCACCATAATGTTTTCTCTCCACAGAAGAGACCAGATTACATTTCTTTGCTCTGTCGGGTTCTGGATTCGTCTGTTCTATTCTACTTTCAAATCTCAGTACCTCCACCCTATACATAGCATCAGTCATGTGACCCCTGCTGATGCTGATGCCATTGTAACAATTTCAACACCATCCAATAGGTGATAATCAACAAGTATAAAATCTTCATTGTAACGACATCCCTATACACCTTAATATTATCCCATTTAAACTTACATCCTTATCATCATATCTATTCATATGGATGGCGAATCATGTTATAAATATTACATGTTGTATTCGACAATCCTCCCTGTCTACCCTAACTATAATGATATTTGCCCGGTTCTTTAAAATCTGACCTTAGGTCACCACTCCAGTTCCTTCACAGTATTGCATAACCACTGGACAGCCATCAATGGCCTGCAGGGCAACCCTAACACCAGTCAGCCAACCATAGCTTTACATTGTAACCCTAAATGCAGTCTTTCACAGATGCTACCAACCTATGTTAAGTTCTTAAAATCACAATCTTGACAAAGACGTCATGGTTTCTTATTGATCAAATAGACGACACCCAACAAAAGTTTAGCAGTGTATGCCTGGCATTAGGTTTACAAATGTTACTTTTTTTTAAATAAATATGCCGCTAACATGAGAGCCACCCACTGATAAATTTAATGTGAAGTATTTGGATGTGGAATGTTGTTAATTACAATTGAAATATAATAAAACCAAACCTATATCTTAATTATAAATTCAGACCCTCGTCATTTGCTATTCTTTAGTTTTAACTTTAATGCCCACTTGCATATTACTAATTAGTATTCTGACCGAATGATTTCAGGGATTGGTCAAGAAGACCACCAGTCGAAGGTGAAGTTCTTTTTGGACTCTACCCGATTCTGCTGGCTCTTCAACAGGGGAGGTGCGAATGTCATCAGCTGTTTATGATGGACAGTCTAAGGGATTTGGATCGCTCTTAGTGGTTGAACTGTTGTCAATGGCAACAGAACGGGGTATTCCCATGTGGAGTTGTGATGTCGGAATGTTGAATTACCTCTCACGGTCACGTCTGCATCAGGTAAGAAATTAATGATTCTAAGTACTGTGCTTGCACACAGTATATCTGTATATGTGCATGATAATGTGTGTGTGAATTTTTTGTGTAAGTTGTGGTTAGCTGGTTGCATGGGGAACCCCCTTAATCTCTGTCAAGATCGCCATCACCCAAAATTCCATAATAAGGAAAAGTGCATCCAAAAAAGTCTTATCACTCAAAATACCATCAGTCAAAACCCACGGCAGTTAAAACCCCATGAATCCAAAGTTCAAAACCATTTTGATCAGTCAAAATCCCATCACTCATTATCCCGTTAGTCAAAATCTTATCAATCAAAATGAACATCCGTGAAAACCCACATCAGTGTAAAACACAATTCAAAACGCTGTCAGTCAAAACTCCACCTGTTTAATAAGATTTAACAAGATTGCCACCCAGAGAATTAACTCTAGATGGCAGGTGGACAAGGAAGCCACTTCAATAGTATTAGTAGTATCACTAGTATGACACAATATAACATGGCAAACAGTGTCAACACATTCAACATGAATTACGTTTAATGAAGTAATAATATTTGCCTCCAAATGTGTTGTGAAGTTTGATGATGTCTTTGAAGATCCTGATATCACTGTAGCACAATGCTTGCATTTTCCTTTATAATTCCCCTCCGTATTGGCAGGTACTACACGTACAGACGGTTCAGCCAGACTCAGAGAAGTCTTCAACTGAACGACCCCAGCTCCTGCCACTGACCAGATTTTATAAACAGTCCAGTCAGTTATGCTGTGTAAACTGTACATGGATTCATTGGCAGACTGGCAGTCTTCATTGCCTTTGTTAGGCTGTAGGAGCAGGTCTAACTCAAAAGAAGCCAGTATTACTCCAAAGTGTAGATTCCTTTGAAGTCCAAGTATGGGCAAATGGGGTAATCTGGAAATTCATTTGAAATGTTCATTTGTAATATAAAAGTAATATGTAAATTACTATTACATTGCTTTCTATTATTATTACTATTACATTGATTTTTTGCTCAACCTATTTCTATTACTTCACTATTTGTAATCGTTACTATTACATATTACTATTACCCCAGGCCTGCTCTGAAACCTTCATAGCAGCACGAATGGTTAACCCTAAGGCCTTTTCTTTTACTGTAGTACTTAGTACAGAACCCCCCATTGTATATTGTACATCTTTGTTCCCATGTCCTGTGTGGAGGCACTTACATTTCCCAAACTTGAACATTTGCCACTTTTAAGACCATTTGATCAACCTGTCAAGATCATCTTGTAAATGCTGTCTATCTCCATCACGTTTAAACACTTTTGTATCATCCGCAAATTTCAAAACCTTACATGTTATATGATCGTCCAAATCGTTGATATATATTTTAAGAATAATATAGGTCCCAATACTGCTCTCTGTGGTACACTACTCAAAACTGATTTCCAGTTTGAAGCCTCCCATCAACCTATCTGTACCCGTTGTCTTCTATCAATCAGCCATTTTTCTATCCAGTTAATTATGCCATTTCCTATGCCATGGGCCCTTAGTTTAAGCAGTGATCTTTGATTTGTCGAAAGCTTTCTTAAAATCTAAGTAGATGATATCTACCGGAGATCCCTCGTCTACCCACTTAGTGATATCTTTCAAAAACATAACATATTTGTTAAGCATGACCTCACTTTTAGAAACCCATGTTGAAATGGGTTTATGATGTTATGTTTAACCCAAAAATCCACCATGTGATCTTTAATTAGTCTTTCTAATACTTTGCAAATCACCTATGTTAAACTCACTAGTCTGTAGTTGTCTGACTTGTTTGTCGAACCTTTTTTAAATAATGGTATAATGTTTGCTTCTTTCCACTGGGTCATTCCATGTCAAATCAATCACTCAAAACATTGCCCGACTCCAATTTTGATGAAATTGAGCACAGTTGTTGGCTCACACGAGAATATCAAAGTAAAACAAAATATGAAATGTAGGTCAAGTTATATTGAAGATCTTGGTCACTGAACTTTGACCTGATTCACATACCTACCATTACATTGATGCCAATAACTCTGCTGTTAATAAAGGTAGAAAGCAAGTAATACATCATTGGAAAAACAATAAACAGGCACACAAAGGTATAAAATAAAATAAAAAATGTCATGTAAATAAACATAACATAGTTTTCATCATTTGACCTTTGACCTCAGATACCCAAAAAATGTATCCTCCGATTTTTGTGATTTTTGTACAGTATCCTATACTATTGCAGAAGAGTTCCTGAAAATATTAGAGTGGGCAAATAATAATGTTCAGAGATACATTAAATTGAATACACCTGGGTGACTTACCTTTGGTTTACACAACAGTGGATGCAACATTGAATTTCATTAGTTCATCTTTTTCAGATCACTTAAGGTGGCTGCATTGGCTATTATATGCTTCTTTTGAATTAACCATTTCTAATATAAGTTTTGAAGATAAGCTAACCATTTTTTCTTAGAGTTTATATACAATACTCCAGAACAAAAATAATAGATTGTTTATGTTGTTTAGATATATTTAAATGTGTTTAAAGACAATTAAAAAATATGTCAAAAATCACCTTAAAATGGCATTTTATTTCATTTTGAGAAACTCCCCAAAAGAAAAATGTGTATGGTTGTAAGTACAAACATGTTATTGACATTCCAATCCGTACTGCATTTTTTGCACGACCCCTTCACCAAACATAAAACCATCCAGTGCAATTTTTTGTAAACACAAGTCGAGTTCTTATGCCAAGTTATGGCTTTGTAAGTATTGTAGTTTTTATAAAAAAGTGACATTAAGTAATACTTCCTGGTTGTTACCAATAATACAACTGTCACCAGATGCTTGTTTTTTGCTTAGAAATGTGACTTTTTTTACTAGCATGTGGCTTATTTCAACACAATTTGACACACACTTCTATTACTGAGATTTTCCCCCAAGGTTTTCCCACCAAGTTGTCTCATGATATTGTGTTACAAAGGGCCATGTGTTGAAGTTGTTGCAGTAGACAAGGTTGATTGACACCTGCTGGGAACAGTCACTTGTCATTGCAAATGGCCTCTGAGATTATCCGGAGAATAAACAAAACTAAGGCCAGTTTTTGGTGATTTGACAGCGTGATGTATTTAGGTAATTACAATACAACAGACACACTAAAAATACTAGCTTTTAAAGGACTGATTGGTGACATATGGTGATGGTGCCTTGGTTTTTTTAATAGTACACATGTTCATACTGACACCTATTAATGTTCTATGAAGAAAAAAATAAAGAAATCAACTGACATGATAGCCGGTGCAGCTACCTTAAAAAGCTACCAAAGGGTACCTTATAATGAAATGAGTATATACTCACATGCTGTAGTCTCTCTCTTAACATATTCAGATTCTTTGCAGGGCCTCATATACTTTTTCTGTGTCCTCTGGATAATGTGTCATGGTGATGGTTGATGTGGGTGAAGGAAGTTCAGGTCAGCCTCTTCATCAGCTTGGATAATATCCATTACATATGCCACCCACCAGTTTCCATTATAGATGGCCGTCAGATACTCTTTGATATCCATGAGACTGAGACCATCACGCTGGGCTGTCACAATCTCATTTCTTCTGATGGAACATGTGAAATATATTGCTACTTTCAAGAGATTAAGTGATAATTGCTTGAAGAAGTGTAGCTTCTGTGTTCCTTCTATTGTTTTCACTCTGCATACAGCTTGCAAGAAGAGTTGTTTCTTCGTAGTACTCATCTGTGGTCAAAAAGTAGAATTTAATACAGGAATATGGGCTGATGCACATTCAAAGAGCTGCAAAATGTTTTGTCATATAATGAAGGTCAAGATCCGTGTCATCATTTATTATAGAAACTTCTGATTATGTACAACTGGGAATGCAACCCAGTCCATGGTAATGATACACTATACTATTATTCTAGGAATACTAATGGGGTCATTCCATGTCAAATCAATTACTCAAAACATCGCCCGACTCCAATTTTTATGAAATTTAGCACAGTTGTTGGCTCACACAAGAATGTCAAAATAAAAATTATAAAAAATCTAGGTCAAGTATATTATTGAAGATATTGGTCACTGAACTTTGAACCAATTCACATACCGACAGTTACACTGATGCCCATAACTCTGCTGTTAATAAAGCTAGAAAAGGAAGTAATACATCATTCGAAAGCCAATAAACAGGCACACATAGGTATTGTAAAATAAAAATATGTAAATAAAATAACATATTTTTTTATAATTTCACCTTTAATCTCAGATACCCAACAATTGTATCCTCCCATTTGTTTTACAGTATCCTATACTATTGCAGAAGAGTTCCTGAAAATATTAGAGTGGGCAAATAATACTGATGTTCAGAGATACATTAAATTGAGTACACCTGGGTGACTTACCTTTGATCTATAGATCAGTGGATGCAACATTGAATTTTATTAGTTCCATTTTTTAGATCACTTAACAAGCTCCTAAAGGGTACCTTCTAATAAAATGAGTATATACTCGCATGCTGTAGTCTCTCTCTTAACATGTATTCAAATTCTTTGCAGGGCCTCATATACACCCACATGAACATGAAGAGAGTCACTGTATCGTGGGTAGCAATATGATGGTGATGGTCCATATGGGTGAAGGAAGTTCAGTTCAGCCTCTTTATTAGCTGGAATAACATCCATTACATATGCCACCCACCAGTTTCCATCACAGATGGCCATCAGATACTCTTTGATATCCACGAGACTGAGACCATCTGTCACAATCTCTTTTCTTCGTATGGAACATGTGAAATATATTGCTACTTCCAAATCATTAAGTGATAATTGCTTGACGAAGTGTAGCTTCTGTGTTCCTGCTATTGTTTTCGCTCTGCATATGGCTTGCAAGAAGAGTTGTTTCTTCGTAGTACTCTTCTGTGGTCGAAAAGTAGAATTTGATTGCAGGAAAATGGGCTGATGCAAATTCAAAGAGCTGCTGATGAGGTTTTTTTGGAACAGGTGCACAATAATGGTATCATATATGTTACAGTCAGAAATGACAACATAACTAACATGTGACACACAGTCATTACCAGCTTCACAATAGTAGCAAACAAATGGGTGCAATATTGCCTGTGCATTATTCCAAGAGAACGATTGTACCTCATCTTGCAGGACGAAAAGAGTAGTAGAAAATGGCCTGGCTGAAGTGATTCACGAGTGTCTCTTAGACATGAAGACTGCTATCTGCTTATGAAATCGTGCCACTGCAAGATTTCAAGTTGGGTGTTGAATTCATGGATCAAATCATCTGCACTGAGTTTCATGGTTGGTCGTGTTGATCGATCAGTAGTTATCCATTTTTAAAATTCAATTTCCTTGATTACCTGGCTGTCAAATGTAATTCGTAGTCATTCATTTAAATCACTTGAGTCACCACACACTTTTTTGTAGAAAGCATGCGTGACTTGGTGGATTACATCGTAGTTGTGAAAGACAATGGTTGTAGTGAACCAGTGGGATGTGATCATTTTTTGTAAGTTTGCTGAGTTTTGCATTAATTTTCCATTCTGATGAATTGTGCAAATGCAAAGAACTAGTTGCTTTTGCTTATGGACTCGTTCACCAAGAACAAAGATGGAGAGAGTCTTTTTTCTCATTGAATAGAATAGAATGCTTCCACAAACTGGATGCCTTGCTCTTTCACGAAATGTTTTGCTCTGTTTGCAATGAGGTATGATGTGTTGAAGAGTGTTGCTGTTTTCCGGATGCTCCAACTCTTTGGGATCATGGTCAATAATTTGATCTTTTCGCTTCTCTTGTCTGTTTTCCAGAATTTGTCCTTTAACTGCCGATAATGGGAACCGGTGGCCAAGTGTTAAAGCACCGGTCGAGGGGACTGGAATCGAATCCGACTATCGGCCAGTTTAAAAAAACTTGGGAAATGTTGTTCTCTTGGAAAATACACTAGACCATTGGTCCCTTCTAACTGTTATCTGCCAGAGGAAGTAAAAGATCCCACACATGGGATAAATGAGCTAATTTGAGTCCATCCTGTAGTGGACTTACTACCTGTTGGGCATGTAGATGAGGATATTATGAGATAAAACCACAGTGCAACATTGTAATAGGACTTTGCTGAATAATAAGTATTTGTCAAAATGTTCCATTTTTTTAGATTTATGGTGTATAATATAAGCCACACATATTGTATTTTTATTGTGTTCTGTTCCATTTATTTCAGGTTGGTGTCATCACTGATGTCCAAAAGCAAGATTTGTCCATTCTGACAGCACTGATACCAATATAAGTGGTATAGTGTTTGTGTGTATGCATTCTGAATTATTGAATATTACGATAACATACCCTGTACAATTATACTGTATATTGCAATACAGAACTCGGAATCAATTTATTTGACCAATAAATATGGTACATGTGTAAGGTTTCAGGGCAAAGCACAATAGTGTAAATATCATCTTAAAATTGACATGATATTGAATATCTCAATACTACAAAATCACAATGACCGATATCTAGACCCAAACTATTTTTTTTTACAGTAGAACCTGTCTTGGATAACCACCTGCTTTCTCGGTTCCTCTTGAAATTTAGCATATTTTCAATGTTTATTGACCTGTCATGGGCGACCACCCGTCTTGAAAGACCACTTTTGCTAGGCTGAAGTGGCGGTCACTCAAGACAGGTTCTACTGTACATTTCAATTCTGCAATTTTACCTAGACAAATATGTCACCAGAGCTGCATGACGTTTATTGTATTTTACCCTTAAACCCTTCCTATATATACTATTGTTATGCACTGGTAATAATGCATGAGTGTATAAATACAGTGTGGTATGCCACGTTCCAAGTAATGGAAGAAAATCATTCAACCATGCCAATTATGTTCAGTCAGAATGTCTGACCCAACAACAGTTTCCAATCTAACATTCTAGAAGTGTTGAGAAACAGCCCATCTTGCTTAGAGTTTTCTTTGCTCTCTTTGTTAATATCAAATGGAATACCATGTTGTACCTGTTTCAAATTACCGTGGTAGTATACCAGCGGATATGGGTCAAATTCATTGACATGTATTTAAATACAAATAATCTTGAAGGATTAAAATATGATAAAATGAAAAAGTATATATTTCAATACAAATATGTATTAAAGGTACTTTTCAGAATTCTTTTTACAAAACCACCAATAGCAAAAATAATGGCAAATGTTATATTGGGATATGTTGTTTGTCAACATAATTTGACGATGTTATGTACAAAATGACATGAGATGTCACTTACTGGCTGGCAATCTTTGGTGTTTGTACCATGTATGAAAATACCATGTTGTACCTGTTTCAAAATACCATGGTAGTATACCCGAGTACAGTGTATATCAAGTCACTGGCATTGGAACAGGGAAGGGGGCGTTCCAAAAAAAAACACCTTGAGGTTCTCCAGACTCTCGATCTGCACCCCCTTGAGGCTCGCTGAAAAAAAAACCCTAAGGCACTCTGAAAACCTAAATAAGCACCCCCATTCTGCAATATTTAGGGGTAATCATATCTCCAGCCCCCCATACACCACCAACTGCACACCCCTTCCTAAATGTTGGGGAGCTAAGCTCCTAATCAACAAATATTAGGGACTAAGCCCCCCGGCAGGTTCCAATGCCTATGTAAGTAAAACAAGTATTACCATGTTTAATTTGTTTCCTACATGGGTGTTGATTGATGTGTATTTTAGCAGTAATATATTTTATGTTTCCAACAATATTTTTCTTGCTATCCCTGTTGTGAATGTCATTGTGACATGTAGTCTGTGCTATTTCAGATAATGGCTCATTACTGTTCACAAGTATTTAAGGATTAATTTCTTGACATGTATACTCAGTAGTCTATTTGTTGTATTTATCATATACTTAATTGTTCATATTGTATTATAATGTATACATAAGGATTTTATAAATGATTTGTGCCATTATTAGCATTGCTTGCATTCGTGTACATATATGCTCAATAGACTTTATTTTGTATTTGTTTTATTTGGTCATTCAATATGCTTAGATATTACTGTAGATTGCCTGTATGATTAATGTATTTGAATATATAATATAATACAAATATTTGAAGATTAACGTGCACCTCTGTTAATGAGTATGTCATACAGAATATTTTCTACAGGATATATTCTGTAGGATATATCCTACAGGAAATAGCCTATAGGAAATATTCCATAGAAAATACTATAGGATATTTTCTATAGACAAATTTCTATAGAATATTCTGTACAAAAAACTTTATAAAATGTCGTGTAGTTTTCTGTAGAAAACCACACAAATCCTGTGGTTTTCTATAGAAAATATCCTATAGTTTTCTATAGAAAACTGCAAAACTCGTGTAGTTTTCTGTAGAAATTTCCTATAGTTTTCTATAGAAAACTGCGCAAAAATCCTATGGTTTCCTATAGAAAATTTCCTATAGTTTTCTATAGAAAACTACGCAAAAATCCTGTAGTTTTCTATAGAAAATTTCCTATAGTTTTCTATAGAAAACTGCGCAAAAATCCTGTAGTTTTTTATAGAAAATTTATAGGTTTTTTTTGCTAAGGGTCCTGCCTGATGGCTGTGATCTCATTTGTAAGTTGACTGTCAGACTGCGCCAACTTCTGCCAGTCACAACAGGTTCAGTTCAGAAGGTGTTGGCATCTCTGGCCTGTACGAGTCCACACTCTATGCAGACCAAAAGGATCATGAGCCACCACAACCTCGTGGTCGATAAACACCGCACCAGTATGAATGAGGACACGAGAAACACACGACTCATGGTGGCACTGAATAGTGTGGGCACCGCCGACTATGGCCGTCGACCCACTGTCATCAAATTCTTGGAGAAGCCAAGAAGATGCTGGGCTCCATACTGGGACATCTACGGACAGCGTGAATTCGTTAGGAAATTCACCCGCGAAATGGGACTCGTCTAGTCATATTGAGACAACTGTCAAACGTTCTGACTTGCAGGATACGTCTCATGTTTCTATGACTACTGCATGTATTGGTTGTAATAAACATGTTTCTAGGATATACGTGTAACATTTATTTTCATACCAAGATGCAGTCGTCACTCGTCACTGTAGGCCCCACAACTATATGTGGATACAAAGATAATGACACATTATATTAAGCTTATGAGTACACAAGTGCAGTCAATGGCGGCGCGCCATGGAAGCAAGTGGTGTGCTCCCTGGGGATGTAACAATTCCCGGAAAGGTTGCCCCAATATGTATTTTCTGCGATTCCTGAAGGATGAAGAACTGTGTATAATTGTTTCCGATTGGTAGTAAACTTGGTTGGCATGGTAATATACTGTGTAAGCACTTTAGACTTCAAGAAAACCACAATACAACTGCATTGTCACAGAATTTCACGATGCATGAACTTGGGACACTCTAGACCTAGTATAAATTGAAAATTAAAAAGAAATTAAAAAATTTGTTTTGTGTGGTCGATCACTGCTCGCTTTCGATCACAATGTGTGGAGTTTATGTACCTTTGGATAATCCATAGGCCTATGCTAGTATGCCTAAATGATTGCCTATACTGGTATACTTAATTTTATAACTACATCTGTTAATTTTCCAAAGATTTTGATACCAACACTAGCTATGTAGCTCTGCTATTAGTACATATAATAGCCTATTGTGTTTGAGTACGGTTGTTAAGAAAAATAAGGGGGTAGGGCTAGTGTTTCGGTTTTGTGTGCAAACTATTACATTGTTTTGTCAGAAAATCTAGTGTTGTTTTATTTGGAATGAACTTGGACTGTTGGGAGACAAAACATAATTGTCATGCACCAGATGTGTAAGTAAGGATTTGAACTGATGCCCCCCCTTCACGAAACAAAACTAAACTGTTAAAATATTTTAGCATATGTTGTTTTTCTTTCAGCTTCGTCTATAATACTTATGTGAGCATTAACTACAAATACGTGTCACCACTCAAAACATTTTTATACAAAAATTTAGCTATGTAATCTTATAATTAGTACATATATTGCCAATGATGTTCTTGGGCGGCGGTTATGAAAAATCATGGGGTAGGGTTATTGGTTTGGTTATGTATGCAATATGTTACATCTTTGTCAGAAAATCTAGTGTTGTATCGTGTAGCCCTATAATTAGTAGATATATAGCCAATTGTGTACATGATAAAAAAATCTCCAAAAAACCCTCCAGTTTAGATTTGTATATTTCCAAAATAGCTCACTACGCAGTAAAAAATCTCAAGTGTCATCCGGGCTGGTTATGACCGGTAAAAGTCATAGATAAATCATGGCATGGATGACAGCTTGTAAATTTTTTTGAGATCCTGTTCCTAGACTAGCAGTATCATTCAATCCCAAGTCAAAATACAGCATGTCACTCTTACAGTGCGGCATCTGGTGAATGAGATGTGAAGTTAAATCCAATTTACTGGTGACACCTACTCTAGTGAATATAGCATACCTCCAGATGAAGAGAAGGGTGAAAGACAGATATTATGCACCACCCGCAGTGTTTTTGTACTCATCCCATGTACTCGTAAGCCACTGGAGGGCGCTGTGAAAATAATGTAACAAAAGCGTCCATACACGCACATTGGAGTGTCTCATCTCCATATTCCTAATATCTCTGACTAAACTATGTGTCGATTTTGGCAGATACCATATGGAGCACCAACGACTACCAAGCTGGAGCATACTTATTTCCCACAATGCAATTCTGTCTATGGCATGCGATCACCTGTAAAGCCTCAGGATCCAAACGTGGTAAATAATCACAAGAAAAGCCACCTTTTCTCCACAACAATTTTTTTCAGAATGAACATATTGCAAGCGGACGTTTAGAAGAATCTTAACATAATAATATACTGAGGCTTCTGTTTTGTTTCTTTTAAAATATCTTACTTCTACAAAGAGCTACATATATTGACTTAGCATATAAAGTTTTAATATTGAACACATTTTGCTGAAAACACAGAATTAATGTACTGTATTCTTTCTATTAAGCGTACAGTATGCGTAGCAAATATTTGACACATGGAAATATGTCAGATTTGTTGTTCCAATAAGCGTACAGGGGTGTGCACCCATTTTCTTTGTTTCCTGTGGTTCCTGAGTACAGCCATCTCAGCAGACATGACTGGCAGGCGATTTATGCATCTCACATATGAACAACAGGATACCAGAACACTGTAAATCTGATAATTTCCATGTTGTTTCATCACCAAGCTTTGAATCTAGTGTGATATTGATAGAAATTAAAACACAGTGATGGATTCAACCATTCAAGGTTGGCAATGAGATCACTGTCATGGCGTTGGATGCTGCTAAAAAGGGGGTGTATGCTTATTAGGGCATGTATGCTTAATAGAACGAATATGGTAAATTGAATTGTTATGCATGTAACATTAATAATAATAACATATCTTTAATGTGCTATATCTATCTTCAGCGCCTAATAAATGTGTTCACATTTAAAAAAAATTACTTAACAATGTGATTTAAAAAATCTTTAAAAATCGTATACTAGTATAAATGGTGTCGAAGACAGTGGTCATATACAGCATGTATCAGAATGCTTATTGAAAGTGTAAATTAAATGTTTTGTGTAATTTGTAACAGGAGTTTGCAGGTTTGACAGGGGATGTGCTGGCGAATACTACAGGAGATGCCATCGACCCAAACAGCAAGTCTCTCTCACTACTGGCCTGGTACTAATGACAGCACTTCAATACACTGAGGGTCATAAAACAACACAGAATTATGCATGTAAATTAGTCATAGTAATCTGATAGTCATTATTTGGGTGGGTAGACTGATAATTCTAATCATTTCTCAGCAGAAATGAAGTTGCAGTAGAATGCCTTTAATGTGTTATATATGTGATATCATATATCTTTCAGTGAAATATTCTTTGCGTGATAGTTTACATTTTCATTGGGATTTTCCCATTATAAATTGTTTACCTGGGCTAACGCTTCCAGCTGACTATATTAATCAAATTGTTTTATTTGATATGACATCTTGGACCGTCTAAAACATGGCCGTTTCCATATTAACTTGGGTAAATATGTTTGATAGAATAGCATTTGTCTAGAGACTTTTTAACCTATTTTATTTTGGAAACATGAAACAGTTCTTAAAAAACATCAGAAAATATCTTAAATGCCTGATGTGATTGCTCAAAGATGTTGATACCAGATGTATGTATACAGGTATTATATATCTCATACCTGTATTTCTCTTACAAGTGTATTTATAAAACTATAATCATATTGCACAAGTACATATTTTTTCATTAACACATCCTTTCAAAATATAAGATATGGTGGTGCTCTTCCAATTTATTTTCTAATCTCCATGATTCTGTTAACTTGATAATTTCCAAACCGTTTGGAAAATTTTAAAGATGAAACTTTGTGTCAAGATTTATGAAATTGCCCAGTATTATTTATATGATTGTATGCCAGCAAGGCAAGATGGCATTCCAGTTATATGCGATGTTTCAAGGTGCAGCTACAGGTATTACAGTGATATTATTCAGGTATACAAACACAAAGCATTAACTACAAATACGTGTCTCACCACTCAAAACATTTTTATACAAAAATTTTGCTATGTAATCTTATAATTAGTACATATATTGCCAATGATGTTCTTGGGCGGCGGTTATGAAAAATCATGGGGTAGGGTTATTGGTTTGGTTATGTATGCAATATGTTACATCTTTGTCAGAAAATCTAGTGTTGTATCGTGTAGCCCTATAATTAGTAGATATATAGCCAATTGTGTACATGATAAAAAAATCTCCAAAAAACCCTCCAGTTTAGATTTGTATATTTCCAAAATAGCTCACTACGCAGTAAAAAATCTCAAGTGTCATCCGGGCTGGTTATGACCGGTAAAAGTCATAGATAAATCATGGCATGGATGACAGCTTGTAAAATTTTTTGAGATCCTGTTCCTAGACTAGCAGTATCATTCAATCCCAAGTCAAAATACAGCATGTCACTCTTACAGTGCGGCATCTGGTGAATGAGATGTGAAGTTAAATCCAATTTACTGGTGACACCTACTCTAGTGAATATAGCATACCTCCAGATGAAGAGAAGGGTGAAAGACAGATATTATGCACCACCCGCAGTGTTTTTGTACTCATCCCATGTACTCGTAAGCCACTGGAGGGCGCTGTGAAAATAATGTCACAAAAGCGTCCATACACGCACATTGGAGTGTCTCATCTCCATATTCCTAATATCTCTGACTAAACTATGTGTCGATTTTGGCAGATACCATATGGAGCACCAACTACTACCAAGCTGGAGCATACTTATTTCCCACAATGCAATTCTGTCTATGGCATGCGATCACCTGTAAAGCCTCAGGATCCAAACGTGGTAAATAATCACAAGAAAAGCCACCTTTTCTCCACAACAATTTTTTTCAGAATGAACATATTGCAAGCGGACGTTTAGAAGAATCTTAACATAATAATATACTGAGGCTTCTGTTTTGTTTCTTTTAAAATATCTTACTTCTACAAAGAGCTACATATATTGACTTAGCATATAAAGTTTTAATATTGAACACATTTTGCTGAAAACACAGAATTAATGTACTGTATTCTTTCTATTAAGCGTACAGTATGCGTAGCAAATATTTGACACATGGAAATATGTCAGATTTGTTGTTCCAATAAGCATACAGGGGTGTGCACCCATTTTCTTTGTTTCCTGTGGTTCCTGAGTACAGCCATCTCAGCAGACATGACTGGCAGGCGATTTATGCATCTCACATATGAACAACAGGATACCAGAACACTGTAAATCTGATAATTTCCATGTTGTTTCATCACCAAGCTTTGAATCTAGTGTGATATTGATAGAAATTAAAACACAGTGATGGATTCAACCATTCAAGGTTGGCAATGAGATCACTGTCATGGCGTTGGATGCTGCTAAAAAGGGGGTGTATGCTTATTAGGGCATGTATGCTTAATAGAACGAATATGGTAAATTGAATTGTTATGCATGTAACATTAATAATAATAACATATCTTTAATGTGCTATATCTATCTTCAGCGCCTAATAAATGTGTTCACATTTAAAAAAAATTACTTAACAATGTGATTTAAAAAATCTTTAAAAATCGTATACTAGTATAAATGGTGTCGAAGACAGTGGTCATATACAGCATGTATCAGAATGCTTATTGAAAGTGTAAATTAAATGTTTTGTGTAATTTGTAACAGGAGTTTGCAGGTTTGACAGGGGATGTGCTGGCGAATACTACAGGAGATGCCATCGACCCAAACAGCAAGTCTCTCTCACTACTGGCCTGGTACTAATGACAGCACTTCAATACACTGAGGGTCATAAAACAACACAGAATTATGCATGTAAATTAGTCATAGTAATCTGATAGTCATTATTTGGGTGGGTAGACTGATAATTCTAATCATTTCTCAGCAGAAATGAAGTTGCAGTAGAATGCCTTTAATGTGTTATATATGTGATATCATATATCTTTCAGTGAAATATTCTTTGCGTGATAGTTTACATTTTCATTGGGATTTTCCCATTATAAATTGTTTACCTGGGCTAACGCTTCCAGCTGACTATATTAATCAAATTGTTTTATTTGATATGACATCTTGGACCGTCTAAAACATGGCCGTTTCCATATTAACTTGGGTAAATATGTTTGATAGAATAGCATTTGTCTAGAGACTTTTTAACCTATTTTATTTTGGAAACATGAAACAGTTCTTAAAAAACATCAGAAAATATCTTAAATGCCTGATGTGATTGCTCAAAGATGTTGATACCAGATGTATGTATACAGGTATTATATATCTCATACCTGTATTTCTCTTACAAGTGTATTTATAAAACTATAATCATATTGCACAAGTACATATTTTTTCATTAACACATCCTTTCAAAATATAAGATATGGTGGTGCTCTTCCAATTTATTTTCTAATCTCCATGATTCTGTTAACTTGATAATTTCCAAACCGTTTGGAAAATTTTAAAGATGAAACTTTGTGTCAAGATTTATGAAATTGCCCAGTATTATTTATATGATTGTATGCCAGCAAGGCAAGATGGCATTCCAGTTATATGCGATGTTTCAAGGTGCAGCTACAGGTATTACAGTGATATTATTCAGGTATACAAACACAAAGCATTAACTACAAATACGTGTCTCACCACTCAAAACATTTTTATACAAAAATTTTGCTATGTAATCTTATAATTAGTACATATATTGCCAATGATGTTCTTGGGCGGCGGTTATGAAAAATCATGGGGTAGGGTTATTGGTTTGGTTATGTATGCAATATGTTACATCTTTGTCAGAAAATCTAGTGTTGTATCGTGTAGCCCTATAATTAGTAGATATATAGCCAATTGTGTACATGATAAAAAAATCTCCAAAAAACCCTCCAGTTTAGATTTGTATATTTCCAAAATAGCTCACTACGCAGTAAAAAATCTCAAGTGTCATCCGGGCTGGTTATGACCGGTAAAAGTCATAGATAAATCATGGCATGGATGACAGCTTGTAAAATTTTTTGAGATCCTGTTCCTAGACTAGCAGTATCATTCAATCCCAAGTCAAAATACAGCATGTCACTCTTACAGTGCGGCATCTGGTGAATGAGATGTGAAGTTAAATCCAATTTACTGGTGACACCTACTCTAGTGAATATAGCATACCTCCAGATGAAGAGAAGGGTGAAAGACAGATATTATGCACCACCCGCAGTGTTTTTGTACTCATCCCATGTACTCGTAAGCCACTGGAGGGCGCTGTGAAAATAATGTCACAAAAGCGTCCATACACGCACATTGGAGTGTCTCATCTCCATATTCCTAATATCTCTGACTAAACTATGTGTCGATTTTGGCAGATACCATATGGAGCACCAACTACTACCAAGCTGGAGCATACTTATTTCCCACAATGCAATTCTGTCTATGGCATGCGATCACCTGTAAAGCCTCAGGATCCAAACGTGGTAAATAATCACAAGAAAAGCCACCTTTTCTCCACAACAATTTTTTTCAGAATGAACATATTGCAAGCGGACGTTTAGAAGAATCTTAACATAATAATATACTGAGGCTTCTGTTTTGTTTCTTTTAAAATATCTTACTTCTACAAAGAGCTACATATATTGACTTAGCATATAAAGTTTTAATATTGAACACATTTTGCTGAAAACACAGAATTAATGTACTGTATTCTTTCTATTAAGCGTACAGTATGCGTAGCAAATATTTGACACATGGAAATATGTCAGATTTGTTGTTCCAATAAGCATACAGGGGTGTGCACCCATTTTCTTTGTTTCCTGTGGTTCCTGAGTACAGCCATCTCAGCAGACATGACTGGCAGGCGATTTATGCATCTCACATATGAACAACAGGATACCAGAACACTGTAAATCTGATAATTTCCATGTTGTTTCATCACCAAGCTTTGAATCTAGTGTGATATTGATAGAAATTAAAACACAGTGATGGATTCAACCATTCAAGGTTGGCAATGAGATCACTGTCATGGCGTTGGATGCTGCTAAAAAGGGGGTGTATGCTTATTAGGGCATGTATGCTTAATAGAACGAATATGGTAAATTGAATTGTTATGCATGTAACATTAATAATAATAACATATCTTTAATGTGCTATATCTATCTTCAGCGCCTAATAAATGTGTTCACATTTAAAAAAAATTACTTAACAATGTGATTTAAAAAATCTTTAAAAATCGTATACTAGTATAAATGGTGTCGAAGACAGTGGTCATATACAGCATGTATCAGAATGCTTATTGAAAGTGTAAATTAAATGTTTTGTGTAATTTGTAACAGGAGTTTGCAGGTTTGACAGGGGATGTGCTGGCGAATACTACAGGAGATGCCATCGACCCAAACAGCAAGTCTCTCTCACTACTGGCCTGGTACTAATGACAGCACTTCAATACACTGAGGGTCATAAAACAACACAGAATTATGCATGTAAATTAGTCATAGTAATCTGATAGTCATTATTTGGGTGGGTAGACTGATAATTCTAATCATTTCTCAGCAGAAATGAAGTTGCAGTAGAATGCCTTTAATGTGTTATATATGTGATATCATATATCTTTCAGTGAAATATTCTTTGCGTGATAGTTTACATTTTCATTGGGATTTTCCCATTATAAATTGTTTACCTGGGCTAACGCTTCCAGCTGACTATATTAATCAAATTGTTTTATTTGATATGACATCTTGGACCGTCTAAAACATGGCCGTTTCCATATTAACTTGGGTAAATATGTTTGATAGAATAGCATTTGTCTAGAGACTTTTTAACCTATTTTATTTTGGAAACATGAAACAGTTCTTAAAAAACATCAGAAAATATCTTAAATGCCTGATGTGATTGCTCAAAGATGTTGATACCAGATGTATGTATACAGGTATTATATATCTCATACCTGTATTTCTCTTACAAGTGTATTTATAAAACTATAATCATATTGCACAAGTACATATTTTTTCATTAACACATCCTTTCAAAATATAAGATATGGTGGTGCTCTTCCAATTTATTTTCTAATCTCCATGATTCTGTTAACTTGATAATTTCCAAACCGTTTGGAAAATTTTAAAGATGAAACTTTGTGTCAAGATTTATGAAATTGCCCAGTATTATTTATATGATTGTATGCCAGCAAGGCAAGATGGCATTCCAGTTATATGCGATGTTTCAAGGTGCAGCTACAGGTATTACAGTGATATTATTCAGGTATACAAACACAAATCATGACAAATGCTTTTCTAACATTTTAAAAATGCATAAAAACAATATGTGCACATTTATTGTGCATATTTTCAATAAAAAATCGTTAAAGCATCAGTGTGTTTCTGTTATTGTGGTTCACTGTTCATGTGGTATGTTGGATTCTTGCAGTGTCCCAGCTAAGATGTACCATTCTGACATAACATTTTATTTTGATTAGCTTATATGCAGCAATGGAGTAACAAACCAAAAATGGCGGTTATATCACCGTTACAGTATTTTGAACTTAAACTGATTCCCAAGACCATTTAAATTCCGCCCTCGATGATTGTTGCATTGTATGCATCAGTGGCCAGACACAATTATTAATTATACACTATGGGAAAGAACCAACCAGGAACTAATCGGACACCAAATTAGAAGGAGTTGGACCTAGATAGGTCATACACTCAGGAAACCTTCATATCTCAAGACAGGCACTCACATAGAATCCGCAGGGCAGAAGAAACAGGGGATTGAACGCTGAGACAGACCAGGCACAAAGAAGTGGAGAGAGAGAGATGACACAAACAGGATGTAAATGGAAACAACTGGAAATGAATATCCAAAACCATGTCTGGTGGAGAAGAGTCATTGATGGCTTAAGTTATGCTCCATCAGGGAGTGAAAAGGCTTAAGTCAAAAGTAAGTCATTAACACAACGGATGTAAGAATGTTACTAACAATGTATTTAAAGAAAATCATTACTACTACTACAACACTAAAGAAAACTATTGTGAGCAATACAGCATTTGTACACTCAAAACAACACTTTCAAGACAAAAATAAACATGGATTGGCATACAAAATACTTATACAACTGCATTCCCCATTACTCTCCACCGTTTCGATCAGTTTGTAGTTTAGTTATAATGTCAATATTAAAAATGTATAACTGTAAAACTACATTTGTTTTTTCAATACAATGTCAATTGGTAGAACAAAGACGTGAGTGAAATGGTGGAAGATGCACACGTTTAGAAATAGTCTGTATGACAGAAGCTAAGCAATAATTATTGTGTGTATTCATTATAGTTAATGTATAACAAATGTGTGCCTTTTAACCAACATCTTAAATATGTCTGGAAATAAAAATTGGATAGTGATAGAATAATCTTTACTTGAAAAGTAGACTTCACCCCCCCCCCCCCCCCCCCCCCCCCCCATGGTGCAGCTGTTCATTCCAATTCCCAAATCCTGCTCTTTGGGACGCATTCAGCCAAGTTAAAATTACTGCACAATAATGTTTGTTCATGTGTATCCACCGCTGCATGCCATAGCCATGCTGGTATACATTTACACAGATGAGGCAATATTGCATGTGTGTATGATCCCTCTATGCTTTCAAATGAGGGTCCGTTATCTAAACACAGATAGATACTTACGTACCAGCAAGGAAGAAGTACTTTGAACAGCGTGCGCTCCATGGTCAGCTGCTTGAAATTGAAGTAAATGTCACCCTCTCTGCACGCTCAAACTGGTGGACAAGGAGTGTGGCCATGCCAAAAGTGTGTTTTTTATTGCTGTTCTTACTCAATTTTCCTGCAAATAATTGCGCAATTAATTTCAGTTTGTGTTTATATTATGCATTCTAAAAAATGAAATGTTTTACTTAAATGCATTAGTAGCACAAATCGTCTTAAACGTAAATACATTATGAGCCCATTTACCTACTTACTAAATGCGTCTAATAAAGAACTATGACAAGTGTCGATTGATGTATTCAACACTATTCACAGACACATTTTGTTACTGATAAGGGAGTTTTTTTATTCGTACTCTTTTAGGTCAAAGGTCGGAAATTTTCGATATCCGCCATTTTGGATTAGAAAGCGCTGGGATGGTTTTGTAGAAAAGCCTATGGGCAGACAGAAGTGATACAGTTGAGGAGGACACAGAAGTGAGGTTTCCGTATGTATGGATGTTATGGGCTTACAAAACGGTGAAAAGTGTTTGTAAAAACCCATACGATTGCTAAGAAAGCGCACTTTGTTGATGTTTGTTTGAGCGATATTATGTGATGAATCAATTTGTATCCAGTAGGAACGCAACCGTTGTATAATGTACTCGAATGCCTAATGTACTAGCTGTTAGCGAGTTAATTTCACACATACAAACAAAATGCATGATGCAACATAGCATATATCTCTTTATGGTCTTGTTCCTCTTTTCACATAAAACTTTGTTATTATTTAGTCTTGGTGTAATTTATAAACAAAGACCCGAGACCGAATCGTGACTATAATTAATAATATTATACTTGTTGTTGACGTTTTGGGTTTTTGTTAGTTTTAGACAGTCTGACTGTTACGTGTCTTACATTGAGCAAAACGCAGTCAGGTCACTGTACCTACTGTGACAAATCAATAGATTAATAAATAATGATTTAGATTGTAGAACGAACGGTGCTAATAATTGGCCACAGTTGTTTTAACTGCACTTCTATTTGTTGGTAGACTTGCAAAGGGTCGACAGTAATCGTCGGTGCTCTTGGCCGGCTGCAACATGACAAGTCTAGGCGGCCAGTAAGTATGATGCTAATAATACTCTCAGAATGGACAGACATGCGGCTTGTGGGCAGTCCTACATACAGCTGTGCTCAGAATTTTATACTTTGTTTACACTTTATCCAAGCCCCAAGTTGTGCAGATCTTTTTTCCCCACATGTCAGTAATTGTTGACTCATATACAACAAATTTACATTAATGAAAGAAGAGAAGAAGAATGTTGTAGCATCTTGTATATCTTCAACATTACCTTGTTTTGTTACAAGACATGGGCATTTTTTCAGAATGTTCACTTAAATCTGGAGCCCTGTTGGAGTTCTTTATTAAATTGAATACTGGACTCAATCGTTATGTCTTGTATATCCATGGGTATTATAACATTGTTGGATCAGCCCGGACTGTTTCACTGACAGAGTCTGACACTCTTGTGAGTTCATATGACTGGCTTTGAGCTGTAAAATAGACTTTGTTTCTTAATAGTGATCTTCAATCACAATACTTTATTGTCCCTTGTGATGGAAATTCATGTGGAGTGTAGCAGCATATTAAGACATATAAAACAAATGTACATGCAATATACACAATGTAAAAATAAAAAGACAGAGTAATAACAGTTATATCGGTTAAATAAATTAATTAATTAATTAAATATGTCAAATAAGTTACAACAGTTTTTAAAAAGTTAAGTTAAAGTTAAATCATCTCACAAATCATCTCAGGCTCACTCAGTGTCAGACTGGCAGAGATGGAGGGGAACGAAGGTCAGTTACTCATTCATTAGTCTTATTGACGAGGGGACAAAAGAGTTTCGAGTGCGGTTCAGTTTGCAGTGAGGGAGTTGAACTTGAAAGCGACGGCCAGAAGGAAGTAGTTTATAGCATGGAAACAGGGGATGTTCGGGGTCTGAGGAGACATTCCTTCCCTTTCTATCTGCCCGTTGCCTGTATAGATCCTCTAGACGGTCTGCTTTTTCCCCACCACCTTGCCACTAACCCTGACTGTTCGTGCCAGAGTGTTGCGACGCACGATACTCAGGCCGCCGTACCACACAAGAAACCCAAATGTAATAGAGCTTTCTATGTAGCATCTGTAGAAGGTTTGTAGAACATGTGTGCTGACACTGAGTGACCTGAGCTTGCGTAAGAAATACAGCTTTTGCTGGCACTTTCTGTTAATTATCGCTGTATTTTCACCAAATATGAGCTTTGCATCTATGATAGTGCCGAGATACTTGTATTCATCTACTCTCCTTACACACTCTCGGTTAATGAATAGTCTCTTGGGAGAAGTAGGATTTTTCATAAAATCTATTATGAGTTCTTCAGTTTTACGAACGTTCAGGTCTAGGAAATGATTGTCGCACCACAATGTGAAATCAGCTACAGCGCACGCACACACTTGATCAGAGCCGGATAGGTCGACGATAGCTGTGTCATCGCTGTATTTAATGAAATTGACGCTCTCCTGGCTGCTACGACAGTCGTCTGTGTAAAGTGTGAACAGAACAGGGGAGATCACAGAGCCCTGGGGGGCACCAGTGAAAGTGAAGAGTGAGCTCGAAACAGCACCATTATAGCGCACTACTTGCGTACGCTCAGTAAGAAACTGGTTTACCCACAAGATGATGTGTGGGTTCACATGCATATTGACAAGTTTACTCATCATGATGTGTGGCTGGATGGTGTTGAAAGCCGACGAAAAGTCAATAAAGACTATCCTGGCAAACGACTTGGGCTTTTCCAGGTGAGTGTACACATTATGACATAAAGTGAGGACTGCATCATCCACACCTCGATTGTGTTTATACGCAAATTGGAGGGGATCCAGTTGATCCCCAACATGCTCCAGGAGGGGACGAAGTACGAGTCGCTCAAAGCACTTCATGACGATTGAGGTAAGCGCCACTGGGCGGTAGTCGTTGAGAACAGATGGCACAGGTTTCTTGGGGACAGGACATATAACTGACGATTTCCAGGCCGGGGGGATGCGATGCTGCTTCAGAGACCAGTTGAAAAGGATGCTGAACACTGCACCCAGCTGAGCATGGCACTCCTTGAGGACCCGACCACTGACGTTGTCAGGCCCAGTTGCCTTGTGAGGATTAACGTGCTTGAAGATCTTACTGACGTCATCAGGAGTTGTTTCTGGGGTATCATCGTCAGTGAGCTGAGACTCAATATCATCCACCGCCTCCTGACGCTAACGTGAGAAGTCATGCCGGTCAAAACGCCCAAAGAAGGAATTCAAGTCCTCAGCGAACTTGAGACTCTCTTCCGCTGACTCTGAGGTTTGTATGACACGTTTGCCGGACTCAACACCAGACAGAGTTTTTAGTCCCTGCCATGCCCTGCGCATATTGCCGTGTTGGAACAGGCGTTCAATTCTGTCCTTGTATTCTAGTTTAGCGTCCCTGATCTGCTTTTTTAGAGTACACTGGATCCTTTTTGCTTCAGTGCGGTTGTTAGACATGAAAGCTCTCTTCTTCTCGTTGATTATGTTTTTCAGTTCTTTACTCACCCACGGTTTGTTATTTGAGAAGATTTTAACAGTTTTTGTGGGGATAATCATCTCTTCACAAAACTTGATATAGTCTGTGACAACATCAACTGCTTCTTCAAGCGAAGAACTGGATTCAATAAAAACATCCCACAAAGTACAGTCAAAACACCCCCTGAGGGCGTCGACCGAGTTCAAGTCCCACGTTTTTACAGTTTTTCTGCACTGCTTTCTGTCTCTGCAGTTTAGTTCTATATGCCGGGATCAAATGTACCACATTGTGATCAGCTGTACAGAGTGCCATCTTCTTCACGGACTTGTACGCGTCCTTAATGTTGCCATAACAAAGATCCAGGGTGTTACTACCGCGTGTCTGACACGTCACGTACTGCTGGTAAACAGGCAATGTTTTGTCTAGTCGGCAGCTATTGAAATCTCCGAGTATTATGTTAGGCGAGTCTGGTGACATTGTCTCACGCCGGTGCACACAGCTAGTGATTATGTTAGGCGAGTCTGGTGACATTGTCTCACGCCGGTGCACACAGCTAGTGATTATGTTAGGCGAGTCTGGTGACATTGTCTCACGCCGGTGCACACAGCTAGTGGTTATGTTAGGCGAGTCTGGTGACATTGTCTCACGCCGGTGCACACAGCTAGTGATTGCATCAGCTGCGCGTGCAACATTAGCTGACGGTGGCACATAGACCAGAGTTAAAAATAGCTGTCCGAACTCTCTGGGTAAATAGGTCGAACGCAGCGACACTGACATTAGCTCCACGTCCGGGGTACACAGTTCTTCTCTCACGATGACAGACTTACACCAGCGCTGGTTAATGTACACACAGATCCCCCCACCCTGTGATTTGCCACTCAGCTTTTTGTCCCGGTCCAATCTCACTGGGGTACCAAAGCCGTCAACGTAAAGTTCACTGTCCGGTAATGTTTGATCTAACCAGGTTTCAGTCAGGCATATCAAACAAGCTTCTTTATAGGCCCACTGTAACGCAACATTGGCCTGAAGTTCGTCAATTTTCGAACGTAACGATCGGACATTAGCTAACATGATAGAGGGCAGGGGGAGGTTGCGTACCTTCTTTTCCTTCAGTCTCTGGCGAACGCCGCCTTTCTTGTCCCACTTGCGTCGCGGGTGGTTTCTATTGTTAGTGTCCGAGAGCACTGTAAAGTCATTTAAATCCAGGAGTGTGGACCAGAAAGATTGTCAGTGACACTGGGTCGCAAGGCCAACAGCGCGTCACGTGTATAAGTCTTGAATCTGCCATCTTGCCAAATCAGTTCACCACTCACACACACAACGAGTAAAATGGTCCATAAAACTGGCAAAACTTTGGTTGTTCTGCCACACAACATCTTCATATTACTTCTCGACGAACATATATGAAGTCCTTCAGTTAAAACTGACGAAAAACGATAAACAACACAGAGGCTAAATGCAAACACTCCAGGTCGCCACAACAGCGCCCTCTTGTATATACCATAATACTGAACAGATAAAACTGTTAAAATGAACTGAAATTTAATTAGTCCTTTTGATTTTAAAGTTGGAAGTGATCACTTGAAATTATAATTGTTTTTTGCAAGATGGAATTGGAATTTATTTTTTGAATTAACTATATTTCTAATTGATAAAACAATACACCCACCATACCATGCACTCGCCAAACTATATAATTTACCAGGTAAGTTCTTATTTTATTTGTTTCTAAAGCAGACTGAATATTGTTACACAAAGAAAGGGGCATGGGTATTGTATGGACTAAGTGTCAGTGATGTAATTGGATATTGTTAACCTTGTGGATAATGTCTTTGCAGATATGGTGTTCCACGGAAAGGCAAAAAACAGGTATTTAGGTGTTCTTATGTTGCACATACCACTGCCTTCTGGATATATCTCAAAATAGTTTATCCGATTCGTAAAATCATGAAATAACAACATATCTAAAACTGTGTTCATCTGACTAACAATTTGATATAGTTACTATGCAGCATTTTTTGATATTAGACAACAGCATAACATGCATGTTATAAAATGTAAATGATTTACTTTTACAATGTGTGCTCTTCAAAAGTGTTCAGATTCTACGTAATGTTGTCTAAGATATCTTGGCTGTCACATATTCAGATTTGTCAAACTACACATTAGCAACCATGTTTACATTTGCACAACAAGGGTAGCATTCGTCTGCCTGGTCAACCTTTCCTGTGTACTACCCTCATTTAGACAACATTCTTTTTGTGGAAAATAAAATAATTAGATTAGAATCAGGGTTGGTACGTTTCTGCGCTCACTGTAGAAACTGTGTAGCAGAAATACTTTCTGCCCGTGCGGCAGAAATACCTTTTCCCCCTTGTTTCTGCCCTTAGCCCATTAGACCCTGAGCATCCGAAAGTGCCCAGGTGTTTTCTCCCCAGATCGCCTGAGATCGCCTATCTTGTGGATACTTAAGAGACTAATACTGGTCCATTCCTTGGTAACTGAACTATGTATTGTGGGTATTTTTGACGTGCTTGCATTGAAAAAAAAAAAAATTCGGGATAGAAGTTAGCCACCTGTGGACCTTAAAAATGGCGGCGAGGGAATATAAAATGATATGACTCATTTTACTCACTCATACTTTCTGAAAATATATAATATTCCTATTCATAAAATGCATTTATGTTGCTCAAATATTGACTTGAAGTGAGGTAGTCCATTGTTTTGCAT
This sequence comes from Escarpia spicata, assembly GCA_963995525.1. Taxonomy (NCBI): domain Eukaryota; kingdom Metazoa; phylum Annelida; class Polychaeta; order Sabellida; family Siboglinidae; genus Escarpia; species Escarpia spicata. Next base: position 41,172,919 of record OZ023218.1, read on the forward strand.
ATTCACTGGGAATGCAGTTTTCAGTGGTCACAGCTGATCAGGGCTGTAGTACTGAAATGGTTAAAAATATTTTGTAAGCATACTGTACGTTAAAAAGAATGAATACGGTATGTCTGGTTACTGTGCACACTAGATCAGTGACTTGCCTAGAAAGTAAGCACATATCTAACACAATACTTTTCTCCACTGTATTAAAACCAGGGAATCACTAGGGTCTGGGAAATGCAAGCACTGCGAGGCCGAGATAAAAATATAAACTGGGTACACAAAAACAGTTTCTGCCCTGGGCGCGGCAGAAAACCAACCCTGATTAGAATTCCAACAAAAATACCATGGAACGTATGACAGTTTCGTATTTGTGGCAGCCATTTTAATAAACTTGTTTTGTGACAGGGATTCTTCGGTGAGGACATTGACGACACAGATCCAAGTCTATATTTCAACAGCCAGGCAGTGTTTCGACCAGACAAAGAGGTAGGCTACAGTTGTAGGAGCAGATAAATTAAGTAATTGTTCAGTTTACAGGCCACAACTGACAGAACGTTAGAAATAACTCATGAATCAGTTAACAAACACAAGCATGTGTTCACAGATGCAGCGATTTGTTCAGTTACCTAATTTCTTGCTAAATGATTACACATGTCTAACTTTGTCTGAATCCATAAATAATCACCCAGTATTGTTAGTGCCAATCTAACATGAATTTATGTACAATATAAATGTTACCGAGTTCATATTAATAGCAGTTAAATTTAAATTCTAATTTATTCTTGTCACAAAAATTAATTACAAGACAATCCCAGTTAACATAACTAACTTGACAACAAGAAGACATTTGTACGTCAATCTGTACATAAATTTCCGCATATAGATTTTGACACCAGCATCGCCATCGAAGCAGCTGACAGGTTTTGGCACAACAAGCATCTATGGACAAACTTCAGGTTGGTTTGTGTTCAATCTTGAAGCCCTGCTTTCATTCACATGTCTACCAGATTATGTATGTCTAATTAAATAATTGTCTATGTACGTACACGTGCAGTTTGGTAGATTACCAATAGGAGTGACTTTTTTATATGACCATGGATCTGATTTGAATTTTATTGATGTCTAGGCAATTTTTTTCACTTTACTCCCCAGTTCACTCAGCTATGTGAATGCTTATCAATTTATAAACAGTAGTAATTTTGCGAACAGATTTACAGCTTTCATGAAATAATTCATGCATTGCTGAATGCTTCCCCAAGAAATTTAGTTACTTTACAATGTATAATGTATAACAACCTTTGAATGGATCAGTGGTTATGGACTTATAATTTAAATTTTAGTCTTCTATTCTCTCCCTTTACCAGCACGAGGTTATAGTACAATATATGATTGTAATTAATGTAATGTTTTCTATGTGCTCTGTGCTTGATTTATACCAGTGTTATAATGCGTGTATTCATGTTCTGAGTAAGCACGAACCTGTGTATATATATATAATATGATGTAAAGTTGAACAAATTACCTGTTACCTTTATATTTTTTACAAGAACATTACATAATTATTTGTTAGTTATTTTTGTGGAATTTTTGTGGAATTTTCTGATTATTCTAACCATATGGGTTGTATTACAGACATTCTTTTATTATGATATTTTATAATTTCTATTTGTACATTAATACAAATGTGTTGCCATGATTACTATTAGTGGAACATTATTGTTATCTTTGAATGTAATAATAAACTATTTATTGGGACTACCTAGGGCAGGTTATTGTATCTGTTGCTCTCACTAACCGATTATTCCGTTCCCTTCAGCCAACCTTTCAGGTAACCTCGTGATGTCACAGAGAAGCATGTCGAATGCACCATTCCAAAGAAATGCGACGCCAACGAACATAGCAACCGCACCCAGCTTTCCCATGGGGCTTCAGCAGCCTTCCCAGCAGGCATCTCCCAACAGGTTCGTTGTTCGACTGATTGGTGGGCCAACTAATTGAGAATGAAGACACAAGGCAACCAGAGATATTTTAAACATCTAGTGTGAAAAGTATATTAATGTGCACCAGAACTGGGTGAGGTACTGGTACTTGAGTACATGTACTTGGTCAGTTGTACTTGCCAAAATATGAAGTACATTTTAAATACATATCAAGTACACTTCTTGTATAATGTAGAATATAAAATAATACATCACTTCTGTTTTGCCTCTCCAGTTAATAATGTCCAATTAATATGATATAGTTTCAACATAGTTAATAATTGGTACCTGAATACTGTTGTTGATCATTACAACTGAATTGTGCTAGAATCAATATACTTGGAATTTTGCTTGATCACATGTACTTGGAGTTGTGCTTGGTCATATGAACTTGGAATTGTGCTTGATCACATGTACTTGACCCTAGCCCTGATATGCAGAGTAAGTTTAATAACATTAATTAATTCATGAATTGAAATTATTTTATTTTGTTCATTAGATCAAGTAACTTGAGAACGTATGATTAGCCATTAGCCTTAATTGTCTTTTGCAATAATAAAAAAAATAATCTAGTTGTTTATTTTACCAAAACTAAATAACACATTTCTACAGTCAAGCTACCATGGCGCAGTGAACACTGTATGTTACATTTTTGCAAAATTAGAGAGACTAATCCTGCTCCTCTCTGCTTTGTTTTGTAGGAATGTGTTTTCGTTCAGTCAGCAGCGAGGACTGTTTAGTCAGTTTCCTAACCAATCAGTGGTCAGTAGTGGACAGATGAAGCGGCCGAACGCAATATCAGCTGCCCTAATGAGGTTTGTTTTATTAAAGTGTGTCACTGTGTGAACTTCAGACAAAAGGCCTGATTGGCAACCAAATGTTCTGTGAGGGGGGGTCATTACAGAAATTGCTTTTGTCAAGTAGGCGGCCATGCCTCTCTTTCCATCAATTCCTACCACTTTCCACCAGTTGCTGTTTCTTGCTGCAAACAATTGTACGTCATAAACCGGTTTAAAGTTAAGTCTTTAAGATTTTCTGTTTGAACATGACATTAAGCTTTGATTCTGTATGTTTCATGTTTACATGGAATTATAGCAGTGCCCTCCCCACGCTCATAGGGTCATCTTGTATGATATAGAAGTGCTTGACTTGTGCCGGTCTTACAGTTGTTGATGTGTTTTTTCTTCCACAGTTCTGTCGGGTCAAATGCACTTGGTATGTCAGCCTTCAGTCGACTCCCAGGTATGTCGCATACATCGCTTAGTAGTCGTAGTAGACTAACTAACCTACAACACTGGTGTCATTGAGGGGACTGAGTCCGGAGCTTCACTTCAGCACTCCTCCGCTGTAAATGACATCGGAAGACGGGAGGGATGCTGTTGGAGATTTTTTAGGGTGACATTCTAAATTTCTGCCTTGGCTCACTCAGCACTTTGCACACTGTCAGACATGACATTGGAAGATGAGGGGGGCTGTTGAAAATTGTCTAAATTGTTTCCGTGAAAACAGGGTTCGTGGGTGTTGTCGAACAGTTTAACAACATAATTCTGATATTTTATTATAATTCCAAATTTGTGTAATTTTACTCCGAAGAACCAACTGGAATGGTGATTAACCATATTTGAAAAAACACTCAATATTGTGGGCTGAACCCCCCCAAGTCCACCGGTTCTGATGCCTATGTACATTAGTCTCAACCACTACAGCAATGATTGCTCGCTGTGTGGGCAATCATCCTAAAAGCAAAATGTAATCTAATTTTTTTTTTTATCCAGGGTCTTTTCATGTCTGGAGTGGAGCAGTATAGTGGTTAAGGCATCTGACTCAAGTGAGATATTTCGGGTTTAAACCCTCTTGCTGGTATTTTGAACCTTGGGCATGTTCATTCAGACATATCAATACTTTTGGAGTGTTGTATATATACATGCAAGTGGTCAGAAGGTGATATAATAATACTAGCAGGGTCATTTCTGTGTTAATGACCATTCTACGTTCTTGCTATTTTTGTAAATAATATATAGTGGCCTTACAAAGCAAGAACTTCTGATATAATATATGCTTACAACAAACGCCGTTAAAATCCCCATCCATTCTGAACTGTTCTATATTATGTATCCATGAATATAAGGAACATTGTGTATACAGAAAAGTTTTCCCAGTATGTTACTTACAGCTTGAGTCCAATGTATTGCTTTCCAAACGTTATGCTGACAGGCAGAAGACAAAAGATGTTGCTACCTGAACTCTATAAAACAACAGCATTAAATCATTCCTGTTTGTGCAATCATCCTGCAAGCATATGAACACTTTCCCACCAGGTGGCGATGCTAGTCAAGCGAACCTCGATCTGACAGACTTCCCTACTCTAGGCAACCGAACTGCGATGCCTAATCCTCTACCAGCAGGAAGGAATTATGGTGAGATGTTGTGCCTCTTCTCTTCTGCCTCAAGTCCAGAGTGAGGCTGACGTCAACAATGGTCCTCAATTGTTGTGTTCCTTCCATCATTGATCCTGTTTAACTGTCATCTCCACCACCGCTCTCCATTCCCCGTTTCTCGTTCTCCCCTCCCTGCCCCGCCAGATCTCCCACGCAGTCCTCCCGTCACAGTCTCCTTCCTTCGGTCAGACCACACCCACTTTTTTCATTAATTATTTCCCTTTCATATGTGTCTCTCTGTCTAGTAAACAGGCCTGGGGGAAATAGTAATATGCAGTAGTAATAGTAACAATTACAAATATTGAAGTAATAGTAAAACTCAATGTAATAGTAATAGGAAGCAGTGTAATATAATTGACCTATTACTCTTATATTACTATTGAACATTTCAATCGAATTTCAGCTACATAACAATTCTATTTGATTAGGTTGTAGATTCCACTAGTTTCTCCAGGTTTTATGATTGCTCCTCCTTGTCAACTTCAGCATGGCCCTGGTGAAGTTTTACCCTAGAGTTTTATGAGCGTTTACATAGCAGGAGACACTGGTACAGTGTGTCTGCTGCACTGACTAAAGGGGTTAAACTGGGCCTTCACTGCTTTGAAGCCAGTTCTGCCAAGTGCCAAGTTGCCAACTACCCTTTTCAAGTAAGTCTGGGTTTAGTGACTGCCTCCATGGTGCACACAATTCAGCCTACACTACAGCGAGTGTGAAAAACGTCCTGGTGTATTTGTACTTGAGCCAATACTGATCTGTCCACCAAGCACCAAGCAGCAGTAGAGCAATGTGGTTTAATTAGACTAATATAATCCACCAAGTTATGTGGCATTGACTATTGCTTTTGTCTTTCATTCCAGTAGGGTATTTACATATAAAATGGAATATATATGTTCCGTATTCAATGTAGTTAGTAGATTGTACTAAATATGGTATATACTATGTAGATATATTTTCTTGTAAATATTTATGATTTTTTTATACTTTGTAATATTTCCCTAATGATGATGATGATAAAGTACTTGACACTCTCAAATATGATTTAAAATATTTTTGGCGTGGGCATCAATCATTTACCTGTCTTGTTTACCTTCTTGAGCCTGTGAGTCAAACAATTGTATTTAAGCATACTGTGCATTATACCATAAAATGTTCTGATGAAAAATGTAATAGTAACAGCTTCAAATGTAATAGTAATAGGAATAATTCAGCATGTAATAGGAAGGAAACAAAGTAATAGCAATAGATTACATTGACCCCCAGGCCTGCTAGTAAATGATGTTATGTTTGGTATGTCTCTAGCAGCATGTCATTAGGAACAATGATTGTTGACGACACTGTAATATTTAGGATTATTACTACTAGCAAAAACACCCATCTGCTAGTCGGGATAACTTTATAGTTTATCACTGGTTCTAGGTGGTTGTTTTCATGATTATGTAAAAACCAAGGAACCAAGTTGTTAGTTCGATGTTATATGCTTTAGAGTGCTACATACAAAAAGACACAAAGAGAGTTTTGTGAAGTATTCATACAAGATATTTAATGAAAATACCTATCTTAGATGTTGTCTATCTCAAAACTTGAATTCTTCAGGTGGGTCAATTCAACCACTCATAACTTTGCACAGATTGATCTACATAGATATTAGATAACACATGCATCATTGTAAAATTGGAATGTTGCCATTAACGTGATACTCATAATTACATACCACCAAAACATACTGTAAGGTTTGAAATATTGCGACCCGTCACAGATAGTTACATGGACTGTGTTTGTTTGCAGTAGGGATGGTGAGCAAGCCGGTGTCAGAACCAGCACCTGAATTCCACATACAACAAGAAGACTTTCCTGCACTGCCTGGAGCTCAGAGTAAGTAGTAAGCACTGGTCGTGCCTACCACATTTCTTTCTTCACTTCAAACTCACAGTGTGTAATTTTAGCAGGACAAGACAGTTATTCTTGTTAAAAGTTGGTTGTCTGTTCAGTGGCCAGGAATCAGCCTGGGTTATAATTATTAACAGGAAGCTTGCTGAATTGCATTTCTTTCACCGCAATCCGTTATGTTACCGATAGAGTCTTTTTATTTTGAACATGAGCTAAAACATCAATACAGGAAGTTTCATGGAGTCACACAACGGTACCATACTTATCCATGCACAGCAACAATGTACTGATGTTCTCTGGGGGATTGTCACTGATAGTTTTCTGTTGTTCCACGTGGCGTAGCAGACACGCCAATGTCTACATCAGCCGACAGCAGCAGCAAATCGGTAAGTACATCCACCATCTGTTTCTTACTGCAGGAGAAATCTAAAACAAAATCTTTCTGTAGTCCTGTCTTCAAATTTACAAAATACATTTGGTATATATAGTGGGCACTTGTTCTTGCAAGGTGTTATAGATGGTACATTGTGATCAGTCGTCCATTTCACTAAGATGACGAGCAATCCCTCATTAAACAGAATTAATTATTAAATTTAAGGGGCATTTTCAATATGTAAAGTGTCACTGTCATATCACCAGGGACGGTATTTCTGGGACCGGTGGAAAGGTATTTCTTGTAAGTCAGGACAATTTTGGTTGGCATTGAAGCGGTTTTCATAGGTGTCATTTTTTAAGTAATTAACAAGGTTCATTAAACCATATTTATCTCTATAAAAAATAGATAAGCGAGCGAAAAATGAAAAACTCGAAAGGCATCCAAAAACGCTTTTTTGAATGATTGTTAGTACCATTACGGTTCGTCAGTTCTCAACGATCCTAATGTAGTTTGAAACCTTAGACTTTCTTCTATTCAACCATATAACTGGTTTCCTGATCGTCATTCCTAAATAAACTATAAAAGGACCTACAACTGTGCCGTTTCCGGTTTCTTAGACACTGCGAATGATGTTGGTTCGTCAACACAGTTCACCAATGCACCAATTGAGGCACCACTATCTGATTTCTTGCTGTAAGGTCCACCCACTTTTAAATGGCGACTAAACTTGCATATTCAAAGTAGGCATGATGTTATGATCATGTATATCAACCAACAAACGCAACAAATTTTTACCTTTAGTTGGTTGGCGTACGATATTGTGACGTAGAGATATATCGGTTTCGCTGCCATCAAAGCCCATCAGTACCACCGCCATTTAAAAGTGCTTGGAGCTTATAACATGGAATCAAGAAATTGTGAAGTGCACATGTCTGAACCTATGCAAATGAGGAAAATAGCACTGCAATTAGAAGATTAGTGTACTGAGTACCCGCCGTCAACATCGTTCGGAACTGTACAGAACACCGAAAACGGCATGATTGTAGGTCCGTTTATAGGTGTTCTATGATTGGTTACCGGGAAATCTAGAAGACGCTAGAATAAAATAAAGTGCATCCTTTCAAATGTTACTAAGATCGTCAGGATCAGATGGGCCGTGAGGTTGCTGGCGACCGTAGAATTTCAGGTTTTGGACGTGTTCCGAGTTGTTAATTTTTCGCTCACTTAACTATTTTGGTCTCTGGATGTTATGTTTTGTGTTTTTAGCAGTAATAATATTTTTAGTTAATTTATATTTAATTTAATGATCCATTGTTCTGTACCGTTGAATCAGTGAGGTGTTGTTATAGTCGGAAGACGTGTTGGTGTGTTTGCAGTCGAGTTGGCTGAGTGACGTGTACAATGGTTGTCTCCAGCAGTCGTCCACTGCATATGACCAGGCCATCAAAGACAGTGTCAACATGAAGCCAGACGGCATGCGCAAACAGGGCATCCACACCCACCCAGATGGTATGCACTTACTCACTCACTCACTCACTCACTCACTCACTCACTCACTCACTCAACTCACAGACTTACTCACACACATACACTCACTCACAAACTCACACATACAGATGCACACTCACTAATAGTAGTATTAGTGGTAGTACTAATAAAACCTTTAATTCACTATGGTGATAGAGTTATGTGTACAGCATGATTTCTAATGGGCCATCAACAATTCCACACCCACCCAGATGGTAGGCACACACTCACTCGCTCCCTCACTCGCGCCCTCGCTCACACACCAGGGTCCGTATGGGGTCTTGAAATCCTTGAAAACCTTGAATTACATCACTCCCAATTCAAGGCCTTGAATTCTTTGAAAAGCCATGTTTAGGCTCTGCCTCTGGCTGTTGTTCACTGGTAGCCAGTGCATTCCCTGCTGATCTCAGCCTCAGACCCAGGTTCCATTATCTGCTTATTTTGCATAATCCAGTTGCCCACTGAACCTGGTAACAGTAGCCCCTCCCACTGGCTGGGGAGCACTTCTGCTGCACATCAGCTTATCTGCATATATTGCACAACAGTTGCCCATGATGCAGGCCTTCCTGTTCATCCAAATTGATGTTCCTTGATCAATCACTTTGATGGATGTGGGTGTTACATACTTACACTTAGCAGCTCATCCATCTAGTGAAGTATGGAGGCAGTCAAAGTGTTCCACCCAGATCTGTTATTTGCTAATGTTACTCCATCTTTTGTTGAGCTGCTGTAGGTTGCTGTGAATGGTCTGGTGCCTGTTCATTCTTTGGTTAAATAGCCTTGAATTTTCCTTTCATTAGCATTGAAAAGCGTTGAAATAGCCTTGACTTATGTATCTGTCATTGTGCATTGTGGTGACCATGTCAAGTTTACAGCGTGATTCTCAATGGGCCTTCAAAGCACTCCTATTCCTACATCCACAGTTATATAGCATTAAATAATATGTGCAATTCACAATGTCTTTCATTAAACAAATGGAAGTACAACATTCTAAAAACAGTTCAAATGACATGAATCAGTTTACCAATTGTAGAGAGGAAGAAAATGATAAATTCAATAATAATAATAAAAATTCCAGTAAAATATCAACAGGCATATTGATTTGAAAATACTCAATTGTATACTCCTGCCCAGACAACTCAGTCATCATCGACGGGCACCAATCAGTTGGGGACGTGTTAGATAACCTGCATTAATACAAAAACACTTCAAAGTTACGTTAACAAACATAATTTATGAATACCCAGAGAAGCCGCGTTCTGTGTCTGTATAGAACGCCAGACAGAAGATGGGCATTTTTGCTAATGAGTACTAATGATGCAGTCTTGTGTTTTCTACAGGGACCATCTCAAATATTCCGCCAGGAATGGTGGGGGACCAGTTTGGCATGGTGGGTCTGTTGACGTTCATCCGAGCTGCTGAGACAGATCCGAACCTCGTGGCACTCGCACCTGGCATTGATCTCACAACACTCGGCCTCAATCTCAACTCACCTGAGTGAGTACACAGGTCACATGACCAAAGTTATGAGACTGTGGTCGCTGTACTGGGCATATAGTTGTCGACATTTCTGAAACGACATGTAGTTGTGTGTTTGTTTATAAAAGTTTAAACGTATGTGACAGCCCACAATGGTTCAGATCATAAGATGCATTTCACCAAAGGCAAAATACATACACACGGGTTACATTACTGATGTTCTGTTTTGCATTTTTAGAAACGAACAACAATTTGAAATCATTGTCTTGAAAAAGTGTTTTTGATGCATGTCTTGAATTGTTAGTGGTTAAAAATCAATTCAAAAGTTAAACTCTGTTTATAATGTACTTTTTTTACCCATGGTAATTTGTTGACCTCTCCTTCTTCTCTTCTTCTTCCGATTGACCATCCAACTTCAATGTTCTGAAGATCATTGTTGGTATATTTGCAGGGGATGCACATCGGAATAGGTAGACAAGAGTTAGATAGGAGAATATAGTTTCTCCTCCATAGTTGTGTATTAATGTGTCACGGTTGGGATGATTATATATTTTATGTTACTGCAATTTGACTTGAGAATAGGTTACCGATTTCAGCACAGTTCCAGAAAGAATAAAGATATATTTTATTCGTGGAAAGAATACAAATTTAGTTTTCACGTTGTTCCAGGCTGTATGAGAAGTATGCATTTCTTAGATTTTTTATATGATGGTTAGTATGAAACCCGTTTCTTCCAGGAACCTGTACAGCACCTTCCAGTCTCCCTGGGCTGACGCACCATGCCGGCCCCAAGACATAGGTGACAAACCACTTTCTTATGTTTTTAGCTAGACTTTTAAACCACAAATTTCATTAAAATGATGTTTACTTTGTATTCTTATGAAATGTGTGTACTTTATTTATTTACCGTATTCTTCTACGTGATGCAGTAGCCCTGAGAGCCATCAAGGTAAAAATATATTAACTATGTGCGTAATTGTACGTGTGAGAATAGTTCATAGATACCTGTTTGGGGTAATTAAAAATTAATTGTAGCATTAATGGTAACATAAAAATTGTCGAATGAACAAGTGAAGTGTAAAGCACCTTAGGGATCACCTCAGAACATTGATGTCTGATATCAGATGAAATTACTTTCATTTGGGGGATGTCAGGGACAGTTTTGTCTCACACCGGACATCGATATTTTATGCTTCGGACTGATACTGTTAATATATCGATATCATCATATCAATGTTTACAAACTTTCATCTGAGGACGGCGGGGTGGGGGCTGAGGCCAGATGAAAGTAATTTTGTCGGATATCAGACATACACGTTCTGAGATGATCCCTAAGGACATATCATTTTTACCAAGCCCGTGTCTGCTGTAGACTTCCACGTGCCAACAGAGTACCTGACAAACATCTACATCCGGGACAAGTTGGCGCCCATCAAGTTGAACCGATATGGGGAAGATCTGCTCTTCTTTCTCTTCTACATGAATGGTGGAGACGTCCTCCAACTTGCTTCTGCAACAGAACTGTACGTACCCAAGTTCTTGTTCTTATTCTTCTCCTCCCCTATGGTCTTATGCAAGGGCCACAGCACTGTCTGTTCAGTTCTCTCGATGAGTCGTCTCCACCATACACCCACATTATATAAAAAAAATGGAACATTGAGAGAACTGTATTGCCATTTTGTAGTGAAGGAAAAATTGATTATTTAACAATTTCAGCAAGGGAAAAGACTCAAAAATATATTTACATTTTTAGTGATAGTCCAAATGGACCCTTTGCATGTACACCCACCTCCTTATTTTTTCGGGGGGATCGACTATGGTTATTGTTGTTGCTGCAGATTTGACAGTGGTTATCAATGTCGTTACAGGTATGACCATGGTTGTTGCTCTGTTGTTGCAGGTACGACCGAGACTGGCGCTACCACAAGGAGGAGCACGTGTGGATCACGCGCGTGCCGTCGGTCGAGGCGAGTGTCAAGACAAACACGTTTGAGCGCGGCACATACTATTTCTTCGACGCGCAGAACTGGGTGAAAGTACCAAAAGACTTCCATCTTGAGTACGACAAGCTGGAGGAGCGGCCACATCTGCCCCAGATGCCCCCGACGCTGCACCACGCAGGCACCGTCAGCGCCGGCAACGCTCCAACCGGACAGCCGACGCCCGTCATGTCACACTGATGACATCATGACGACGCGTCACCACCGACATGACGTTGTAATGATGCTATGAATAGACGTGATGTTATCGCGGACTCGGCACAGTTGCCAATCAAGAGTGGTGACGCATGTAGTGACGCATCGTTTCTGACGCCGGACCACCGACGACAGCCTTGGGTGATGAGATAACGTGGGTGATGTTATCTTCTGACATGTCATTGCTGTGACTGTTGCATTCAGTTGCATCACTGTGGTGTTGTCGTGGTGTAAATGACTGGTTTCCATGGTTACTACAGTGTTATACAGCCATTCTGTCACCATGGCGTTAGTGTAAATAACTGGTGTCCATAGTAACCGTATTATTTCCATTATGCCATAGTTACTGCATTTGTGCTTTCTGTAATGGATGACATCTTCCCGTTTTAAATATTTCTCTTGGTAAATATTACACAGAATCTACATGTTTTGCTGTATGGCGTTTATGGACACACGACTTACCCAAGCCTTGATTTTGTACAGTGTCCATGACATTATGGTACATATCGGCATAGAGTTGCCAAGATCATATTAATAACTGGTCTGCTATGACTGCTGATGCATTTAATGGATGTATTTCTTTGTCAGCATGATTGTCATAAAATAGTATCGGTGCAAATGCTGCTTCAGGCAACAGTTGAAGAAATGTGCACCAACCAGACATAATTTCTTCATAATCCTCCTTGGCGGTGTAGTCAGTTATACCTCAGCAGCCACATCATGTCAGTTGAATACGGTGGCTATTGGTAGGTGTGGGTGGTGGTTTGAGTCAGTACGTTTTGTTTTTCCTTTACAAACTTATATGATCACCACTTGCACCAATTGATAACTTTATACAGCATTTGTGGCATCATTTAAATGGTCAAGTCGTTTCTTATCAGGCAGATCTAAGTGGTACTGCTGATATTCAGTAGCATCTATCACTTTCTCTGCGTATGACTGATGACTTGTTTCAGACTACAGATTGGGTCGATACCTGTCTAAGGCCTGCCAGAATAGTTTTGTTTCCAGACGTTTAAATGTAACCAACCCCTTCGTACACATGGCAAGGATAATATATAATTTATTTGTGGCCCAGTGTGAGACAGCGTAAGAAAACACAGAAACCTTTAAAACTCAACTTAATCTCTTGTCAAAATACTGGAAAGGTTTTTCTCATAATTATTGGTCTGAAGAAATTTGGGGTGACATCTTTGCCCCAAAAATGAACAAGAAAATACTCCAATGGATACCAACCCACCTTAAAATATTTCCCCCCAGAAAATCGTAAATGTTATAAAATCTCTTATACCTACCTATCCTGACATTATTAACAGGAAACACAAATATTCTGGTAGAATAGATAGGTAAAATACAGAAATCTCGATGTGACATTTTACTGTACGCCATGAACAATTTGGATTACATTTTATGTCGGTTTGATTGCATACAGTGTCCAACTCTACATTTTGGCAAGATGAAGGTATTTCACCCATGGTGACATGAAGGACAGAATGTGTCACAGTGTGGTGACATAGTGACTCGGCCAGCTGGGACTGGTGGGATCTATTGTCGGTGGTTAGTGTCATTGATGTTACGTCACTAAATTGTTCGTCCTGCTGTCTATAAGATGTTTGATTTGTAAGAAAACTGTTATATAAAGAAATGCAGCATTCAGAATTCGGTCGTTATTTAGCATTTGTTGAAGATTCAGCATACAAGATTTATCAAACCATCTAGAATGTATCCAGTTTTAAATAGCTGATACAATGTTATTACTGTAGACCTGTAAGAACACTGCATCTTGGCCAAATTGTTCCTTACATCCAACTTTCCTTATAGTTAGTAGCAAAAATGCCCATCACTTGACAGGATGCCTCGTCAGATAAGTCGTGATAGTAATATTTGCCAAATGTTAGAAAACACAGCATCTTTACATAACCACCATAATGCCCTTGCAGATATTTGTTGTATGTTCAAAGTGACGAAGGTCGGAGAGAATGTAAAGTTCCCGTCTATCGATAGGCCCTAGTTGCGATAGTGGTGCTATTGGCGTGAGGGTAAACAACATATAGAAGCATCAGCGTCTACGCCATGTCCGCCCTAGTCTAGGGGTCGTAAATGAATCCCTGACAGTTTGCTGCTCGAGGTTCAAACTACCTAAGAGGAAAACGATAACCTGCCCACGTACATATGCAAGCTCGATTATAAGTAGATATCCATGGGAACATAATCAAAAGGTGGATATCAGTCGTTTAAACTGGAGTTCCTTACATCAGAACTTGAGAAGTGCTACTGAGAGCCATTGTATATTCAATAAAGCACACAAGTCATATTTTTTAATATTCACTATATTTTTGATAAAGTTCAAATGTTGGTAAACACAAATATAAACAGTGACAGTACAGTCCATTACAGTGACAAACTAAACGAATGTGTGTATAGATACATAAGTTTGTGTTGCAAAAAGTCCCTATCATTAACATGGCAACACAACAAAGGTCTGTCTCCACTGTTGTACAACTGACACTGCTCCACTATTGTACAACTGACACTGCTCCACTATTGTACAACTGACACTGCTCCACTGTTGTACAACTGACACTGCTCCACTGCTGTACAACTGACACTGCTCCACAACTGACACTGCTCCACTGTTGTACAACTGACACTGCTCCACTGTTGTACAACTGAGACTGGACGATTCAAATTCTCAGAGGTAATTATGGCTTATTACATGAAGGCATAACAAGAAATAGAAAGAGCGAATGCATATAAGATGACATTGTGCACATACAGGGCGTCAAGCAAACAGTCATATACAATAAAAAACACACCGTAGCACTAATATCTTTAATTTAAGGTTTGCTATGTGCAAACAAAGCACCAGCCGAACAACACTAAGAACCACGGTAAAAAGATCAATGTTAGACAACCTTTCCAGAGAATTCACCATTTCAAAATCTTAAACATTTCAGTACATAAAAATAGATATATCTGGACATGTTTTCATATTGCTCTGTCCTAATATTGGAATTCTCTGGAACGTTCTTCAAACATCCACCTTTTACTGTGGTTTATACTAATAAAACACTTCCAAATAAATACATAGTGAACAAATTAAATATTCATTCTTCTGCAATCAGGTATAACATGTAATCATAAAAGAGCTCCATCTGGGCAGATCGCAAGGATAATTGTATGAAATATGTTATTGAGCTCATATAATAACAAAATATTATTCTGTATTAAATATCGGAATCATCCACGCATCGTTGGAAATGATTTCTCTATACCGTGTGGTCACACCACTTTGCAGTAGCTGCATTATTTTTAAAAATAATTAATTGAGTGCTTAACTTAACTAGTCAACATGATTCACTTTTGAATTATGGCTGCCAGTTACTCCACAATGCAGTTTGTAGCTGAGGAAAATAAATAACCGTACAACAAGCAACACAAGCTAACAATTGGCTAGTATTCTACAAGCACCACCACTAGACAGAACACAATCAACATTGTGATTACATCATGTTTTCTCCACCAGCACATTCAACACAGGTGCGCCTGTAAACGTGTGCGTGCATGCATTTGTGCGTGCATGTATGCAGTGTATCCGCATATCGACCCATCACCCAAATCACCTCCCAGCAAACCCCAAACAGTCTCCATAAAACCCAGTAAGCAGTTCCCTGAGGCCAGTGTCTTACAAGTCTGCCTGCAGCCTGCAAGACCTGATCATCTGCCAAGATTACGCACACTCAACAGTAACTTCTGTACAATTCAACTGTCGATGCCCCCACCCCTTAGAAACACCCCCACCTCAAGAGCACAACTAGTACATGCAATAACAGATTATTGCCTCTGGCCAGATGCCCCAAAACCTCAAATTACGGGCAACACTGTCAGCATATAATGATCTCTTCATAAAATTTATACAGAAACGTTCCAACAGTACAAACGTAAATTATCATTGCCAACATAGATTAGGCAGTCTGACAATCACGGAGATTAATTGATAATAAAGTTGCAATGACAGTGCAAATAGCAGTTTTAACACACGCGGAAACCAATAACAAACGTGTTAATTACGCAGTCAACCATAGCTTTGAATGGTTTGCATCAGACTGCCATTGCAGTGCCCGCAAGGCACCAGATTGATGTCTAAATTCACACACATATTTCCTGCAACACATTCTACTCCTTTGTAATATGGAATGCGTCCTTGGTGATTAAAATACTAATTATTATAATAAAAAATACATGTTCATAAACATAATGTTTGTAGTGTGGCCAAGATTGAGAAGGCAGGCAGTTTGACTTCCTGACTAGGCAACAACTCAACTTCAACCAAGACTAGTCAATCACAACTGTCTATGTATGAGATAAAACACGACAGAACAACGTCTGAGAGATGATGGAGTCGTGAACCAGCCCTTTAGAGCTGTAAACTAACAACAAAGGAATGATAGATATCGTACTAAAGTGCGACAAACTGCGTTAACACTGACATGTCCAACATATTGCTCTGATTTGCTCTTACCCATTTACAGCAACAACACTTGCGTTTCATAGCAGAGACATTTTGTTTGAGCGGCACACATTTTAAAACATACAAGAACAATTATTGTGCCACAAGAAAATTCTTCATCCGTGTCTACCTGAAATATGCTCAGTCGAAGGCAGGTCTACGGTATACTTATTCATACACAGATGTGAGACTTTAGCCTGTGTATCAACAGGTCAATCAATAAATGCCTGTGTCCAGCAACATCTCATTAGGATGTCATTATGCAGCATCGTCTATATTCCCAAAACTTTCAATTCCGGCCATTTCGTAACTCTTATACATACACATTATAGTTACGGAAAGACGTGAACTTTGAAAGGTCTGATAACAGAGCATTTACCTGTCGGTCAACATACATAATAAACATATTTGCAGCTGCACCGTCCCAGATGTCAATTATCCAGTAAACATACATTTTGTTACATTAATTTTGTAGCAAAATGAATAAAATAGTGACTGGTTTATCAATATTCACAATTACAATTTATCATAAGCACACAGTGATGCCCATCATAAATGTTACACAGTGGCAGGAAAGATATTGCACTTTTGCCTGTGCATTCCTAGCGCCGGCTGAATGATTGCCTGTATAATGATTGGATGACAGGAAAAACAGATAAGCGATCAAAAAATGAACTTGAAACTCGTCCAAAACATGAAATTCTACGATCTTGGTATCATTTGAAAGGATGCACTTTTGTAACCATTTGTAGAACACCTATAAACAGACCTACAATCATGCCATTTTTGGTGTTCTGTACGATTCCGAACAATGTTTGCGGCGGGTACTCGGTACACTAATCTTCCAATTGCGGTACTGTTTTCCTCATGTATAGGCTCACACATGAGCACTTCACAATTGTTTGATTCCTGTTATAAGCTCCACCCACTTTTAATTAGCAGCAACATTGACGTGCTTTCATGGCAGCGAAACCGATATATCCGTACGACGGCGTGACGTCATAGTATCTTATGCCAACCAACGGAAGCTAAGGGTAAAAATGTGTTGCGCTAGTTGGTCGATATACGTGATTATGATGTCACGCCTACTTCGAATATGCCAGTTTAGCCACCGTTTAAAAGTGGGTGGAGTTTACAGCTTATAGTCCCTCAATTGGTAGACTGGTGAGCTGTATCGATCGACAAACCTACATCGTTCGCAGTGTCTAAGACACCGGAAACGGCACAGCTGTAGCTCAGTTCATAGTTTATTTAGGAATGATTACCAGGTAACTATTTACATGGTTGAATAGCAGAAAATGTAAGCTTTCAAATGATATCAAGATCGCTGGTATCGAACGAACCGTAATGGTACTACAATCGTTCAAAAAAGCGTTTTTGGATATGCTTCGAGTTGTTAATTCGTTGCTCGCTTATCTATTTTTGGTGACAAGTGATTTGCGAAGCATAGCAGATATTTGCAGTGCACAAGTCGACTAATTAGGGTCGTTCCACCTTGGCAGACAGCTGCATCAGAATCAGTTCCAGCTGGTATTTCATGTCTTCTCTCACAAATGTACTTTCATACACAACCCGTTTGCCCCTCTACCATGTACCCAGCCATTCTGTCTTTGTCAAACTGGATGACACTTGTCCGAGAGGCAAACCAACACACTGGCCTCTTCTGTAGTGACACGACACTGTCACTCATACTCAATAACTTTAATAATATCTCTGCATACCACATGTGCTCGTATGCTGCATCACTACACTATACATCGGCCCGGGACCAGGGGCTTACACTGCGTCTCCGTGACCCGCCAATCCAATGCCAAACTGCAGCAGTGGAGTGAGACTATTGACGGTGCTCTGGTTTGACTCCGGCGACTCGTATCCCATCAGGCTCTCCTCTGACGACGTGGAGCAGCGTGGCTGTATGGTGGAGCTGATAGGTGGAGTAGCTGGAGCCTCGTCAACCACACCCGGAGCTTCATTGGCGGCATTCACCAGTTGAATTGGGTTAACGATGAACGATGGGCGAGGCTTGTGCTCAACAGACGTCGCCACCGGTACTACAGCGCTCGCTGCAGGGACGACAACGTCAGACGGGATACTGAACGACACCGATTGCGTCGGGGGCAACTGCGGCGTGGGGATATTGACCGCAGACGATTGTCCGGAGACATCTGTGCCACTGGGACTGCTGACCGACTCATCTCGCGGAGTCTGAGCTGGGTCGTCAATGCTCACACACACGCTGTTATTATCCAACTCAAACGTGCGCGAGAACCGCTGCTGTTGGAAGGTGCTGCCGGTGCAACTCCTGAAGCTGCCAACCTCTACATGTGAGCTGTTCGCATCGTGCATCAGTCCCTCGAGATACGACGCAGCCTTCGACACGTACGAGCCATTCAGCGTCTGCACAACTGGCTTGTAGGCGGAGGAGGACTTGTCGGTGGCCTTCATGACGTCGAGGGTGCTGCGACTGAGGCTGAGCTGAGAGTGGACGCCACTCATGAGGTTCTGGTGTAGGCGGCGTGTGTGACCGGGGGTCGAGAATGGACTTGCGGGGCGCGACACAGACAGCCCATAGGGGGAGCTGCCGAGGTGACGACCTCCCTCTTCTTGAATCGTCTCCATCGGCATCACCACTTGCATGCCATCTCGCGAGACACTAAACACAAAGACACATATATATCACACAGAGGCTGCCACCTCACAAGAGACTAAACACAAACATGTCACAGTATCACAACAGAGGTTGTGAAATCAGCATAACTATATCAAAAGTGCATGAATTTTAAGGTTGTCATGTATTATTTACTTAACTATTTTCCATCATCAATCTTAATACTTGTTATTGAAAGACATGGATTTCTAAGTCTAGTTTGCTTCCTAAGTACAGCAATTAGAAAAATAACACTTAAAAACATTGCAAATCTCTTTGAGAAAGTTGTCTCTATATTTAATGTTGTTTAGCCATGTACGCAGGCATCAACACTTTATAAATTATGCAACTTTGGTTGAAGCTGCCAGAAGTATAGCCTAAGAGCCGGAGTGTACCTGAGGTTGGCTGTGGAGCCCATGAAGGGAGCTTTGAGGGAACTGATGGAAGACTTGGTGTAGGGCAGACAGTCGGGTGCACTCTCCCCAAAGTAAATGTCCTTCTCCATTACGGGGAAGGTATCGTGAAGGTCGTCAGCCACCAGCAGCGAGACCTACAACTCAAGTACTCCCACGTCACATTCATTCAGTGGTGTAGCGAGGGTTGTCAGTGCCTGGGAGAAAAACAATTTGGCTCCCCGAGACATATATGATTGTTTTGTTCATTCATTGAGTAAACTGAACCGGTCGTGCTACCTTGCAATTTGAAAATATAAATTACTTGCGTGTAGACATTACTCTTTTACACTCAGCCAGGATCAACGTATAATTTCCACAACTGAAGAACAGCCACAACATTCGTCTTTCTGTTTCTATCATTCATCACAAACACCTGTTTTCTGTGGAAAGTCGACATACTGCATCAAAACTATTGTTTCTGTGTCTAGTGCATGGATGCAGAGATTCTACATGAACTGTGAAATTGAGAATTACCCTCGTGGCAGACCTGTTCATTCAAACATAATATATAATAACTGATGGATCTGTTTAATGATGGAATTGCTACATATAACCATAACACACAACTTCTCTGGAAAGCATTCAGCAAAACAATGCAATCACTGCACAAAGACTATTAATTTACATATGTCTACCAGTGTCTGTAGTCAGGTACTCACTGATATGGCTACATGAACTGAGACGTGGAGTTAGTTAAATGACATTGTCCAAGCTTCAAAACGAAAGCAAGAAGATTTAAACTCGGGTTAACTTAACTGACTGTTCTACCCACTATGCTTCTATGTCCCACAACACTCACCTGCATGTTCCTGTCAATGATCCAGTTCATCTCAAAGTCATCGTCATCCTCACCAAACGGGTTGATCAGTTGCTCTGCCACCTGCGGAACGACAATGCAATCAATCAGAACACATCATATATTGTTTTCAATGTTTACCGTCTGTCAATTTGAGACAGATAAACTGTCACTTATGAAAAAAAATTATCTCGATGTAATCATAATTATGTGCTAACTTTATGCTACACTGAAACTGTGACATTTTAATGAAGAAAATCCTTCTATAGAAAATGTTAGTCACTAACATAATTTCTACAATTAACTCCACAAAATGTACAGTAGTGTTTGTGCGCACACAATCACATTTTGTTTCCCACATTGAGCACCAACAACAATAATCAAGGGCAAAATATTTGACCACAATAATTATTATTATTATAGACTGTAATAATTATAGTTATCTATGGGGATGTTTTTCTTTTTGTCTATTTGGTTATTGCAATATTAAAAAGGTGTCTTCGATGCTGTCTTAAAAAACACAACCATGTCCAAGAAGTTGTTTTTTTGACTGGCAACCAATGCCGATTTCAGGACCGATGCTATATGTTTGTATTTCTTTAGTTTGGGTAATAAGACAAGCAAACGTGTTCTATATGCACTGGACATTGCACAGCTGACACTTGTTAATGTTCTGTATGCACTGGACATTGCACAGCTGACACTTGTTAATGTTCTGTATGCACTGGACATTGCACAGCTGACAGTCGTTAATGTTCTGTATGCACTGGACATTGCACAGCTGACACTTGTTAATGTTCTGTATGCACTGGACATTGCACAGCTGACACTTGTTAATGTTCTGTATGCACTGGACATTGCACAGCTGACACTTGTTAATGTTCTGTATGCACTGGACATTGCACAGCTGACACTTGTTAATGTTCTGTATGCACTGGACATTGCACAGCTGACAGTCGTTAATGTTCTGTATGCACTGGACATTGCACAGCTGACACTTGTTAATGTTCCGTATGCACTGGACATTGCACAGCTGACACTTGTTAATGTTCTGTATGCACTGGACATTGCACAGCTGACACTTGTTAATGTTCCATATGCACTGGACATTGCACAGCTGACACTTGTTAATGTTCCATATGCACTGGACATTGCACAGCTGACACTTGTTAATGTTCTGTATGCACTGGACATTGCACAGCTGACACTTGTTAATGTTCTGTATGCACTGGACATTGCACAGCTGACACTTGTTAATGTTCTGTATGCACTGGACATTGCACAGCTGACACTTGTTAATGCAAGATGGCAGTGCTTTAACACCGCCTTGTCTGGAGGTAATGAATGATGAGATTAAGCCTGATTGTAACCAAATTTACCAACGTCTGATTCGTGGTTGTGATTCTGCAGAAGCTGTAAGGGGTGGTCAAATAAGGTCACATTGTCCCAAACATGTACACAGCATTACGTATGAGAGGTGGTGGGTGGGTCGTCACCACGAATCGCAGGACTATTGTGCGAAAGATATATTACAGCATACTGACATGACTGTTATTACCAGAACCAGGCAGCGGTGGGTAATGTCTTGGTAATCATGTCACATCAGATGAATGCGGTGGGTTTTGGCTGTGGTTTTCGAAACCATTTTGGATTGCTCAAAATCTTAAGTGCGACATCATGTACCAGTGGAGGTGGTGGCGGTTTGAACCAATTCAAAATGTTGGATTTCTGGAGACCATTTTACTAATATTCTTATCAGCTCATAAGTCAGATTTTTTTCTTTAAAATCGATTAAAAAAAAAAAATCTTGTATGCTAAAAACTGTCAAGACCAGGACGCACCACTAGGGCACGTTCAGCAGTGTGTACAGAAATAGTGTCCCCAATGATACGGGGCGGTGGCTTTTTGCATGGTGAAAAACCTCCTTACATTTAACAACAGATTCTGTTTAATGATGAATTTTATTTATGAGCCCAACTTCTTATTGAAATGGTCCCCTGGACCCTGCGAACATGTGAGACGACCCCTGACCCAGTAAAGGTGCGTGTGATGAGCGTACCTTGAGCCAGCCCATGTAGAAGAAGAATTGCAGGATGGTGAAGACTGGCATATACAGGTCTACATTGTGACCGGGGTAGTTCTGACTCGGATCTAGGAACTGACGCCCAAATATACAGCCTCCAAAGAACGTGTAGACTGCCAGCGTGGTCACCTGTCGACAGGGCACATGTGTTGGTTCACTTCATCGCTGTTTACAGAGTTCCATAAATAAATACAACAAACTGTTGCAATATCACATTAAAGAAAGGGAATGATACAGTCAAATTTGCTATCTATATTCTTTCAAATTTCAGATGTAAATGATGTGCTACTATTGATTGTTATGCCAAAATTGTTGAACATGCAAGATGTCATCTTAAACTATATAACTTTTAAATAAATTAATACAACAAAGTTTCACAACATTTGCTCAGTAATGTAGTTTTGTGTTGAAATGTCACTAAAGAATTGCTATCATATGCAAGATTTATATTTTTGTTTCGCAGGTTTAGCAATATATATATATATATACCTGTACATATATTTATGCAAGCACCAATATATATATATGCAGAAGTTTGCTTTACAACAGTCAGTTAAAGTAAAATTGCTCAAAGCATCAGATATTCCTTGCAGATAATGCAGTGGAACTTTATGATTGGATGAGTTACCTGTGTGTAGACGAGCGGGACACTGATCCAGTCATAGCTGTACAACTTGCCCAGGTCATTGCGGTACGTCATCATCTCCTGTTACACAAAACATACACAGTATGTACATTTATGTACAAATAGTACATGCACGCATCATACACCAATAACCGACACATGTACAACATTATTTACTCACAATGCTACACAGAGACTCTGGTTATAAGAGGTCAGTGTGTGTGGAAAAACTACTAAAACATTTGTAATATCATAGACAGAATTCCATACACTTGCTATGTGAGTCACCAACAGGTTTTTCATCTTTCTTTTGACAATGTTTTACTTCCCCTGGCATAACATAAGATCAGATAGTTTATTATGCCTTTTTACAAGCCATTTGTCATACACTTCATGGGCCATTTATAAATTCCAGTGTCCTGTCCGTAGAACGAACGTAAGTGCCCACATTTCCAAACGACAGTAGGTGGACTCAAACTCGGTCCTTGTGATCTGACAGTCTGGTTCTCTAACCACTACACCACAGCACCCCAGTAGCAGTACTCACATCTATGATGGTCTCCACAAGGTACTTCCTCAACAGGAAGTAGAAGAAGATTAAAAACAAGACACTGTACTCACATCAATGATGGTCTCCACAAGGTACTTCCTCAACAGGAAGTAGAAGAAGAGTAAAAATAAGACACTGTACTCACATCTATGATGGTCTCCACAAGGTACTTCCTCAACAGGAAGTAGAAGAAGAGTAAAAACAAGACACTGTACTCACATCAATGATGGTCTCCACAAGGTACTTCCTCAACAGGAAGTAGAAGAAGATTAAAAACAACACACTGTACTCACATTTATGATGGTCTCCACAAGGTACTTACTCAACAGAAAGTAGAAGAGTAAAAACAAGACACAGTACTCACATCAATGATGGTCTCCACAAGGTACTTACTCAACAGGAAGTAGAAGAGTAAAAACAAGACACAGTACTCACATCAATGGTCTCCACAAGGTACTTCCTCAACAGGAAGTGGAAGAAGAGAAAAAACAAGACACAGTACTCACATCAATGATGGTCTTCATGAGGTAATCATCTGAGATGCGCCCCTCCTTGCGTGCTGACTTGATGAGGTTAGCCGCCCACACAAAGGGCACCCACCACTTGCCATGGGGGGTGTTCACCTCGTCCAATGCCTTCAGCTCGGCTTCGTTGATGACCCCTGCAAGCAGAATACCTAGTGGCTAGTCAGTCGCCCCACAACAACACAGGCCTACTGGACAAGGGTCAGTGCAAGGTCTAAAAGCAGCAGACTTACCTGTAAGCACTGCGGGAGAGAAGTCACATGCTATAAAGCTTTCTAGTGCATCTACACTACATTGACGGATCCATCACGTCAACGTTTGCTTAGCAACCACATCCAATAATCTCGCTAAAATGGCCGTCACCGATGTGAGGCTTCAGGGCACACTGTCATTTTTGTTGTTGAAATTCACACCCAATTTTGTTTTCCAATATGACAAAAATATCTGGCAAAGTTGCATCCAACAGTGAGACCATTATGCGGGAAAGGTTGGCATATGACTACTACACCAGTAATGTATGTGTATATATATATATATATATGAAAACACGGTTGCTAAAGCAAAGATTGACAGAGGTCACACCCACAATTGTGACTGTGACGTCCGAGTCTGGATGTGCCAATTGACTGACCCATCATATACTTTACCTGGATTGTCTGTTTCGTGACCGACTGGACCTGAGTGTCTAAATGCTGGCAGCTATTGGACGCGTGGTGCTACGGAGGTGGTGTGACTGCATGGACTGGGGCAGACCAACGGAGGGGGAACTGATAGGATCCTTGTCCGCGGCATACACTGGCAAGGGTAGAAACTTGAGTGGCAGATGATACAGGCGCCTACAGCTATCTGAAATGTAAACAGCAAGTGCTTGCTGAAATGGATGGCATGACAGCACACCAGAGGGCGCCGCTGCAGCATCGACGCCGCGCTGGCTCTGACAGCCAAGTGACCATACAGTACTGATGATATGGAGACGTTATCCAGGATGTGTGCAGCTTTCAGCAAACAAGTCCATATTATACATGGAAACAACACACAAAAACTCACACCGAATAACATAGAGGAATTTCACAAGATATCTAGGGCTAATAATCTGCAACTTCTTGAGCAACGAATAAAAAACACTTAAACTAATTAAAATAAAATAAAGGTGTTTGTAATGCGTGTATCTCAGATACAAAGTAACAACAAAGTAAACAGAGATATACCAAGAACAATTTGTGAATGTTCTGTACGTAAACATGGCTGATTATGGCAGTATTCCCCACTGAGCTAATGTGCGAGTTGTGGGTGGTTAATAAAAACTGAAAAAAGCTGGAACCAAGCAATAAAATAAGCATGGACTCTGGTCTTATTATAACATACTTCTGTATAGCCAACTGGCTGATATTACTCATGAACCACGGCAATGTTCACGCATAATGCAGTCAAAGCACACAACTGTCTAAACTACAGAAATATTGCTGCAGTGTCTGGCGAATGAGTGAGATAGATTAGAGACGATGTGTGGTGGACCAACCTGCTTCTATGAGGTGGTCCATGGTGGGGAAGCGTTTCTTGACAGACACGCTAGTGGCCTGGAAGACGATCAGACTAGCCATCGTCATGTAGCGTGCCAGGGTACGACGCACGATTCGACCCTGCTCGTCCAGCCCGTCAATGATGGTAGACACATAGATCATCAGTCTGTGTAGATACATCACATAGATCATGACCGTGTGAAAACATGTTACGTAAATCGCCATCCTGTATCACATAAATCATCGTACATGTCACACAGACCATTGCTGTAGTATATAAGTGTAAACACGTCACGTAGATCAACATCATGTTATCACATAAATCATCATGTGTAAAACATTACACATATTATTCTTTCTAGTGTAAGCACATCAAGATGATCATCATCCTGTGATAATCATTATACATGACACAAACAACCACCCTGTGTGCGCAACAGTGGGCAGTGTGTACTATGTACGCGTGCCTGGCCTGACTCAAGTGTTAAATATTAAAGGGAATAAAAACATCTAATGCTTGAATTCATATTATATTACATCCTGCTATTTACTTCCTCGTCCACCAAACCAACAAAAATTCAATGAATTAGAAATTCCACATTTTATGCTGTGCATCCGGACATTTTTGAATATGCATATTTTTGGCGCTTTTCGAGATGCCGAGATGTGACGTCACATATGACCCATACTCGCATCAGGCCGACCCTTTCCATGCATTCAGAGCATGTTTACAAGGATAGCTTTCAGTTTGAAACGAGTGTCAAAATTAGTTATTATGCGATATTCCGATGTAATAGAAAACTCATCATCATAGAGGAACAGAAATTTGCTGACTGATTTAAGTTATGATAAATTGTACAACTCCTCCTTCATACATCGATATTATAGTGATATTATGAGATTGTACACGTTACTTTCTGTAGCTGGATACGATATATGTTTGCTATGTATGTATATTGGTGTACATTATCTCCCGTTGGTTGCATTCGATATCATTATTCTGAAAACGAGCCCAAGCTCGGTGATACCTAGTCGACTTATAGGCTCATTCGCATTCATTGTTTTGAATAACATTTCATGTGGAATCGTAAGATAACTGCTTGTTCCTCTATGATGACTAGTGTTTATATTACATCGGAAGATTGCACAATAACTCATTCTGACACTCGTTTCAACCCAAAAACTATCCTTGTAAACATGCTCTGAATGCATGGAAAGGGTCGGCCTGCTGCGAGTGTGGGTCATACGTGACGTTACGATACCACGTGATCGCCTAGCTCATTAAATTTTTATTTTCCGCGGGAATCGCTACACAGACGGGTTTAAAATCGAATTTATGTTACAGTTGTATTTTTTTAATATTCTCGAAAGTTACATACAATGTTAAACTTTGTGTACACATGAAAAACGGATTTTAACTAATGCCTTGTTTTTATTTCCTTTAATACTACTACATGGCTTTAGTAATCTACTTCATTATCAATTATTTGACTGTCGAATGACACTGTCGTCCAACTAACTAGATGTGTTGTTTCTTCAATGAAACAATTTGTCTAACTGTTCAGGTGAAAATACCATTTAGAGGCAATACTATCAATCAGCTTTGTTGTCATCAAGTTAACAACACAACAAATTGTGATAATAAGATGTCATCTAGCAAGGGACCTATCCTGCGACCGGTTACAGAGGAACTTACAAAACGTAACAATACAGTTGTGATAATAAGATGTCATCTAGCAAGGGACCTATCCTGTGACGGGTTACAGGGGAACTTACAAAACGTAACAATACAGTTGTGATAATAACATGTCATCTAGCAAGGGACCTATCCTGTGACGGGTTACAGGGGAACTTACAAAACGTAACAATACAGTTGTGATAATAAGATGTCATCTAGCAAGGGACCTATCCTGTGACGGGTTACAGGGGAACTTACAAAACGTAACAATACAGTTGTGATAATAAGATGTCATCTAGCAAGGGACCTATCCTGTGACGGGTTACAGGGGAACTTACAAAACGTAACAATACAGTTGTGATAATAAGATGTCATCTAGCAAGGGACCTATCCTGTGACGGGTTACAGGGGAATTTACAAAACGTAACAATACAGTTGTGATAATAAGATGTCATCTAGCAAGAGACCTATAATGCGATGGGTTACAGGGGAACTTACAAAACGTAACAATACAGTTGTGATAATAACATGTCATCTAGCAAGGGACCTATCCTGTGACGGGTTACAGGGGAACTTACAAAACGTAACAATACAGTTGTGATAATAAGATGTCATCTAGCAAGGGACCTATCCTGTGACGGGTTACAGGGGAACTTACAAAACGTAACAATACAGTTGTGATAATAAGATGTCATCTAGCAAGGGACCTATCCTGTGACGGGTTACAGGGGAACTTACAAAACGTAACAATACAGTTGTGATAATAAGATGTCATCTAGCAAGAGACCTATAATGCGATGGGTTACAGGGGAACTTACAAAACGTAACAATACAGTTGTGATAATAAGATGTCATCTAGCAAGGGACCTATCCTGTGACCGGTTACAGAGGAACTTACAAAACGTAACAATACAGTTGTGATAATAAGATGTCATCTAGCAAGAGACCTACAATGCGATGGGTTACAGGGGAACTTACAAAACGTAACAATACAGTTGTGATAATAAGATGTCATCTAGCAAGAGACCTATAATGCGATGGGTTACAGGGGAACTTACAAAATGTAACAATACAGTTGTGATAATAAGATGTCATCTGGCAAGAGACCTATAATGCGATGGGTTACAGGGGAACTTACAAAACGTAACAACACAGTTGTGATATGATGAACGTTGTCACCTAGCAAGGCACATACCTATCGGGCCATGGGATGCAAAGGAACTGGTTCCACCAGCGAGTGACGACCACCGCGACATAGAAGCCTAGGATGAACGAGAGGGGAATGAGACTTGTGAATGCCTCGCAGTACAGTGCAATCCTCTCAAACATTCTGCAACAGACCACAGGACACTGTACTCAACTCTCATCGAACAGACACACATAAAGGGTGGTCGCATGAGTGAACAAAGTCACAGAATACATTAAGCAGGGGTAGTTTAGCTGTCACGATGTATCGCGGATAAAATAAATAATTACAGAATGGCGCCATGTTACCCATGTAGCAAGTGAAACACACCTTGAAGCAAACTGATGCTAATAGCAATATTGGATCGTAAAAACCATACCTCCCACATCACAATTTGGTGGAAAGGGTGGGTTTTAAATATTGCCAAAAGTGTTTTTACTATGCTAACTTATAATTTTAACAGTAGATCATATCTTAATTGCAGAAGTGCTACAAACAATTTCAGATGTGAGGCTACAGAAAATACATTACTTTTTATCATCATCGAACAGACCGTGAAAGTACCTCATCTGTTGCTGGGTGAGAGCCAGTCTGTAGATGATGCTGACGAGCAGGTATATGAGGCAGAAGATGAGCATCTCCTTGTACATGAGCTTGTAGATGCTGCCCTTCCAGAAGAACAGCAGGCGTGAGAAGCCACCGAGACGGGCGTTCGCCACGCGGCCTGTGTAAGTGATTGTCATCCTCTCAAACAGTCGGCACTGCCACAAACGAGGGAATTGGCTGGTTGCAGCTACACGCCACAAGACTGCATCTGACGCCGCCGCAGCATCACGACAGACCTGTGAGGAACAACGCATCATCGTCACACAAACACACAGATAATCTGCACACATTAATAACATATGAAATGTTAGACTGAAGTTGTCTGTTCAGTTACCCAGATCAGCCAGGTGTGGTAATGATTAGCAGGAAGTTCACTGAAGCAGTTATACTGTTCCAATTTGCAGTCAGGATTGCGAGAACCAGTCAACTTCAAAGGTATTTGCAGGGTGTAACATTCAAAATGCATACACTGGTTCAGATTCTGATTATTTTACAAACAATTTTGTGTGCTGAATACTTTCAACATATATTCATTCTAACAACATTATTATTATATCTTTAAAAAGAGGAACAGAAAGCCTCGGCTTAAGTTAACAGTAATCATCCAACGTATTCTTGTGAAGCTGTGAATTCTAAACTCAGCACCGGACATCTCAGGAAATCTACAAGTCAAGCTATGCTATACTTAACACTGTTGAACTCACAAACTTAAGACTTACATGAATGCCTAAAACACTTGTGACGAGCCTTCCACACAATGTAGTCACTACTCAATGCTGTTGGATCCAAAATACAGCTGCAACTATGACTGGGAGAGCAAGTGTCTCGTATTATATACAACACTGCGGCAAACCAAAATATTAAATTCCCACATTGCATTGCACACTGGAAAGCCATACCAATCAACCAGATTCTCCAATCCAGTATGAACAAGAATTTGGACGAACTTCTTTTTGATGGCAGATGTTTGGTAACTACTGTATTTCATACATGACACCGCTGAGACACAACACAGAAACAACTGTCCTCTTTCTGCACTCTCTTTCCCGTGGGGACTGCTGCTGTGGATGGTGTACTTGCAAAAAAGATGTGGCAGCAGCCAGATGTTTGTCAATAATCTATCACGTGCGCACGCAAGCAGATGGCAGTGACTATGCGTGGCACTGCCCATAAATGCGTCATAACAGTGGCATGTTTTTACACTGAAAGGCTTGAACTCGGATTTAGAATAAATGCCTACAGTTATGCGACTGCGACCGAGATAAATCAATACGTTGTCCCATGAAACGTGCTGTGTTTATAACAGATCACAATGATGGCTGGACGTGACCGCTGACCAGCGTCCACTAGGTCAGATTGTAATCATCGCTGTTTGTAAATAGTAGTCACATGTCTACTGCACAATGCGACCAATCAGCATTCACCAACACACAGATTACAAGTTTTGGTCATATGTGACATGAAAATAAAGCATACTTAAAACAGGACTTTTAGTGACAAATTAAGCCAATTTCTAAAAAATTTACTAATGCATGTAAACATATTGTACGCTTAATAGGTCAAAATATGGTATATACTACACATCTTTTGTTTGCCTGGTGCAAGATAGTTGCCGTGACCAGATCAAATAAATTCCTGTTTTTATAAAAACGGCACATAAACAAACACAACAATTACCAAGAACTCAAATGTATGTGCTGACAAATGTCGGTGTAGCTACAAATGTCTCTTACCTGCCACTACAAGTGGGCAGTGGAGAGTGTGAACTCTTCAAAGTAGCTGTAACTCATCACAGAGGTCAGGTGGTTGTAGAACTTCATACTGAATATAGCCGTTCTGATAATGGGGGGTGCTTCAAATGAGTGCCTCTACACTTGAGCCTAGTCGCTCACTGCATTCCGCATTACACCCGCATGCTCTCTCCGACAGTGTCACCGCAGTGCCGCCCTAGTGGCAGCCTCTCAGGTCAACCCACCATCAACGCCAGGCCCTGCAAACATAATAACTAATGCATGAGGATTATCTTGGCAAACACTTGAAAAAGACAACAACTCATAATGCAGTCCAGTTGGCACTTCCTGAATAATTCACTTCACCAATGCTAGCAGTGGATGTAGCAACAGTAGAATATATTGTACCTAATTCTAAATCATGCTTTTCCAAAATGTAAACATTTTCTAGCATGTAATAACATAGCAGAAGCCAGAAATGTAGGGTAGTCCATCTAAATAACAATAATAACATACTTCTATAGCACCTAATAAAAGCCACAGCCCACAGGTTAATCCATAGCCTGAGGAACCTGGGGACAGCGGTGAAGAACAAGAATCAATAGGCATTACACAACACACAGGAGCTATTGATCAACAGCGCAGTATTGCACTGTTACATGATGTTCGAACAGCATGTATGCAATTCTTATGGCAGTAAAACCAGGCTTTGGGTGTGCCTTTTCTTTCTAGTATTTTCTATTGTTAATTTTGAGACGCCCTATGCTGTGCGTTGGCGTGAAAAATTTGACTGCCCATAAAGTTGTTGTTGTCATGCCCACATGCACAGGAGTTCTTGCATAGTTGTTTTACAGCTGCCCGCCATGGCCCAGTTTAACAGCAATAATGACAGTGTAATCTATACCATACATACTGACTGCATTACATATTTTGTACAGAGAGTACACACCTAGTCAGGTCATCGCTGCTCCTTGACAACCTTTCATGTTGTCCAACATACCAACACTAGGTATTCAAGTAGACAGTGGGACAGATGTCATTAACTTGATGAAGATTTCATGTTTGCTTTGTTCAATGTGAGCTTGTAAGGGCATTCATAAGGACATAAATCTGTCTGTCATGGCTGTATGTCATTTAGCATGTCGTGTCAGCTCAGGACCTCAGGCAATGTTGCTATAAGTTTAATATCTTTAAAACCATGTCTCAGTTAGGATCTTAAATCCACAATTCCACATTTTGAATTTTTGCTATTTCACAAACAATATTTTGTGGCCTGAAAAAGTCCCAGCCGAACTACATTTTTCGGTGTTTACTAATTGTGCTGCTTAAATAGCAAAGGATATGCTCCAGTTCAAGTCCT
Organism: Escarpia spicata; assembly: GCA_963995525.1. Taxonomy (NCBI): domain Eukaryota; kingdom Metazoa; phylum Annelida; class Polychaeta; order Sabellida; family Siboglinidae; genus Escarpia; species Escarpia spicata. The sequence goes on from OZ023218.1 coordinate 41,205,058, forward strand.
AACTAAAACAGATTGGTTCATGTGATGTCTATGGCTTTGCAACATCCTGAAAAGTTTCACCAATAAGCAGTGCATAAAAACAAGAAATGTCTAAGGGTGCCAGAGCTCCATGTCTGCACAGAAATGTCAGTACTTAACTGTTCATCATTGTGACCATTTACAGCTCATGACCACACAGTATAGACGTTCAACTTTCTATGAACAAAGAGATAGATAGTAACCTCTGCACCTGTACTTCAATCATCATGAAAGGCAGCATTTGGGATAACTATAAAGTTTTATTATTGTGATGACAGAATCACAATTGCAATAACAGTGCCGGCTGTGTTGCAATACTATTGTGATAGACTCATAACTAAAAGTTGTACTAATGGCTTAATAAATGCAAGAACTTTACGATAGTATCATAGAATTGTTTATGTACATAACCAGTAAAGCACTCCCAAAAGGTTTATAACCATCAAAATGTTGCCATGTGAGGTCATCAGGAACACTGAGCTAAAGAAACGGTAGTGCATCAGACAGACCTGACTCATTGTTGCTCAGTAGGTATGCTTGGGTGTGGCTGGCAATAAAAATCTCATGCAGTGACATTAAACTGACAGATCAAGAATCTGATGTCAGAGTCGTGTGTGTGTGTGTGTGTGTGTGTGTGTGTGTGTGTGTGTGTGTGTGTGTGTGTGTGTGTGTGTGTGTGTGTGTGTGTGTGTGTGTGTGTGTGTGTGTGTGTGTGTGTGTGTGTGTGTGTGTGTGTGTGTGTGTGTGTGTGTGTGTGTGTGTGTGTGTGTGTGTGTGACCACCACCACCAAGCTTTGCTCCAGCAATGGTGCTTACCGTCAGATACATTTAAATTACTATCCATGGCTGGCAGCATACCATGTACATAAATTTATCCGATCAATCTTTCCCGTGTATGGTTCAACATTAGATAACAATGTTGCCTTAAATGTATTTGTCACAAAGAAAAAATGTTGACGCCTGAAACTCAACCAAAAATACAACAGAATGTCCAACTGCTTCATATTTGCAACAGCCGCTTTAGTAAACTTGTGGACATAATTAACAATCGTCATATTTGGACGTTCTGTCTGTTTTTAATTAGTGATTATTTATTAAATACACCGAGCTGCAGAAAACTTTAATAACACTAAATTTAAGTGGCCGTATAAATTCTCTAGAATATTCTACAGAATTCCTGTAGCATTTTAATGCCACATCAATGTTTATATAATTCTACATATATTCTATATATTTCTATTGATTTTTCTACAGAATATATGACTACATATTTTTCTAAAGCTAGAGTTATATAATATATAGGTTTTTATTCTATTAATATATAGGTTTTTATTCTATCACGGCTCACAAACAATTTCTGCTCAATATACATTACAGTGAAATATTGAAAGTCTATCCTTCCAAATCCAGGTTCTATTAGCTAATTAGGCTTACGATATTTCATTAGTTCCTGGCTGTCCCTGTGTTAGTCACAGGCTGTGTATGTGACATGTAACTGTTCTTGTCAATGCTATTCATTATTAATTTAAGAAATATAACTGATCCACCTTATTGGTTGCATGTAAACGAAATACAAAAAAATTCACCCACAACGTACACAAGAAAACAAAAGAGGATACATCATACATACAGCAAGAAACATTTGACAGGTAACCTGCTGCACTGCCTACAGTGCCCACGCGATGCCTCTGCTTTGGCCTTTGTTGCCGTCTCGCCGTTTCGCCCGGATGAACCGTCACCAGCGAAGCCGCCACCTAAAATAGCCTGTGCAAAGTACACCAAACAAAAATACCAGCAGCGTGAGGGTTCAACTTACAGAACTGGCCGTCAGTCTTTGTCAACTGTGTTTCCAGCGTTTCCTTCGCATCGCCAGCTCGTATCTGAAACTGGTTCCAACCAGATAGGCCTGGATTTGCCGAGATCAGCTGATCGCCTATAAACATTGCTAATGTAGTGACGTAAATGCGCGGCGCTGATTGGCTCACACTGACCGCCAATTGCACGCAACCGCGCGCCATAAATTAGTGTACGAATGTCAGATCGAAAAAAACCAGCTGTATTGCATGCCAGATTTTTGTACTGCATGAGAAATTTATACGTTTTATTGCCCAAACTACGAATGTTATTTTATAAGTCTCACTTATACTTGGCGACGGTGTGTGCGTGCGCCACCATCCACGTTCAGACTTCGGTGTTTCATTACATGCCTTCCCCCACGTGATCTTAAAATCATGCACGAATTCAGTAATTATACACTGCATTCTGTTTTATAAAGCAACAACAAAACATAATAAATATAGTGAGTTAGGCTTTAATCTTCAAGCCGGTATTAACAGAAATAGCCTGTTTAATATAGCCGTATCAGGCCTCGGTTTACAATATCGCGTTGTGTAGCTAATTAAATTGCTTAGACTTAGTAGGGGACGCCGGGGTTGATTGTCACAAAGCCTCTAATCTAGTGTTTACCCTTCTCTGTGACATCCAACTCGAGCATGTCAGGTTGTCACAGCAGAGAGTACTCTTTTTAATGATATATAATTAAATATCATATGTTTCAATAAAGCTACGTCGACATTATTAATATCCAGTAATTTATTTAGTATATTGTAGATTATTGTTAATATTAGCAACAACAAAACTTCGCTATATAGTACCATTACAAAAAGGAAAATAAGAAAAAACTATGACAACATCCCTGGTTTATCTAGACTTACGAATGTATTTTTTTGATGGTGGTGGTGCATGTTGTTGGTGGCAGAGCTTCCAAGTCTCCCAAATTTTGACAGAATCTAGAAAATCTCTCGATCTCCCGAATTAGAATACAAATCTCCCGATTTTATTCGAAAACTTAAAAAAAACCTGCACAGCAGCCCATGAGTGCCTTGCTGGCGTACGAAATCAATGTCACCTCACCATGTTGCAGAAGCAATAAAGGGACTATTGCATGGCGATCACAGACTTTTGGTTTGTCTAATTTTTCATGTTTTACACTATACATTTACATTATTTATGTTGTAGGTTTTGTTGGTATGTGTGTGTTTCAGTTTAGGTGGCTTTCGATAACCGTTCCCTTTTTAAAAAATACCGGTAAAATCTCACTATTGTGTTTTGATAATACAGGGAGATCTCCCTATTTTGGGTTCAACTTGGAAGCTCTGTGGTGGTGGTGGTGGTGGTGGTGGTGGTGGTGGTAATGGTGATGGTGATGGTGATGGTGATGGTGATGGTGATGATGGTGATGATGATGATGATGATGATGATGATGATGATGATGATAATGACGATGACGATGATATATTTCTCTCCAATTTTTGCCTATTGTTTCTACACGCTTATCTTTATTTTTGTCGATCTAATTAGCACCACCATGTAGTTAGGTGGCCTCATAAAGGTGGCTGTGATAATACTAGTATATATCAAATATATGTCGAAACGTTGTGAATAATGGGGGGTTGAGGCTCACCAAAACCCTCAAACCGCACCCCTTGAGGCTCACAAAAAACCCCAACTCCCTTGCTGAAACACTGCGAGCTAAGCATATGTGCAGCTCCCCACTCAAACTAGGAATTTGGGAACACAACCCACCATGTCCCCCGCCGGTTCCGACGCCTATGCATATGTTATTAATATAGTCGTAGTTGTTGTGGCTGTAACTTGTCACTGTCATCGTTGTCGTCACCATCATCATAATCGTTACCATCGTCTTTGTCATAACCATCATCATTGTGGTCGCCATCTTCTTTGTCGTCGTCGTCATCATCATTGTATTCATGCACGTTGTAGCCATCGTTGTCATCACTGTCATTGTTGTCATCATCGTTGTCATCAGTGTCATTGTTGTCGTCATCGTTGTCATCACCGTCATTGTTGTCATCATCGTTGTTATCAGTATCATTGTTGTCGTCACCGTTGTCATCACTGTCATTGTTGTCATCATCGTTGTCATCACTATAATTCTTGTCGTCATCGATGTCATCAATGTCATTGTTGTCGTTATCGTTGTCACCACTGTCATTTTTGTCGTCATCGTTGTTACCATTGTCATCCTAGGGGGCTGACTTTTAAAAAGAGCATGACCCCGCCTCGGTCACGATTAGCTACAACCATAAAGTCATATTACATCACAAAGCAAGAGTCAGTAGTCATTGTGCGGTTTCGGCCGACACTTTTGTGGTTGTCTATCTACCAGCAAGCACCCCCCGAACCGATCATAGATAATTAATTCCATAAATAAACCACACCGCAACAAAGACATTACGTCATGCTGAGCCAATTACGAAACGCACTAACAGCTCTCTGAACGAAATGTTATCTCGTGGGCATCATTGAACCAAATTGCTTTCAGTCCATGTTGTATCAAACCACAAGATCAAAACTAGCGGTAGCATAATCTGAACGAACGCAAAATCGCTCCCGATCGATCGAGTCAGAAATGAAGAACAATGTTCCGCTTCTACGAAGACGCCCACGGGCACTCAGCGACAAGGGATTCGTTATTGTGTCCGGTTGCGCCAATACGTAATAAAGGTTCGACCATTGAGCAGGCATGGGGTATATAACTAGGACATTATGAGAACCATTGTCGTGCATCTCGGTCAGACCCGGGGCCGAAGTACTCAGTACTCATGTACTCGCGTACTCGAGTACATTTTTGAAGTACTCGTACTCGTACTCGTACTCGTACTCGTACTCATACTCATTGTACTCAGATTTTATTAGTACATTACGAGTACATCTGAGTACTTTCTCAATATGTACAGGGGGAAATAAATATATTTGGTTATAAAATGAAGTTTCCTGAAATATTTAAATGTTCAACTATTTTTTAAATATTTTGTTATTTCTGATAGTATACAACCTTACCATCCCTACACATCCCAGTACAACCTCATTCTCTGATAACCATGACTATGATACCCAAACATGGCAACAGGCAGCATCTTTTCCCAGTCAGAAACTGTACCGAGGAAGTGCCATTAGTAATCCACATTTAACCATTATCAAATTTATATTTGTATTACATCCAGAACATGTGTTATATAAAATATGAACACTGAAATATGTTCATAGTCTCATACTCATAATCATGTACGTATAATGTAATCCTTGAATCATCTACTGGCATTTCCTAAGCATTAATAATTGTGACTGGAATATTCAGCAAGGTTAACGTATGTTTCATGTCAGTTTTGTCAGCTCAAACTAGCTAGCTGTGTCTTAATTATCTGGTGATGTTTACTGAATTACTGACACTGGCAATCCACTGACACTAGCCTTGGCTGGGTTGGATCCCTGTCTCCCCGGCAGCCATTGACATATAGTATGGTAAACAGTGGCTGGAATGGAGTAATGGGTTAGTACCAAGAATGGAAAACAACTGGCTTCATCAAAATGTTGGTTGGTTTGGGCTAGAATTTGAGCAATTACCCCTCCCTCCCTCCCTCCCTCCCTCCCTCCCTCCCTCCCTCCCTCCCTCCCTCCCTCCCTCCCTCCCTCCCTCCCTCCCTCCCTCCCTCCCTCGCTCCCTCCCTCGCTCCCTCCCTCCCTCCCTCGCTCCCTCCCTCCCTCCCTCCCTCCCTCCCTCCCTCCCTCCCTCCCTCCCTCCCTCCCTCCCTCCCTGCCTCCTTGTATTTTTCCCGGTTCTCTTTTTGTAACGTTAAACGTTGTATGCTGCTAACAATGAAGAATGTCGGTTGCTGACACTGAACGTTGTAGGATGCCGACACTAAAATCTGTATGATATAGATATTACGAAATACAAGTTCCTTCTGTTGCTTGTATTAACTGGCAATGCTTTGTATAACTACCAGTGCTTTCTTTAGCGAAAATCTACAGATAACACATTTATGTATGTGTAGACGATATTAATTCCCACCCAACAATGTTCGTCAACCACTAGAATGACATTTCGCTGTATTCACTGACGTAGTTTCAGTTTCTTTTCGCATTAAAATTATTACAATTAACACATTTGCACACGGTGTGCACGCTATCACAAATTGTGGGAGCCCATTGTTAATTCAACGGAGACCACACGACACCAAACGCTAATTCATGGGTCAGACCAGGCTTCTGCATATAACTGACCACAAAATATAGGGTCTATTGTTTTAGGTGATATTTCACCACACGCACTGTAGCCTCCATTGCTGATGGCCGATCGATAAAGCGGTGCACTAGAGTCCGGTTTCCAAAAATTCATTATTGTAAAAAGCATGTGACTGATTGGGCATTGCACGTTGTATGTATGTGTGACCAACTGAATATTGTACGTAGAAAGTTATAGCCAGAAATGATAGCGTAGGCTAGTGCCCTGCGCGACCGGGCTTTGGACCCACGGGCCTCATATAAATTTTGCGGGCCGGGCCTGGGTATACATTTTGCGGGCCGGGCCGGGCCGGGCCTGGGCTACAAAATTGGGGCAAACATTTGCGGGTCTGACACATGTTCTGGATGTAATAAAAATATAAATTTGATAATGGTTAAATGTGGATTATTAATGGCACTTCCAAATATTTTAATAGAGGTAATTAAACATTGTATGTAAAATATGAACACTGAAATATGTTCATAGTCTCATACTCATAACCATGTATGTCTAATGTAATCCTAGAATCATCTACTGGCATTTCCTAAGCATTAATAATTGTGACTGGAATATTCAGCAAGGTTAACGTATGTTTCATGTCAGTTTTGTCAGCTCAAACTAGCTAGCTGTGTCTTAATTATCTGGTGATGTTTACTGAATTACTGACACTGGCAATCCACTGACACTAGCCTTGGCTGGGTTGGGTCCCTGTCTCCCCGGCTGCCATTGACAGATAATGTGGTAAACAGTGGCTGGAATGGAGTAATGGGTTAGTACCAAGAATGGAAAACAACTGGCTTCATCAAAGCTGTTAAGCTAAAATTGCTAAGCTTAGCTTAGTGGGCTAGTATAATTGTGTGACCTAATATTGGAGGATTCGAGATGTGGAGGATTCCTAACTGTCCCAATTGCTAACAATGACTGTCAAGTTTTTCATAATAATGAATGTACTGTAAAAAAGACAAGTAACCAATATGTTGTCAGGATACAAATCCTCATGTTGGTTGGTTTGGGCTAAAATTTGAGCAATTACCATTACACATTATAAAAGATAATAATTAATAATTTAAAATATGTTATTATTTAATATTGAAAAACGTACTTGTACTCATGAGAATAATGTACTCGTACTCATCCATTATCAGTGTACTCACACACAGGAAAATGTACCCGGCCCCAGGTCTGTTAATGTCAAGAACTAAAGGAAGCCTCTAGCTGCTCACGAATTCTGCAAGTGTCACTTTAGACATTAGGTGGACGCACCAATATAATGTTCTTTGCAATAACACCTGCCGTTAAATACTGGCAAAGGCTGTGAACTAATAATGTACATTTTCATGTAGCACTTGGTCCAAGCTAACTACAGGCACAATTTGAATGATTTGAAATAATATCTTATAGAAGGATATATAAATTATTTTGCATAATTATGCTCAACACGTAACGTCAGTCACGGTGGAAGTGCCCAAATATATATTCACTATAATATTGTGTCTTTTTTTTTCTTCAAGTTAATAAGTATCACTGCATAATAGTTGGCTGTCAGAAGCCAGTCCCTAATGTTTACTTGAGACAGACTTTTGGAGAGGTGATCCAAAGATTTACAGATCAACGGCCATCCCTCCAAAACATGCCTTCGTAAGTGTGCTGCCATCCAGTCAACTGACAACTGCACTGTGACCAGTTTACTGCCCACAGTCCAGTGGACCCAGTAATATAAGTGATCAAATGGCATTGAGTGTCCAGTGCCCACTAGCCCCACTGTCCAGTGTCTACTATACAGAAAGCGTCTACTATTCCAGTTGGTGATTCATCCCAGTTGGTGTTTGCCTACTTGTCATCATGTATGACAAGTATTATGCATGACTTAATATTGCATGCTTTGCATGCTATCAACACGTGGGATCTGTGTAATTGTAATGTTGTTAACTAGCTAATAGCTACTTTTATTGGCTATATCCCAGACATACTATAATGTATGGTATACAAGAAATAAATTAAACGTGTGAACATGTATTAAAAAGCACACTTAATTAAATGTTTATTGTTTAACCTATGACTACATTAAATATGTAGTATCAAGGAGGAGGGACAAGCTGGGCATACATTTCTACATGGTAACTCCGATCAAGTAATTGATGGGCAAATTCTAAAATACCTAATTAGTATAAAGCCACTACACTCTGTTCTCTGAAAACGTCAGTCAACACGGAAGAATTCTTAAGATACAAAGGCGACATTGAAGAAAATAACGTAAAGTATATAAACATAGATGATTGTGTAATCTGAATGTTAAAAAACCTAGTACTTTTGGTTTATTGGCAAAAAGCAAAAGGAGGCTCATCCCACCCTTTCACTAGGTGATAGTAAAATAGTCACATTAGTTACTTGTCTTTGTTTACGTACGGCCCGCAGGCCCGCGGGTATGGGTCGGACCTGGGGACAAACATTTGCGCCATTTCGCGGGCCTGGGCCTAAATTCTAGTGTGCGGGCCTGGGCTGGGCCGGGCCGAGTCTGGACACTAATTGCCAAGTGCGGACCGGTTTGGGCAACATTTCTAGGCCCGCGCAGGGAACTATCGTAGGCCTATAACACAAAAGACGGAAATAGCAACGGAGCGCCGAGCGCAATGAAAGACAAGAATGGCAACTTACTTACTAGTGACGAAGATCATTTGAAGAGATGAAGGGAACATTTTGATAAAATACTGAACCGACCACCACCATAAAAACCCACAAGATATCCCACTAGTTGAAAAACTACTCCAGGTAAACTGCGAAAAAACAAGCAAGGCAGAAATCGAGAAAGCCATTCGTCACCTGAAAAGAGGGAAGGCTTCCGGCCCAGATGAAATTCCTGCCGAGGCAATCAAGACAGACATGCATACATCCACAGAGATGCTGCATGATCGGATTGGGAAGATATGGGAACAAGAAGAAATACCGACTGAATGGAAAGAAGGATACCTGGTGAAACTCCCAAAGAAAGGAGACCTGCAGGAATGCAAGAACTACAGAGGGATAATGTTCCTGTCAGTGCCCGGAAAGATCCTAACAGTCATCTTGGACAGACTGAAAACAGCTTCCGTAAAGACAGATCATGCACCGCCCAAATAGCTACACTCCGAACCATAGTTGAACAATCAATTGGAATGGAGCTCATCTCTGTACATAGACTTTGTAGACTATGAGAAGGCATTTGATAGCCTCGACAGGGAGACGCCATGGAAGCCCTTGCGACACTACGGGATACCAGAGAAATGCATTTCTCTGATACAAAGTAGCAATGAAGGCATGGCATGTAAGGTCATTCATGCAGGACAAATCACAGACTCATTTATGGTGAAGACATAAGTGAGGCAAGGTTGCCTTCTGTTACCATTCCTCTTCCTGCTTGCCATATATTGGATTATGAAGAAAAAACATAAAACAGAAGAAATGGTATCCAGTGGACAGTTGGAGGACCTGGACTTTGCCGATGACCTCGCTCTCCTGTCCCACAGTCACCAATAGATGACCTCGCTCTCCTGTCCCACAGTCACCAACAGATGACCTCGCTCTCCTGTTCCACAGTCACCAACAGATGACCTCGCTCTCCTGTCCCACAGTCACCAACAGATGACCTCGCTCTCCTGTTCCACAGTCACCAACAGATGACCTCGCTCTCCTGTCCCACAGTCACCAACAGATGACCTCGCTCTCCTGTCCCACAGTCACCAACATATGACCTCGCTCTCCTGTCCCACAGTCACCAACAGATGACCTCGCTCTCCTGTTCCACAGTCACCAACAGATGACCTCGCTCTCCTGTTCCACAGTCACCAACAGATGACCTCGCTCTCCTGTTCCACAGTCACCAACAGATGACCTCGCTCTCCTGTTCCACAGTCACCAACAGATGACCTCGCTCTCCTGTCCCACAGTCACCAACAGATGACCTCGCTCTCCTGTTCCACAGTCACCAACAGATGACCTCGCTCTCCTGTCCCACAGTCACCAACAGATGACCTCGCTCTCCTGTCCCACAGTCACCAACAGATGACCTCGCTCTCCTGTTCCACAGTCACCAACAGATGACCTCGCTCTCCTGTCCCACAGTCACCAACAGATGACCTCGCTCTCCTGTCCCACAGTCACCAACAGATGACCTCGCTCTCCTGTCCCACAGTCACCAACAGATGACCTCGCTCTCCTGTCCCACAGTCACCAACAGATGACCTCGCTCTCCTGTCCCACAGTCACCAACAGATGACCTCGCTCTCCTGTTCCACAGTCACCAACAGATGCAGGATAAAACAGAGCTTCTAAACACAGAGTCAACACAGATAGGACCCAACGTCAACAAAAGCAAGACAAAGCTCATGAAAGCCAACACGAAAAATAACAGCCCAGTAATATTAGGCGGGGAACCGCTGGAAGAAACCGACTCTTTCACATACCTGGAAAGCATACTTAACAAGAGTGGAGGCACAGAAGAAGACAAGCAAGGAAACAAAAAGCAAGAGTAGAATTACTCATTTTGAGAAACATTTGGAAGGCAAAACAAATCAAGCATAACACCAAATTGAGGATATTCAACTCAAATGTCAAGTCTGTGTTACTCTAAGGCTCGGAGACATGGCGAATTATACAGAAAACACTAAAAGATTACAGGCCTTCATCAACAAATGCCTGCGCAGAATCATACACCTAAAGTGGTCAGACAAGGTACCCACCACTACACTATGGGAATGGACCAAACAACTACCAACAGAAAATGAAATAAAAAAGAGAAAATGGAGGTGGTTAGGACATACATTGAGGAAACCTGCAACAGACATCACACGACAAGCAATTACATGGAACTCCTCAGGGAAGAGAAGAAGAGGAAGGCCAAGAAACACCTGACAGAGAGACACGGAAAGCGAAAGAAAGCAGATGGGAAAAACCTGGAAAGAAATTAAGAAAATAGCATCAAACCGACAACAGATGAGGACAGTGGACCAACGATCAAACATGCTTAAGTAAGTAAGTAAGTCGCCAATTGTGTCAAGCGTGTTAAACGCAATCAATTTAATGGGAATTATGATATTCTTATAGCGTTAACATATTTAGTTTTATATTACACTACAAACTGAGAAACAGACACCTATCCTTACTTTAGCCAGCCAGTTTTGTTCTATTTCTTCTTTACGAACCAATCCAAATCCAGTTACTGTGCTGCTGTTTTGAAAGGATATATCCAATCTACCATATCTGTTGAAACCCTGCTGAAGTGTGTGGTGGTCTACTTATCAATTATCGATCCCTGTAAATTGTAGGTGCTTATTTATGCTCTTTCTGAGAAAAAAACTGGGTGTATAAAATTGAACCAATGTATTGAATATCCTTCGTAAAGTTCAAGCTATACGATCCGTATAAAGCGTCTCTTTAAAAATCCCGGATCCCACTCTGCAATCCCGTGCATGGAGCATGTTTACGAGCGATGGGAGTTTGGGTCAGGATAACATTCCGTGCTCGTCAAAGGTAACGAATGTTATTGATGTGCAGGTTTCTCGGCTGCGGTGGAATGCATAGGTGCGTAGCGGAAGAGTGCAGCCGGGGCTTCTAAACGCGGCATGGGGGGTAAGCAACCACACGGGCCTGGAACGAACGTTATGCAGGAGCGCAGGATCCTGTGCTGACTCGGAGCATACTTGAGCTAGAAAGTGGGTCACTCGCACACGTACGTCTAAATATATATTACGTCTGTTGCGGCTCTTACGTTGGTGTAACGTTTATGTGCGTGCCTGGATGCATGATGCACTGACAGGAGGCCGGGGAACGCATGGGGAATACTAAATCACATCCTTCCATGCATAATTGTTTCCCCACTAGTTGGGAGAGGGGGGGGGTGCAGGAGGTTGGAAGTAGGATGTTGGTACGTAATACAAATCGGTGGGAGAGGGGGGGATGGCCTAACAAAATAGGTGGGTGGTTGACCTCAAAAATGGATGGGAAATGGGAGGTTGGTCCAAACAAATCGGGGAAGGTTGAACCCAAATCTTGTTGGAGATGGGAGATGGTTGTATTCAACATGCAGTTGTTAGAGAACGTTAGAGGTCAACGGAATATAGTGTCTTGTAACATTTGATTGTTCTTCTCGGTCTAGAGTTGACCTGTGCTAAGGCTAACCATTATCTTTCACAGGGTGACTCGTGGTGGGCATTCCTAGTAACACTTCCGTCGCTCTTGGGTATACATGGGCGCGTAGGACCTACGTGCCTTTCCTAACACTTTGAAGACGGTGGTGAGCATCTGAGCATTGTCACTAACCATTAATACATACACCTCTTGAAATCCGGGCGACTGTGCTGGACTTCAAACGTCTCGCAAACGACATGTTGCTGTGCCATGACTCGCCTCTGGGCGATGCACCAACCACTGCACGTGTCCAGCGTGCAACATGAAGGTTAGCCTATTGGTAGGTCTTGTCAGATATACGTTGCGTAAACTGGCACCGCTTGTACGACGTCTTCCCAGCGTCGATCGAACTCCAAGTATCGGAAGATAATGCTGGTACTCCGAGTTAGATTCCTAGAATTTGTCTGGAGCTTCTTTCCCCTTTCCTGCGCTCGCTGCATGGCCACGCATGAATATGTCGGCCCCTTTTGGGTACATATGTGAGGCACAATACTGTTTTAGAGCTCTTTCTGTAATCTTATAAAATATATAATAGCGTTTTGTCTACATAACTCTTTGGCAGTCCAAACGGTTCGCCGGTTTACTATCAACATAATTATATCATTTCAAACGTGCTGCATGGAAACAAGGGAAACTACATGCAAACCTGATCGTTGCACAAACACACTATTTGACGATGATATCTGCACTCCTGTAAATTAAACAATGGTGGAATGAATGCAATGAGGTATAAAGTCGAGAAAAGAATGTCGTTTTAATAGCAACATTGAAGTGAGTGCGGGTTCTATAAAAAATACCCACCGTTGTCCTGCTGATGTGTCGTTGTACGAACTCCTGAATTAGTTAATTTATTGAGATTTAATCAAATATAGGTTATCGTCAGTACTGAATATGATAGGACATTTGCTGTATTTTCACTGTACTCGTTATGTTAGAGTTAGATCATTCGCACTAAGTCAAAGAAAACGCAACACAGATCGGCTGTGGATCCGCCACAAAGAAAATTACGCAAATGTAAAGTTTCTGCACGGAGCACTCTCGGTCCGTAACACCGGCGCCCTATCAGCACAGGCGGTTGCTCGCCTCGGACTTCGAGCACACCCTGTAGACGCTGTCCATAACGCTGGTGTTCTCCCGCCGGCGTCGCGGGGCCAGCTCCTTCACGTGGTCGCCGCACGAGCCGGTCTCCCTCAGATTCGGGACGAACGTGCCGCACACGGCGGCTCTGTCGCCCGCCAAGTCCGTCATCCGCAACTGGTCCGATTGCTGTCGAACAAAACTCCGGTCTCAGACACGGATCATGACCTGAATAAGGATTCCCGACTGCTTCCACTTTGACACCCACCACACTTGAATGTTCGAAACACCTCTGACATTTCTCGTGTGTCACATTTAGTGTTGCACGTTTGCTTGTTCGAAGTTATTATAACATATAAATGAGAGAAGAAAACATCACGGAAATATCTGACACGAAGTCTCTCAACGTCTATGAACCCGATCCAACATCTGGTTTGAAAGTTGTGCTATTCAAATACCAATGGTATTTCTATAAAAGAAATTCAAAATGTTATCCATCCAAAATATCGAATCGTTTGAGAGACACACAGCACTAGATACATTGGGAAGATTGTTGTAACTGGCGTCGAGGTGCGTCATGTAGAAGTGTAAAGAACAGTTTACGAGTAATTTTGTTTTTATTTTTATACCGATCCCATCGTACGATATAAGGCAAAATATATCGTGTAAATGCTCTTCCGACACCAATTGGCGGGACCAATTTACGGCTGTACATCTGTCGTAAAATTCGAACCGAAACCAATTCTACGACAGTCGTTTGTTTTTTTAGCCGCAATAGCCAATCGTCGACCACCAAGGATGTTAGGTGCGGGACACAAATCGCTCGTGTAAACATGAATTTAAGCATCGATCAACCCCACCTTTGGTGCTAAGAAAATCATTCGTTCTGGCCGCTCTGTGTCTGCCTCGCTGTGAGTACAGCTGAACGACTCTTCGTTTGATGACGAATCCTGATGAGGAACAAATGACGTCATCAGTCACCAACAAAGATGCATTGACCGGTGGTAAACAAACATGGCGCAATCAACGGTGGAACGTGATACTATGATAAGGGAGAACTTCACCATTCGGACCAACATGATGGGAGAACGTAGCCATGTCGTATCGTGTCCATATAATGAGAGAGTTTGATATACATGGCTATAAAAAGCACTGTCATGCAGGTTCGGATCAAACCGTCCGGAGAATTGACTCTGAGAACTTTCTACGTCGTGTAACAACTTATTATATAATAGAGTGTCCAAAGTTAGTGCATCTAACCTAAAACATTTACACAGAATTATAATATGCCAACCAGGTTCGTTAGGCCTGCCAGTTGTAGGTGCTAGGTCAACCTAAATATTCACCGAAGCATTCAAACAGAAGAGAAAACACGACACAACACCAATGAAACACCGAACTGTACGATGCTCGAACATAGGACATGCACCCATACAATAATACACGTATACAAACATTAATGTGCCAAGCAATATATACGTGTGCTTCTGTGGCGTGTGCTCAAAAATATAAAACATTTGATTGACGCATTGACATTTATATCTTGTAGGCGTAATATGTGTAGAACCTATAACGCTTCGGTTGTCATATACTTTTATATCCTCGATGCGATTCTGAATTATAATGTCTGCTTTAAGTATTTTTAATTAATATATATCTTATTCAAACACACGCGATTAGATCGACGCACAAAGAAAGTTTGAAATATCCACTAACTTCACTGAGGTCTGAAGCCAGTCCTTCGAGCGTTTTCGCCGAGTCGCTGCGTAACTTTGCTGCCTGTGCGGGCGAAATCTTTTTGTGTGCCATGATAAAAATCCTCTCCGTTGCCTAAACGAGGAAATAAATATGTTGCCGACCCTACATGATATAAAGATATGTAAAAAGGTAAGTTCGTATATAGCGCAGCATGCAGTCCTTATGATTACGCTTTACTCCCTGGGAGACCAATTCTATCGAACACCATCTCGACTTCTTTGGGAAGCATTCAGCCACGCTGCAATTAATGCGCGATAACTATTCGAACACAAAAATGTTCACCTCTGTCTATAGTCAGGTACTTATTCCCACGGGAACAGGGGGCAGGGGAGCAGCTGCCCCCTGGATTCCAGAGGCAGACATATGGTTCTGCCCCCATTAAATGTGAACGATAATGTTTGTTTTTATTGCGAGCATCAATGGCGGGTGAAAATCAAAATTTTATGAGACGAATTAATGTGTATTTTTGTCAACTGTGAAAGGTGTGTGCAGATGGAGGGCAGACATCTGGTTATTTGCTTCCTCTCTCAGTAATAGGCGGCGCAGCGGCGAAAAATTTCCAACGTATGTCTTATTAAAAGGAGAATTAAAATATGTACACGGTACAAAAGTGATATGTTCTCATCAAAAATACATATTCATCGTTACATTTAAACCCTTTCAGTTATTTGGTTATGTTTTTATCGTGTTTACATGATATAAAACATTCTGTCCGGATTGTGGCGCTTCTACTTCTTCTGCATGTCATATTAATTTATTTTATAAACTATATGACAGAAAGCTAAATGTACAGAAACGAATGTGTCGCGATTGCCTGCGACTGAATATTGCACAGAAGGAATGGACGACTTAAATTATATTGCATTTAAGCGGTACTTTCGATGTCATTATTATGTTTAAAACAGGTTTCGTTTTCTGCCACGTACTCACCCACTGAAAGCCGAAGCCAACCACAAGTAAGCCAATGCCACCGATAGAATAGAAGGCCATTTGAGGAATGCCGTAGGTTTTCGTCAGGTGGCTGCGTGTTTGCTGTAGCAGACGACAAACGACAATAGACTAGGGTGGAGTCAGATCGATGGCCCCTTAAGGACAAATGACGCGTTTATTCCTTTAATACAAATTGCATTGAACTGTTTTAAAGAGATATGTGCGGATGGATCTTTTCCAACATATTGTGAAAGGAATTATTTTTTAGACACATGGTTATGAAGAACAGCGCCAAAAAGCAAGTGGGTACCGGTGGCCCATCTGACCTCATACATTGGGGTCAGATGGGCCGGCCACCAAGAGTCGTTTATCTGTCAATTTCTTTGATCTTTATCACATGCAATATCACCATAAGCATACATCTGTACATTCTCTTACATTTAACACATAAAACGGATCTTGGTTTTGGTTCTAGCTGCAAATTCAAATGCTAAAGATCAGACACATGTCACTGTAAAATGGAATTATCTCTGTTCAAACTCAACTATTAAAACAAACCTAAGTACAATCCAGTTTCTTTCGAAAACACTGGGCCTGACTTCAAAGGAGCTGTTTCCGGTTGCTTTCTGATTGTTCCAATCAATTTTAAATGTCGCTGCAACGTTGACCGTGGCACACGATCGGTATTATCAACATATCTCAGTTCCAGTTTGACCTCTTTAATTGGTGGCTTACAACATACATTCTTACAACATTGACCCCCCTACCAGTCGTCTAATTGTAACTGTGTCTTTAAACATATAGATAAACTAAAACAATTAACCATGTGCCCGAAAAAGCAAACTTGAAAGGAAAATAAATTATGTTATGAACCGTTTTATATGTGGGGGTCAGATGTTTGGCCATCGAATAATTCCCTTTTTACAAAACAAATAATACGAATAATTTCCATAATTATTTTGTAACAATCACTGTGGTATTAGCAATAACCCTGGTCATTAGTGGCCATATTAAACCATTCTGGAGCAGGTACATGTTGAATGATCTACCCCTACCCCCATGCAATGACATTCACCATTACGAGCCACCATGTATGAAACCAAGGCCTTGTGTGTCACGCATAAGCCATGACTGATCATCATTTCGAGCTCAAGGTACTCTACACAGATCCATTTGACAATACGACTCTCTCGATCGATCGAAGCTTCAAACATTGCTGATGAAACAGGTCACCTGAAAACTGATGTCTCCAAAGGAGGATCCTGAAATGACCCACGTAAACACATTCACTCACTCACTCACTCACTCACTCACTCACTCACTCACTCACTCACTCACTCACTCACTCACTCACTCACTCACTCACTCACTCACTCACTCACTCACTCACTCACTCACTCACTCACTCACTCACTCACTCACTCACTCACTCACTCACTCACTCACTCACTCACTCACTCACTCACTCACTCACTCACTCACCCACCCACACACACACACACACACCCACTCACTCACTCACTCAAAATATCGGTTATCAAAATGCTTTACGAGTATAATTTCGTTCAGGAAATGAGTTGTAAGGGACATATGTTGGTGGTCTAACAGAAACACTTATTTCTTGGATATGTAATAGATACCGACACTTATTTTGGGTGACGTGATCTGTTATGAATATCAATTTCGATCATAATTGTTGGTAGAGTTAACTGATTATTTAGCGTCCACACTTATCCGGCAAACACAGTAATGTATTATAAACATCAAAACAGATGTTTCTTCACATGTCATGAACATGCTTTAAAAAATGTTTGATTTATATCGACATGTATGCTATTGGAAACATTTACAATCATTTATTAATGTGTAAGACAAATAAGACGTTTCGTGTATGCCATGACATTATAAGACCTTTCTAAAATGTTATAAAATAATGTTTTGCGTTGGGTAATAGTGAAGCAAGCTGTTTTGTTATTTTGTCTGGACACCGGTGTACCGGCAGGAAATTGCCCCCTCTGATTCCTGCCCCCCGGCAATATTATGCTGGGACGAACCTGCCGGAGGGCAATAATATACTGGTATAAAACTGCCCCCGGGGGGAATAATATACCGGTATTATATTGCCACTCCAGTATAAAAAGCCCCCCCGTGTTTAAAAGTATATGATGAATGGCGACTAATTATTAAATAAGCACATGATGTATGCACATGGTGTAATGAAATATGAATAATGACATAATCAATCGGTTTTCGAATAAATATAATATATTTTTTAATGTTATTTGTGTGTTTCGAGCAGTTGTTTTATTTATTTATTGTATTTGGCCTCCAAAAAGGAGAGACTACAAAACTCATAGATATACAGGAAGATTAAAAAGGAATCAACATCACACCAGTGGGCACGTGACATCTTCTAGACGTATGTATGTGTGGTTCTATGAATATCTATGTATTTTAATTATAATGAATATTTCAATGATAAATATACGTATGTATATATTATGTTGAAGAAATGATTACATAACTGCCATGAATTGATAAAAAGTACAAACATGCTGTGATGTAATTTAGCATGGGATTTATAGAGGGCAATCTTATACCGAGGAGGCAGTATTGTGCAGGTGTAAGATTGGCCTCCCGGCAGTTTTATACCGATATAATATTGCGGGGGGGGGGGCAAAATTATACTGGTCTACACCAGGTACTGGTTTACACCGATCGTATGGTCCCGTTGACCAAATTACATACCATGACTCTCCTGGCCGTTCTAAAGGCGATAGCAACAATAGACATCCTGAAAGACGAACATCACGCTGAGTAAGTACAGTTTTGTAGCACCTTCTCATAACAACATCGAAATGAACGGTATTTGATATGTTGATTATTTGTGAAGAGAGCAATCATTAAGATCTTAATTGTCTAAACCATATCCATATGACGTCGTTCCAAATTATATTTCTAATTCAGCTCAGTTGTATGGCACATCAGTGGTTATTATTTATGATATATAGTTACATATAGTTATATAGCTTAGCAATACTGTTGTGCTCTGGTTTGGCATATAATTTAAGGAAGTTGCGCTACCTCCCGCATTAAGAAGTTAGGTCAAGGTGGAAGAAAACGAAAAACAAAAACACTTACGGAAGTGACGTTGGGACGCGGTACCACGGCACAGGCAACAATTGTTGCCATTTCTCGTTATGTAGGAAACTCATGACCGGCTCCACATAGTCGTCTACGCCGGGGTACTTCCGGAATACTCCGTTCTTGACGCTTTGCGATAAGAAATGGCATCCAATAACATGATAAAATAACAACAACACGTGAAAATACTGACCATTATTATCGTAATAGCACGCCAAACGTTGTGACTTCGATTAATAGCAACAATACTACAATCTACTATAAGTAACTTTTGATCTTCCTATGGTCGTTAAGTTAACAACAGTTACTATACAGATAATGGTAGCTGAACATAACATTCAAAAGCTTAGTAAGAAAGGTTTCTCAGACTAGCTTACTGTGTGTTATTTTCTGTTTCCCTCTGTTTTATCTTGCCATTGGTGGGTGTCCACTGGTTCTTCTTTGTGTCGATAGCCGCGACCAGCTAATTGGAGGTATCTAATTCCAATCTTGTTTGAGAGTTTGTCTACGTCCGCTAAAAGTTCTAAGTTTGTCAGCCTATTGCTCCAATGGACATTTAGATACTCCGTTAACATTCTGGTGTAACTACGTCAGGCCTTCTTTCCAGTTATTTTGTGATGGTCCAGGTATCAGTTCCACACAGCAATACACTTCTTATTAGCTATAATAAGTTAGGTAAACATTTCTGCAGACGACACGTAAAATTGAATTAGAGCAATATCCATATTAGCAATTATTTGAAAAAATATTCAGATGCTCGTTGTCTCGAGAATTTACAATTGCTATTTTAAGCAAACACACTGGTCGCGAAAAACGTGTCGAATGCCTGGTGAGAAGAACTACAAATCTCGTACAGATTTGTGTATGTAGAGGTCGCCGCTTACATTCGCGGAGGTGTTTTTTGTGGATATGCTTGATGCAGCTGGGACAGTTCGTTAACAGCCGAATGTAAACACGGAACACACCTTAGGCAATTCGTTTAACATTCTTGCAGATTCACTGCAGTTAACTGATGTGACCCCAGGGCATGCTGAAATGGTATGTAAGCAGGACATTGCAGGTGAATGTGTTTACGCACTGCAGTGATTATTTCTTGATTGATATGGCAAATATTGCTTTATCTCCCATAGTAGGCAAGCTATCCGGTATACATCTGCCAGCTCTCCAAGAAAATACGGGAGTCTCCCGGATTTTCACTGATAATCTGCAATATCGTCGAAACAGCGCGACACCACGGGAGACGTACCGAGACGTGCTGAACCGATGAATTTACGGCGAAAAATCTCCAACAGCATCCCCCCGTTTTCCGATGTGAATATCCGAGACGGCGCGACGAGACAGCGCGACACGGGAAGCGTGCTGAACTGCTGATGAATCTCCCGGATTTAATAAAAAGGTTGGCAGGTATATCCGGTATACGTTGTGTTTTTCTGAACAAGTGACAGGATGGCGTCATAATGTTTGACGACCATGCAGCCTACTACAGGGTTGTCCAAGAAACTTTATCATTTAAACATCTTATAAAACAGAAAGTATAAAATAGAGATTTGGGAAACTGACTTGTCACTTGGTATCACCCAACTTATCAATACAAATTATCAACACAATCAAAATAATGTGTCCAATTCAAGTTTTGTTCTTCCAGCTAGAACTTGTTTTATCCAGGTTGTAACAAGTTATCTTACTTCAAAACTTTCTGACATTGTAGAGAATAATTAATTTGCAGGATGCATGTCTTGCTCAACAATGTGTGCTGTAGTAGGCCAACCTAAATCGGTTGCGTTTTGATCAATCACTAGTTTTTACTTCAGGTAAATTTCTCCCATTTCCATTCGCTGTTCGACTCTAACGGTCATAATTATTTAGAAAGAATTACGTTTTCTGTAAAAAAAAAAAACATTCCTATTGTTCCGGATTACAATATGAAAATCTACTATAGTCAATGCCATTGCTGAAAATGTCTTTTTCTCACAGAACCTCCAATGTCGTGTCATTCTTAGAAATAGCAAGGAAGAAGGTCACCAGTGTAAAACATTGCCGACACCTCATTGCGATTGGAGCCGCGTGACAAACGCAAACAGTTGTTCTTTAAAACTCTCTTCAATACTCGCTTACCCCATCGCATATCACATTTGTTGATATTCAAATATGTCGTGTGTATGTGAATAATAAAGTGATATACGCAGTATGTTTAATGACACTTTGTTTATCCCCAAACACAAATGTTTTGGTAATAAATTTAACGTAAAATACGATGAAATATACTTGAGGTTTACATTTGAGTAAGCTTGCCGGAAAAGGTTGTTAGGCAAACAAGTCCGTAAATTTTTAATATAAATTAATACTATATACTCATACGTTTCATGAAAGTACGAACAAAATGTTTACGTACGGGTATTAACCAAACTTACTGGTAGATCGTAGGCAGACTTCGAGCCATAAAACGTCCAGCAAGACCTGAAGCAAAGGCCGTATATAGTGCACCATACATCGGTACATGTACTAAACTCTCAATATAGGCCTACCTACTGAAATGAAGGCACAAATATGTTTTAATCAACCAAAATTGTTCACATAATTTTATAATTGAAAACTTATATATATCTAATATCGTGCTGTCAAACTATTAGATTGGATATTACTATTAGCTTACTTACTTACTATTAGCTAATAACTGTGCCTACAAATTAGGCCTAATATTATAATTAGTGTATTTACCACAGTATAGACACAAACACGCACGCACGCACGCGCACACACACACGCGCGCGCGCACACACACACACGCACACACACATACACAACACGCTGCCACCCCTCCGAAACTGGACAGAAAAGGTAGCATATTTTAACATGGTTGTAGCCCAGGTTTATAGCATATAATGCCTGTAGCCGACCGGCAGAAAATATATTTAGTTATAACAATTTTTTTGTATAATGCCATCCTCTTATTAGCCAAAGATATGTATGCTAACACTTAGACTGACCCAGTATGTTTTCATCAATGCATTTAGATGCATGTCGTGGGTAAACCAATGCAGCTATTTTTGCTTATTAAACGGTTTTCTTTCAGCGACCAGGTGAAACAGATAGCAACCAAGAAATAGGGTTGAAAGCAGACCAAACCTAATTGGAAACAGTGTTTTGACCAAACTAATTAACCATGTAATATTTTTTAATCATCACATATCATCGTGTAGACCTATTGTTACGGTTATAATCTGTCAGGTGTGCCAACGATAACTAGAAACCACATTATTATGTGAATATAAATGAAAGAGGCTGACATTGGTGGTGGACATGGAGTAACTAAGCCATCACCCACAATGACAGTTGTTTACCTGGGTATTCGGTCACATCCGCCTGACCAATTATAATGCCCAATTCGGCGCTGTAGTTCGCAATCAATCGCCAGGTATGCATCGTTACTTTGCAAGCTGGACACCAGGGGGCGTACCTGTGGGACGCCAAACGTCGGGCTCACGGTTCAGTAAACGTAAATTCGCAAGCCATTAAATCAATAAATCGGTAGTTGTTTCGGTCATTATGTTTGCACTTTCACGACGCGCAATTCTACGTGTCCAATACATACCTGGAGTGGGTCACTGCGTTGTGTTCACGGTCGCACAAAGACAAACCCAATAATAGGTGCTTATAACAGTGACAAAGCTCTATAAATACATTTGCTATAATGACTATATTTCTATATGGTGTTTGGCCCATCACTGCGGCATCATCACATCAGCTGGTTGTGCGAGACATATTAAATTCAGTTAGATATACAAAATTAATAGTCAGACGCGGATAGTTTTGGAGGGGATTCGTAAAAAGGGGGTACCCCCATGCGTGATTACGGGCATGCACATGCCACAGAAGCAACGCAACGGAAATATGGTCCTTGAGAAAAATATTCAGAGTATCATAATGAAGACATTCTGACTTAAAACGGCAAACTTTAAAAAAGAGCATGTGCAAACTCGGAAAACAACAAGCTAGTAAGGCTTAAAAGAAACACATAAATTAAAATCGTCAACGGTCTAACGGAAAGAGTTAGGGAGATCAGTGTTATAGAACACATGTGAATAGCGATAGTGGTAAATGGAAGGTCATGGTCGCGTACACACGGCAACTGATGACGGCGACTACGACGATGACGACGATGATGATGATGTTGGAGATGATGACTCACAGTTTGACGAGCCATTCTCCCTCCAGCATATCGCGCCAGTCAGTCTCGGTCAGTTCCACCAAGGGACTCGGCATGTTGGCGTTCTCGTCCTCATCATAGGCGTTTTGTGCCGCGGCTATCGCCAGTAACAGAAGCAGCCACGGCGTAGCGTGGAGAAACATCGCTGTTCCGGCTCCCAGAAGCACTTACGAGTCCCGACTGTTGTTTAGCGATTCGCGCTGTTGTTGCACCTTCAAAGGAATCGTTTTTCTTCTAATGCTTGTTTTGCTTCGTCGTCCGTTTTTACCGAGAGACGCAAGGACGTGCTTCCCCCATTGTGACGTCATAATGGCATTTGTTATGAGCGCGAGATGGTGCGAGAAACGGTGGGTCTGCCAAACGCAGCACCGACGTCATAAAACCAGTTTCCGACCAGTTTGCTGTTAGATTTGTCAAGTTATTCTCCTTCATGATAACTTAATTACTCGAAAACGCCTGTTATCCCTCTCTCCGATCCTCATAGTTCGACGCCACCCCTTTCGTCCGCTTTTCTTCCCATCGTCCCGTCAGCTGGTTCCGGTCCGCTGATTTTAGTGTTTAGATGACACAATATGGGAAGGCCGGACAAAAGGAACCAGGAGGTAAAAGGAACCGTCTTGAATAATTCGGACACAGATCATATTTGGCGCTCCATACACAGTATGTGTGTGTGCGTGTGTGCGTGTGTGCGTGTGTGCGTGTGTGCGTGTGTGCGTGTGTGCGTGTGTGCGTGTGTGCGTGTGTGCGTGTGTGCGTGTGTGTATATGTACGTCATAGGCCATATATTGATTCAGCACAGAACCCGATTTGGTGTGTGTGTAATACGATGTTGTAAGCTTGAAATCATCTTTGAAACGTTTACATTAGACACGAACGATTCGTGCAAATCGTGATAGAAAGTGTCATTGTCTGACACTCGAAGTTGGTGTCGTCATAACTATGTTGAATGTGCGTCGCCGGTCTTGGGTAAAAGGAATCGGGCACGAGGAGAACCGTGCTCGGTCAAGAGTAGTACAGACAACTCGTGTATCTATAAATATAATAATATACACTTTCATTGGAATATTTAAAATAAATTATATCTACTGTGTTTTGTACTCAAACTTGTTGCCGTTTTGTGTGATTCCAACAGTAGTTCATTTTGATTCACATTCTGGGAGCTAAAGCTCACCGTGCTTAAGTTTGATTTGTTTTGGCCGGCATTCCCCTATTAATTATTTCGATATTTTAAGGCATGTTTCTAGCTGAAATATGGCCATAGATGTGTCGGGATCTTGAATGTTGTGTAGAGCTGCGTATCTTCAACATATAAAAATCCAAGCCCTGTTGTCGGATTTTGCAACCCAGTTCACCAGCCGTGTATGTGGTGAACAGTGACGGCCCCAAGACTGACCCTTGAGGGGCACCGCATGTCAGCACGGACACGTTCGAGATGGCTACTCCAATCTTAATAGCTTGTTTTCTGTTTTCGAGATACGCGGTAAACCAGTTTACCTCGTAACACATAGATCTATGAGTCGGGCTGCGTTGAGTCATGTCGGGTCGTGAAAAGTAACGTGTAAATATATGCGTGTGTGCACTCTCACGAACCGATTCGTAGCGTATTTGTTATGTAGGTTCGCAAGGGATGTGCCAGTGCTAGAACAGGATGTGTCTAGGCCTATGCATTCCAGATGTACGAGTACAGTGCGAGTGCATACACGTTACGACGCGAAGGTACCAACATTTTTCTCATGTCACTAATGACGCACGTCTAGGTTGCTCTCGCCTTGCAGGCACCGTATTGGTCCTACAAGCTCCACTAGTGCCTGGCCGACTGGTCACTGGTACCGGACGCACCACCTGGTGAGGGGCGCGAAGGATGCACACGCATCCCTTCGCAGTGGTAGGAATTATGCTTGAGTAAAAAAATTATTCTGATTGAATGGAAGAGTTTGGGGTTTGTGTGAGGGGGGTGCAGTGTGAGGCCTGAAGGGCGGTTGGGTGTTTTTTGCAGTTTGACGTTTTGTGAGTTTCAAGGGGTATGGAGTGGGACGTTTTTTGTAAGCCTACAGAGTCTCAGGTCCAAAACTGCCTCCCCGAAGTAAACCACGCTACGGGCCTATATAGCCAAACATGTTTTTCACAGCGGTATGTGAGTTAGATCTTTTGTGGCGCGTTCCATTAAAGTGTCAAATTTCCAAGAAAGGGGCGTTACGTAGGTTTTAATGTCCCCCTTTTCTTTTACGAAGGGCGTAATCAAATGGAACAGTAGAGCTTCGGCTTCCCTTCTTGTACCCATAATGCCATCCCACCTCCATATCTCCCCTTGTCTCACCCACCCCCTCTTTTTCTATCCGCTCGTCCGTCCATCCCTCCTTCCATCTCTCCGTCCCTCCTTCCCTCTTCCCCTCCTTCCATCCTTGCCTCCTTCCCTCCCTTCCTCTCTTCCTCCTTCCCTCCCTCCCTACCTCCCTACCTCCCTCCCTCCCTCCCTTCCTCCTTCCCTCCCTCCCTCCCTCCCTCCCTCCCTTCCTCCCTCCCTCCCTCCCTACCTCCCTCTCTCCCTCCCTCCCTCCTTCACTCCTTCCCTTCTCCACCTCCCTCTCTCCTCCGTCAACGCGATTGTTTACTTGTCATTCAGTTACGCAATCGTGTTAAGATAGTATTGGGCAGCAGAGCAGCTGAGCCACGTTCACCACGGATGCACCGGGGATCGGTTCCATCCGTGAGCGCCAACGGGCCGGGACTTCATGGCGCCGTGGAACGAGTCTCGCTACCGGTGCAGCCTTCCCGGCGACATCGGCAATCTTCCCGGAGAATGAGTAGTCGCGCATCTCTCCAGGAATTTATATTTGTTTACCACCAATCATTAGATGGTCGTTGTTCCGCTTGAGGGAAAATAGTTCCACTCGATTAAAAAAATTAACAGGGAGAGGGTCCGAATCCGATCCCCTCTCCCATCTCGTCCGATGTCATGTCCAGCAGCATCCAAGTACTCCGGTTGACACTTGCCACACATTCACCAGCACATATCCCCTTTTCTCAAAACATTTCCCCAAAATTATGCATGGTATGAGCCTAGAGTCTGGAGTCTGTGCGTGTGCATGCGTGCGTGCGTACGTATGGGTGTGTGTGTATGTGTGTGTGTGTGTGTGTGTGTGTGTGTGTGTGTGTGTGTGTGTGTGTGTGTGTGTGTGTGTGTGTGTGTGTGTGTGTGTGTGTGTGTGTGTGTGTGTGTGTGTGTGTGTGTGTGTGTGTGTGTGTGTGTGTGTGTGTGTGTGTGTGTGTGTGCGAGAGTGCGTTCAACGAATGTATGTGGGTGGGTGGGTGGGTGGGTGCGTGCGTGCGTGCGTGCGTGCGTGCGTGCGTGCGTGCGTGCGTGTGTGTGTATGCATGTTGTCAACAATTGTCGTGCGTGTCAACAATTAATTCTGAGTAAATTTACCATTTGCCGTATAGTCCCAGTAGACGCGCTGTGCTCGAGTGCCAAGTTTGAGTGCACCAATTTTTTATCAAACAAGTAGCGCACATATAGCTGTCAGTGACGGACGAACTCACACATTGCATAAACGTCACGTACGTGCAATCCTAAGCTAAGTAAAACGTCACAACGACATATTCAGCACATCTACCAAAAGATAAATATCTGACGCTCGATCGACTGCAGACGGTACATGATAAACAATAGGAAGACAACGGTGCAATGCGATCGTTCACGTTTTTTTGCATTTCCAGACAAACGACAAATCAAATAACGCTGCAAAATAGACAATCATCGCGCAAGCCAGAAGAGAGAATTGAACGTTGCAGGATGTCCTTCGTCTACAGTAGGGTCGGAGAATACGCCTACTTTTGGAGGGGAAATCAACACATTGGAAAATCTTTTAGATTTATTTCTCATAGACTGAATGTATCAACTAGTTCATTACCGTAGTTTAATATCATATCACGTAATGACATTTTCGACTTCAATATTACAGAAAAAACAATTTAGCCATGTTATAAGAGGTCCTCAATATTGGTGTTTTCCCCCATAGTACTAGCTTTATGCCATAGCAATAGCTGCTTTATTATAATCTTCTAAAGAAACGTGACGGGAATTGCAAATTAATCAATCTTTAATATGAGATTCCACAAGACTGTTTGATATATTATGATCACTAGCAAAAAACACCTGTCTACAACAAAATGAAGATCTGCCAGTCCGATACGTGCTCCTGTGAAACCGTCCCGATGACCAGTGGGTACTTACTTTAGCCCCACAAAAAATAGGATGGCCAGAGGCGGCATGCTTGAACAGAAGACATCCCCTTAAATGAGAAACTACATGGTGATATCGAGGCTTTGAGAACGACGGCATCATTTGTGAGGTCGACAGGCGTTCCTGTCTAGAGTTCGGTAGTCATAGTCACGTCAATCAATGTACGATTTGTGGGTGTTACTCTAGTGGATCAATCAATCAATCAATCAATCAATCAATCAATCAATCAATCAATCAATCAATCAATCAATCAATCAATTAATCAATCAGTCAATTAATCAACCAACCAATCAAACATTCAACCAACCAACCAACCAATCAATCAGACAATCAATTAATCAATCAATGCTTTTACCTTAGACTCACCTTTGTGATCGACATATACATTCAAAGAAAGAACTACACCACAGATAATACAAGACATATACAAGAAAACATTTTATTAAATATTCAAAAAAGTGTAATTTATGTATTAATTTATATTATCACACGCCGCTACATTCACAACACCAATTATAATAAATAATTATTACCTATACTGGATCGGCACTGATAATTCGAACTTGCTAAAATGCCGGCGACGCTACGGAGCAACGAAAGCCGCTTGCCAGCGACAGAAACATGGTGCCATCTTACGGCAAAAGTAATACATTTTTTTGTAGAATTATCCGCAGGGTGGCGCAAGCGGCGATATTTACCTCCTTTACCTTTTTAAAGTGTATTAGGTGAGTGGCAAATCCCCCCAAAATGCTATATTTTAAAATGTCCCCCTCTACACACACCCAAATGTTATATTATTTGAAAGCACTACATCTCGCCGTCCTAAAGACGCCTGTCGTAGAGCTGCCAAGTGGTGCAGTAAGCGTGAATCCAAGGTCAAACAAGGTCACCGTCAAATTATGATTTTTTTTTTATTGTGCGCTTCCGCAATCGTTTAAATATTACAATGGTCGTATATCTACTTTGGTTAGGTACAAGATGGCGAAATAATAGATTTTTGGAAAGTTTATTATCTCCACATCAAAATAAGATACGATATGGAGGCGTTACCTGATATGGTACGAGTTGAGCTAAGGTCACCGTGAAATGATGAATATTCGATTTTGTGCAATACCGCGAAAGTCATAAAGTTACAATGACCCTGCAACTGCTTCATTGGAATTTGGTTGAAGGGCCTTTTGGCTTTCTTCAAAACAAAGTTTCCTTTAATGAATATTGCATGAACCTCTGGTGCTGTCTTCTAGGGGTGTTTCACCTCTGCCAGAGAGACTGTTCTTCATCGGGAGGGTATAGCTTGTATGACCAGAGATGGTTAGCCAATGTATAATTACAGCGAGAGGTTCTATAATAAAATATATTATAGTTGCCAATCTTCTCAGCCCTGATGATGTCCAGCATGATCTCCATAGTTTCCACGTATGTCAATCAGATCCTGAAGTTTGGATTCCTCCATGAGATATTGAATTGTCTCGTTCCTCAAAACAACTGACGGTTGGTCGACTATGTTGCGAGTAGAGTTCTAATCCGCGACTGCCACCTCTCTTCTTCAACATCCTAACTACATTTTGGGCAAGTTCTTTGACTTTCAAGTCATGTTATTTACTAAATGCGTGTGTAGTAATAAATAATATGTACATTATATCAACAGGAATATATACAAACAGGCTTACAAATAGTAACTGGGTGTGTAAACAACTTTGGTGAACGCGATAAACTCATTTGAGAAAATCACATTTTTATAATAGATTTTCCCATATATTTATGAGAAAATTCAAAGTTCAACACCTGTTTACATAAACAATACATGTACGAATCATAATATATTTGGTTTTATGCAACAACAAGAAGTTAATTAATTAATAAAAGTATTTTGACACAATTTTGAGTTTATGACCCTCAAATAAACTTCAAAATCGAGGATGACATCCACATACACATATTTTCTTATCCTTTCTGCGATGGATCTAGCATGAATTAAAAAAATGCACAATTTCGAAAATTCATCTTTTTTCGGTGACCTTATTTGATCTTGGATTCACGCTTACTGCACCACTCGGCAGCTCTACGACAGGCCTCGGTGAGACGGGGAGATGTTGCGCTTTCAAATGGTAATAACATTTAGGTGTGTGCATTGGGGGGGGGGCATTTAAATCTGTCGGACACCCTCGCGGACACAATAAAGGTAAATAAAATTATTTTTTGGGCCTGTCAGGGTTAATAAAAAACTCACCATTTGCAACTAAAAACAAGGAAGTTTTGTCTGTAGTTGACTAGAATTACCTTGTTGAGGACACATAATTTAAATTGCACTGAAAGCGCCATTGTCCCTGTCTTGTCTTAACTTGTCTTGATTGTATACTGGCCAACACGCATGTGGAGTCAAACCGTCAGATTGTGATAGAAGCCAGCTTTGGCGTTATTAATTCCTACGGCTATAGCTACATTCCCCCATTTTTCGGTCTGGAAACATAGTGTGTGTGTGTGTGTGTGTGTGTGTGTGTGTGTGTGTGTGTGTGTGTGTGTGTGTGTGTGTGTGTGTGCGAGCGCGCGCGTTTGTGATGGAGTACGTAAAATAAAATAATTTTAAAAAGGTGCCATTCGGCAGCACTTCTAGAATCTTCTAGAACTTTTTTATTAAGTACTATATGCAAGTGCGTGGGCGTGCTTGTGTATTTGCGTGTGTGCGCCTGTCTGTGTGCGTATGTGTATGTATGTGTGGTGGGTACCTATGTACGTGCTCGCGTGTGTGTGTGTGTGTGTGTGTGCGTGCGTGCGTATGTAACTTACGTGCACCCTGCCACCTGGTGTTTTAGGAAACAGGACAGGCATCCTCCTATTTCTGGGTCTGGATCCGCCCATGAAGTAACCGACACCCGTCAAGCTGCGTGACATCACCATGAAAGAGTCTCGCTATAGATGGCATAGCCTGGCCATATGGCCAAAGGCGGATCCAGGGGGCATGAGGGCACGTACCCCCAGACCTTTTTGAATGGGCCCCTGTTACCGTGCCCCCCTAGACATTTGAAATGTGCTCCCGTTTAGGTTACAATAATCTGAAGTTACGGCGACGCGGCGGCGAAATTTGATTAACAATGACGGGTAGATAACAGAAAAGAACGACGCGGTGACGTCGTTGTGGTACATAATGGGTGGATACACCTGCTCTGCTACTATCTTCTGTGACGACTGTGGTAAAGGTTCTGTGGCTGTCTGTCTTTCTTGAAGAAGGTGATAGCAATCCCGAAGTCGGCTGCGATTTCCTCTGTGTTCCCGATGGTGAATAGGAAGACGTAAAGTTAAATTCTTCATCTCCTTCCATGATCATTTCAACAATGACCTCATTTGGCACAGATACTTTGATGGTTTTTTACACCTGCGCAATTACATTCTTTACCTTGTCAAATATTAGTGATGCTTCGACGTTGTCTTTGGCGGGTTGGCGATGACTGAATCAATGTCGCTATCATATACGTTGAAATTATGTGTATACGTAGCCTTCAAACTGTTCCTTCCACGAGGTTGGTCCTTAGTTAGAGAGTCGCATATCGTTTTGACGACATTGCAGAATCCTTGCATGTTACTTACTACTAGCCATGCGCTGGAGATTGTTAGCCACCTTTTGGACATCCTACAGCTAAGGACATTAACTGTATCCGTGCTGGATGACATTAATGCTTTATAACATTATAGCATTAATGTTAACGACTATGCAGGGGCCTACTATTCATATAAATTTCCCCCAACACCTGCGAGGCTATCATGTTGCTAGAGGCGGATCCATGGCGACTATTATTTCATTAAATAATTAATCCGCCTCCATGAGAACATGGCACGTCGCGGTGGAACGTATGCGTGACAAGCCCAACGAGGAAACCGCGATCCTTCCGGGAACGTATCCACACAATAATCATATATTCATTCCAGCAACCTATTTTCAGAGATATTATTGTAACGTCACGTGTGCGTTATGCTTGCTTTCACAGCAGCCCGACCTTTAAATCCCGCACTGCCCGCCTACGGCGCTCACTGTGTCGGAAGGGAAAAGGCACTGCACACGGGAACACTCGAGAAACTCTCGCAATCCCTCTGGAGCATTAATACGCAATGATAAAACTGCGGATTACGTAGACACACACGCACGCACGCACGGACGCACACACACACACACGTTACTACTCTCATCACAGCTACTTTTGACTTAACGCAACTTTTCTTTAATCTCCCCACTACTTCTTTTGATTTAACGCAACGTTTCTTTACACATCCTTTTCAATTCAATGTTATAAATACACATCAAAAGTTAATATTAAATTTGTGTAACTAATGTATACTCTAATCAGCACACCTAGGCGTCGGTACCGGAGGTCTGAGTCCCCCATATTTTGGGTGGGGTTGGAAATATGTTTAGCGTCCCCCTAATAGTATAGCAATGCGGTGCAGTTGGGTGTTTTAGTGAGCCTCAGTGAGGTGCAGTAGTTTTTTTTTGTGAGCTCCAGGGGGTGCAGTTTGAGGGTTTTCATGAACCTCAGTCCCAAATATTCACCTCATACCGATCCCCATGTATACAAAGTGTGTGTGTGGCAGCGAGATTAGTGCCTTTAACCAGACTACCGAAACCGCATGAACCTTCGGGGGAGTGATAACCGGTCTTCTCTATGCAATAATGCGTTCATCGGACCGCAAACTGTATTTCAGCTCGGCGCTCTCTTGCAACACTTCACTACTCAACAAAACAACGGATGTAGACTAAACAATTATATAGGCTTACAAATCTGGCTTCTCCAGTCTCCATATATACCGGGTTATTAAACATTAAAATGTAAAATTAATGTGTTAAATATTAGTTGGCGCTTCAGTTGGTAGTGGTACTTCCTAAAATCAATGATGCCATATGATCGTATACTACTCGCGGTGCTTACAGTTGAATGTATATATTACCAACCCAGAGGAACACTGTCATCTGTTAACCGGAGACAACTGAATGTTCTTCCGTTTATATCGAGACTCTTCCATTGACGTCCTCCAGTGTTTCTCGTGTTTCTAGGAACAGATTGAGTAGTGTTTGTAACAGAGGGCACCCTGATGTTTCTCACTCTGACGTATGATGTACAGAATGTGCTCAATTGTGCTTCGTTTTGGTCTGAAGATTATCCGATCTCTTTTGGTTGCATTTCACCAGCTTTCCTTTTGAATCTGTTTAATGCGATCGTTAGCATAAATTTGCCCGCATGGTATATCAAACAGATTTTCTGTAATTTTGGCATATACCGGATTGGATTGACCGATCTTTGATAGTGGTGTTACCAAAGAAGCAATTTATTCTTCAGGCCATTTATGCCAGATCTTCCGGCATATTCTTTATTCAACCGTGGTCACGGTCTATGCAATAGTGGCTGTGTTGTGAAGTTGTCATCACCTGATGATTTGCTTGCCTTAAATATGCTTATTGTGCACTTGATATTCTCACTGACACCACGTTAATGTTAGTTGTTTTGAATTTCGGATGAAAAATTTAAAAAGGTCAGTAACCGTTCATGCTGTAATTTAATTTTGCAAATACAATGCCATTTTAATATTGCTTGTAATGCAGTAGGCACGGAGGTCGTAATAGAAGATTTACACAGATAGGCTGAAACTAATTCAACAATAAATTGTTTGTTCTTATTTATCGCGGTGCCTGTTCTAGGAAAAAAATGAGCCCTTTATATAACGCCGCCAGGCAAACCTGCTCATTTCAAAACCAACTCGATTTCTCGTTTTTATCCCCGCTGTATTTAATCGCAAAAGCTATAGGGCCCACATTCCCAGCATCCCAATACATTAGCACTATCTACTGCTTGGTATTCATGCACCCTACAGTTGAATGAATGAATGAATTAATTAATGAAGAACAAACTGATCTCTGAAGTCAGCTATCTTAGTTGCGCTATTTACACCACTTAATTAAAAGAGACCAAGAGTTTGCACTGAGACCAGTTTGAATTAGAAATATTATAGCGTACAAAGTAGCCCAAGTAATGTGCAGGATAAAATTAATACAAACATTCTCTCTCTGTCACAGAGGATGACAAACATTGTTATTATACATATCTATAAAAAGATAATTTATATCTGACAGGGGCATATCACTCGCTACCAAGAGCTTGCTGCCTTGATTGGCAGTTCGATAGATCTCGCCGAAGACGCAATCGGCTTAGACATATTACAGAGGATCAGCAGAACTCCGGGATGAGCGCCATTAATAAAACTGTCGATCACGTCAGTGCTTCGGTGCATTCCTTCAACCGAACAGTCTCTGCTCGTTGTCATTATGATACAGGCATGAATGAAACAGATAACTGTTCGTTAACTGCATGCGATCACTCGCCATTTCCGTGCCATCGTTAGGGCCGGCTCGATTAACTGCGTGTGCTCACTGAATCGATCAATACAACACGTGCCGTGTGAGCGCGCCAACCGGCAGACACCAAGGTAGTGTCTCGGTAAACGTTTTCGCGCGGGGAACCGTCACTTCCAAGAGTGCTGTCCGGATATTGTCGATCTAGTCAAAGCCTTCACGTTCTTGTCGAACAGGGAGACCGAGGAGATCGCAGAAGGTAATTTCGATGCAGCGAACAGACGCGTGGGTCGGCCGACACGAAGGTGACCCATTGTGTTGCGTGCTTGCCGTGCACGCACAGTGTACCGGTTAGACCAATTTCTTGGCAGCAGTTGCGTGCCCGGTTAACTCGATTAGGGCGGACGGTACGGATCGCTAAAAATTATTTTGGTTGCACTGAAATAGGATTACGTGTTTGAAAGACAGCTAGAAGGAAACACGAACGCAGCAAAGTGTGCAGTGATTGCGGACGTATAACGTGTGAAGGATATTCCGTATGAACACCTAACCAAAGTGTTAATCGACACCTTCGCTATAACGTTGCTGTGTTGTAAGGCGGTTACCAGACATCTCGTCGACGCCATCCGTGACATCTCAAGATGCCATTTACATGGCATCAACGTCTGCGTATATGACTAGCAGAAACGTCGGAAATGTAGACATATTCTTAAAATATATCTCGGTTATGCAGAACCTGTAAAAAAAACGTCAATCAACGGCATTGCAAACAACACAAAACAAGTGACCAACGGAAGTTCCGATGTCGCAATAGCTATCAGCGATCCTACAGGGGACAAGAGACGGCGCTCACTCACTAGACTTGGTGTGGTCATGGTGCTTCAGACGACGACGCCCCCTCACGTCGAGCGTCCGACACGAGTCATGACAGACACCGACAAACCTACACGACAAGATGGCGACACCAAGCGACTTTGTAGCGCCAGCGTCGACGGGGAGCTGGTCGAAGACGCCAACAGTACGACCAGTACGGACCCGGCGCTTTCTGGCGGCTCCAGCGCGAGCGTGTCAGATCTCAAAGATGGCAGCAAAACCGACGGGTTGCCTCCGCGGACGATGCTTCGTTCTGACTATCCGGACGTTGGCTGGGGCGGGTTGATGTGCGGGGCGGCGTTTGTCGCCCAGTTTGTCTGTCACGGCTTCCAGCTCGCCAGTGGGGTGATGCACGGAGGAATACAGCAGCATGTCAATGTGACGGCAACGCAGACAGGTGAGGCGAGAACGCGTATGTTAGATGTCAATAGGCCAAGTCTAATGAACGTCAGGGGCAGTATCTATGCACTATTCTGTTCTAGAGAATCTTATTTCGGCAACTTTAAAAAGGAAACAAAAGGCAATTGTGTGAGTCTATACACATACCTAAAAGAGTTAATATAATCTAACCATTTGCAACCACAATTAACAATGATAATGTATGTGGTTTACTCATAATTTATATTCAAAGTGGGATATTCTAGTGTAATCATACAGTTCCCGTCGGCTGACATATCGAGGCAACACGACCCTGATACTTAACCAATAAACACATAGAGCTTCTTTGACCTTGAGACTGCGTTGTCGCAAAACAAATTCGCCGACGCCAATTAGATTAATCCTGTCAGTTTGGCGACTGGCGAACTGGGAAGACTGGGCAATGCTGACGTCCGACTTTCTGTCACAGTGGTGTTGTCCGTGCAGTTTAAATTATATGTCTTCAACAAGGTTAGTAAACTACCGGCATAATGTTCTTTATTGTAGTTGCTGATAATTTGTTTTTATTCACTCTTTTAGATGCATAGGCCCAAAAAGATACCTTTTGTTTCCTTTAAAACTTGAGCATTTTCCCCGCAGAAAGGCTCCATATTTAGCGTATATTCATCACGGTAGTACATTTCGGTGAATGTAAATCCCGCCCGACATCGGATGATTACAGTTTCGTTGTAAAACGAGCGTTTCAAAATGCAAAAAGTCGCCGTCGTATTACTCAGAACACAATTTTCATGACACACCGGTGAAAGTGTCCACGTGGCATGTCCTGGAGTTTACAGGTTTCAGTATAAAGATCACTGCTACGCAACGAAACCGATACTACAAAACAAAATGAAGACGCAACATTTACAAAGATGCACATAGCCAAGCTACAGCTGAAATTAGAAATGAAAAGAGAAGCTATGAACAATTTTTTTATATAATATAAAACAAGACAGCAAGAGTTTTTATGCATATGTTCGAAGCAAACAGAAATTTCAGGTTAAGATCGGTCCTCTAGAAGATACTGCAAGAAATATAATATCAGAGGGATTCTTAATGGCAGAAGACCTGAATGAGTATTTCAGTGTTTACCAGGGAATATATTAGTTCACTGCCAGTACCAGAGGCTAAGTTCAAGGTGACGGAATAAGACTATTTAGGACAGTTAATTGTAACCCCGGAAATGGTAACTAAGAAAATAAGGCCTATGAAGGCTAATAAATCAACTGGAGTGGATGGGATTCCGCCCATACTACTAGTGGAAAATTGTAGAACAAATTAGCATACCGCTTGCAACAGTTTTCAACTTGTCATTAGAAGAGAGAGTAGTTCTTTAGAATTGAAAGAAGCAAACATTATACCGTTATTTTAAAAAGGTTCGAGAAACAAGTTAGAGAACTACAGACCAGTGAGTTTAACATCGGTGATTTGTAAATTATTAGAAAGACTAATTAAAGATCACATGGTGGATTTTCTTGTTAAACATATCTTGATAAACCCATCTCAACATGGGTTTCTAAAAGCGGATAGATAGTAAATTGTAAATTATTAGAAAGACTAATTAAAGATCACATGGTGGATTTTCTTGTTAAACATATCTTGATAAACCCATCTCAACATGGGTTTCTAAAAGCGGATAGATAGTAGTATTTAAAATATTGAATGGTTATGAAAATATTGATAGAACTATTTTTTTCCCAGTTAAAAAAGATAGAGGGATTAGAGGACATGAAGTCACATTAGTAAAGGAGCAGTGCAGAGTAGATATAAGAAAGTTGTCATTTTCACAAAGGACTGTAAATTAATGGAACATATTATCTGCTGATTTTGTGGGTGCTACTAGTGTGAATATTTTTTTTTATAAAATCGACACATACCTCAGAAGGGCGGGATACACGTACATAAAAACGGTTGGACTCTCGATAAGCCAAAAGGCATCCATGTCCACCTGCCATCAAGAGTTAATTCTCTGGGTGGCAATCTTGTTT
The DNA here is from genome assembly GCA_963995525.1 of Escarpia spicata. Taxonomy (NCBI): domain Eukaryota; kingdom Metazoa; phylum Annelida; class Polychaeta; order Sabellida; family Siboglinidae; genus Escarpia; species Escarpia spicata. The sequence continues at coordinate 41,242,300 of OZ023218.1, forward strand.
AAAAAAAAATTAATCGTACCTATGAGCTCACGAATGTTAGTGATACGGTCCCCAGGCTCATGTGTTGGTCTGTCCACGGGCGATGGAAAATGTACACTGCACCGGTGTTCTTGTGACTTATAGCACGGCTTACTTTACGTCGTAGGTGTTCGTTTTCAACATCAGCACTGCATCAGTATTAAGCCTACTGCTTGTGCTTGTATAGTCGTCTTGGTACCGAGGATATAGCTACCAACGGCTTGCGATCGATGATCTGCGTGAAGGAGCTAAGTTCCGTAAAGAAACCCACTTATGGAACGTCTTGTTTCTGAAGATAATTGAATCGCTTTTGTTTGAATTGAGTTCACCGGACGATAAACTCGAACTACTTGTCATCTCCGTTCTCCCTGATGCGTGACGACATTGTATCGCCTCCTACCAGCGGATATAATGTAGCCAAGCATAATGATTTTCAATTGTTTTTTTGAACCACCATCTGTTGCTGGCGTTGCTACGGTGTATGGGCTTTTCACGTTATGGGCATCATTTTCACTTCCGGTCCTTCATCAGTAGTTGACAATTTACAGTAGACATCCGGGAAACACATTTAACACATTTACATATCAACCCCATGTTGGAAACCAACTTGTGTTCTGCTTGAATACTCTCCGCATCCACTTGGTGACCCAGATAATCCAGTGAGTTATGAGCAAACGAACACTACCGCATTGTTCACGACCACCAGTCCTCGTCATAATGTGTAGCAAAGGCATTGAGATTCTTATCTATCTGGGACCAATCGACTTTAATCCACCAATCCACAGCGACATTACGAAAGCAACAACTGCCAATCGATACCGCAGAACCACGATACACACCGCTGCCAAGAAATACCAAACACAGCATGTTTTTCTAAGTTACATTTACTAACAAAATAAAACAATTTACCTTTTGAAACGAATGATCGACATTTTGGTGTTGATTATTATTTATTATCCGCAGCTAATCCTTAGCTGTAACGACTTCGTTTTAGTGTATTTTAAGGTGAATATACAGCTATTACACAGGACAGTGTAGCACGCAATGCGACGTGCGCTAAAATAAGAGTGGGCCGGAATGCTTCATCATTAGAACGCACGTCTTTACCGTGGATACGGTAACAAACACAACAGCGAATCAATGAAAACTAATAAAAGGGGGTCTACACTATCCATTCTACAGTGTCCTCGTGAAAGGAAATAATTGCGAGTTGGTTAGCAGAAGGATCCGAGCCATCGACTTGTATGTTGTGGCTCTTGTTGGTGGATCATAGATAGACCCCAATCAGCACTCAGTGAGCCCACAACAGGTTACACATTGCCCACCGGTGCGGGATATTTACGTCGTATTAAGTATACACCAGTTGGACATTACGGATTTTAGTGTGTCATCCATTAAAACTATTTCCAATTAACTTCCGTCCTTCTCCAACCTACGCGTATTGTTTATTAGCCCAGCCGATATGTGACAAAATACGGCTGAATTGTGCGTTTTATGATACAAGCATGAAATTTGGCACACACTTACAGCATATAAAAACAAAAATATTTGTATATAGGGCCATCTCAGATTTTGCCCTGGAAGATGGCCGTCGAAAACATATTTCCCCCCATATCTTAATAACTGCGCCACGTAGAGCAGTCATTTTGGTATCAAAACATAGGTTTTCTGGGTCAGCGATTTCAAATATGTTACATTTTACCTTCTCCGACACTTACATCCGCTATTTTTAAAGATGATGGTGGCTAAACTCAATGTCCATATATCTTAACAAATTAGGCATATGAAACTGTAATTTTTGCGTCACTGTATTCATTACAGGTCAAAGATGGGACATGTGTTACGATTGGTCTTTGCCGACATTCTTATCCGCCATTTTAAAGATAGCGCCCTTAAAAGCGAAAGTGACAACGTTAAACATAACGACGCATTTGTGCGGACATTTGCACACAGTTAGTGAATGTCCAAAACTGGGTTTTTGGCTTTAGAGCAATCGTTGATTTGCCCCATGATACAAATGATGGCCATGTTGCAGCCATTTTCCAAAATATGTTGCATAATGTTACAAAATGGCCGCATTTTACAAAATGGTCGCATTTTCAAAAATGGCTGCTACGAGATGTTTAAGGAGATTTTGTTTATGGTATTTATGTAGTAGTGTGAATGAAATGGTATGTCTTTTGTTGTTATATCTATTCCAGGAGTATCCGTAGTGATCTTCAGTATCCACGTGTTGTCATATTTATCGCATGTAAAATATTGTTTTAATAACATTTTAGTTACAATTTTAATGTGCACACCCATCAACATTACAAAATAAAACAAATATGTGTTCCAAAGGTGTAATTCTTCTTAAGTGCTAATGTGTTACTCCAATTCAGTTACAATAATTACAATAATTATGACAGGTGGCAGTACATATTGATATATATATATATATATATAGTGTTAGCATGAATCGGTAGGGGCCAATCAATATGTATCCAATCAAGGAAACAACCTGCCACTGTTCAGCCGGCCCCAGTGCGAGAGAAATCAAGAGCACAACTACAACTCAAGAATGACTGTTCTCTGTTCTCCATGCTGTATATAACGTCGCAAATACGTTATGGTGATCTGGATCCAGGCGTATCCACTAGCGTTATCACAAATGGGTAAACTGAGAACTGGGACAAAGTCTGATCTGGTCGGCTGCTTGGAAGACCTCGTTCCTGTACAAGACGATTCCCCCACTCCTACCCTACAAGTCGTCATCCTTGATTGGCTGCAATCGTCAACATGCTTCGACCGGGTTTTGCAGACATTCTCTGATTATGCGACATAGGTGTTCCTGCCATAAATCACATCATATCACAATTGCAACATGTGAGCAGATTATATACTGTGTGGGACGAGTATCTCGCAGATTGCATGACGGATTGTGGATTGCTTTTGGTGCTGGGAAGAACTTTCGGTTCTTACCGGCCCACGAGATGGCCAAAGCACTGGGTCCTGATCGTTGTGTTGTCTTGCCAATGTTTCATGCCTTCACTGGTTGTGACACGGTGTCATGTTTTGGAGGCATGAGCAAAAGGACTGCATGGAACACCTGCTTTCTGTGCCTGGCTGCTACCCCGGAGTTCGTAGGTGATTGGCTAGGTCCACTGGAACGATTTGTGGTCCTGTTGTACAACCGTACCGACAGCCTTGTAGGTAGAGCGAGGAAGCAGCTGTTCACACAGAAAGGTAGAGCCATTGACGGTCTTCCTCCAACACAAGCAGCACTTATCCAGCACACCAAGCGGGCTGCTTACCAAGTTGATCACTGGTTCACAGACGATGATCGCGACTCCCGAGCTTCCATCTCCAAGTGAATGTGGGTGGAACAGGAATGAAAACGGCGGCTGGAAAATATCCTGGACAACTCTTCCAGAAGCGACGCAAGCTTGTCGAGAACTACTGTGCTGGGGTTGCGAGAAGGGATGCAGACGACTATGCAAGTGCCTCACGGCAGAACTTCAGTGCACTGCTCTTTGCCACTGTGGTGGACTGTGTGCTCCTAGCTAACGTGTGACACACTAAATATTGGGACGTTATCATGTAACATACACACAATTATTACATGCATAGTGAACTGTCACACACGACGTAGTAAGTTTTGTGCTATGGATTGTTTCTGCTGACAAGTAAGTTTCTGCTTTGGACTGTTTCTACTGACAACATGTCACAAAAACATTGGATCAAATAATAATATTCCCATTGTTGTACTTTATAAAATAAACAATATATTAAGCTTGTGTGGCGTTTTGAGGGTAACATAAACTTTAATGACATGAAAATGGGAAGGAAAGGAACGAGCTTTGATACCCCTGTCATGGATTTAGCTTAGCGGGTTATATGTAAAATAATAATTGATGGCGGCCATTTTGAAACATAACATAATCGTAACATATCTCTATCTGTATCTCTATTTGTCATCTTTGACTTATAACCAATACAATGACAGTTTAGCGACCGCCATCTTTAAAAATGGCAGAAGTGAATGTCGGAGAAGGTCACAGATAACATATTTGAAATCGATGACCCCGAAAACCTATGTTTTGGTACCAAAATGACTGCTCTACGTGGCGCAGTTATTAAGATATGGGGAAAATAGGTTTTCGGCAATGGCCGCCAACGCCTTCCAGGGAGAAATCTGAGATGGCCTTACATCCAAATATTTTTGTTTTTATATGCTGTAAGTGTGTGCCAAATTTCATGCTTGTATCACAGAATGCACAATTAGTACACATATAGGCTGGACTATATAATAACCTGCCGCTTGGGCGCTAGACCAGCCAACAAGATGTTTCTGCTTGATGACATTACTAATTAAGGTCTTTCACTTGCTGTAGGATTGTGCATAATTGATCCGTGTTGCTCTTGTAGTCCTTATAGCCGGTTGTGATGAGGTCACGACACACGATTTAGTTGTCGATAATGAAATTGTCTTTCTCCCGAAGCGGACCACTGCAGGATGCTGGAATGAGAGAACCTTGCCAGTGGTGTGGTGAGGGGTGTCAACGCCCGGGTGCAAAACTACATTTGGCCCCCCTCCTGCTCGTACATAGTTTATCATAGGCGTCGGAACCGGGGGGCTCAGCCCCCAATGTTGAAAGAGGGGGGACTTGAATGTTGTTTGTGAACATTTTAGGTGATCACCATTCAATTTGTATTTTGGATTAAAATGTGATTAACCTAGAATATGTTTCGTGAGAATTTTCTGCAACACTCATGCACTCTTGTTTGTTCGTGGCAAAAATTTGGAACGTAATAATTACGGAAATGTTTCACGTTTCACATTAAAACAATTGTTTGCCTTCGTGGCTGCATATATGTAACCTTAACTTCAACTTAGGGGTGGGGGATGGGGGGGGGGGGGGGAGCAGCACAAAATACAAAAAGTGCCCCTTTAGTTTAAAAGTGCCCTCTTTAGTTAGCCCATAGTACTGATGTCATTGCTGTTTTTGTGATTCCATGCCCACTTATTGATCAAAGTGCACTCATCGCAAAATACAAAACAGCATTGGATGCGATGAACGGCATCCAACGAGCCAGTACCGGTGGCGCACAAAATGATGCAGTAGCGTGCAGCCGTCTTCTAGAAGATTCACAATCGATCGTGTCCTTAGGGGTGGCCCGGAAAGTGTTCAGTTTTCTTGGGTCCGTCACCAAGAACCTCCAAGCCAAACAGTGCAACCTGGGCGATGCATACGAGGACATTTCGTTGGTGAGTAAATGCATCCAGGACTGCAGGACCATCTCATCAGGGTGGAATGAAATAAGGCACCGTGTTGGGCTGGTGGCCAACTGTACAGGTATTGAGATTAGTAAACCTATAACGACACAGCTTCAGCGCCATCCCGCCAATATTGGAGAAACTGACCAATCAACAGCTGACTACTAACTGAGTAGGCACAGGAGGTAGGTCAGTTCGGCTTAACAATTAAAACGGGCTTCCTGTGGAAATCGCAAAGTGGCGAAAGAAGTACGATGACCCTCAAGTTCCACGAACGTCGTCTTCACGTGAACTGATTTAGGCGTGTGGTAAAACAGTTGCCGTCATCAAGCAAGATACATCTTCCTCACTAGTCGGAAGCCACCAGTCGGAAGGGTTGCTTGCGAGCGGTTCTTTTCTGCCCTGAGACGCCTCAAGTGGCGGAGTCGGTCAACAATGACAGAAAGACGGCTCAGTGGCCTCGGAATATTACATGTCCATAACAAATCAAATTTTCTTCCCATCCCCGAAGAGGTTTATTTGTGTAAACCTAATTGGCGAGTCACTGCCCGCGACGGCGAGAGGAAGTGATCTTGTAAAACAATTTCAGACGGGTGTAACCTGCATTCCGTAAATGATGCATAGCTGGCGATTTTGATAAATGTATTGTCATTTGATAGTAATTATTTAATTTCATATTTTTTTTATTCCCACGCAGCATGCGACCAACACCGAAACAATACTTGAGCCGTGGGAGAAATTCTCCAGAAAATTAGATTGCAACAAGAGGGAGTACATTTTCAACATGTTCTGGGAGAGAACCCCCGCATGAATTTCTATGCTTTTATTGTAATTTTGTATTGCCCCCCAGTTGTGTTAGGCTAGCTACGGCCATGCTTACTGAACGATAGTTCACAGCGAGTATGAACAGAATGTGTAACGTGGAGCGCACAGCCGGTAATACGTCTTCACCGTAAGGTACGATGAGCTACGGTGGAATTGTCGGTTTATATTACTGCCGCGGCTATTCCATACATCGTTACAGTTTTTGATGGGGAGTGGCCTCAGTGCAAACCTTGAGATGTAGGTACCTACTGTGTATTGGGGGAAGAGACCTGTGCTTTTGGAACATTTTCGCGGCGACGTTCATAATTTCAGAACGTCCAGTGGGCACGTAATGGGGCACATTCAAAAGGTCTAGAGAAGTACGCCACTCAAACGCAGGCATAGCGCGGCCTAATTCCAAAGGTGTAGGGGGCCCACACCTGGATCCCTCTATGCCACTGCACGAATCACACACACACACACACACACACACACACACACACACACACACACACACACACACACACACACACACACACACACACACACACACACACACACACACACACACACCACACACACGCACGCACTCGCACACACACACACACACACACACACACACACACACACACACACACACACACACACACACACACACACACACACACACACGTATGCACGAACGCGCGCGCACGCACGCACAAATCAATACTGGCTCTCGTTGTCTCGAATGAAGGGGTTCAAAACGTTGTGTAGCTTGGAAACTATTTTGTTTTTTGAAGTGCGTGGTTGATAGAACCAGCAGACCTGCATCACGCGTCTACTGGATTTAGATCATTACTCAGCAAAATCCTATAAGGATGTTACGCTGCGGGTTTATTCCAGAGTACTCTTTTTTAGAGTTAGTAAATCTAATATAGGTTACACATTTACCCTGCCATAGCCACCAGGCAGATGGGACCAACGGGTCTCGCCGACCACCGCGTCCCACTACCGCTGTAATGTAGTTAGTTTGTAGTGCAAGCGTTTCACAATCTTGCTTTCAACTGCAGGCGCCAACCACATATGGAAAAAGGACATAAGTGCACAAGCATCCGCAGCTGGTGTCACGTGCAATACTCTAGCATAACGTCTTTGTGGTACGCCCGTGCAAGGTAGCTGAGCACCAAACTACGGCTCCAATTTAACATACTAGGGATCTAGGACAACTCCGAGTTTGTACTAGGTTAACTTCCCAGCCAATGCAAGCGGTTGGTCTAAGACAAACAGAAGGACTCTTATTTCAAATTAAACGGTGGACAACTTGACCCGTCTTTATTCCAAATAAAGGAGGGAGTTAGGCTGAATGTCAACCATACCTTCTCATGATAATCGATTATGAAAACCGCAGTAATACCATGTTGTCATCTGTCCAGTTGAAACTTTAAAAAACTGGGCCACTGGAACAGAGGAATACTCCTCAGATGGAAGCAGTAGTTGCATTCTGGCACAGTCTCCGTGTGACGTTATCAATGTAACAAACGTAATCGGTGCTAACTATGTTACAGTGTGGCTGGGATGCGGCAGTTACGCTACCTACCTGCTCGTGACGCCACTAACTATCGCCGTGTGTCGACACAAGAGTGCCCGCATGGTAGCCGTCGTTGGGGGTCTCATCTGCACCGCCGGCTTCCTCTTCATGTCCTTGTCGACGAACTACGGCGAGCTGATATTTAGGTTGGTATGACGTACAACTGGGGGGGTGGGTGTAAAATTTAGTAAATGTAGTTAACAATATCTTAAATACATAAATAAACAAATACGTTCAACTATCTTCTAGGTTGTTATTCTCTATATTCCTCCTAACTTATTGTGTTAACTAGAAACTGTGTGTGTGCGTGCGTGCGTGCGTGCGTGCGTGCGTGTTGTGTGCGTGCGTGCGTGTTGTGTACGTGCGTACATGTGTGTATATGTAAAAGGAACACGGGGTACTGATCCCCCCTAACCCGCTTGGGCGTTGCACCAATGAATACTGCACGAGTCGGTACTAGTCATAGCTGGTGTGTCCATTCCTCGATGTTGTCTGTTCATCTCTTCGTCTGTCTTCCCCTTCTACTTTCCTAACCCTAACCCTGTACTGCTCATTGAAGCTAGGTTGTTTTAGAGAGCCCGCACGATCTTATATCCATGCATGTCGTCAACTGGCGAAAAGTATGCAGGATTTGTTGTTTTATTTACTGTTTTCCTGTCCCCAGCATGTGTACTGTTCTGGGAGTCGGCACCGCGGCGTCGCTAGGTGGCGCTCATATGGCGGTGGCCACGTACACAGACCGGAGACGAGAATGTGCCGAGATGTTGGCGTTGAGCGGAAGCGGCGTCGGCATGGCCCTCGCTGTCGTCACGGTCAAACAGACTGTCGGGTGAGCTCATCTAGCTATCTGTCACTTGGTCATGTAGGGTTGCAACTGTGTTGTTCTTTAGTCCACTTGCAATTGTTCGGTTTAATTTCCATCATTGGCGAATTCGTAGTTTCTTTCGCGCACTTTTCCGGGAAAACTATACAAGACAACAACATAGCCAACGTAGGCATGCATAATTGGCTTCTTCGTACATCTGGTTCCTGTTGGTTAATATGGTTAGGGATATGTTTAAAAAACGGATGCACAACTCTGATAATCGTGGACATGTGTAGGCTCATGATCGCCTGTAGCAAACACGGCTACTGATAATTTCCAAAATCATGTTAATATCTGTCTAACCCAATTAGTGCGTTATGTTTATAAGATGGCCGGAAAACCCACGACCATTGACTGAAGCCAACGCAATAAAAACTCATACATTTTATATACCAGGTACTTTATACAGTATATCGTTCACCAATGTTAGTATACTTTGCTGAAGAGACACATTTCGGTCCACCAGGGTGATGGTTTGGCCTCGCGCATTACAGAGCCTCGCTCTCGCTTCGCTGGTGACGGTCGTCGCAGCCGCTTTCTACTGTACTGCGGAACTCCATCGACCTCCCGATCACGTGATAGAGCACGAGAAGAAGCGCCGCCGCTTCCAGTACTGGCGTAATTACGTGTTCGACACCAGGCCACTGCGCATGCGTGTAGTGCATGTGCTGATGGTGGCTTCCGCCTTAACGGCATTCGGGACCTATGTGCCGTTTGCTCTTCTGGTAAGCTCAGTAATCATGTTTAATAATATGTATGTTAATGCAACTTATACAATTGATGTAAATGCTGAGAGGTAATACATAATTTTATAAATTAATACCATACAAGTTAAGCTTAACATTAAGTGTCTGAAGTGTAGTGTATTCCCGTTTCCGACTACCCGTTTAACGTGCTGACTTTTCCGTCTATTTGGAGCCGGGTTATTATTATAATGTGCTGGTGAATACATGTGGTAACTAGAAGAGGGGGTGCAGGGGGGCCTGGATCACAATTCACAGTGAAAAAAAGGTGTTTTCACATTTCACAGGGAAAATATAATCTCAGATTAAATTATCTTCTTGTGCGGTTTGGTGGTATAGATATATTTTGTGAGCAGAAATCGGCGAAGAGATCGAAATTTTCAGTTACCTGTCATCAATTTCATGAAGAAAGTGATAAATCAATCACAGTTCACAAGGAAAATATATTTTAAATCACGCTTCACGCTGCTGCACCTGATCATGAATCACAGGGATAAAAAAGAGCTTTCACGTTTCAAGAGGAAATAATTTTGCTGATCACGAAAATACCCCCTGCACCCCCTCCTAAAAGTTGCTGTTTGTCCTTCCTGCGTATTCTAACCCCACGCAACACCACATTTTGGTGACGAAGATGGCCAAAAACATGTGCTAAAAGGTAATATAAACACACAAACACGTCGATGACACTTTGAACACACGTTTCAAGCAGCCGTAAGTAGCCAAACACGGCGAGGGGAACCATTGCCGTTGGTGAATTTGACGTGCCATCGCCGCATCCGGGCATCGTCATGTCGACATTACAGCGTATCTTTTACTCAGTTCTGATTCAACATGGCAGCAGTATTAAATGGACTGGCGGGTGCATCCGTGTTCGAAATTAACACCAATTATATTTCTGGATTGGCGAATAAATGGAAAAACTGGAAGTCTTCCTTCGAAATCTGTGTCATCACATCTGGTGTGACAGTTAATACCCAGAAGAGGGCGCTACTTCTCCATGGCATATGGGGGGACAGCAGCTGCAGAAGCTGCTTTAGACCCTGCCTGATACAGGGAACGCTAATGACATGGACAAGTTCACAAATGTCTACAAGCACTGGAGAAATACTTCGAGCTGAAGAAAAATGTGCCCAAAGAGCAAGAGAACTTCCTGCCTACTGCACCGGAAGGAGGTGAAACTATTAACAATGTCATTGTCAGACTGAAGAAAAAGGTAGAATATTGTGAATATGAAGATGAAGAAGACAACCAGATCATGGATCGGGTCATCTACTTCATACGTGACTAGGTGTTGAAGATGAAACTATACCGACAGGAAGATTTAACCCTTGCCAAACTGCAGGAAGTCGTAAATATATTTGACGAGCCGGAGGCTTTGCTATTGGCGCCCGCTGGTGCCAGGGAGGAAGCAAACGCCGTCTCCACCGGACAGGCCGGTAGTTTCACCACTAACTCTCCAAACAGCAAATTCCAAGGGAAATGCTGGATATGTGACGGTATTGGACACATAGAAAAATACTGTAGGAGGTACAAAAATCATACGTGTGAGAAGTGTGGGACAATCGGACATTTCCCAGTTTGTTGTCACACAAAGCGTCAACAGGTTGGCGCCACCAATGCTGGTAGGCCCCAGCGTGGTTGTGGAAGCAGATGGAGAGGACGTGGACGTAGGAAACATAACGTCAGAGCCTTTGAGGAAAGAGACAATAAAGTAGAGGAACGTGATACGTTCTACGAGTTCTCTGTGAGTTCCAGTGCGCCCGCAATGCCAGTCAACATCGAAGGGAAGTGTGTGGACATGATTGTAGACTCAGGTTCTAGCTGCAACATAATCCGGGAAGCCGCATTCCGCATGATGCCAGACTTTACGTTAAACAGCTGTAGTAGTCATGTTTACTCATACGTCTCTCACAGCCCTTTGGAGATGATGGGCAGCTGTGAAGTGCCCATGTCAGTTCCAGGAGCTGGATAAGTCGATGCTGCACGATTTCTGTTAGTCAGAGGCGACCATGCCCGCTCTATTGGGAAGGGAGAACGCCGGGGAGCTCGGAGTGCTCAGAGTTGGCCTGATAGTAAACGCTTGCTCAGCAGACATACTAACTAAGAAGAAGCTGAGACATGTATCCACAAGTGTTCAGTGGTCTCGGCAAACTGAAGAATTATCAGTCCAAGCTAAACATAGATGAGAGTGTGACGTCAGTGGCCCAGCCAGTCAGAAGAATACCGTTCAGTAGAAGTGAAAAAGTTGTCCGAAAGCCGATAGACTTGGATGTCATTGAAAAAGTGGATGGTCCTACGCAATGGGTGAATCCCCTAGTCACTGTGGAGATGGCGAATGGAGATGTTTGGGTGTGTCTGGGTATGCGAGACGTGAACAGAGCCATAATAAGGGTGTACCAACCCATTCCCACAGTAGAGACAGTGCAAGAGATGGGGGAAATGAGTGTTCACAAAGCTCGACTTGAACATGGCGTTGCACCAGGTAGAGCTATACCCAGACTCCCGAGATATCACCACATTCGCAGCACCGAATGGTCTCTACAGGTACAAAACCTTGTATTCGGAGTTAACGTAGCCTCTTAAAAATTCAACCACATCATCAGACAGGTGGTGCAGGGCTGTCCTGGAGCGTCCAACATCCAAGACGATATGATCATTGGAGGCGTCGATGATGACCAGCACGATGAACGACTGCTGGGGGTTGCAGAAAACGGTCTGAATTTCAACTTCGAAAAACTGAACTTCAGAGTGAGGAAAGTCAACTTCATGGGTCATACCATGTCCGACAAATGTCTGCAGGTGACGGATGAGCCGAAAAACGCAGCTGAAGTAAGAGGCTTTCTCGGTCCAGCACTGTTCAGCTCCAAGTTCATTCCAAATTTCGCTACGATCACACAGCTGCTGTGGGAGTTGACACATGACAAAGTGGAAATGGACCGAGGAAGAACAGACGGCGCTTGACGAGGTCAAGAGACGACTCATGGAGCTGATTTGGTGATTTCCCCAAATATACTGGCGTCATTTAATGTCAATCAGCCAACAGACATCCGTAACGCTACTGTCCGGAGTTTCCGTGGCAAGTGAAGTCCGTAGTGGCGTCGGCATATGTCCCGTATTATATCGGTAACTTCGACTTTGTAGATATGGAATGGACACGATATATCGAATGTATCAACGGTATCGAAGTATCGAACCAGCATTACTGGCAGTTCGATACCCGATATACCGAAGTATCGCGATACCACAAAATATCGGTATTGAACTTTCACAAGTATCGAGATACTTCGATATATCGAGTATCGAACCAGCACTACCTTGAGCATACAGTGTTCAAGGCTGTGCATGGTGAGTTGTGGGTCGTGGGTCGTGAGACAGATTGTGATGAGAGGAAGTCGTATCGTACCCCAAGGAAGTTGCAAAGACAAGCCTTGGCCCTGGCTCAAGAGGGACTCCAATGCACTGTGCGCACAATGGCCAGGTTGAGGTAGAAAGTGTGGTGGCCGAGAATGGACAAGGATGTTGAAGCTCATGTGAAGTCTTTTACCCATGCCAATTGGTGTGTGCCCGACCAAGTCCCGGTCCAGTAAGGTCGACCCCACTGCCACAGACACCTTGGGATGACATCGTAATTGATCTCTGTGGACCACGCCAAACGGAGAAAGTCTTCTGGTGGTCGTTGACTATTTCTCCATGTAGCCGGAAGTACGGTGGATGCGTATGCCCAGAACACTGTGAAGTGGTGGAGACCATGTTCGCCACACAGGGTAGAACCAGCATGGATGAAAGACTATAATTATGAACAAATCGACTGTTGTGTTAGCACGTGCCAGATCAGTAGGCATAACAAACCCCACTGGCTAGGAGAGTTCAAAAGCACTCAGGGAAATGTTACACAAAATAATCGTTAAACAGTTTTAGAGACGATGACTCTTTGAAGAAAAACAAAAGGGAGCTGTAGTGTATTCCCGTTTCCGGCTACCCGGTTAACATGCTGATGTTTCCGTCTATTTGGAGCTGGGTTATTATTGTAGTGTGCTGGCGAATACATGTGCTAACTAGAAGTTGTCGTGTGTTCTTCCTGCGTATTATAACCCCACGCACCACCACACGGAGCGCTCTGGTTGTTTCTTATTTCTGCTGCCCAATAAATGTCACCATAATTCAAAACGCAAGTTGGTTGAATTGGAATTGTCACAACAAAATGTCTACCCCGATAAGCAAAATTCCCACCCAACAAACTAATTGGAGCGGGAATGTGAGCAGCAGTATCCAACTACCACACATAACATACTGATCATTTCTTGCAGCCGATTGAACTGACGCAATCCGCCATCGATGACGACATGACGATACTCATCATGGTTCTATTCGGCGTCTCCCTGGCGTTCGGTTCCCTCCTCAACGGCCTACTGACCATGCGCAGTAGCTCCAAGTGCATGATAGCTCGCCAGTTCCTCTACCAGATGACGTCATGCGGCTGTGGCGTGCTGCTGGCACTGTTCACCATCGTGGAAGGCCTCAACGCGTCGATTCTGTTTGTGTGCGGATACGGCCTGCTGTGTGGAGGGCTTCAATACAGTCTCAAAATCTACATACTCGAGTTGGTCGGTCGGCAGCTTGCAGACGGCGTATGGGGCGCCGTCACAGTGGCGCAAGCCCTGCCGACCCTATTGGGCGCGCCCATTGTCGGTAATGCAACCAGTCGGTAATCTTGTACTTACCGGGTGCTATTTTTACGTCTAATTCTTACCATGCTTTATCATTCCCAGAAATGTTCAAAACACCGATTGAGGTATAAAAAGAGACGTGATTATCACAAATTGTGTTTTAGTGCACTTTAGTGATCCAAATAGTGTTCAGAATTACACCAGCAAGAGCAGAACCAGTATCACCCATCACGCACGCGCCAAAACGTGCTCTAAACGACTCGGTGTGATAATCATAGATGCCATTTTTGTTTCTCAAGCTATGTTGTTTCACTACGTAATAAATATGCTAAAAATAAACGAGCAACAACACTGTAGCACTTTCTTTTAGTCTCTTCCCCAAATTACTCTTCCTACAAGGTTCACAACATATACTGATACACTTATTGATAATTTTGTTTTTGTAATTTAACAAAGCATATTTTGTAAAGTACAGCAGGATTATTAATTATAAAAAATTCTGATCATCAACCATATTTTATGCTTGTGGATACTGCTCTAAAAGAGGAACATCCTACAAAATGTATACGAGTTAATGTACAAAATAAAGAGGCTAAAAGTTAAAAGTAAAAAATGATATAATCTCTGCTGAGATACATAAAAAATTTGATACAAGTTCAAATACTGATCCACACCATAATTATAACATTATCATCAATGAAATAAATCAAGCTAAACATTATTATTGACTAGCAAATTAGTGAAATTTAATCAATATAAACATAAAAAAATCTACACGGATAACTCAAGGCTTGCTAACCTCGATAAGATACAGAGACAAACTTTACAAACAATTAAAATTCACAAACCCTGAATCTTCTTAACATGGCGTTTTATTGGTTAATCTAAAAACATACAATAGTATTTTGAAAAGAAGTTTTCGCAAAGCAAAGCAATCAGTTTTGACAAATGTTTCAATCAATTTAAATTTGATATAAAAACACTTGGAAAACTATAAGTGAAATCCTGTCTAAACATAAAATTAATAAATAATTGGCAAAATATTTTAAATAATCAGATTCTATTGTGGCAGACAAATTAGAAATTGCAAATAAATTCAATATATTATTTACCAATATAGGTAGTAATCTGGCAAATTATATTAAATACAACGGCATTCATGATCATTCATATTATCAAAAATAGATAAGCGAGCGAAAAATGAACAACTCAGAACACGTCCAAAACATGAAATTCTACGGTCGCTAGCAGCCTCACGGCTCATCCTGTCCCGACGATCCTGGTATCATTTGAAAGGATGCACTCTTTGTTATTCTAGCGTCATCTACATTTCCCGGTAACCGTTTAAAGAACACAGATAAACGGACCTACAAATCAAGCCGTTTTCGGTGTTCAGTACGGCTCCGAACGATGTTAGCGGCGGGTACTTAGTACACTAATCTTCCGATTGCGGCGCTGTTTTCCTCATTTGCATAGGTTCAGACATGCGCACTTCACTATTTCTTGATTTCATGTTATAAGTTCCACCCACTTTTAAACCGCGGCGAAATTGATCTGCTTTGATCGCAGCGAAACCGTTATATCGCTACGTCAGCGTGACGTCACAATAACGTACGCCACCCAACGGGTCTAAATTCGTTTCGTTGGTTGGTTGATATACGTGATTGTGACGTCACGCCTACTTCGCGTATGTCATTTTAGCAGCCGTTTGAAAGTGGGTGGAGCTTATACCATGAAATCAGATAGTGGTGCCTCAATCGGAAGATTGGTTAACTGTGTCGACGAAACAACATCGTTCGCAGTGTCTAAGACACCGGAACGGATCCGGTTGTAGGTCTGGTTTTAGTTAATTTTAGGAATGATTATCAGAAAACCATTTATATGTTTGAATAGCAGAAAGCTTAAACTTTCAAACGACATCAATATTGTTGGGATCCGACGAACCGTAATGGTATTAGCAATCGTTCTAAAGGCGTTTTTGGAACGTGTTTGACAGTTGTTCATTTTTCGCTCGCTTATTTATTTTTGATATTATCTAAATACAATAGTAAACTGTAATTTTACATTTAAATACGTTGAAGAAGATACCATAAAGAGAACAATAATTAATCTACCCAACAAAAGTAGCTGTGGATGTAATGGTCTCTCTACCAAACTGCAAAAAAGGCTTGAACCTGCATTAACCAAATCTTTAACTTTATTAACAAATCAAGTATTAACCACAGGAATATTCCCTGATAAACAAAAACATTGCTAAGGTAATTCCAATTTATAAAAAGGTGAGCCAGCAGTATTCAATAATTATAGACCCATATCTCTTCTACCAGCTATTTCAAAAGTACTTGAGAAAAAAAAGTTTTGTTTACCATCAGTATGGATTCCGACCTGAACATTCAACTGAATACGCGGCTCTAGAATTAATAGATAGAATAATAACCCAACTCGATAAGGATGAAATACCCAGTAATATTTACCTAGATCTTTCCAAAGCCTTTGATACCATTGACCATTTAATTTTAATTGACAAACTGAAATATTATGGTATACATGGAACAAATCTGAACTTATTCAGCAGTTACCTAACAAATCGTAAACAATATACGGAAATTGACAATATAAAATCAAATATGTTATCAATAACAAGCCCCTGTTATTCATCATATATATCAATGATTTTGCACAATCCAGTAAAATGTTTAATTTCATAATTTATGCTGATGATACAACTATCAAGTACCGTAAACACTTTCAGCGATAACATACATGACGTAAATTTTGAATGTTTAATAAACGTAAATATTGAACAAGTCAAAGAATTTAAGTTTTGGGGTTTAATTATAGATACAAAACTAGACTGGAAAAAGCACACTGAAAAAATATCAAAAGCTTGTTCTAAAATAAAAATATAGTAAAATAATATTATATAATTATGTAATAGTGCACACATTAATTATTGCATCATGGCATGGGGATTTCAATCAAATAGAATAATAAAACTTCATAATCACGATACAAGAGTCAGGAATAAAATATACACTTACAAAATTAAACATGAATTTGCTAAGAAATGACTTAGGCATAATTTGCCACTTTTACTAAATAACATTGTCAAAGAAAAGCTTAGTACACATAGTTCACAAGGATTTGCCAAGTATGTTAAACTTTATTTTTTACAAAACTATCAAGTAACATGCACAACGCAAAATTGCTATATGTGTATGCAAAATTAAGAACCGACAACCACCTGTCAACTTGATACAGTACAAAACAGTGCCTAAAGGACAAACTCAATAATCATGTAAGCTTGCTCACACTACACACATGCATACACATTATGTTTTTTTTCTTCTTTTTGGGTAGAATTTTATTAGGTGATGTATTCATTCAGTTAAAGTTTTATTACGAAAGATGGCTCCTCGATAGCGACTACCATAGTTTTAGAGGAGTCTCCTGAACCTCCTTTTGTTATTTAACATAAATTATACCATGTTTACCATAAGGTTATATATATATATATATATATATATATATATATATATATTTGTATTAGTTTTGTTTTTTGACATGGATGTATTGTACGTATTATTTATTTGAAATGTCTGGGTCAAATAAAACAAATTCTTCTTCATCTTCATGGAGTACCCATATTATGATAAATAAAACGAGGTAAGAATGGAATATACATATAAAGCCATATTAATAAAAACCTGCATGGTAAGTACAAGATTATCCTTATTCTATTGGCACAACCTGCTAAGATTGGATTTCTCTTTTAGTATATCGTGTTTAAAAAAATTACCAGTAAAGAACAGAATTTTAGAATTTCTTAGAGATAGTCGGTAAACTGCATATTTCAGATGTTTAATTTTATGTTCATATTCAATATAGTTAGGGTTGATAACCCTCTCGACCGGTCAATAGTTGCCATGCCCTCTTGCCGCCTGTTTTTTTGCGTCGGACGGCAATGTTGCTCAATCTGGTTAAAGTTAAACAGTTATCAAAATGATAAATGGACATGGACATGTGATTTCGTGGATTTTATTAACAGTTCTAAAGAAACGATTCCGAAATGTGCCGTATAACTAGTGCATTGATTTTCGACTTTTCAGCGCATCTAAATGCAACATCTGGTGGCAGGGAAGGTTTCCTGTTTGCCGGCGTGTGCATGGTGGCCGGTAGTGTCGTCTGCTTCCTGCTCCCGCTCGCCTCGAGACACCGCTCAAACTACAAGGTCATCCAGCATGCACTGCAAGAACCGAGGTGTGTACGATGTGTTGGCATTGCTGGTCATTTTTAAGAGTTATTTCCATTGGACATTTATTAATAAAATATCAACAATTACTGTTGTGGCTCTCTCTCTCTCTCTCTCTCTCTCTCTCTCTCTCTCTCTCTCTCTCTCTCTCTCTCTCTCTCTCTCTCTCTCTCTCTCTCTCTCTCTCTCTCTCTCTCTCTCTCTCTCTCTCTCTCTCTCTCTCTCTCTCTCTCTCTCTCTCTCTCTCTCTCTCTCTCTCTCTCTCTCTCTCTCTCTCTCTCTCTCTCTCTCTCTCTCTCTCTCTCTCTCTCTCTCTCTCTCTCTCTCTCTCTCTCTCTCTCTCTCTCTCTCTCTCTCTCTCACACACACACACACACACACACACACACACACACACACACACACACACACACACACCACCACCACCAACACCACCACCACCACACACACACACACACACACACCACCACCACCACCACCACGACCACCACACACACACACACACACACACACACACACACACACACACACACACACACACACACACACACACACACACACACACACACACACACACACACTTGCTTGCATACACACAACATATGCGCACAAACACACATGCATGCATCACGCACGTACGCCCGTACGCACGCACGCACGCACGCACGCACGCACGCACGCACACACACGACACATTAATGTACTCGTATCAGTATAATGTATGCTTTTTTTAAGGCTTTATCAAGACGACATATTGATGCTCAACGCGGATGAAATCTCCCCAAAACTGCTCCAATTGAGCGACGGCCACAAGTCGGATGACGACCACTGGTCTCACATCGAGGCAATGCATCCCGTCTCACACTCGACTAAAGTAGCCGACTTCCTGTTCCGGTCGAGCGGCGATAGCGACGGCAAGGAATGTCCCAACGAATGCGACAACGAGGCAAAGGCGGGCGGACGCTATGCGTCTACATCCACGGCGGGGCTTCTTGCGACGGACGGGTGTGAAAACGAACTGGACGATGGCGCCGTGACTGACGCAGCATTCGAGAAGTATGATCAACGTAGCAAGAACTGTTGTGCTGCATCCGGTCACAGGTCGAAAGTTCGTCGGTATAGGTTGTCCAAGAGAAGCACCAAAATGACAACAGTGTAAACGGTGCTGAATGTTCCTGACACTCGCGGCACGTCGTACTAAACACAGTGAACGTTCATCAAAGGAATAGCGTACAATGCTCTACTCTTGACATCCGACACGCTTCTGTAAACAACACATCTCCGTAATTTGCAGTGAAACAACTGTGCGCGCATGCGCGTGTGCGTGCGTGTGTTATATGTGTGTAGGCATTTAAAAAAGCAACAGCTTTTATACTATTTTCTTCAGTCCTAGGACTCAACGCCTGAGCGTGATTTGAAAGATGAAACACTAAAATTTATCCGGTAAGTGTTTTGCTGTCGCATACCGCAAATGGTGATGTCTGGCGAACAAAGTTGTGATATAGCGTAGGCCTACTAATGGACTAACTCATTAGAAACGTTTTAAAGCAAACAATTACTAGGACGCATAATATAATAACTCTATGAAACATGTTCTCCATATATCAGTTGGAATAGCTGAGCTCAGTGTTAAAGAAACTCAAAGTTCCGCATACGTTAGGCCTACTTTCATTGTATGTCAAAGGCTTTCGTTCCTGTGACGTAAGCTGCCCGTGATTTTACACAGCCGTGGTTCACATCCGTCCTGCGCTGCGTCGCCACGATGAAACCCACTGCGTCTGTCTATCCGTGTGGACCAGGGACAAGAAAACGTTTTGCACAGCTTACGACTTTCATATATATATATATATATATATATGCTACGTTACCCGTTGGATTTGATTGGATGGGTTGAATTTACACTTAGATTTTCGTATATATATGGAATACCAATATAAAAATACTTAATATTTTATAATGTTATTGCTTCAATGTATTAAACTGCATTTCATGACTACAGTATTGTCGCGCGTTAATCATACGACATCTTCCACCACGTTATTTGGGACACCGATAAGTCAATTTTGATGTTAACTTATTTCAGATATCTATTAGAACATATTTGAAGCAAGGGCGCTGTCTGCCTACTGTTCTTATCCCGTTCTGCGGCTCCCCGAAGAAGACAGACGTAGTAAGGCTGTCCTATGTCCTGCACCTACAAACGGGTCCAGTCCAACGCATTCAGCGCATTTGTGACCTATTCTAACGAGAAGGTATTCGTCTGTGGTTTTGTCATGCTGCGTTGATATCAGTTATCGCATGTAGAAAGTTCTCAATCTAATTTCGTGTAGGGCATCTGAGGTTTGATTATGTTTGAATATATGTGATACAACAGTTAAAACAGATGCAGATAAACACACTTTACATGATGATCTAGCCAAATTGGTCAAATGGTTTGAAAATTGGCAAATGTTATTCAATTTTGGGAAGTATAAATGCATCCACATAGGACATGGAAATGTGAACAAAGAAGACATAATGGGTGATACTATATTAGGTAAAACTGTAAAAGTAAAGGACTAACAGTTAGTGTTGACATGAAAGTTTCGGAGCAATGTGGAATTGCTGCTCCAAAGGGTAACCAAGTACTAGGACTAATTAGGAGAAATATCGCATATAAGGAGAAACAGCTAATTGTACCACAGTACTAAGCAATAGTTAGGCCACTTTTGGAATATTGTATACAAGCATGGGGGCCATATCATAAGAAGGACATACATCAGCTAGAAAGAGTGCAACGAAGAGCAACTAAGCTGATTCCTGAACTGAAAGATCTTGGTTATGAAAGACGCATATTAGAATGTGGGTTGACAACACTAGAGACTAGGAGAGTAGTTATTATGTCCATCTCACCCCGGTGCATGGAGCCAAGATCAAAGAACATCAAAGGGTTTTTGGATCAGTCAGTGGAGCTAAGATCAAAGGTTTTTGGATCGTTGCGTTGCCTCTTATCTTGACAGCTTACTTATAAAAAAGGTTTGATTGATGACCGTGCCACCGCGGCACGCCGCCTGTTCTTCTAAGTACATTAGAGCTGACCTCTAGTGGTTATACTTGTTATGATAACGTAGAATGTAGCGCCTCTAGTGGCTATGCGTAGAAGCGGTATAAATAATACAGTAGTGCTCTCCAGTTAGCGTCAGTCTATATTTAACTCTTACCGTTCCGAACGATAGAACAATAGAACCGAACTTTGTATACCCGCTTACAGCTAGGCTTACCTAGGTCACCGACGGCGTCAAAGTCATAGGTCACCAATATAGTCATTATTCATCGAAACCAGCAGCAACAGCCGCCGTTGTATTTCGTCACCGACTACGGGTTTGTACGTGGAAGTGAGTGCGTAAGGAGGTTATATAGTGGTTATACACGAGGTGTAGTCAGTAGTTTCTCTAGATCAGCGGTATGGAGCCTATACGTTTCGGTGGTTCGGCGTCGTTCCTGTCGACTTTTTATCCGTGTCGAATCACTGCATACGGTCGGAAATTCAGATAAGTCGAGCACGCTTATCAGTTTAGAAAAGCAATGTTCAACGAAGACGAAGAGAACGCGGAGTATATCAAACAGTCGTGGTCGGCCTATATAGCGAAGCGACGAAGTTACGGAAACAAGAAAAAAGAGAACGGGAGCCGAATGGGATGCCATTAGGGTCGAGTATATGAAGAGCCTGTTGATGAGCAAGTTCCAAGGGACAAAAAAGTTGAAAGACGCCCTATTGGCTACCGGGGAAGTCGAATTGGTGGAGTGGGTACCGTCAAAAGAAGCCTTCTGGGGTAGCGCCCACGGGGACAAAGAAGGTCCTCGCTCGGTTCCTGAGCGCCAATCGTCAATATGTGCACGTCGTTGAAGCATCCTAGTGGCTGGCCCTACGGGGTGCGGTAAGACTACTTTCGTCACTCGTTTACTATAGTTCGCTTCTTCCATGATCGAGCCGCCTCCGGAGAAAATCCTGTGGTGTTACGGCCAGTGGCAATCCGCCTACGCTTCTATGACAGCCGACATAGAATTCGTAGACGGTTTACCGGATCCGAACATTTTAGACGCCAAAACGAGGACGCTTCTAGTACTCGATGACCTTATGGAGGAACCTGATAGCCGGGTCACAACCTTGTTCACTAAAAAAAGTCATCACTGCAACAAAAAAGTCATCACTGCAACACGTCCGTCGTACAGCTTCCGCAGAATATTTTTCCAAAAGAGAAAGAAAATCGCACAATCAGCTTGAATGCGCAATACATGGTGCTATTCAAGAACCCCCGGGACGCTGGACAAGTGGGTCACCTGGCAAAACAGATGTATCCGGGCAGAGTCAAATTCATGATGGAAGCTTTCAAAGATGCCGTCAGCAGCTTACGGTTATCTCCAAATATATCTGAAACAGGAAACAGCGGAAAATATGCGTTTGCGCACGTGTATTTTCCCCGACGATCGCCTTCAGTACGTCTACGTAAGGAGAGTATAAAAAGAGGAACGCGTCACAGCGGACGTCATTCGTTAGGATGACGCAACGCGTCAAGAAGCACATCCTTATGCTGGAGATGATGGATAGATATAAGAATGTCAAGTTGAGAAAAGCCATACTTCGCAACGCAGACGCCGACTTCATCTGTAGTCTGTGCGACTGCGCGTACAACATATTGAAAGGGAACGTGAAATTGTCAGCGAAGCAGAAAAAAACACTGACAAAACACAAGAAGCATCTGCGAAAGTTGACGTCAACGAAGGTAACCCTCAGGAAGAAGCGAGCGGTCTTGCAAACGGGTTCGGGCGGCTTTCTGACGGCACTGCTAGCTCCGTTGGCTAGCACCGTCCTTCTACCGCTGCTCAGGCAGGTTATCGGGTGATGCAACACGCGAAGAAGATGGCGTTGGTAGACCCTCGGTTGGTGGAGTGTCTCCTGCCGCTGATCGACTAGCCACCGAGCAGGACCCGATCGCGTGTGATGAGTAGACTGGACAGCGACATGAAGGACGTTCTAGACCGTTCGGATTTATCCGAGCGAGAGAAGGTGGCGTCGTACAATCAACTGCTGAGTCGTTACAATTCGATAGAGGCGACTGGAGCGGCGCAGCCGGTACGCGTGTCCGTTGTGAGCACCGAGGGGAAGGAAGAGACGGTCCAACCGCTGCCGACGGCACCGGTCTCGCTGAGGGGCATAGAGCGCGAGATCGTGGAAAGCATACCGAAAACTCTGAGAGGGAAAGCCAACCTCCTGATCGAAAAAATGAAAACCGATCCGTTGTGTCGATGGAACGACCGCGGCGAATTTGTGTACGACGGTCAACCTATCGTGGGAAGTAACATGGTCGATCTCGTGAACGATCTCATGCGAACGAGGAAGAAGGCGGTACCGCCGGTTGGGTGGGAAGCGTTCGGGGACCGTATGAGGCGTCTGAACGTCCCTATGGAACTCGTCGGTAACGCCCGGTATCGAGCGTCGTCGCACTGAGACTCTAGAGCGAAAGTGGGAGGAGTATTAAAGAGGTTGAAACGCCGCCGTCAGAGCCACTCACAATGCACCCTCGGTAGTCGTCGTTGTCGTCGTCGGCGTAGTCGCAGCGGCTTTCGCTTTATATATGTGTATATTATTCGTCGTAAATCGGTCGTCTTCGTCGTAATGGTGTCCCGGCGGCCTCGTGGTACGCAACGAAAGCGCCGCCGCCGCCGCACTCAACGAGACGACGACCGCCGCCTGAAGCGCGTCTACTTCGACCCGAAACAGGCGGGTAGTTACGGCGGTGTCGACGCGATGTACCGGGCGGTGGCAACTGTAGTACGCAAACCGGTCGTGAAGCAGTGGGTAGCGGCGCAGGGCACTTACACCTTGCAAAAGCCGGTGAAACGACGTTTCAAACGACGTTGCGTTATCGTAGGCGGTAGAAACCACCAGTGGCAAGCCGATCTCGTCGACATAGCTAAGGTGAAAAAGCACAACGACGGTATAACGTTCCTATTGACGGTCATCGACGTCTTTTCGAAGCGGGCGTGGTGCGTCCCGTTGGAGAGTAAAGCCGGCCCGGCGCTCGTTACGGCCTTCGAGTACCTGCTGCAGCAGCAAGAGCAATCGCCGAACGCGCTGCAGACCGATAAGGGGACGGAGTTTCTCAACAGACCCTTTCAGAAACTTTTGACGGAATACGGCGTCCGCCATTTCGTGACGCATAACGAGGAGACTAAAGAGAGTGTCGTGAAAGATTCAACCGGACGCTAAAGACTCGCATGTGGAGGTACTTTACGAAGCATCAGACGCTGAGATACGTAGAGCCGTTACCGGACTTCGTGCTGCACAGAAGCGTTAGTTGGCATTCAAAAGCGTTTTACTCGGTCTTCTTCTTGTTCACACTCTGCGCGGTGTACGTCGTCATGTCACCCCACGAGGTTTTTCGTAGGGTAACCTCTACGACCGTAACGACGAGCGTCAGGATCGTGTCGCGCAATTTTTCCGGACCCATAGACGCTATATAATCGGCGTGGAAGGGAACGAGCTGCGACATAACGTTATCGAACAGACTGAGCCAAATTTCTTGATCGCTCTCCGGTTCGACTTCCTCCTTCACCATCGCGCGAACCGAGAAAAAAAATTTCGGCGCATTTTGCATCCCGTGGGATAAGCACATCATAATTCCAGCATTCGAACGAAACAACTTACGCCGGCACCGGGTGCACCCCGCGTACGTGCACTTATTCCGCCACGCAATAGCTTCGATCCTTCCGGGCGTAGCTAACTTATACAGGCCGTCTTCCGCCTGTACGAGCTCGCTCAAACTCACCGGTGTTGTCGCGTAGAGCGACGACGCGGGATCATCCACAGGGGCCGCCGCGTTGACGGCGGGCTCATTGATACCGGGTGTCGCCTCTGCAGTGGGGCCGGTAACGGGCGCGCTGATACCGGATGTCGCCTCTGCAGCGACGGCTGTAGAAGCGGTCTTCGGCGTTGCTGCTGCTGCGGCAACGGGCGCGCTGATACCGGGTGTCGCCTCTGCAGCAACGGGCGCGCTGATACCGGGTGTCGCCTCTGCAGCAACGGCGGCGACGGGCGTAGAAGCGGTCTTCGGCGGTTGCTGCAGCGGCGGCGGCAACGGTCGCGTTGATACCGGTAGCAGTGAAGACAGTTGCCTACGTAGAAGGCTTCGGCGTCAACTTCTTCCTTTTCTTCAGTAGAGGCCCCAATACGCCTTGTTCTCCTTGCGCCGACATGGCAACCGTAGTCTGGTGACGAAGAAAAGTAAACGACATTAACACACCGAAAACGAATGAATACAGAGGTATTTTAGCCTATATATTTATAAGAGCATAGTGAATGGCCTACGGGCGCTCGAACACGTATATCACAAAACAGCCGAGTCTAACAAGGTTATTGAAAATACAAAAAACGAGCGATCGTGTTAGTGCACAAACTTCGCGTTGCTTTTATAGAGCGTTATTTTCAAATATAAGTTTACCATAAGAGTCTCTAGTCCTTGCTTCATATTATAGACCGTTTATTTTACACATTTAAGCTTTTATTAAGAATTTAGAAAATTATGCAGCCCAGTCGGTAAAGGCCTACGTGACGGTGCCTACGTGCTAATCGTCAGGCGTTCATAGGCGCGCCTACAGCAAACGGCGTAAACAACATTCCGTTAAAAGAAAGCTGGAGGAACACGTCGAATACGAAGAGCTAGAGAGAGCGCGTCACGAACCTGATCGGTACGTTACTATATCACCTATCTTTCCTTTTAATATTTACTCGATACTTCAATAACTAGAATTGTTTTTTATATTTTAATATTTACTCGATAGAATTTACAAATTTTTTATCTATGTTTCAGATCGAAAAATTTACCCCGCAACGGGTTTGGATTACCGCCTAGACCCACGGAGAAATTTACGCTTGACCGTCTTAACAGCAGCAACATCGTTACATATACGGCGTCACCACCCGGCGTCGACTATGATATCCTCGTGTGCCGCAATGCTTTATACAATGGTCGTGGAATGGTCGCTTTCATAATACCCCGACAAATCGGCACGTGCGCGCTTGCTGGGAACAGCGGCGCCGCTGCGTCACCGCCCCCATTGCAGCGAGCGGTGCCGGACAGCCTCGGTGCGTCACCGTGCGCGCTTGCTGGGCACAGCGGCGGCCCTGTTGAGCGGAACGCGATACCGCCCCCATTGCATCAAAAGCGAACGGTGCCGGACAGTCTCACAGCCGTGGTGGCGGGTGTACGGCGGCCCGCTCAACAGCTGATGATCTAACGCCTCGTCGTCGGCATGCGGAGTTTGGAGATGGTTTTGGACCCTATACAGGACCTTCTCGTCCACGATATTCCGGCGGTGGCCCTCGTAGGGATTATGGAGGAATTAAAAAAAAACTACTCAGGTTTTTTGAAATATTATACGCTAAAACTGACTAACGTTGTAAAATGCATTAATAAAAATATATTGCTTACCGTCTCCTTTCCTATGTTCACATTATGGTCCTCGTCGTAATATTCCAACTACTTATGCATAATAATCCACTATAAAGTCAACTTCTGCTTAAAAATACAGTACCCTTATTAGAAACCAGTCTTATTTCTACCTAGGTTACGGTATGAATAATACAGTAGTGTACTCCAGTTAGCGTCAGTCTATGTTTAACTCTTACCGTTCCGCCTCACGGCAATAGAACCGATACCCGCTTACAGCTAGGCTTAACTAGGTCACCGACGGCGTCAAAGTCATAGGTCACCAATATAGTCATTATTCATCGACACCAGCAGCAACAGCCGCCGTTGTATTTCGTCACCGACTACGGATTTATATGGGGAAGTGAGAGAATAAAATAACCAGCTCACAACACACGCAACTAATACAAGTTTTTAAATTGAATGGTTATGAGGATATTGATAGAAACTGAAAGAAGGCAAAATAACCAGAGGACACAATGCAGCATTAGTCAAGGAACAGTGTAGGTTGGATATGAGAAAGTACTCATTCTCATTCTCATTCAGAGGACAATAAATGACTGGAACAAATTATCTGATGATTGTGTTAATGCTAGCAATGTGAATATGTTCAAAAATAAAATTGACAGCTATCTGGCAAGGGCGGGTTATATGTAGGTGGAAAATTGTTGGACTCTCGATAAGCCAAAGGCTTCCTTGTCCGCATGCCATATGGAGCTTATAGCTTTGGTCGACAATCTTGTTAAATCTACAGCGAGTCCTCCAATATGGATTCCTTAATTATTTCAATCGGGCTGCTGTGTGCAGTGGACTTATTATATACCGCTGGTATGTGATTAGAAAAGGCATTCATTGGCACTTACAATGTGTGTGCGTGTGTGCGTGTGTGCGTGTGTGCGTGTGTGCGTGTGTGCGTGTGTGCGTGTGTGCGTGTGTGCGTGTGTGCGTGTGTGCGTGTGTGGTGCGTGTGTGGTGCGTGTGTGGTGCGTGTGTGGTGCGTGTGTGGTGCGTGTGTGGTGCGTGTGTGGTGTGTGTTTGTGCGTGTGTTTGTGTTACGTGTGTGGTGTGTGTTTGTGTGCGTGTGTGTGGTGCGAGTGTGGTGTGTGCGTGTGGTGTGTATAGTGTGTGTGGTGTGTGTGGTGTGTGTGGCGTGTGTGGCGTGTGTGGCGTGTGTGGTGTGTGTGGTGTGTGTGGTGTATGTGGTGTGTGGTGTGTTTGGTGTTGTGTGTGTGGTGTGTGTGTTTGTGTGTGTGTGGTGCGTGTGTTTGTGTGTGGTGTGTGTTTGTGCGTGTGTGTGTTTGTGCGTGTGTGTGTGGTGCGTGTGTGGAGTGTGTGTGTTGTGCGTGTGTGTGTGATACGTGTGTGGTGTGTGTGTTGTGTGTGGTATGTGGCGTGTGTGGTGTGTGTGGTGTGTGTGGTGTGTGTGGTGTGTGTGGTGTGTGTGGTGTGTGTGGTGTGTGTGGTGTGTGTGGTGTATGGTGTGTGTGTGGTGTGTGTGGTGTGTGTGGTGTGTGTAGTGTGTGGTGTGTGTGGTGTGTGTGGTGTGTGTGTGTGGTGTGTGCATGTGTTTGTGGTGCGTGTGTCGTGTGTGTGTGTTTGTGTGTGTGGTGTGTGTGGTGCGTGTGGTGTGTGTGTGTGTGTGTGTGTGTGTGTGTGTGTGTGTGTGTGTGTGTGTGTGTGTGTGTGTGTGTGTGTGTGTGTGTGTGTGTGTGTGTGTGTGTGTGTGTGTGTGTGTGTGTGTGTGTGTGTGTGTGTGTGTGTGTGTGTGTGTGTGTGTGTGTGTGTGTGTGTGTGTGTGTGTGTGTGTGTGTGTGTGTTTGCTAAGCTGATTCCTGAACTGAAAAATCTTGGTTATGAAAGACGCATATTAGAATGTGGGTTGATAACACTAGAGACTAGGAGACTAAGAGGAGAACAAACACAAGTGTTTAAGATATTGAATGGTTATGAGGATATTTATAACAATATTTTCTTCAAACTGAAAGAAGGCAAAATAACCAGAAGACACAATGCAGCATTAGTCAAGGAACAGTGTAGGTTGGATATGAGAAAGTATTCATTCTTTCAGAGGACAATAAATGACTGGAACAAATTATCTGATGATTTTGTTAATGCTAGCAGAGTGAATATGTTAGTGCCGCATACGTTAGGCCTACTTTCATTGTATGCCAAAGGCTTTCGTTCCTGTAACGTAAGCTGCCCGTGATTCGAAACAGCCGTGGTTCACCTCCGTCATGCGCTGCGTCTGTCTATCCGTGTGGACGAGGGACAAGAAAACGTTTTGCACTGCTTACGACTTTCGTACATATGCTACGTAACCCGTTGGATTTGATTGGATGGGTTGAATTTACACTTAGATTTTCGTGTAAGTGGAATACCAATGTAACAAATCTTAATATTTTATAATGTTATTGCTTCAGTGTATTAAACTGCATTTTATGACTACATTATTGTCGCGCGTTAATCATACGACAACTTCCATCACGTTATCTGGGACACTGTTTAGTCAAGTTTGATTTCAGGTCTCTATTAGAACATATTTGAAGCAAGGGTGCGGTCTGCCTACTGTTCTTATCCCGTTCTGCGGCTCCCCGAAGAAGACAGACGTAGTAAGGCTGTCCTATGTCCTGCACCTACAAACGGGTCCAGTCCAACGCATTCAGCGCATTTGTGACCTATTCTAACGAGAAGGTATTCGTCTGTGGTTTTGTCATGCTGCGTTGATATCAGTTATCGCATGTAGAAAGTTCTCAATCTAATTTCGTGTAGGGCATCTGTTGGCCAAGTTTCACGGCGCTGCAGAGTAGTTCGCTGAACACGCAAGCTTCGTAAATAACTGAGATACTGCTCTGACCAGACTCGTTCAAAAAGTCGCTCAACCAAGGAGAAGCCCTTGGTCACCCGGATGTTAATTCACTTCCAGAAATTGTAAGTGGGGTTTCATCTATTACCAGGAGTTGTCTTGTCGCTTAGTATAATCTTCTTGAGGTTGATTTTGAGTACTAGGTACTACCAATTCATTTAAGATAATATATTATTGACAAGCTTATTTAGCATGCATAGTTCCGTCGACACAGAGGCTTGATTATGTTTGAATATATGTGATACAACAGTTAAAACAGATGCAGATAAACACACTTTACAGGATGATCTAGCCAAATTGGTCAAATGGTTTGAAAATTGGCAAATGTTATTCAATTTTGGGAAGTATAAATGCATCCACATAGGACATGGAAATGTGAACAAAGAAGACATAATGGGTGATACTATATTAGGTAAAACTGTAAAAGTAAAGGACTAACAGTTAGTGTTGACATGAAAGTTTTGGAGCAATGCAGAATTGCTGCTCCAAAGGGTACCAAATACTAGGACTAATTAGGAGAAATATCACATATAAGGAGAAACAGCTAATTGTACCACTGTACAAAGCAATAGTTAGGCCACGTTTGGAATACTGTATAGAAGCATGGGGGCCATATCATAAGGACATAGATCAGCTAGAAAGAGTGCAACGAAGAGCTACTAAGCCGATTCCTGAACTGAAAGATCTTGGTTATGAAAGACGCCTATTAGAATGTGGTTTGACAACACTAGATACTAGGAGAGTAAGAGGAGAACAAATACAAGTTTTTAAGATATTGAATGGTTATAAGGATATTGATAGAAATATTTTCTACAAACTGAAAGAAGGCAAAATAACCAGAGGACACAATGCAGCATTAGTCAAGGAACAGTGTAGGTTGGATATGAGAAAGTACTCATTCTCATTCAGAGGACAATAAATGACTGGAACAAATTATCTGATGATTGTGTTAATGCTAACAGTGTGAATATGTTGAAAAATTAAATTGACAGCTATCTGGCAAGGGCGGGTTATATGTAGGTGGAAAATTGTTGGACTCTCGATAAGCCAAAGGCTTCCTTGTCTGCATGCCATCTGGAGCTTATAGCTTTGGTCGACAAGCTTGTTAAATCTACAGCGAGTCCTCCAATATGGATTCCTTCATTATTTCAATCGGGCTGCTGTGTGCAGTGGTCTTATTATGTACCGCCGGTATGTGATTAGAAAAGGCATTCATTAGCACTTACAATGTGTGTGTGTGTGTGTGTGTGTGTGTGTGTGTGTGTGTGTGTGTGTGTGTGTGTGTGTGTGTGTGTGTGTGTGTGTGTGTGTGCATTCGTGCGTGCATGTGGTATGTGTTTGCGTGCGTGTGTCATGATTGAAATGTCAGCATCGCTTGTTAACATGTTAGACTTGTCAATCCGTTCTTCGTGGTTTGAGCCATCCTCGCAAGCTTGGGCAGTTGTTGATTAAACTAGCCCTGGCAGATATCCAACGCAATCTATGGAAGTTAGCTGAATCAACTGTAATTTTTCTAGTAATTGAGTCCGCCAATCTGATATGTAAAGATATTGAGAGAGCTTAACTTCAGCGTTTCACAAAGCGAACTGAAAGTGTGTGTGTGTGTGTGTGCGTGTGTGTGTGTGTGTGTGTGTGTGGTATGTGTGCATGTGATGTGTGTGTATATGTGTTTGTGTGTGTGTGTGCATGTGGTATGTGTGTGTGGTGCGTGTGGTATGTGTGTGTAGAATGTGTGGTATGTGTGCGAGTGGTGTGTGTGTGTGTGTGTGGTGTGTATGGTGTGTGTGGTGCGTGTGGTACGTGTGATGTGTGAGTGTGGTGTGAGTGTGGTGTGTGTGTGTGGTGCGTGTGGTGTGTGTGTGCATGTGGTGTGTGTGTGCGTGTGTTTCTGTGGTGTGTGTGTCTGACCAGTTTTATAGCAGGTGATGCATGCGTGTTTGTCCACGACAGGTCTGGTCTATTTATGTGTGTGATCTTTTACTTCCCATGATATAGCCACCACCTACTAAAGTGTAACGCTATTTGGTGAACAAATGTAGGAAGTGCGCAGTATAAACTGAACGTTTTGATAGATGTTATCAAACCAGTTCGATCAAATGATCTTTATACATGTAGCAACACATTGTTCCTGGTATTTAGTTATGTTTGCCATTCATGTTTCTATTACATAATCTAGGAAACACAGACAATCTGGCAACACACTTTATTTAACTGATGCTTTTCTATATACATATGATTGTAAAACTGTGTGCAGCATTGTCAGACAAATATCATTAAAACATGTTTTTTTACCAGACACATACTTTTCATGTAAAACACACATTTTATAACACACATAACATCACACAAAACAAGTCTCAGTAACAGGAATACAGTTTTATAAATATGTAATTTCTCATAGTATGCAGTATAAGAATATAAATGTAATGTATTGACTATAATTTTGGTTCGATGAAATCAACCATTAATGGGAAAAGTCGCACCAAAGACAATAACTTACAGTGGGCGGTAATATTATTTTGTCACTCAAAGACTATTATTTATCAATTTTAATTACTTTAAAGGAAACAAAAGACATTTTGAGACCCATGCACATTATGCGATGCAAACTAACTATTTGCAATTACAATCGATAACATCCCGCCAGTGTTTTATTCAGAATGTTTTCTAAACGTGGCATAGTCTAGTAAAATTGCATCATTACCGACGGCTGACATATTTGGCCTCGTCCCTGGTGCCTGACCAATAGGCGCCGAGTTTTTATTTGGCGTTGGACTAGTTGTGCTGCATTAAATCGCATTTTGCAGGAAATGTAATGGTGAAAATTGCGTTATGCAAGCATCGATATTAGTTTTGTGTATTCTTTTCAATTCTTTCTCCGCTGGGTTTGCTCTATTGGTCACGGATATAAACATGTCATAATATACAACATACTTCACTGAAAGTTTGGTGTAATAAGTTTTGAAAATATAATGTAAAATTTTAACATACAATTGGCTGAAATATATGGGTAACTAAGAGAAGCAAACTAGACTACTGTTCTAGTTCGGCAGCCAGTGAACTGGGAACATTGTCCTTGGTGACGTCATGAAATTGATCACTGTGGTGCTGTCCATGCAGTTTAAATTCCATGTGTTCAACAACGTTCTTCTAGTAAACTACTGGCATGACATTCCTGATTGTAATGGCAAATGATTAGTTTTAATTAACTTTTATATGCACGATTCCAAAAGATTATTCCTGTGTCCATTTAATAGGGAAGTCTCATGAATGGGCAAATTATGAGGCAACTATTTTAAATATATTATTCCAGTTAGGTAATCAGGTAGTCTGGCGAGATCTTGGGCAAGCCTTATGTGTCACACGACATGAAGAGGATAAGTAAGTAATCATTTTAAAATGTTTTCTTTACTTAAAATATTGGTAGTGCATGACACAAATCTTGCTATACTGAACGATGTCTTAGAACTGCCTATGGAGTAGCTAGTATCTACTTTTTATAATTAAAAACTCAGCTGTACATATAAATAACATTAAAGACCATCTTTACACATTCCACAAGAATAATTCTGAACAGGATAATGCAATATTAACAGAACAGATCTGAGAAAATGATAAATAACATTCAACTGTCAAATCCAGTAGATTGTTATATTCGATAGAGTAGTTAGATAAAGTAGTCAAATGTGCATACTACCCTTGTTTTTATTAGATAAAATATTCACATTTGTCATATATCACAGACAAATTTCATTTTCTTGCTACAAGAAACTATATATAGGCAAACCTCCTATGCAAGTCAAATTTGAAGTGCCACAGATGTGTCCAGAAAGTGTATGAGGCTTAGTGAGCAACCGTGTAGGGTTAACAAATAACCCATCTTAAAGGGGAGATGTATCTATGGTTGTGTAAGCACACTGTACTTTCCTGTATTCATTGCTTAAAGTTATTATAATTGAACAGTCGTGTTTCAATGAATAACTTCATATTTACAAAGATGATCTTGATATTTTGTGTTGTTGTCTCTGGTCAACCAGTGAAGGCGTGAATCATGCCTTCAGAATAGCCTAGCTCGCTGACCAATCTGCAACAGATAAGAAGTGAATACTTGCTAAGGAGAGAGACTGGTCCTAAAATGTGTAATGTAAACTTACACCATAGATATATTAAAAACTACTCATCTTATCCCGACCAAATTTACAGTGCATTATGTTTATCAGGGAAAAAGGTCACTAGTGACATAAAATGCAAGATTGCAATCATGTAAAATCACATGAAACATTATTTAAAAAAATAAAGATAACAAATCCATTGTTATTGCAATAGTATTAACTATTTAAACAAAGTAGCATCATAGCACACATGAAACCTGTTATGGCTGGTAAGATTTATGACCCTTTCAACAATATTTCAAACATTTAAAATCTCCTTAAGACCTCTTAAATACCAAAACTTCAAAACAAACAAAATGTATTCACCTAGTTCATAGTTCTGAACCATCCTGTCTGATGAACCTCTTCACTCATAACAAAATAGGTATATCATGTTTTGGGCTGAAGCCCAAGACGTCTACTTACTGTATACTTGCTTTTGTGAACTGCGCCGGGCCGCAAGCACAGAACAGTATGTTCTTGTCCTTCCCTACAGGTGGAATGAACCCTTCCACCAAGTCCATAGATATTCTGCCTTTCAGACCAGTCCATTCAGCATGAGGTTGTGACAGGATGTACTTCACATGAAACCTGTTAATGACCAAATACAATGTTACATTTGTACGCAACTGACAGCCAAGGAGAAGAAACATCAGGGTTGTAAGGAAACGGAACTAGAACTAATAGACACCGATAAACTATGTCTGTAGGTGACGAGTTGCAACGGTTCAGATCGTAAGATATATTTTGGCGGCATGGAGTTATAAGCACCATGTTACATGTAAGATTTCACATTTACAATGATACCAGTGCCGTCCTTGCAAGTCAGTTTTTAGCAAAGTTACGGGTGGCTAAATTGACCCACCCAAAGAATTTCAGTTTTGAGAATATGGCGTTCAAAGTTGTCCACAATTTTATCATAGCTAGGTATGTTAAGTATGGTAGCTCAATTAATTTTTACCTTTAAGAACTATATATATATATTGTAAAAAAAACATTTCTTTTATCTAAAGAAGTCATTCCATTATTATTATTACAAAACTACTCTCATCATGTGATAAATACCTGCTGTTTGCATTTTCTACTTCACTGAGTTGTGTCTTCCAATATATGTCTTTGGTTTCTTTGTTAAAAAACATCAGCAAAATTTCCCTACAAAAGAAGCAAAACATAATTATTTGATGACACAGTCACTAAACTAAAAGAATAAAGAAAGCTGGTTAAATAAACAGGCAACTCCGAAACAACAACAGAATTCTGAAATAAAGTAACAGTCCAATCAGTTTATTATCAAGCAAATGAAGATAAGAAATATCTCCATGAACAAAATCATGTTCTACCTGTGGTTTCACATTACACCCAGTGGATACCATATAAAGGAAATATGGGCATCCAAAGGACATTTTTTTTTCTCCACAAATATCTGCCAAACATTATCTGGTACGTCAGTCATTATTGGTCAAAACAATGTAGGTGACAGAAAACATAGCAAATGATTTCATTGGTTGTTGTGGGAACTACATGAGAGTAAAATGTCTTGTTTGTTTGGGATGATTCACCAAGTTTGTAATAAAACAACTGGTTCAAGAGGACAAAATTAACCATAATTCTTACCTACTGTTCTTAGGTGTGTTAACCGTGGCACAACAACATTTCAAACATGGTAAATACTGGCTAGACTTTGCAAACAGAAAATATTTCTTATATTAATATATTTAAAGTAATATAATGAACAGCAAATGTGTAAATGAATGTTTGTATGCATGTATGTTAAGCATATCCTCCTATACATTTTGTATCTTGGTCGCCAAACTTTCTGGGCTTTATCTTTGGAGGTTGGACATTTTTGCTAGTAAAAGCAATTTAAGAAAAGTCCAAAATACTAGCATGTAAACTTCAGAATATAATGCCAACAATGCCTCTGACAAAACAGCGTATTGGTCACATGATTGATACACTGTAACTTGTTTAAATGCTAACTGTGGCAATAGACATTAAACTAGCAATCAATCAAGTGACACATTAATAATCCCAGACATGGAAAACTATTGAGATTTTTAGTGGAAAATTTTAATGTATTGATCAAACAATTACCTTTAAACGAAATGGGAAGATTTTGAAAGAAATTGTAGCAAATTAAATTAGTTGTCAGACTTCTTTGTGGCAGTTTTTAAATTTATGACAATGACAAAACTCACAGCAAACAAAATATCTACACAGTCGGGCAACTGTATTTAATCACAAGAAGATGGTGTTATTGAAGAAGGGTGCATTTTTTCCAGGTTTTACATTAAAGTAGGATATAAATCAATAGACATTGCATAAAATCAGGAGACATATTCCATGTACTTGTCTGTTTCTGGTCCAGCGTGAACTAACCTGCTATCATTGGGGTCAAGCTGGGCTGCCTGCAGTATCAGTCCAGCCATCGGTGTGAACCCAGTGCCTGCCGCGTACATCACCAGGTGGCTGCACTTGTCCAGTTGCTCCTTCATGAAGTCTCCATCCGGGTTACTGATGTCCAAAAAGTCTCCTGGTAGAAATCAAGATGAAGAACTTTTATAAATATGTTTCAGACAAATTATCTCTCTTTTGCTCCCCCTCTTGCTATCTGCCCCTCTCTGTACCCCCTCTCCATCTCCAAGTCTCTCCCTCTCTCTCCCAAACTCTCTCTACCCCTCTCTCTGTACCCCTTTGTCCCTCTCGTTCCCTCTCTGTTCCTCTTTCTCTCTCTCCCTCCCCTCCCTCCCTCCCCCTTCCCTTTTTTAATTTCAATATTTGGGTATAAAACATGATGAAAAAGCATGCTAAATCTGCCATGACTTACCGATTTTAAGATTTCCAATGTAGGGAGTTAAAACACCCTCAGGGTAAATCTTTACCATCAGGTACAAGACTTTACCCTTTGATACCCTTTCATCGTGTTTCTCCTTCAGTACAGAAGGTGGCACCACTGTATAAGCCTTGCATACGTCCATGTCTACAACGAAATAAGGAAATAAACATTTCATGTTTATATATCATTATCTTTCTTATTTTCTAACCATTTGATGGCAGAACAATACAACCAGGGCAAACACATGCAAAACATTTCACATTAATTCCATTTTATGGCATTGAAGTAATGTCATCAAATAGCTAACACTGCCATCTCAATTGCAAATAAGGTTTGTTGTTGCTCAAACCTGAAGGGTGTGAATCATTAAAGTAATGAATACAAGGTTTAACTAACAAGTGTCTTTATTAAAATCAACAAAAGGATTAAAATGACCGATCATTAGATCGAATATGTTACAAAATGTGGGTAAACTTATGATGCAATACACAGAGGTAAGCTAAACATACATATGTCACTTTTGCCCTTTTTTGTTTGGTCAAACAAAAAACGGAACTGTTCGACTATTTCATAAAAAACAACAACACCATAGCACCCTAACATATCATATCTGATACAAGATATAATATTACATTTTTTTGCAAAATGAATTTGAAATGAGATGCAAAAAAAAGTGAGTAGAACAAGAACATGTTGCTGTAACCTTCACGCAAATTATTGCATTATTTATTTCCAGGTGAATATCTAAAAACTAAAATGTCACCTACAAGTTCCAGATGACAGACATTAATGTAAGGTGTCTCACCTGAAGTGGTGACTGAATCACATTATTCTTGTACTTGAAGAGAAGTAAAAGTACTTCACCTCAGAACTACTTGAGTAAAATTACCTTCTAAAAACCTACTTGAGTAAAAAGTAATACTACTTTCCAAAAGTACTTGAAGTAATTGAAGTAAAATTAGAACTGTTACGTCTGCTATAATTACTAACAAGTAGAAGTGACCTTGTATTGCGCTTACTTCCTGAAGGAATTAAAATCCTCCTGACTTCATGAAATGTCTCTGCTGGGCGGAGTGCCACCAGACGACGTAGTTCAGATACAAAAGTAACAAAAATATATATATAATGAAAGTAACAAAGTGAAAAGTAGCATTACCATAGATAAAACTTCTCCGTTACAAGTAAAAACTACTGAAGTAGAATTACTTCATTACATGACTTCACTCTTCACCTGAAATGTTTGTCCTGATGTACACATGATATCCCAGTGGCACACACATCCGACAGCCATCAGGGAGTTTGATACAGTACAGATACGTGTCATGTGAAACTCGCTCGATACTTGTCACTTCACAAGATCTGTAAAGCACTTCTGAAACACAAAAGCACTAAAGTCATTATATTCCCAGCACATAGCATTCCACATTACACCATCAGTGGCCATTTATTGATTATGCCAGATTATGATTATTGAACATTCTTCTGGATAGTTCTTTTTAAATAAAACAATTTAATTTTGACATATCCAAACCATTCGTTTGGAAATGTCAAATTGAAATTTTTGAATTTATGCTAGATTACGGTAATAAAATGTAAATACTTTTATATATGCAGCAAACCACATTTAACGTGACTATATTTATATATTTTAAAATGCAAATAAGTCAGCAATATAATTTGAATAGATCATGCACTTTTAATCATTTTCATTTAGATAGAACTATATATTTTCATGTAAAAAATTAGATAATGTTTTTTTTTAATATGCATTGCTTACAAAACTGTGTCAGGGATAAGAGTAGCAAATTTGGAAGACTGTTTAGAATAAAAAGGGATAAACAGAGATAAAATTCCCTGATACAGAAATTGTGATAAGTTAACATTACGGTATAAATATGATACTGGTGAAAGAAGGTAAAATGAGACAAGGATGTGGAGATGGTTGGTGGACACAGCAGTGCAAGATAGAGGGGAGTGGTGATGGTTGGTGGACACAGCAGTGCAAGATAGAGAGGAGTGGAGACAGTTGGTGGAGACAGCAGTGAAAGATAGAGGGGAGTGGAGACAGTTGGTGGAGACAGCAGTGCAAGATAGAGGGGAGTGGAGATGGTTGGTGGACACAGCAGTGCAAGATAGAGGGGAGTGGAGATGGTTGGTGGACACAGCAGTGCAAGATAGAGGGGAGTGGAGATGGTTGGTGGAGACAGCAGTGCAAGATAGAGAGGAGTGGAGATGGTTGGTGGAGACAGCAGTGCAAGATAGAGGGGAGTGGAGATGGTTGGTGGACACAGCAGTGCAAGATAGAGGGGAGTGGAGATGGTTGGTGGAGACAGCAGTGCAAGATAGAGAGGAGTGGAGATGGTTGGTGGACACAGCAGTGCAAGATAGAGGGGAGTGGAGATGGTTGGTGGACACAGCAGTGCAAGATAGAGGGGAGTGGAGATGGTTGGTGGAGACAGCAGTGCAAGATAGAGGGGAGTGGAGATGGTTGGTGGACACAGCAGTGCAAGATAGAGAGGAGTGGAGATGGTTGGTGGACACAGCAGTGCAAGATAGAGGGGAGTGGAGATGGTTGGTGGACACAGCAGTGCAAGATAGAGGGGAGTGGAGATGGTTGGTGGAGACAGCAGTGAAAGATAGAGGTGAGTGGAGATGGTTGGTGGAGACAGCAGTGCAAGATAGAGGGGAGTGGAGATGGTTGGTGGACACAGCAGTGCAAGATAGAGGGGAGTGGAGATGGTTGGTGGAGACAGCAGTGCAAGATAGAGGGGAGTGGAGACAGTGGGTGGAGACAGCAGTGCAAGATGGAGGGGAGTGGAGATGGTTGGTGGAGACAGCAGTGCAAGATAGAGAGGAGTGGAGACAGTTGGTGGAGACAGCAGTGCAAGATGGAGGGGAGTGGAGATGGTTGGTGGAGACAGCAGTGAAAGATAGAGGGGAATGGAGATGGTTGGTGGAGACAGCAGTGAAAGATGGAGGGGAGTGAAGACGGTTGATGGAGACAGCAGTGAAAGATAGAGGGGAGTGGAGACGGTTGGTGGAGACAGCAGTGCAAGATAGAGGGGAGTGGAGACAGTTGGTGGAGACAGCAGTGCAAGATAGAAGGGAGTGGAGATGGTTGGTGGAGACAGCAGTGCAAGATAGAGGGGAGTGGAGACAGTTGGTGGAGACAGCAGTGCAAGATAGAAGGGAGTGGAGATGGTTGGTGGAGACAGCAGTGCAAGATAGAGGGGAGTGGAGACAGTTGGTGGAGACAGCAGTGCAAGATAGAAGGGAGTGGAGATGGTTGGTGGAGACAGCAGTGCAAGATAGAGGGGAGTGGAGACAGTTGGTGGAGACAGCAGTGCAAGATAGAGGGGAGTGGAGATGGTTGGTGGAGACAGCAGTGCAAGATAGCGGGGAGTGGAGATGGTTGGTGGAGATAGCAGGCCAAGATAGAGGGGAGTGGAGATGGTTGGTGGAGACAGCAGAGAAAGATAGAGGGGAGTGGAGATGGCTGGTGGAGACAGCAGAGAAAGATAGAGGGGAGTGGAGATGGTTGGTGGAGACAGCAGTGCAAGATAGAGGGGAGTGGAGATGGTTGGTGGAGACAGCAGTGCAAGATAGAGGGGAGTGGAGATGGTTGGTGGAGACAGCAGTGACAGATAGAGGGGAGTGGAGATGGTTGGTGGAGACAGCAGAGAAAGATAGAGGGGAGTGGAGATGGTTGGTGGAGACAGCAGTGCAAGATAGAGGGGAGTGGAGATGGTTGGTGGAGACAGCAGTGCAAGACAGAGGGGAGTGGAGATGGTTGGTGGAGACAGCAGTACAAGATAGAGGCGAGTGGAGATGGTTGGTGGAGACAGCAGTCCAAGATAGAGGGGAGTGGAGATGGTTGGTGGAGACAGCAGAGAAAGATAGAGGGGAGTGGAGATGGCTGGTGGAGACAGCAGAGAAAGATAGAGGGGAGTGGAGATGGTTGGTGGAGACAGCAGTGCAAGATAGAGGGGAGTGGAGATGGTTGGTGGAGACAGCAGTACAAGATAGAGGCGAGTGGAGATGGTTGGTGGAGACAGCAGAGAAAGATAGAGGGGAGTGGAGATGGTTGGTGGAGACAGCAGTGCAAGATAGAGGCGAGTGGAGATGGTTGGTGGAGACAGCAGTGCAAGAGGGGACAGTAAAAGAATACAAAACAGAAACAAAAAATATGTTTCTGCTGATTTATACAAACCTCTCCGGGAGTTCTTGACAATTGTCTTGTCATTCACAAAGCTTGTGCCAATACTCGTCCAGTTCTCCGTTGTGTCCAGTTTATGAAGCACGATGTCCACTGAGCCACTCGGATGACGCACCACAACTGCACCAACACAGACAGAAATCTAAGTAAAGGGTGCTGGATTCATTCTATTAATCATACATGCCCTAATTACCATATACCCCGTCTGACACTGTAACAACGATCAATCTCCAAGGCGACCCACAACTGCTGAAACCATCGTGATTTAGTAAGATGTAAAGCACTTTGATAGATATCAACAATTGTGAATGACCCCTTATCTGCAAACTAGTCAGACTGACTGTAGTTACTGTGGTTCCATCCACTTGACAAATCATGAACATCTTTCATCTCTGCTATTCTATCACATTCTTGGCTGCTCACCCTGCCCTTTTGCGGTCCACCCTCTCCATCTTTATTTCTCCCTTCCTCTTCAGTTTTTCCATGCATGCTTTGTTAACCACCCCTCCCTCATGTCTTGTATTTGTCCCTGTTGCCACCCCCCACACTGCAGTCATGTTATCAAATAGTTTTCAGTAATTACATGCAATACTGTTTCATGTTGCTTTAGCACCAACATTGTATTACATGTTTCAAAAAGTGTAATATTGAGCCAGAAATAACAACCAACAGACATGGAAGTGCATGACATAATCACAACAACACAAATGGCCACTCACCATTGTAATCATCTGAAACCTTCGCGTGCAACTCTGCAGAAATCAAATATAGACTCCATTAAAATAGGAAATAATATCATCATTCCTGAGCTGAAAAATACAATCAGAGACAACTAAACTCAGTGAGGTTCTTCCTACTGCATAAGTCATAATGTGGTGTTATTTTACAACATATTGTAGTTTACAAATATTTCAACAAATCATATCCATCATGTACACATATTTACGGTGACCAATATTACTGGAGAAAACCTACTGACATGCTAGTTAATGAAATTGCCTGTCACAATACTTGATCAATAAAAACGGCCAAAATTGAAGAAGTAACCAACCTAAATGTATAACAAAAGTGTGATCTTTGAGAACCAACACAGCCTTGAAGTTGTTGTCTGTTTTGTCAATGATGACGTTTTCATGTCTCATCTCCTCCCAGTGGGTGTACACTGATATGGTCAACGTCTTGTCGTTTTGAAACCAGCTATATCTGCACACAAGATAAACCAACCATTCAGCATCACATTCTTTCATCATATTCTTTTTACATATATTTCAGTGAATTGAAATTTTGTTCTCGTAACATGTTGTTTGCTTTCAGCGAACTTATTCGGATGATTACATAAAAGAATAGTGTTCTTAATCATCCAGCCTGATTAATCTTTTCATCTACAACTAATTTGTAGCAACCATTGATTTCATGGGTCCCGTACTTTCTAACAAAAAACAGTTCTATTACCGGTAATATAGATGGATACAATTAATGTTTCTCTATATCTAGGGCAATAAGAGTTTTAAAATGAAATGGAACATATGGTAATGATTATTACATAAATTATTATATATGCTATGCAGGATTATTGTTAATATA
The DNA here is from genome assembly GCA_963995525.1 of Escarpia spicata. Classification (NCBI taxonomy): domain Eukaryota; kingdom Metazoa; phylum Annelida; class Polychaeta; order Sabellida; family Siboglinidae; genus Escarpia; species Escarpia spicata. The sequence continues at coordinate 41,284,594 of OZ023218.1, forward strand.
ACTGCTAACTGAAATACTCACTGTCTAAAATGTGTTTTTTAGTAAATTTAGTCATTAATTAACAAGGAACACAGGTGTAATTTCTGTGATAATACAACTGTCTGCATCACAGATTGCAATGTATTTTTGTATTATAATACATAATTTTACAGACCAAAACATAGTTGATGATTGATGTATGACTTGTGAATTAAGCAAAACGTACAGTGGTTTGATATTTTACCAATGTGTAAGAATAAGTAATATTGAAACAATTTATAAAACAAAACAAAGCATTAACAATATTTGAAAATCAAAATCAGGTTTCATGTGAAGTAATGTCAGTCAATATTGACATAGCACAAGAAACTAGAATTGTGTTACATGCAAGGATTTGACAAACTGGTTCACTGTGCTGATTGCATATTCTATGAGTGTGAATCCACCATAAAAACAGTTTTTAAAACCATAGAGTTTAAAATACTGAATGATTCTATATAAAGACATCGACAACAGTAATATTTTCTTCAGAAGTAAGGAACTTTGAAGAAATAGATAAGTTAGATTATATAAGACTACACAGATTTGTCAAAATAGTGGGAGAAGTTGCTTGCAGACTGGACAAATTATGGCAATGTAAATGTGTTTTAAAACAGATATCTGACGTGGCCAGATGTCAACATCACATCACAGCACTCTAGCCAATAGCTATTTAGGCTACAAGACACTCAATCGGTGATTGCCTTGAAGGACAACACTGTTCAATGAGCACTTCACCTTGGCACTTGTTGAAGAGGTGCTACCTTTTCCCGTGGTTTTGAATCCTTTGATACACCTGGCAAGAATTCATTAAAATGTTACATGTGAGACTAACAAACAAAACAGCATTAACGGTGAGGTATTTTGATTAATAGGTTGTGTTCCCTGAATTTTGAAGACAGCATTAAGATTTGAGATGTTCCAATAATCTTTTATTTGAATTTTGGTGAGAAAGACTAGCCAGTGTACAGGAGAAAAACTTGGTACTTCAAGTTTTGATGTTTCCTCTTGTAATTAACATTATATAACACATCGAAATAATAATTACAATAATTAGGAAACAACAATACATCTATAGAGGCTACCCCAAATAACCAATACATATAATGATTTGATCCTCGTGCAAATATCAAAGAATTTACATGTCATTGTTATGCTAAATTAGAGAATCAGAGCAACGATATATCCGTGACAAAGAGAAAAACACAAATACTTAACAAATGATAGTTTCAGCAAAGAATGCATAATACTTGCAATAACATATACTGATGTTTAATTAAAATCACAATCCTACCATTAGAATGTAAATATTATTTTGGCACATGATAAAATAATCATTGGAACTTGCTAGGTGACAAATCATTAATCTTATTCAAATTCATGATTATATATAGATATATCAAGACGTGTGATTGTATTCGTCATAAGCTAAGTAACCACGCGCTAACTCAGATAGGGTCTATTACATAACATCAACACAGGAACTGTCTTGATTTATTTGGTCAAACACCATCAGTGGAATTGTTAGTATTACAACATAATTAGCTGCACACTAAAGTAGAGGGTAATAAATAGAGAAAGATGAACGAACCACAACATTACAAGTCATACGCACCATTGAGGGTCAGAGTTACTGACGATGATCCGAGAGACTTCCCTGAATCAATGGACCCTGAAACAGTCAGGAAACAATACTTACTGATAGTTCCATTTTCAAAATAAGAAACATCATACCAACTTTGAGCAAGATGAACATTGACAGATGATGGTGAAACATGTGATTAGTCAGGTAATAAACCAATACATTCATTATTCATACTACAATTTGGGGTGGGTATTTGTGCTGTTCTCACAGTCGATGCAGTCGCGACTGGCAAAGTCAATTACTAGTTTGACTCAGCTAACTTCTGCACTTTGCGTAGGAGATCTGCCAGGGCTAGTTTTGCATGGCAAACAGCCCTGGCGTGCGAGGATGGCACAATGGGATAAGTTGACACTTCTATTTTCAACAAGAGTTGACATATCTACTCACTTCATAGCGACAAGAGTTGACACACCCATCCACCTCATAGAGACAAGATTTGACACATCCACCCACCTCATAGAGACAATAATTGACATATCCACCCACCTCATAGGGACAAGAGTTGACACATCCATCCACCTCATAGAGACAAGAGTTGATACATCCACCCACCTCATAGAGACAAGAGTTGATACATCCACCCACCTCATAGAGACAAGAGTTGATACATCCACCCACCTCATAGAGACAAGAGTTGATATATCCACCCACCTCATAGAGACAAGAATTGACATATCCACCCACCTCATAGAGACAAGAGTTGATACATCCACCCACCTCATAGAGAAAAGAGTTGATACATCCACCCACCTCATAGAGACAACAGTTTACACATCCACCCACCTCATAGAGACAAGAGTTGATACATCCACCCACCTCATAGAGACAAGAGTTGACACATCCACCCACCTCATAGAGACAAGAGTTGATATATCCACCCACCTCATAGAGACAAGAGTTGACACATCCACCCACCTCATAGAGACAAGAGTTGATACATCCACTCACCTCATAGAGACAAGAGTTGATACATCCACCCACCTCATAGAGACAAGAATTGACATATCCACCCACCTCATACAGACAAGAGTTGACACATCCACCCACCTCATAGAGACAAGAGTTGATATATCCACCCACCTCATAGAGACAAGAGTTGATACATCCACCCACCTCATAGAGACAAGAGTTGATACATCCACCCACCTCATAGAGACAAGAGTTTATACATCCACCCACCTCATAGAGACAAGAGTTGATACATCCACTCACCTCATAGAGACAAGAGTTGATACATCCACCCACCTCATAGAGACAAGAGTTGACACATCCACCCACCTCATAGAGACAAGAGTTGACACATCCACCCACCTCATAGAGACAAGAGTTGACACATCCACCCACCTCATAGAGACAAGAGTTGATACATCCACCCACCTCATAGAGACAAGAGTTGACACATCCACCCACCTCATAGAGACAAGAGTTGACATATCCACCCACTTCATAGAGACAAGAGTTGACACATCCACCCACCTCATAGAGACAAGAGTTGATACATCCACCCACCTCATAGAGACAAGAGTTGACACATCCACCCACCTCATAGAGACAAGAGTTGATACATCTACTCACCAAATAGAGACAAGAGTTGACACATCCACCCACCTCATAGAGACAAGAGTTGACACATCCACCCACCTCATAGAGACAAGAGTTGACACATCCACCCACCTCATAGAGACAAGAGTTGATACATCCATTCACCTCACAGAGACAAGAATTGACACATCCACCCACCTCATAGAGACAACAGTTTACACATCCACCCACCTCACAGAGACAAGAGTTGACACATCCACCCAACTCATAGAGACAAGAGTTTACACATCCACCCACCTCATAGAGACGAGAGTTTACACATCCACCCACCTCATAGAGACAAGAGTTGACACATCCACCCACCTCATAGAGACAAGAGTTTACACATCAACCCAACTCAGAGACAAGAGTTGACACATCCACCCAACTCATAGAGACAAGAGTTTACACATCCACCCACCTCATAGAGACGAGAGTTTACACATCCACCCACCTCATAGAGACAAGAGTTGACACATCCACCCACCTCATAGAGACAAGAGTTGACACATCCACCCAACTCATAGAGACAAGAATTGACACATCCACCCACCTCATAGAGACGAGAGTTTACACATCCACCCACCTCATAGAGACAAGAGTTGATACATCCACTCACCTCATAGAGACAAGAGTTGACACATCCACCCACCTCATAGAGACAACAGTTTACACATCCACCCAATTCACAGAGACAAGAGTTGACACATCCACCCAACTCATAGAGACAAGAGTTTACACATCCACCCACCTCATAGAGACGAGAGTTTACACATCCACCCACCTCATAGAGACAAGAGTCGACACATCCACCCACCTCATAGAGACAAGAGTTGACACATCCACCCAACTCATAGAGACAAGAATTGACACATCCACCCACCTCATAAAGACGAGAGTTTACACATCCACCCACCTCATAGAGACGAGAGTTTACACATCCACCCACCTCATAAAGACAAGAGTTGACACATCCACCCACCTCATAGAGACAAGAGTTCGTGCTAAACATTGCTAGAATCGTTCGTTTGAGTTGTTTCACTAAACCAGCTGCCTGAGTCGCCCTCTGTTTCGTCATCGCTAGTGCATCCTGTATAAAATGTATTATCAGCAAGTAACTTTTAAATTGATGCCAACACTTGATGTCCCGAATTAAAAACACAAGCTCGACTTAACCTTATTTAATGGACACCACCATGGCTAGCCTTGAATACGCCATGGCATGACTGGGCACTGGCTTCACCAGACAGACAGACACATGTCAGCCATCAAACAGATGAAAACAAAACTAATAAATCACTCATCTATTTTTTTTATTTAGGTTAGCGATAAATCACTTGCCTACCAGGTAGTTTTTAAAAAGTGAAACACTACATCCACCTACATCATAGAGACAAGAGTTGACACATCCACCCACCCCACAGAGACAAGAGTTGACACATCCACCCACCTCATAGAGACAAGAGTTGACACATCCACCCACCCCACAGAGACAAGAGTTGACACATCCACCCACCTCATAGAGACAAGAGTTGACACATTCATTAATGTCATAGAGACACGAGTTGACATATCCACCCACCTCACAGAGACAAGAGTTGACACATTCACCCACTTCATAGAGACAAGATTTGACACATCACCCACCCCATAGAGACAAGAGTTGACACATCCACCCACCTCATAGAGACATAAGTTGACACATCCACCCACCTCATAGATACAAGAGTTGACACATCCACCCACCTCACAGGGACAAGAGTTGACACGTCCACCCACCTCACAGAGACAAGAACTGACACATCCACCCACCTCATAGAGATAAGAATTGACATATCCACCCATCTCACAGAGACAAGAGTTGACACATCCATCCACCTCACAGAGACAAGAGTTGACACATCCACCCATCTCATATAGACAAGAATTGACATATCCACCCACCTCACCGAGACAAGAATTGACACATCCACCCCCCTCACAGAGACAAGAATTGACATATTCACCCACCTCACAGAGACAAGAGTTGACACATCCACCCATTTCATAGAGACAAGAATTGACATATCCACCCATCTCACAGAGACAAGAGTTGACACATCCACCCACCTCATAGAGACATATGTTGACACATCCACCCACCTCATAGATACAAGAGTTTACACATCCACCAACCTCACAGAGACAAGAGTTGACACATCCACCCACCTCTCAGGGACAAGAGTTGACACGTCCACCCACCTCACAGAGACAAGAATTGACATATCCACCCACCTCACAGAGACAGGAATTGACACATCCACACACCTCATACAGACAAGAATTGACATATCCACCCACCTCACAGAGACATAAATTGACACATCCACCCACCTCACAGAGACAAGAATTGACATATCCACCCACCTCATAGAGACAAGAATTGACATATCCACCCACCTCACAGAGACAAGAATTGACATATCCACCGGGTGGATATGTCAATGTGGTGGGTGACCCACCTCATAGAGACAAGAGTTGACACATTCACCCACCTCTCCGGGACAAGATTTGACACATCCACCCACCTCACAGAGACAATAATTGACATATCCACCTACCTCAGAGAAACAAGAGTTGACACATCCACCCACCTCACAGAGACAAGAATTGACACATCTACCCACCTCAGAGACAATAGTTTACACTAACCTCGTCCTTTCTTTTTCCCCTCCATATCGCCCACAACACATTTCTTCAGCATTGATGTAGCATTGACCCATTTATGCACCTACAACATAACGCCTTCTCCTCTTAGCAACATAATGCCTTCTCCTATGAGCAACATAATGCCTTCTCCTATGAGCAACATAATGCCTTCTCCTCTGAGCAACATAATGCCTTCTCCTATGAGCAACATAATGCCTTCTCCTATGAGCAACATAATGCCTTCTCCTCTGAGCAACATAATGCCTTCTCCTATGAGCAACATAATGCCTTCTCCTACGAGCAACATAATGCCTTCTCCCCTGAGCAACATAATGCCTTCTCCTCTGAGCAACATAATGCCTTCTCCTCTGAGCAACATAATGCCTTCTCCTATGAGCAACATAATGCCTTCTCCTACGAGCAACATAATGCCTTCTCCTATGAGCAACATAATGCCTTCTCCTCTGAGCAACATAATGCCTTCTCCTCTGAGCAACATAATGCCTTCTCCTATGAGCAACATAATGCCTTTTCCTCTGAGCAACATAATGCCTTCTCCTACAAGCAACATAATGCCTTCTCCTGTAAGCAACATAATGCCTTCTCCTCTGAGCAACATAATGTCTTCTCCTATGAGCAACATAATGCCTTCTCCTATGAGCAACATAATGCCTTTTCCTCTGAGCAACATAATGCCTTCTCCTACGAGCAACATAATACCTTCTCCTCTGAGCAACATAATGCCTTCTCCTCTGAGCAATATAATGCCTTCTCCTATGAGCAACATAATGCATTCTCCTCTGAGCAACATAATGCCTTCTCCTCTGAGCAACATAATGCCTTTTCCTATGAGCAACATAATGCCTTCGCCTCTGAGCAACATAATGCCTTCTCCTACGAGCAACATAATGCCTTCTCCTCTGAGCAACATAATGCCTTCTCCTACGAGCAACATAATACCTTCTCCTATGAGCGACATAATGCCTTCTCCTACGAGCAACATAATGCCTTCTCCTCTGAGCAACATAATGCCTTCTCCTCTGAGCAATATAATGCCTTCACCTACGAGCAACATAATACCTTCTCCTACGAGCAACATAATACCTTCTCCTACGAGCAACATAATACCTTCTCCTCTGAGCAACATAATGCCTTCTCCTATGAGCAACATAATGCCTTCTCCTATGAGCAACATAATGCCTTCTCCTATGAGCAACATAATGCCTTCTCCTGTGAGCAACATAATGCCTTCTCCTATGAGCAACATAATGCCTTCTCCTATGAGCAACATAATACCTTCTCCTCTGAGCAACATAATGCCTTTTCCTATGAGCAACATAATGCCTTCGCCTCTGAGCAACATAATGCCTTCTCCTCTGAGCAAACAAATTTATTTGAATCCAAGTGCAAAGTTATCAACAATAATACGTACCGGTACATCTTAATCTTACAAAGATGAAAGTATTTTTGAAGAGGTGACTTTAAAAAAGTAATGAATAACTAATACGACTTCTATCCTTCAATCAATTTGACAGAAATATTTTCCTATTAGGAAACTACGTCAACAGATTCATCCATCTCTCATATTTCCCAAGTGATTAGTGATTGTTGACCAATCAAGAGACATTTTACTAAACAGATCATAGATATGGTGGAACTCCATCTTGTCACCACTTCAATACTGAAACCATCTCACAAATGTGTCCTTTATTTTTGAAACCTAAAAATAATCATATTACAGTACATTTAAGACAAGAACAAAATAAATAAATTATGTAATAACGATGCTGTAGTCATTCAATTGTGCACTACGATAATCAGCTGAAACGTTCCAAGTACCAATTTTATTTCCAGTAAACTGCAACAGGTTGATAAAGACTTACCTCGTCAAACAGTTTTGTGCCATCTTTTCCTGCAGCCCTCATCAGCTCTGGCACACCCCCAGGGTGAAATTCCATATAAGGAGTGATATTGTAAACCTTGCCTGCAACCAATGGTGTGTAAATTTGTACTTTAATTAAAAATGGAGGCTGTCCATTTGTTTTTAACTGCAAAGTCATGTTACACTAGTATTACATACACCGGGTATACGAAAATGCAATGCAGATGCAGTTTGCTACAAAGCAGTGAACATAGTACCCAGTGGAAATGAATAATTAGTAGTTTCATGTTATTACAAAGGCATATGTACATAGGCAGACGCATTTTTCACGTGGATGCAGAACATTTAATTGCTCCATGTAGCGATTTGAATTGTACCCGCATAGGAACCAGATAGGAAATTCCCAGAAGTAACGTAATTTCAGAGGTATTTTACACTCCGCATGCCGTGTCCATATGGAATCCTAGCTTTACAATACAGTACACTGCTAAATTATTATATATGTGTTCTAATGTACTGACTGCCCAGACTTGGTTTAAACAAGCCAAAACAATGTTTGAATTCAACGGTTCAATGATTTAAAAAATCGCAGATTGGTCACACAAATCCATGAATAGCAAGCTTGAATAATGCAGAGAAAGACCTTCCCGCTGATTGGTGCGTGATGACATATCATGTGATGTACATACATGTATATATATATAATATATATATATATATCATTAGTAATCGGACCGCGCCTTTGAAAGTGGCCCACTGTCATGTAAACAAACAGTTTCCTTCCAAAACATTAAATTTCAACAACAACAACAAAATGGCTCATTAGAATAAAAACTACAAAAACACATCTAGGCAGTTACGATGTTATAACATATATCGTTTATACTGTATAATATGATGACTACTTCCCCTTAATCTAACCACCAATGCTCAAATGACAATAATTATGGTTTTAATTTTCGCCAGCTAGAAACGTGATTTTATGCCACGAGCAGTCGTAATTAGATGAAATAACCTAACGAACCTCACCTCAGATCAACCTCGTTCTGTCAGGTTTATCAACCCATAGACGTACTTATGTCATTTGTAGGTGATTAGCACCTGAGGGCTTCAACATGTCACTGAGTACCTGTGTCACAGGCCAATACAGGCAGGTGCAAATATCTTCAGGTAGAATACCATCTGGTATATAGAGGCTATCATGTAATAATATATCATATATTAATATCCATAACACCTATGTCCTCAGGTGTCTGATTTCATTAATAATAATAATAATAAACTTCTACAGCGCCTATATCCCTAGGAATCTCCTTTTGAATAGCACTGTCCGACTACTGAGCGGTGGCGCCCCCTGTAGCTAGATTGCAAGTCCGCCTAATGTTGTATGGGCTTAGTGTTAAATTGACTCTAGACATCAAAATTACAGCTTTAATACTAACTATTTTATGCTAGGATGCAGATGAAAGTGAAAATGTTCAAAAACATGCAAATATGCGTGTAAGTAATAAATTAGGCTTATAGTTATCCATTTAATTGATATCTACAACTGGATTAAACCAGTGTGATAAGGAGTATATAAATAATGATGATCTAGCAGGTAAGATGTTCAGCACTCAAATGTTCTTACTATTTTCATAAATCGAAAATACATTAGTTACTTAATTAACTGATATAATAAATCAATGAATTAATAAAACAATATTAAATCATTTACAACACCTGATCCTAGTATGTAATATATCAAAAGAAAGCTTAACACCTCGGCAATCAATGTGTGTGTCTGTGTGTGTGTGTGTGTGTGTGTGTGTGCGTGTGTGTGTGTGTGTGTGTGTGAGTGTGTGTGTGTACGTGTATGTCAAGCATTGGCGTTGGAACAAAATGAATAATGGGTGGGCCGGAACTTCAGCACCACTCTGCGGTCAGACATTGACATCGGAAGACGGCGGAAGGGGAGGTGCTGCTGTCATGTCATGTCATGGTCACAATTGTTGACGTCCACCAACTGCGACCCCCTTGAGACTCCTTTGAGACTGACTAAACAGCTCCTACTGCACCCCCTGTTGAGATTTTACCAAATGTTCAACTGCACCCCCTTTCCAAGATATAGGGGGGGGCTAATTCTATCTCCAGCTCCCCACCAAAAATAGTTCCGCTCCTATGTGAAGAGATGAAAAGCCAATGCAATCCACCAGTCTTTTATAACACAAGCAATATTTTCCTAGACAGACAGTCTGATGGCAGTGTGCATTTATAGGATAAGTGTTGTGTTGCAATGAACGCTAGCCTACAGATCTGTAATTTAAGAATTTATTAATAGTAACACTAGTACACAGGTCGATGATAGCTAAGTCTTTCCGCTTTCATCATTCCAAAATCATCAGTATTGAATTCAAAACAACTTTCAGAACAAGATGTATGCAATCAGTCGATAAAACAACTGTAACCAGTGTACATTATCGATCTCACGTGCAACATTTCTTCGTATTTTGTTTAATATGACATGTTAGGTTAAGTAGCACGAATTCAGTACCAACAGCATATAAATGTTACACAAACAATATACCTGTTATACTCGTGTGTTGGAAAAACAAAAGAAAGATAGACTTGGGTTGTCCTGGTAATATCCGAAACAAACTGCCACCGCATAGGCCAACCAGTTCCTTTTTTTTTTCTTTTTCCGCCAACCTCCATCATAACCAAGCGGTCATGTTGCCCCTTCTGCCATCCGACTGCAAGAGGGTGCCACTCGATTGCCGGGACAAAAAAAACAGCGAGTGAAACGTCTTATTATATTAATATGCCAACTAGCCAGATCTCACTGCAGTCTTAGTGTAATACGTAATAAATGGTTGTTTCAAAAAGGTCAGTTTAACACAAATTTACACACAAGAAAGTACGTTCTCAACTCCCAAGCCTCTTTTAGCACTGAATATTTGTAAAGACACAAGATGAAATGTTCCTCAACATCCAGAATATGTCCCAAAACAAATGTTGTGTAAATATGCTAGTGTTAGTGGGTCTCTAGATAAAACTATGGTCAATTGACCTACCTCCAATGGCCATCCAACAGTCCTCCAAGGTGTTGTGTTTGGCCAGCTCCTCCTCGGTGACGGTTAGCTTCCGTCCCCCCACCCCTGTCAGATCCTTGCCACTCTTCCCCAGTCGGATCCAGTCCATGAGAGAGTGACCCGGGCCCAAGGTCACCTTGTTTCGGACGGTGTTTGACGAAGGAGGCAGCAGGTTACGAGTCTGTGACGTGTAGTTCTTACCCAGCTCTGTGGTGGCCTCCCCCAGCTTGCCCTTGCTTACCACCGGCTCCACCATCTTACCTGAAAGGTAAGTTCTTATATAGCAACGTATCTAGTCTATAGGGTGTTTTACACTGACCTGTTCAACCCACACCATCCAAATCTTCTCTGGGAAGCATTCAGCCACACTACAATTACCGCAAGAAAGAATAATGACTATACGTACACATATAACCATCACTGTCTATAACCAGACACCTGTTCAACTGACACCATCATGAGCTTCTCTTGGAAACATTCGGCTCACTATAATTACTGCAAGAAAAAAACAATTACTATTCGCACACAAATAACCGCCAATCTCTATAACCTAAGCGCTTTACAACTGTTCAATTAACAGCTTCTCGGTTTCTTTGGGAACCATTCAGCCACACTGCAATTCTTCATTTCACTTCTTCACTTTTGCAAAACCTATAACATAAGGACCGTTGGGGCACCACTGACAACTTTTTAACCAGCTCTCTCCACGTTTTCCTGTTCTCAACAGCCTTCTGGGAGTTGGCGAACTCCAGTCCCGTCCACTCTTTGATGTTGTCTTCTCACTTCGTTTCTGTCTACCTTTTCTTCTCCCCCCCCTCTCACGGTACCTTGCAAGAGGTCTTTGCAAGTCAAACGATCATGAGACATGGCCGTACCACTTCAGTTTTGCACTTCTTGACCGTTGTATGATACGATGGCTTGTTTGATTTTGTTGTGAATCTCTTCATTACGAACATGGTCTTTGTATGATATACGCAAGATCTTCCGAAAGCACCTAATTTCCATGGCTTGTGTCCTCTTCTGTAGATCTGTTGAGAAGGTCCATGTTTCACAAGTGTATAGAAAGATGGACATGAGAAGGGAGCACATCAGCCTTATTTTCGAACTGACATTAATGTTACTGTCGTTCCAAATGGGTTTCAACCTTGTAAGTACTGCTGTTGTCTGTGCTATCCTGGCAAGTATCTCAGATTTGGAACCCTCATCTGTGATGATTGACCCCCAAGTACTTGAAGCTTGTTACTGTTTCAAGTTTCCGTCCGTTAACTTTGACCTCTGTGTTGATGCCTTGTGTGTTGTTTGTTATCAGTTTGGTCTTTTCGGCGTTGATCTCCAATCCGTATGCTGTAGAAGTTTTGTCGAGGCACTCCACCAAGTTGACTAGTTCTTGTTCTTCTCCTGCTAGGCTGTTGATGTCATCAGCGAAGCGAAGGTTGGTGGTTGTCCTGCCTCTAATTCTGATAGTGTCTTGATGGTTTTCCAAGGCATCATTCTTGATCCTTTCCAGAAAAATGTTGAAGAGGGTGGGTGATAGTAGGCATCCTTGTTGAACTCCCATTGTTGTTCGAAACCAGTCTCCTATGCTGCCATTGAAGATGACTGCACTGGAGGCCTTGTCATATAGGTGTTCAATGGTTCGGACAAAATTGGAGCCAATGGTGTACTTCCTCATGGTCGTCCATAGGGCAGCATGCCATACCCTATCAAACCCCTCCTTAAAGTCTATGAAGACATGGTACAGGCTTTGCTGGTGTTGAAGATGTTTGTCGCAAAGAATTCTAAGGTTGAAGATCTGTTCACTGGTGCTCTGTCCCGTTTGAAAATTGCAATTACTGTACACAAAATATATAATTGCCTATTCATACAGAATCTGTCTATAACCAGACGTGTATTCGTGCATTCAGCTGAACTGAAGCAGTGTGAAGTGAATGAACTTGCCCAAGGTTTGGAATGGCAGATTGGATTCAAATTCAGATTCTATTGATTGACAGTCCGATACTCTTACCACTGTGCTGCCATGCCCACAGAGATGCAGCCACGCACAACCAAGCGTGAAGCCTTCGTGACACTGATGCACAAGAGAAAGGGTGGAATACAGCAGCAAACACAAACCTGGTGCCTCCATCCTACACAATGACATCCCATTGCTTGCCATTCCTCACCACCCACCCCAACACCTTACCTGAAGAACACCCCAGCTTGAAGCCGTGGTGACATCAACGCACAGTAAAAAGGGTGGATAAGAAAGCAGCTAGTGCCTTTACCCTACATGACGGTCGACGTCCGCACTGACACAGCATCAGGTCGTAAGCCAACACACCTGCGAGCATGCATCCTACAGGACGCGGCTCCATCAATGTGTGGCCTGCATAAAATCAATATACCGTATTCGTTCTATTATGCGAGCAGTGCGCTTAACAAATATTTGTGACGCAAAAAATAGACAAAATTTTGCATTCCAATAAGTATACACTCATTTTCTGTGGTTCCTGAGTACAGCCATCTCAGCAGACATGACTGGCAAGCGATATATGCATCTCAAATATGAGCAACAGGATACCAGAACATTGTAAAGTCTGATAATTTAGGTGGATTTTTTTTAAATTTTGTCATCACTGATGCTTGAATATAATGTGACATTTGTAGACATTTAAATTACAATGATGGATTCAAGGTTGGCATTGGAGACTGCTGTTACAGTGTTACGCATTGCTAAAAAAGGGGTGTATGCACATTATGGTATGTACGTTTAATAGAACGAATACGGTAGGCACATCACTGCATCTCATCAACTAAATTGGTACTGCGTGGTCAGTGGGAGATATTAGAATTTCCTCTGCAAGAACACACACTCACATTGTAGTGGGAGTTGTATGGGTCATGTTCATTCATCTGTGCACTCATTAGCTAGAACTGACCAGGTGAATAAAATAATTGACCGACTGAGTGGGTCCTATCAAGTATGGTGGACAAGGACAACGTCGTTGACACACACATGTGACTAATTACAAAAACCATTCCCAGTGCCAAATGTGATTCACAGAACCAAATCAATATAAGGACACATCCTGAAGGCATTGATTGCATAGATCTAATACGACACACAATGCCACATTCACCAAACTAGAATGCAGCACGTCCCATAAAACCGTGGTCATTGTGTAATTTCTTATCAGATGATTGCACAATTCACTAGTATAATACGTCCAGTGAAACTGGTTATAGATACTTACTAGATTTGTCAATCAGTTTGTTGAACCTTGTAAAATGTTGTGACAAATTACTGATATTATGCTAAATCAAAATGCAATTAATGTTTTTAACATGAACAAAGCACATATTTAATTTTAAAAATTAACAGTGATGAAAAGCAGTCTACTTTTTTACATGAACCAGGCATACATTTAGTTTTACTGAATAAACCTTACCATCTTAGCCTACCATTGATATTTTCTAATGAAGAAATATATAAATACTGGGTAATTCCTGATGCCAACTGTGAGGTTTAGTGCACCAAGTCCGTTTCTGTAGTACACAGAAAAACAGGTGTAAAGTTTGATAAGTACATTTCATAGTACAAATTCTTGGTATCTCTTGTCTTTTTTTTTATTGGCAAATGAATCTGTCATTATCTAGATGCTCCATGTTCTATGCAATTTAATCCAATATATGAGGTAATTAGTTAGCAGAAATGATGCACTTATGCAATTCAATATTTGAATAAATGTATTTCCTAGGCTTCTGACCGATTTAATTCTGTAAGAATGCCCACAGCTGTCCCAAATCTACATAGTGAATTGTAGATGCAACACTAAGTACCACATTATTACCGGAAACGTATTAAAACTGCAGAACTTTGCCCATCATCATGGTATAATAGGTACGTGCGTCATACAGCGTTTATGCTACATTAGACACTGCATGCAGCATTCACCAAAAATAATGAAAACAAGTCAAGTGAGCAGTAGATTATCATAGTGCTATTTAGGCCCTAGTTCATTGTGATTACTTAGACATCGTGCATAACACTCACAGGCAGGGAATAAACAAATGGTGCGTACATGTTAACTCCATTTGAGCTTTTAGGCAGACATAAAGCATTACAATTACACAAACAATCAATTACAGACAATCACCAGGTATTATTTTTCATTTTAACTACATCTCATCAACTGTAAAAACAATTATTTCAAATACAGATCTATGCCATACATGAGATCAGGTTTATAAAACACGTCTATTAAATATTTGATAATGTATTAATTAATAAAAAATCATAAGTAGATAACACATAGCAGTAATTCATGAATTTTCCTAACATTTTAATCAATTAGATGCATTTTAGAAGATACAAAAAGTTATATCATCATCATCATCATTGTGCAGCCATAGTGTCTCGTGGTTGGGCAAAGGCCTCAGCATGTCGTTTACAAATCTGCCTGTCTTGTGCTATCCTCTGCCAGATGGTGCCCTTCCAGTACTCGTCTAGTTCGTCTCTCCACCATCTCGCCAGTCTTCCTCTAGATTGTTTCCCTTTGTAAGGCCTCCAGGTTGTGATACACAATGTCCATCGGTTATCTCGTAGTCTGCTGATGTGCCCTGCCCAGGTCCACTTCTGTCTTCTGATTTGTTCTATCACGTCTACGACCTTTGTCTTCTCTCTTACCCAGATGTTTGGTTTTCTCTTCCGATATGTGATGTTTAACACATTTCTTTCCATCTTTCTTTGTGCGGCTGCTAGCTTGTTCTTTGCCTGGATGGTTTCCGCACCATATGTCATCGCTGGAAGTACGCATGAGTTGAAGACTTGTTTCTTCAAGCAGGTTCCATAGTTACCCTTGAAGATGTCGCAGTGTTTGGCGAATGCTGTCCAGCTGGCGGTGATCCTTCTTTGAATCTCCTTGTCTTGGTTTTTTTCTCTGATACTATAAAGTTAAAAGCTATGTCTATCTGGGACAGCGATACAGTATCAGAAAAGTGATATATATATATACATAACATACAAATTAGTCACCATACTTGCGTGTCGAGGGACGGATGATTACGTCTGTCTCAATACTCCTGGCATATTCTATTGCCAAAAGTTAAACTAAGCTAATCATCTCTTTGTTTTTCAAGATTTGGCTCTAAGTTTCATGGCTGATATTACATGTAATGTTCGGGAAGTAGAAGTAATTATAATTATTTGAATACACATTACACGGCTCACCCGCTTGCGAGAATGGTTGAATGTGTAATTATACTGGGATTTCCTGTAACTGCATGGGTGTTTTTATGTATCATGCTATTTTGGTGGTTCCCACAGCAAAACTGGCGGTAACCAGTAATGATCTATAGGACAAAGTACAGCCATACATCTAATTCAATGAACTTCATTGCATAGGATATCAGCAAAGTATGGTATGGCAAACTACAACCTCTGGCCTGTAAGAATTTAATAAACACAATATCATTTTAACTGGATTGTTTAATTATCTTATTCACCCTGTAAATTAAAAATGTACTTATTATTTTATATGCATTGTTTTATTCTGTAAATGACAATGTAAAATACATCTACAGGACTCCAGTATCTCAGATAAATGCAGCCAATTAGTATTATTATAGTAATACTGCATAGTGCGTCATCACGAAAGTTCCACTATAACTCAAGTTATACTATATAAGACATGTACTATTATACATTTTAATGGTAATACAATATTATAAATATAATACAGTCAAAGCTTGCTTAATGATCACCTCTGCAATACAGCCACCTTGTAATTAAGGTTATCCTAGGACAGTCCCACATTGTTTCCATACACAGTAAAGTGTAGGATATTAGTCTCGCTAATATGGTCACCTCGCTATTCAGGTCACTTTTGTCCAGTCCCAAGGCTGACCTTAAAATTTAAGTGAGGTTCCACGGTAATTAAAATACTAATATACCATGGAGAGAGTTCTGTATTCAGTCTTTCTCAAACTTAAGAATAGCCAAAAAGGACCATTATTTGAGGGTACAACCCAGCATTATTGATGAATAACATTCAGTTCATTGTTGAGTTTTTATTGCACTGTGAATAACTTAAAATATTTATTATTTCATGCACCATGTGAATATACAAGCACAATGCACAACAGGGTCCACGCACAACCACTGCTATGTGACCTAGCAACATGTATAATTTAGTAGTAAAGACACTCATTTTGTTGAGCAGAGATGGGATGATTTCATACATTGTTTGTACATTTGTCTGTGATTGTTATAAAATACAGGAAAACATAGTAACTGCTGGATCAGATGCAAACAAATCTGATTTTTAATGAAATATCGCAAGACATGCTAAATATTATCCAGGGAAATGAACATGAACCAGATAATTCATTCTCTTGTACCAGCCAGCAATTGTAGTCAATAATTTAGCACATGCTACGCACATCATTGCTTTTCCTGCAAAATTAAAATAAAAAATCTTTGCCATCTTCGCAAGCCAAGGCTGGTAACTTGACTACATCACCTGTGGCAGATATCCTATGCAACCTATGGAAGTTAGCTGAATCGGCCGACTTTTTCCAAGTAACTGACTCCGCTGGTCATGACTGTACCAAATTATTACATTATAAATATTTATCTTGATAACATCGTTACATGCGTTACGCACCTCTGGTTTTATGGAAAACTCAACTGTATACGTATTAATTAGACCTGTATTAACTAATTACATATACAATTACAAGTGTACCAGGTACAGGTGTACTTCCAATTACAGAGCTACCAAGCTGCGTCAGGAAATGTGCATGAGATCCAGATCCCCAACAGGATACCAGGTGGCAGCACCTTTGGTCATACAAATTTCACAGGAGACAACTTGTTACATGTGTCACTGATGGAGATAAAATAACCTTCCAATTCACCAGATGCTTTGTGATATCTGGCCATGCATTATACGAATAAATAAACTAGTATCAACATGTACATGAAAATTACCTGTTTGTATTAATAATTTTTTGAAATGACCAATGTGCATGAGATGGACCCTAAATGTCAAACGCATGTGACTTGATAGCTCTGCAATTACATAATTTTATTGTTTATAGAAAACTTTCAAGAAAATATTGGACAAATAAATTGACTGGGGAAATATGGTGGTTACAACTGTTTGGGTATAGCACAGCAGGGTTGCATTTCGAATGGCGGGAACCTGTTTTGCCGATACAGTGGCAGAAACCATAATAAACATGTTTTTATCAGTTTCTGCTAGTGCAAACTGGTAATCTCAAAGTCTCAAATAAATCACATAAAGCGAGACAATGTTTTAAGTGAAAGATCAACACCTAATCAAACTAGGGAAGTAACATTTAAAAAGCTGCATTTATTCTCACAAATTTCAGGCCTTGATACATGCAAGGGTTCAAAGTGTGACATGGGGGGCTATGTTTTGATTTGTGTAAACTGTGCAGAAACATTTAGGCCTTGTCAGATGCTTGAGACAGCCCATCTTCAATTATAAAAAATATGGTGCCTCCACAAAACAACATATATTTATTTTTATTTGTGTAAGAACACATAGTAATTCCATTTATTTAATTACTGATTTCAAGGGAAGTAAAAATTATGGTTGCACAAGTAGAATGTCAGGTTCACATACTCACTGGGTGAGTGGCCAAAAACCATAGTCAATTGTCAAACCATGGCATGTTTACTTTACAAGAGCAATCATGTTCCAAATTTCAAAGCCTGAAATTCTTTTGCCAAAACTATTTTTGAAAAAGTCACTAACAAATCATGTTCAGTTGTCCACCGATACATAGGGAAGCAAAATTAACTGTGTAAAATAATTTTAAAAAGTGTTTTGAATTTTTAGGATGTTGCACTTTAATTGTGTACATAATTTAACAAGATTTAACAAGATTGCCACCCAGAGAATTAACTCTAGGTGGCAGGTGCACAACGATGCCCTTTGGCTTATCGAGAGTCCGACCCTTTTATCTATGTGTATCCCGCCCTTCTGAGGTGTGTCGATTTAATTTTTAAACATATTCACACTCATAGCACCTACACAATCAGCAGATAATATGTTCCATTCATTTAAAGTCCTTTGTGAAAATGAGAACTTTCTTATATCTAATCTACACTGCTCCTTTGCTAATGTAACTTCATGTCCTCTAGTCCTATCTTTCTTAACTGAGAAAAAAATATTTCTATCAATATTTCCATAGCCATTCATTATTTTAAACACTTCTATCTGATCTCCTCTCAATCTCCTGGTCTCTAGTGTTGTTAAGCCGCATTCTTTTAGGCGTATTTCGTAACTAAGATCCCTCAGTTTTTGTATCATTTTAATTGCTCTCCTCTGTACTCTTTCTAGCATATCTATGTCCTTCCTGCGATATGGCCTCCACGCTTGAATACAATATTCTAAATGAGGCCTATCTATTGCTTTGTACAGCGGTATTATTAGCTCTTTTTCCTTATACGTTATGTTTCGCCTAGTCCAAGGACTTGATTTCCCTTTGAAGCTGCAATTCCGCACTGCTCTGAAACCTTCATATCAGCACTAATGGTTAACCCTAAGTCCTTTTTTTTACAGTAGTACTTAGTACAGTACCCCCCATTGTATATTCTACCTCTTCGTTCCCATGTCCTGCGTGGAGGCATTTACATTTCCCAAAATTGAACAGCATTTGCCACTTTTCAGACCATTTGATCAACTTGTCAAGATCATCTTGTAAATTTTCTCTATCTCCATCACTTTTAATCCTTCTAAACACTTTTGTATCATCCGCAAATTTCAACACTTTGCTTGTTATTTCATCATCCAAATCGTTGATATTTATTAAGAATAATATAGGTCCTAGTACTGATCCCTGTGGTACCCCACTCAATACCGATAAGCAGTTTGAAGCCTCCCCACATTGTCTTCTGTCAATCAGCCATTTATCTATCCAGTTTATTATACCATTTTCTATGCCATGGGCCTTTAGTTTAAGCAGTAATCTTTGATGTGGTACTTTGTTAAAAGCTTTTTGAAAATCTAAGTAGATGATATCTACTGGTGATCCCTCATCTACCCACTTAGTGATGTCTTTGTTAATCATGACCTTGCATGTTGGGATGGGTTTATCAAGTTATGTTTAACAAGAAAATCCACCATGTGATCTTTAATTAGTCTTTCTAATAATTTGCAAATCACTGATGTTAAACTCACTGGTCTATAGTTCTCTGACTTGTTTCTCGAACCTTTTTTAAATAACGGTATAATGTTTGCCTCTTTCCATTCTAAAGGAACCACTTCCTGTTCTAATGACAAGTTGAAAACTGTTGCAAACGGTACGCTAATTTGTTCTACAATTTCCAATAGTAGTTTGGGCGGAATCCCATCCACTCCAGGTGATTTATTATCCTTCATAGCCCTTATTTTCTTAGCGACCATTTCCGGGGTTACAATTAATTGTCCTAAATAGTCTGAATCTGCCCCCTTGAACTTAGCCTCTGGTACTGGCAGTGAACTAATATCTTCCCTGGTAAACACTGAACTAAAGTACTCATTCAGGTCTTCTGCCATTAAGAATCCCTCTGATATTATATTTCCAGCACTATCTTCTAGAGGACTGACCTTATCTTGAACTTTCTGTTTGCTTCGAACATACGCATAAAAACTCTTGCTGTCATGTTTTATATTATTAGCTAATTGTTGTTTATAGCTTCTCTTTGAATGTCTAATTTCAGCTGTAGCTTGGTTAAGTGCTTTTTTATAACTGTTGTAGTCTTCATCATTTCCAGTACATCTATATGACTTCCACATCATTTGTTTATACTTAATTTTTCTAATGGCTTCTTTCGATAAGTGTTTCTTTTTGGACCATTTCCCTTGTTTTTTGATGGGGTACTAATTTATCAACTATGCACTTAATTTCACTCTTTAATATATTCCAGCATTCTGTTGCTGTCTTATTTTTCAGTGTGTTATTCCAGTCTATCTTTGCTAAATATTTCCTAATGTCCTTATACCTTCCTTTGTGGAAATTTCTCCTATACTGCTTTTTACTATTCTTTTCTGATTTTACTTTGATGGTAAAATGTATCTGGTTGTGATCACTACTCCCCAGTGGCTCACATATCTTGACATTGTCAACTAATTCATTCTGTGAGGACAAAACTATGTCTAAGACATTCTCACCCCTGGTTGGTTCTAGCACATGTTGAGAAAAGAAAGTATCTTGAACTAAAACTAAAAACTTGTGGTCCTCACTCCCCATACTCTGTAGAGATTTCCATTGTATATGCCCGTGGTTAAAATCCCCCATAATAATACAGTCCCGTTTGCTTACTTCCCTTATAGCGTTTTGTATTTTTTCATTCTCTTCTGTGCTTATATTTGGACTTCGATAAACTAACCCAACTGTTAACGTTGAGTTTCCTGTAACTATGTTACACCAAACAGCTTCTTCGCAATCTGCTTCTCTTTCTAATTTTATTTCATAAGCCTGGATAGATTCTTTAATATATAAAATAACTCCACCTCCCTTTCTTCTTAATCTATCTTTCCTAAACATTACATATCCTGTCAGTCCCAATTCGGCATCTGATATATCGGTGGTGGTCCAGGATTCGGTTATACCTATTATGTGAGGGTCAGTATCTTCTACTATAATGTTTAGTTCATTTATTTTGTTTACTATACTCCTTGCGTATATATATATATATAACTTTAAGTCTTATTATAAAGACAATATTTTGCATATTTAGTACCAAGTATTAAGTACCAAATTGTTTAGAATAAATGGCTGATATAATAATGTTTTTAAATGTTGTTAAGTCATAATTACCATTTATACATATATATATATATAATCCAAACAGGTATGTCATTGTAATGCACCCAAGTCTGAGACAATGTGACCAATATCAAATGACACGGTGCTATAACAGTACTTTTATTGTTATTCATACCCTAGTATAGTACTCTATTTGTCATTCTAACATCCTGACCTGCGGACTCTGCCAACTGATATATTCATCCCATGATCTATTTCATAGCAACTAGGTTTGTCAAGGTTGCAAAATTACCGAAGATGCACATCAAAATTCTTGGCCACAAATGATTTTACTACAAAAACAGGGTGAACACAAAGGCTAGTCTACGACTAAGACTAAGTCTATGTCTAAGTCTAGACTAACTTAACTCGACTTAACGTCTTAAGTAAGTCGTTTAACGTTTATCTTTATGCAAACAAGAATTGTATGTGGAACGTATGCATAATTTTTATTGTGACGTCAGTTTCTGGATCCGTCAATTACGGACAGGTGTTCATTACCGAAGGCGAAGACATAAAATCACAGAGATACAGGCACAGACTGACACCGTCAGTCACTGGGTGACAGACACCGTCTGCTGTCGGGCGATAATACGGTTATTACGTTTTGTTCACGGATTCCCCTTAGCTTTACGTACCTTAAAATTGAATCTTTAGTGCTTCACACGTACATGAACATCTATAATTACTGAGTTCTAACAAAATACTAACAATCATAAATATTAATAAACATAAACACACCTGCCCTCAAAAATGCACAATTTACTTCCTTAAATACTTGTTACGCCACCTGTTGATTGATTTATTTCGTATGCTGCCACCTAGCGAACAAGCATTATGCAAAGTAGAATCGGACTTCTTTCTTCTAAAATTGCCACTGGGACTTTTATGCAAATTTCAGATATCTTAATATTTATTCTTTCATCAAACTTCAATATAAGCGCGTCCTGTTGTCAGCCAATCACTAGAGGAGACAGTGTGTACACATAAGTGATTAGATCAGCAAATATGACCATGATATAATATTATTATAATATGGCAAATAGATAACAAACAAAATTATGTATGATAATCTGTATTTTTCTATTGGCAAAACTTTATTTATATAATTTAATTCTGTCTCCAATATCGAAAAAGGCAAAATCCACTACGTAGTGTTTTTTGTTTATTAAATAGCTAAATATACATGCAATGCTTTGACTGTCTTATAGTAGACAGCTATATACATTATTAACATAATTAATACATATGGTTCTAAACTGTTAAATTAACAAATTTAGAATAATGACATCACTAACAGATTATCCTGCATTATATTAAAATATGTTGTATTTAGATTACTAGTTATATAATTACAGTTTGTTGCAGGTCACATAAAATATTTAATCTATTTCTTGCCAATTGCATATTAAAAGGAGGTAGGATATTCCTTTTTTTATTGGTTAATATAATGCCCTTCAGACAATAATAAATGTCTAGAAGGTATACTCTCTGCCAAACTGTATTCAGTAACCCTGTAACAATGTTCGTAATTTAGAAGTTTCCCCCTGCGACATGTTCAAACCGTAAACAAAACATCCAGCTCCAGAACAATACTGCAGAGGCAGGCCGATTTAACCACGATACTCTTCGATGTTCAACAATTTTTCATTTTCACACATTCAACAAAGTTAATTCAACAGACATCCCGTTACAAATTATTACACTGGCTAATTCCGGGTAGAGAAACATTCTCCCTACCTTTAACTGGTAAGGAGTCCTTTGGGGTCATAAAATCATATAAACGCCAATATAGATTTTGATACATACAGGGATTTATTAAACAGCAGTACACCAGCACACATAAATATTTCAGACAGATTTTATATACATACAGTTTTTAAGATTTAGAATCGCCTTGTACATATGTGAAGGTTATTTGCATGACCATAAAGCCACAAGTACGTATTAATTCTAAGTTGCTGTAAACAAACATAATAATAAAGATTGCAACTTGATCTCTAACCAATTTAATTTTGACACAAGAACAATACCCAAAGCATACATTGAAAAAAATGTAAAATGTGCCAAATTCTTTTAAAGTTAAATTTCAGTGCCGTTCCATTCATGAACATGAATTAAAGGCAACATCTCAGCAGCATCTATAACTTGGATTTATAAAATGTTACACAATTTCATGTAGACAAACTGATTATAGACACTGGTAATTTCATGCTTACAAGCCAAAAACTAATAAAATTTACATTTTTAAATAACTATGCGATTTACAAATATCATAAATTACATTTTACCATGATTCTGCAGTACATTAAATGTTCGGAAATTGCACTATATTAGAAACAAATGATCAAACAGTTGATGTATTCATTGCACCTTATATAGAATAATTATAAAGAAATATTAAAACCTGTAGCTCACTAAATGGTGTTTTTCAACAATCGTCCATGAACCAATGCCCACCGTGTTGGCAATATCACCTTGTCGGATAATTCATCTACCATCAACTGTGGATTATTAAATATTAATTCAAGAGAATGTCAACCATGAAGATGACACATTATTAGGTAACAACTTAGCATCAGTCATCAAATGCAGTCAACTGTTTTATATTTGAAGGCAAACATAAATCACACTACTGCTACCCCATTGCCAGTTAGCTGCAAGTATTACTTCAGTTACACAAGTATACCATCTACCAACATCAGTGTCTACAATCTACAACATGTTCAAAGTTACACACGCTACTGCATATGGGCTAAATGCCAATTTGTCAAAATAACTGTAAGAAAATGTAATGAAACAAAGGTTATTTAAAAAAAAAGCATCTGCTCAAGCAAATATGTTAAGCAGTTTTGGCAAGCGTAAGCATATGATGGCACTGCATAGCAAGAAGCATAATATATATTTAGGATTTGATTATTTGAGTTACCTTTTAAGTAGCAATAGCTGGCTTTTGGCAAATAGAATATCAGTATATATTACAACCCACACAAAACAGCTATACATAAATGCAGCGTCAGGTGTCTACCTGCATTATAATGATCAACAGTATTTAACCAAAAATGATGTTTATAATAATGTTCTACGTAATTAACATGATTCATGTTTTGATGTTGAAAGCCCATGTCTATACTGAATGCAATACAAATGACAGACATGGCTGTCTAAAATGCTATAATAAAATTTTAATGTGAAATACTGTCATCATCATCAACCTAAAAAAACTAAGTGTTTATCAAAATTAAATACTGAAGGTGGTATTTAGGTCACCATCCAAATTTTTTTTGAATAGTTACAGTACCACTCATTATAGTAATGCTGCTAGTAAGTGGTAGATTTCCTTTTGTACACACAAATGACATGTTCCTTATGTGGTTTGTCTACACAAATTAATAACACAATCCAATTGAAATAAAACAAAAGCTAAACATGTGTTGCAATACCTTAATTGCCCCACCAATATTTAATTGATGCAGACTTAAAGACCTTCAATTAACATTCCTACCACTTTGTTGCACCATTGTATACAGATTCATATACCTCTTTCACGAAAAAAATTAGAATTCTAAACATGTACATTTGGTTAACATAGCAAATAAGAATAAGTACACCTGTAATTATTAAATAAAAAAAAATGACTAGAACATATGCCGATGTTAAAACACCCCATGACACACAATGTAAGCACTGGCTTCTATTATGATTGAAGCCTGTTGTGATCATATCAACAAGTTATTATCACTCAAGTAGTTGATATTCCATGTGTCGTGCTGCAGACATTTAATACATAAATGGCCACAAAATTGAATCTCTCACTTGCAGGAAGACATTGATATTATACAGAAAATAAAAGGGTGTGCATTAGCTGAAGGACATGCCTTATTTAAAACACTTACAGGTGCACAAACAATTTTGAGTGTAAACTTTTGTATAAAAAATGTGCCAAAATTCCAGTTAAACTGTCATCATAAGTTTTACACTTACAGGTGCACAAACAATTTTGAGTGTAAACTTTTGTATAAAAAATGTGCCAAAACTCCAGTTAAACTGTCATCATAAGTTTTGTAACAATCCATGATTGAATCACAATTCCTTAAAATAATTACTCTTCACTCAAAATATTCTTCAACAAGAAACACACACCAACTCACATAAAATTATTAATATCATAGGTATATCTAGATATACATATATCCTGTTAGTCAACATGTTCATTGTTAGTGACAGTTAACAAAAAAACATGATTACATAATAGCTGTTCACTGATACCGGAAGCTAGTTAGTAGTTACAATAATGAAAACAAATCAAAAGCTATGCCACATTGCTAGTCCAATATTTATACCACAGCCCATTTATGCCACAGCGATAACTTACGTATGTGGAGACAACATTTCACAATACATCACAACAGACTTATTCAGCAGCATCTGTTTCCTTCGGGTTCCTCTTCAGCCAATGAGAAGGTCTCGCGCTGGCGAGTGTAGCCATTCTTCACCCCATCCCATCCATCTTCGACAGCAATCTGCCCCTGGCCAAGCATATTGAAGACATCTTTTGTGGTTCTCAGAAACACCTCTTCAACATTTTGCCCACTTTTCGCAGATGTCTCGATGAACCTCATATTGTGGAAATCGGCAAACTGTTTTCCTTCTTTCGCAGTGACCACACGTTCTGCCTCCATGTCAGCCTTGTGTCCAACCACCATGTAGACGGAACGGCGAGATTCGATGTGGAACTTGGCCTCTGCCAGCCAGTCCTCGAGATGCTCAAAGCTGCTTCTTTTACAGATGTCGTAGACCAGCAACACACCGACGGAGTTACGGTAGTAGGACCTGGTGATTGACCTAGAAAAAACAAAATAATTCATTAAAATGTATTTGAACAAAACAAAATAATTCATTAAAATGTATTTGAACAAAACAAAATAATTCATTAAAATGTATTTGAACAGTCCTGGTTTTATGATGACATCATAAGAATTATAATATTGTATTCACCTAATTTAATGGCGATGCAACTAATCACGACAGAACCAACCAACAGTAACTTACAGTATAAATCAGCTGGTATGCAGCTGTGAGTAGTTAAAATTGTCTGTGTAATAGTTAGAATCATTCTGGTAAACATTACCACAAGTTATATATATATAACAATTTAGTTTAAAGGTTTAAGCATAGTCCAACGCTCCATTTTGGACAATATTATTAGGACATCTCCAACTAGGGGCATAGTTCCTTCTGTACTTGAAACATACCCAGGAAGACATTGTCATCAATATCGTTTAAGGAATAGCTCCAATAAAGATTTTGGTTTGTAAATCAGGGCCGTTTGGTAATGGATGTTCAACTGATTTCTTCTGTACTATCATATAGTTCGAACTTCCATGAGTAAAACGCCAACAAAGAATTCTTGTCAGTGGGAGTTAAGTAGCCAAGGGCCAAGGCTGCTCCTGTTTGTTTCAAATACAGAAGGAACTACGCCCCTGGCCTGGGGCCGGGCCTTGTTGAGGGAAATGTCCTGACAATAACTCACGTCCCAAGTGGGGCATTGGATTATGCTTAACTTCTTAGCCTTAGGTCTGGGCCAAACATACTACTGGATAGGGGCCTACTGCCCTGTAACTAGCCTGGCTACTGCGTAGTCAGAGATTTCTGTGACAGGCACTAAACTAGCCTGCGTAAAACTGTTACTATCGAATCGGCATCTACAACTAGTAGTACAACTACAAGGAGTGACACTGACACCGACAGTGACAGCTGCATTTTAAAAGCCAACTACCTAAAGCGTTCTTGTCCAGCGGTGTCCCAAAGCTGTAGTTTCACTCTCACGCCAGGCTGCACTTCGATCAAGCGAGCAAAAAAATCCACTCCGACCGTCGGGTCAACCATATCCGAGAAATTCCCATCGGTGAAGTATTTCAGGAGCGACGATTTTCCGACAGTGCTGTCTCCGATCAGTATGAGCCTGAACTGATAGTCGAATATTGGTTCTACCATTTTGTTGATGCTTGCAAGTATATGTCCACAGGCTATAACATATATGTGAAAATCATTGTCTTAAGTAAACAAGGCTTTAAAAACACGCTTCGTCACGCTACAAAAGGCAACATCACATGCATCTTCTTGGCAGATTAAGTCGATATCCGGGGTTTCGCGTTATTTCGCCATCTGTCGGATTCACGAGAAATGTAGTACACAATTATCCGCTAGGTAGTGATATTCGTTTGTCGACTGACCAATAGACGGCGCGTAAATTTGACACTTCGGGGTAGGGTCAGGGCTGGTAAACATGGGGGACGTTGCGGCACACATGGGTCAACCGGAGGCGTCTTCACAGACACAAGGAATCCGAGCGAAATTTAAAAAGGCGTGCTCACAAGTTTTCCAAAGGTAGTTCCAACAACCCTCATTTGAGTGAAAGGAAAACAGATCAATCTAGTCTATGACTATGCCAGTCTAAGCTAGTAGGGTGGTCGGACCAAAATTTTGTTTCGTAAAAAAAAATTGTTTCTCATTTTCCCCTGATAGTAGTCACTATAAGAAGTACAACGGTAGTTGTTTCATGTATCTAAGTGAAATATTAAAAAAACTACAGCTTGGTAAAGTTTCAAATTTCATGACATTTTCTGACGGTTTTCTGACAGATCTAATTTTGCTTATAAATCACAAGAATTGTTTTTAAAGTATTTTCCCCTGATAACAGTCACTAATAGAAGTGCAATGGTGCTTGTTTCATGTACATCAATGAAATATTAAAGAAACTGCAGTTTTGTAAAGTTTCTAATTTCATGTTTTTTCCGACAATTTTCCGTTAGATTTGATTTTGCATATAAATCACAAGGACAATTTGTTTAAAATATTTTCCCACATAGTGGTCACTATAAGAAGTACAATGCTATTCATTTCATGTAGCTAAGTACAACAGAAAACTACAGTTTTGCAAAGTTCTAAATTTCATGAATTTTTTCAAACGTTTTCTGACGGATCTGATTGTGTACATGAATCACAAGAAAATTACTTTTTATCATCTTGAGTCTTGCCATCTATAAAGAAGGCCAATACAAAATTACATGTAACAATAAATACACACATAAAAAAGTAAATACATACACACACACGCACACACATCATGTATTACAATAGCATTAAATCATGAACATGACAGCAACTGAGCAAAGATGCTCAATGTGGTTCTATCTTCATAACATTAAAACAACTGTATGAACTTACAACCACATGAAAGGATTTGTTGATTGTGATTTAGAACCACAAACTGACAATACTAGTATCCCATTACACAACACTTGTTTTATTGGGCAAAGCCAATGACTGCTATGATTGACAAGCCAATTAACTCGTAATACACTGTGGCACAAAATGCCAATAATAGTCCCCCAATACACAACACTTGTTACATTGGGCAAATCCCATAACTACTATGATTGCCAAACCAATTAACTTGTAATATACTGTGGTTAAACCCATTGTTATCATCAACAATAGGGCATACTATTATACTTATTTGTCTATGATTATATGTAATTAATAGATACCATAAATCATAATGTTTACTTAATGTATATTATTTTATGTATACTATATAGTGACAAATACAAAGATATAATCTTATTCTGTAATCTTAATATATATAAAAACTGGTACATACATATCAAATACAAAAACAGTAGGCCCTACATCAAAATAATTTATAACGAAAATTTTTTTTATAAACAAATAATAATACAATAAATGAATTGAAACATAAATTATCATAAATTGTAATAATGTAACCAACACACAATATTATGTATGTGCTAAATAGCTCAACAGTTGTATAATTAAACTAAAGTAATACCAATAAATAAACTAATAATATATTAATATAAACATCAATCAGTTACATTAAACATGGCAGCAATGAATTACTCAGGTGTAGTCATATGTACTTGGCAGTATTAATCAAAGTAACCGCTGTCGATCACATCGCTATCTGAGTCACGAGTGCATTGTATACCATGACGCACTGCGTGCATAGAGGGAAGAAGGCAAAATGGCGATATCATTTTAGACGGGGGTTCCATAAACGGACGTTGTGCATGTTTGTGCTATCAATTGGAAAGCCATCACTGTAATCACGTTATCGTTGACACAATTCTTTACCCTTCGGCATATGCTTTCCGCTGAAACCAACTAATTAAATACTCACAAAACATCGTCAAACATAGGCCATTTAAAATCCATAATTACTATAATTTTTTATCGACGGATTACAATAATATTTTCAGATTCATTTTCCTCTGAATTTCCTCTTTCTTCATCACATTTCAATATTGATGTACTCATTAACATAATCTCGCAAATCAGTTTGATAGGTGGGGCCTGTCAACGTGATCCAAGATGGCCCCCACGCATAAATCAAGAAAACCAAAATACGACACTGAGAGTAAAAAAATCATTACCGCTAATAAACACCGCCAAAAAATATTTTTTCAGCGCAGATACACACATTTACATTATTACGACATAAAAAAAATCACAAACCAACAGGTAGAATGCATGATAATAAACTATGGCCATTAAACTGGGACCCCTGTCTCCCATGTTGTCAGAAGGGGAGGTAAATTGGTCTGACCTCCCTAAAGCTAGGGCTATGCCTATGCATGGCATGTGACTGAGACTGAGTGATTATCTGTGACTGCATCAGTGCATGCTGGCAGTGCCAGTGCTGTCAATTCATATTGCCTGTCAGTGTCAGTCATCTTTAACTATGCTAGCCTATAAATATCAATGAAAATTTCAAAATTGCATATCTATTCTGTTTGACACTTTATGATTGGACTGAAACCATGAACAATTAAAATTTGAAAAAAAATCCAAAATACATAAACTTAAAGTACTTTTATGTGGGACAGTGTTCCCTGTTAGTGTAGTGGTGTTACTGACTCAGAATCGTAGCTAGTTTGCTGTAAATAACAAGGCAGATGTAAGTTTGTACCAGAGCTTTGTATTAAGCCAAACATTAAACCATACAATACAATATATACATGAAGTGCCTTAGGCTTAGCCTATATAATTCTAATAAATAAATTACAGCAAAGGTGAGGGGAACCAACCACACACAGGTGGTGGAACTCACCCATGAATTGCCAAACTATAACCCTATGCAGAAGGGGAAAGCGTCAAAGCGCCCCAAAACCCCTTCGCTACTTCATGTAGGGAGATGAATAACAGAAAACGCCCGTGAGGTCAGTTGGAATTGACCAATGTAAACCTTATAACTACAAACATTCTATACAAATATCCAACATGCATATACAATGTGACATGTAAAAACGCCAAACAGAATTCTACTAAAAACCTGCAATTGTAAACATGACATGTTAAGTTGCCAAGACATACTAGTGGTCAGATGCAGCAAACAAATCCCACTAGAAATTAATCACCTAGGTGCAGATGGGGTAGGCGGGTGGGACGAGAGACTAATACTAAGATCACAATTGGTCGCTATCATAGGAGCCACCCAAAAACAACTTGTTTCTAATCGTAAGTTTTATAAAGAAAAAATTAATAAAACTAATGATATATGTGACAAACCTTTTTTATTGTCTTTCTCTTATATTGTATGTGATGATTGTTTTGTTGATGTGTTTTATGTGTTGTGTACGCGTGTGGTCGGGTAAGCAGATGTATGTAGGTGTGCAAGTATGTATATTAAAACTGTGGCATTGTACTTCTGTGGAATGTATTGCACACGTTCATGATACAATTGATGTTGTTGTCATATGTAGCACATTAATATAGTGCATATGAGGTTATATTTTGTAGAATATAGTGTTTGGCATAACTTGAGAATCTTCTCAAACTATGGGTAACTATCTTGTCTATCATTAAATCAGGGATATTAATAATAACATGTGGTAAATTATATTTAAGACACTTTTTTGTAAATTCGTGTTTAATTCTAGAAGTGTGTAGTTCAGTTGTTCTCCGAGTATTATAGACATTTTATAGTCATGTATACCAGCATTTGGGGTTATATCTGCCAATTTAATAAGTAGACAGGTACATTTTGGTGTGTATATTTATAATAACATTTTAGTTCTTGTAATTTTAGTAAGTCATCTACTTTTAATATTTTGAGTTGTTTAAAAAGCGGTTCTGTATGTGAATTATATTTGCTTAATGTTATAATTCCACTGCATTCTTTTGGATTTTCATTAATCTGTTTCCTTGATATCGCCATGTTGTGATACAATAATTTATATGAGATAAAAGCAATGCATTATACAATATAATTTTTATTTCAAAAGGTAGCACATGTTTTAAACTATTTAATATTCCTAAAGTTTTGGAACACTTATTTGATACTTTTTTGGTGGTTTTTTCAATTTAAGTTAGTGTTTAGAGTTAAACCTAAGAAGTAAAATTCTTCTCCTCTCTGAATATTTATGTTATCTATTTTGAGTAATAATCTTTGTGCATTTGGAATGCCATATATTTAGATTTACTTTTATTTAATGACAACTTGTTAATATTAAGCCACTAGTATTTTGAGAAGTTTATCATTTATTACAGAATCTGTAGTTTTGTACTGTATCACTGAACATTTTAATGGTGCTAAATAAATTAGTATCATCAGCATATATTATAAATTTTTACATTTGGCTAGCTTGTGGGAAGTCATTGATATGTATAGTAAATAATAGTGGTCCAATGATTGATCCTTGTG
Organism: Escarpia spicata; assembly: GCA_963995525.1. NCBI lineage: Eukaryota > Metazoa > Annelida > Polychaeta > Sabellida > Siboglinidae > Escarpia > Escarpia spicata. The sequence continues at coordinate 41,317,008 of OZ023218.1, forward strand.
GTGTACCAACTTTTATAGGTAATTTCCCGTAAAGTATCAGATGTAGTATTATCAAATTCGGTGTACTGTTTACGGTTGCTTAAATAGCTTTTGAATAAAAGAAGAGTCTTGTCTTCTAGGCCATATTATCTTAACTTGTTTAGTAATATTGAATGGTCAATAGTATCAAATGCCTTGGAAAGGTCAAGAAAAATTCTAAGTAATTGGTAAGTCATTTTTATCCATTCGAGTAATTATCCTATCCACTAGTTTGAGTCATGCATGTTCTGTTGAGTAGTTAGTTAGGTCTAAAACTATACTATATACGAGTTAGAATCAATAAAATAATCAGATAACTGATTATGATTATTTTCTCTAAGACTTTAGAAATAACTAGAAGGCGAGAGATGGGCCTATAATTTTTGAATAGTGTTGGGTCATTATTTTTTTAAATTGGAATTACTTTTGCAATTTTAAGTTTATCAGGAAATATGCCTGTATTTATAACTTGGTTAATTAGTAAGGTTAAAGATTTGATTATTGCCAGTTCAATTATTGATAACAATTGTGATGAAATACTATCAAATCCACTACTGTTTTTGGTTGGGAGATCATTTATTGTTTTCCTTACAATTTCTTCATTAACATTCTTTAGATTGAGAACAGATCTAACTTTTGTTTTTAAGTAGTTGTCATAGTCCTTGTTTCCTACATATTGAATATTTTCTGCAATAGTTTGACCTATTTTTTGTGAAATAGTTATTGGATTTGTTTGCTATGTCTGATTTGCCTGTTATAATAGTACTATTTTCTTTAAATATTATGATTACAATCTTAGCGTTGATTTATTGTCATATGTCTACAGATGTAAAATTGGGTGCATTTACTGGAAATATGCCATCACTAGATTGCACTGCAAGCAAAAATAATCCTTGGATCTAGATATTGTGCATGCACCAATTTGCAAATTGCGCCTGCAATGTGTGGATCGATCTGCAATTGCAAATCTCTTCGGCTGTTGGCTGGCTTTGATATTTTCTTAGACACAACGACGGCCAAACAGATCGATGCACCAAAAAACAATTTGCAGACACGCCAATTGTGCAACACAATCCGTACATGGATGCCCAATCGGCAGTTCTAAGATTTGCACAATTGCAAACTGCAGATTGTGCAGATCCAGCATGTAAACTAGTCTATGCTCCATAGCTATGTCTAGATTATGGCAGCTAATAGACTGTACAGAATCGTTTAAGCGTCTTCGCGACCAAGACAAGAAACTTACAAGCTACTACCAACATTTTTATAGTCTGCCTTGAAAGTAGCTTCTTAATTATTGTTTGAAATTCTTAGTAAAGCGTCTGGACAATAGTTAATATTATGTGAAATGATTGTACCTTGGAAAAATTCCTAAATGTGTTTATCTTTGCAGGAAGGTGGCCATTGCTATTGGCTTAGGTCAGATCTTGTCTTTGTTTATCTGTGGAACGGCTGTAACAAGTGGTTTGTTGCAAGACCAAAAGGTGCAGATCCCAACAGGTAATATCAGTAATAGCAGATACTACATAGCAGGTACTGTGTGCTTCCAAACGTAATTGCATATCTAGTTATGTATACATTTATAATTACATTTTTAATGTAACTGCCAAAACAACATCAAGGTTTTATATTGTTCTGATATATTTGAGAAAAAATAGAATCAAGCATTCTGAAATATACAACCAGTTTTAGGTTAGAACTTAACTAGAAATGAATCATGATCTATTGCATTGATGAGTTTTGTTAATGTAAGAAACTGATACATATGGCAATGTGTCCAGTTTTTAAAATATGTTATTTTGCATTAAAACTATTTATCGTGTAGTGCAATTGTTCAATCTTAATAAAAACAATCATGATATTTATTATTCTAACTTCATTTTCTCTTTTCATTTCAGCACAGAGTTTCTTCAATTATGTTCTTCTGGCTGTGGTCTACGGCCCATTTCTGGCATGTCGAGAGGGTGAGAAACAAATCACAAAGGTTATGAGACAGCGTGGTTGGAAGTACTTCATCTTGGCTGTGATTGATGTAGAGGCAAACTACCTGGTCGTTAAAGCCTATCACTTCACCACAGTCACCAGCGTCCAGGTACGGTGTCTAGCAACACGTGGCAGCAGGACTGATTACCTTTCAGTGGAGTTGTGTTGTTTGTTTCTATCTTTCACAGTACTTTTGTATTGTTTCAGCTGAGATTGTGTCGCTATTCCACACTGATGTCTTGTGTGTTTCAGTTGTTCAATTGTTTCACTGTCCATACTATTCTTTTGTGTTTTCTTTTAGTTGCTAGCTTATTCCACTATGTGTTGTTGCATAAATTCTAGCATTATTCCACTGTGTTGGATTTTACATCACAATACCCTAAAATTATTATTTTTAACTAATTAATTGTTATATCCTCCCAAGATCATGTGACAAGCACCCCAGTGGCAGCTATTTATTTTGGACGTCGGCCCGGCTTTACACCCACTTATCACCAACGCGGTGTCAACAACGCAAACATTACACGTGTGAAACTGTCGTCTTGTCAAACTGATGACAAGGATTTTAAGAATCGTTACACCAACATAGCATTGATCAATGCAAGATCTGTGAAAAATAAGACGCTGACTAAATGAGGAAATTATCCAACACGATTGGGATGTTTTGGCCATCACCGAGACGTGGCTAAAAAACTGGAGACGAAGCAATTGTGGCTAAACTGACGCCTCCCGGCTACACATTCAATCATGTAGCACGTGCCTCTGGTCGTGGCGGCAGAGTTGCCATAGTTCATCGAAATACCTTCAACACCAAGATCCTCCCAAAGCTGCCATTCACAACCATCGAACTTCTCCGTCTGCAACTCACCAACCCGTTCTTGTTGAAATACAATATCTGGGTCATTTATCACCCGCCTGCATCAAGTAAGACATCTGGAACAATATCGAATTTTTACGCTGAACTTGAGCAGCTATTCATCGAGGCATCCATCTCCGTTGTTCCTACTGTCATCATTGGTGACTTCAATGTTCATTTTGATGATACCCTCAAATCAGAACCACTTCGCACTCTATGTGAATCGTTCAATCTAACTCAACATGTATATTCGCCAACGCACCAAACTGGACATATACTGGATCTTGCGATCAGTCAAGCTGATGACGACTTCATTACTTCCGTTACTGTGCATCCTGATTCTCTGTCTGACCACCATCGCATTGAACTCACACTAAGAACACTGAAAGCCTGCAGTAAAAACTAAGACGATTGCAAAGCAGAATTTCAGGAACATTGAAACAGATGCACTCCGAAACGATATCGAGTCTGTATGTGCTGACATGACATTGCGTACATGTGATAATGATCGACAAGCAGAGGATTTGGTGGAGATGTACAACACCTGTCTCACTGAGTGCCTTGACAAACATGCCCCGTTACGCAATGTGAAAGTAAGAGACAGCACACCACATCCCTGGTACGACTCTGACATCGACGACGCCAGGGATAAGAAGCGGAAACGGGAGAATGTGTGGAGAAGAACTAAACTGGAGATTCATCGGCAATTATATGTCACCGCTCGTGAAGAATGCATTGCTTTGATATCAGCACGCAAAACGGATTATTATCAAAACCGCTTGGAGAAGGCAAACAACAAAACCATGTTTCGATTACTGAGATCGCTTGATGGCCACCGCATACAGGAACACCCTGAATTCCACTTGACAGCCCAAATATGCGAACAATTTTCACATTTCTTTAGTGAAAAGAATGACAAGCTGTCAGGTCTGCAGTGTTTCAACATCATTGATAGGCCAACAGATGAAAGACGTTGTTTCACTGAAAGTATCCATGCGTTTGATCCAACAACAAACACAGAGATCACAGCGATTTGTGGTACTACTGGCAAAACGTGCGCATTGGATCCTCTGCCTGCAATTCAGCTAAGAGACAAAATGACAAGTATTGTGTCTGTCATTACACGGATTACAAATGCTTCCCTGGACGAGGCAGTCATGCTGAAGCATGCAATTGTCCGTCCGCTTTTGAAGAAACCATCACTTGACAAAGACATTCTGAGCAGTTATCGACCTGTGAGCAACCTTACGCAATTATCCAAAGTAATTGAGAAAGTGGTCGCGCTGAGGATAATGACGCATGTGTCTGACCAGCAAATGGTTGAGTGCTTTCAGTCGGCGTATCCAAAAAAACATTCGACCGAAACCGCGCTACTGTACGTTACAAGTGCCACCAAAACAGCCATAGACAATAAACAAGGAACCATCTTGGTTCTCGTTGATTTTAGTGCCGTCTTCGATACTATCAACCACGACATCTTGATTAAGCATCTACGTTTGCGCTATGGTTTTGTTGGAAAAGCACTGGACTGGATGACATCGTACCTGCAAGACCGGACGCAGCGAATTGTAATCGGTGACCAATCGTCGAGTATTACTACTCTAACGACAGGTGTCCCGCAAGGCTCCGTCCTTGGACCACTGCTCTTTTCGTTATATGTCCAACCTATCGGTGACATTATTCGAGCCCATGGACTCTTCTTCCACCACTATGCTGACGACTTACAGATCTACTCACATTTCGACCTGAATCGTTCCGCTTTAAAGGCTGCGGTTCAGCAAATGGAGGACTGTTTGGGTGAAATAAAGAACTGGATGGCATGAAATTCTATGTGCATGAATGACGGCAAGACACAGTATATTCCGATTGTACCCAAGTCTGCGGATGCAATCGTTGATGGCACTGTGATTCGCATTGGTGGTTCTATAATTACAGCTTCAAGATGTGTTCAAAGTCTCGGTGTCTTCATTGACAGGCACCTAGATATGAAAAAGCAAGTGTCTCAAACTGTCAGCGCATGCTCATTCTACCTCCGCCACATCAATCAGATTAGCCGTTTTTTACCCAAACCAACAAAGGAACGCGTAGTCAATGCCATCATCACATCGCGGATTGACTACTGCAACGCACTCTTGTACGGCACGTCTGCAGTTAACATCGCGCGTCTGCAACGAATACACAACTCGGCTGCCAGACTGATCCTGCGTCGTCCACGTAGTGACAGCGCCACGCCCCTGTTACGCGAACTTCTTTGGTTGCCTGTTGCGTGCAGAGTGGATTACAAGATACTGGTACTCACGTACAAAGCCATGCACAATGACGCGCCCGTGTACCTGTGTGAACTCGTGCACCCATATCAACCTGCAAGAGCACTGCGCTCTGCCAGCAGTAACATGTTGGAAGTGAAGCGCACTCGTATCAAGGCTGGGGACGGCTCGTTCGCTGTAGCTGCTGCGTCCCTATGGAACACTTTACCGAGTGTTGTTAAAACCTGTGACACTCTCGCCAGCTTCAAATGTCGTCTGAAGACACATTTCTTTTGTGTTTCATATTAGTGCCACTCTACATGAACATTGCCCTCTACTAAAACCAATTTTAATTAGTTATTGTATTCGTATAATAAGTATTCATTATTCCTCACGTAAACTATTTTATATCAGATGTTTTACTAAATTATTTATTATTATTAATCATACAGATATATATTTATTTATTAGTATTATTTGATATAGTTATTGTGCTAGATTGATTATTATTAATATTATTTAATTTTGATGAATAACTGCTATTTATTTACTTGTTTATTTAGAAATTCTACATTATTCAATATGTATGTATTTATTTATTTTATTCTTTACCACTAATATTTATTTTAAATTAATATACATATATGGGAATATGCGGCCACGGCACCGTGCTGCATATGGGTTTTTGTGCTGGCAACAACGCAAGACAAGTGATGATTGGCCTAATGTCTGATGCTAATTACCTCGTTGTCTCTGGCGCAAGGAGCCAATCACCGCGCGGTAGTGGCGCGCAGTCACAGATTACAACGAGCTCTTGGTCACTTCGTTTTGTGAAAGCAGACGGAGTGGTCGCTTCAACAAATTTTGGCCCTCCCATCCCTCCCAAATTTTTGATAGCGTTAGGGACTACCATGTACATCATTGGTGGAAGAGGGGTTGATAGCATATCTCAAAGCTTTCCCCGTTTTCTTAGTGCAGGTGGACAATGTGTTCACGGGGTTTTAACGCAGAGACAGCTCGCTTCTCTTCCACCGGTGATTTTAGTAAGTGGGGCGTAATGGCCCCACTTATAGGTTTAGGCTAAATCTTGATACAATGTAAGTCTTCAGCAGGTAGTTGGGATTATAGTTAGGTGAATGAATGGTGTGCTTGGTTAGTACGGTACGGTGCCTAAGGTCTACTGTGATTACAGTAGTAATGATGTTGTATATATCTATAACAATACTGCTAATGTTGTATATGCCGAAATGTGGGCTCTGTCAACCTGAGGGACAGGAGACTAGTATGGGCTCAGTCACAGGCCTGGCCTTGGGATGTAGAGCCCACATTTCTCTCTCTAACTTAATCTCTTAATAAACGTCATTCATTTGGCCTTCTTTCATCACTATTCATGACTTGTGTTGGTGCTTGCATAAACATATTTATTGCAATTCTACCATTTTTATGTATTTTAATTTGTTGTGATGCACCACGAACAATACTGGATGTGGCGCTATACCAAATAAAATGTATTATTATAAGCTACTCTGTTAACTTAGACTATTAAATTTCAGCAACCTACTGTACTTTTGTATTGTTTTTTTCGGCTGATGGATTCTTTCACCATCCCACTGTATTTTTGTATTGTCTGTTTCACCTGTTATATTTTTTGACTCCACTGTACTTATGTATTGTTTGTTTCAGCAGTTGGATTGTTTCATCATCCCCACTGTACTTTTGTTTTGTTTGTTTCACCTGTTGGATTGTTTCACCATCCCACTGTACTTTTGTTTTGTTTGTTTCACCTGTTGGATTGTTTCACCATCCCACTGTACTTTTGTTTTGTTTGTTTCAGCTGTTGGATTGTTTCACCATCCCCACTGTACTTTTGTTTTGTTTGTTTCAGCTATTGGATTGTTTCACCATCCCCACTGTACTTTTGTTTATTTCAGCTGTTGGATTGTTTCACCATCCCCACTGTACTTTTGTTTATTTCAGCTGTTGGATTGTTTCACCATCCCCACTGTACTTTTGTTTTGTTTGTTTCAGTTGTTGGATTGTTTCACCATACCCACTGTACTTTTGATTTGTTTGTTTCAGCTGTTGGATTGTTTCACCATCCCCACTGTACTTTTTTTTCTTCAGCTGTTGGATTGTTTCACCATCCCCACTGTACTTTTGTTTTGTTTGTTTCAGCTATTGGATTGTTTCACCATCCCCACTGTACTTTTGTTTTGTTTGTTTCAGTTGTTGGATTGTTTCACCATCCCCACTGTACTTTTGATTTGTTTGTTTCAGCTGTAGGATTGTTTCACCATCCCCACTGTACTTTTGTTTTGTTTGTTTCAGCTGTTGGATTGTTTCACCATCCCCACTGTACTTTTGTTTTGTTTGTTTCAGTTGTTGGATTGTTTCACCATCCCCACTGTACTTTTGTTTTGTTTGTTTCAGTTGTTGGATTGTTTCACCATCCCCACTGTACTTTTGTTTGTTTCAGCTGTTGGATTGTTTCACCATCCCCACTGTACTTTTGTTTTGTTTGTTTCAGTTGTTGGATTGTTTCACCATCCCCACTGTATTTTTGATTTGTTTGTTTCAGCTGTAGGATTGTTTCACCATCCCCACTGTACTTTTGTTTTATTTGTTTCAGCTGTTGGATTGTTTCACCATCCCCACTGTACTTTTGTTTTGTTTGTTTCAATTGTTGGATTGTTTCACCATCCCCACTGTACTTTTGTTTGTTTCAGCTGTTGGATTGTTTCACCATCCCCACTGTACTTTTGTTTTGTTTGTTTCAGTTGTTGGATTGTTTCACTATCCCCACTGTACTTTTGTTTTGTTTGTATCAGCTATTGGATTGTTTCACCATCCCCACTGTACTTTTGTTTTGTTTGTTTCAGCTGTTGGATTGTTTCACCATCCCCACTGTACTTATGTATTTTTTGTTTCTGCTGTTTGATTGTTTCACCATCCCCACTGTACTTTTGTATTGTTTGATTCAGCTGTTGGATTGTTTCACCATCTCCACTGTACTTTTGTTTTGTTTGTTTCAGCTGTTGGATTGTTTCACCATCCCCACTGTACTTTTGTTTTGTTTGTTTCAGTTGTTGGATTGTTTCACCATCCCCACTGTACTTTTGTTTGTTTCAGCTGGTGGATTGTTTCACCATCCCCACTGTACTTTTGTTTTGTTTGTTTCAGTTGTTGGATTGTTTCACCATCCCCACTGTACTTTTGATTTGTTTGTTTCAGCTGTAGGATTGTTTCACCATCCCCACTGTACTTTTGTTTTGTTTGTTTCAGCTGTTGGATTGTTTCACCATCCCCACTGTACTTTTGTTTTATTTGTTTCAGTTGTTGGATTGTTTCACCATCCCCACTGTACTTTTGTTTGTTTCAGCTGTTGGATTGTTTCACCATCCCCACTGTACTTTTGTTTTGTTTGTTTCAGTTGTTGGATTGTTTCACTATCCCCACTGTACTTTTGATTTGTTTGTTTCAGCTGTACGATTGTTTCACCATCCCCACTGTACTTTTGTTTTGTTTGTTTCAGCTGTTGGATTGTTTCACCATCCCCACTGTACTTTTGTTTTGTTTGTTTCAGTTGTTGGATTGTTTCACCATCCCCACTGTACTTTTGATTTGTTTGTTTCAGCTGTAGGATTGTTTCACCATCCCCACTGTACTTTTGTTTTGTTTGTATCAGCTATTGGATTGTTTCACCATCCCCACTGTACTTTTGTTTATTTCAGCTGTTGGATTGTTTCACCATCCCCATTGTACTTTTGATTTGTTTCAGCTGTTGGATTGTTTCACCGTCCACACAATACTTTTGTATTTTTTGTTTCAGCTGTTTGATTGTTTCACCATCCCCACTGTACTTTTGTTTTGTTTGTTTCAGCAGTTGGATTGTTTCGCCATCCCCACTGTACTTTTGTTTTGTTTGTTTCAGCTGTTGGATTGTTTCACCATCCCCACTGTACTTTTGTTTTGTTTGTTTCAGCAGTTGGATTGTTTCACCATCCCCACTGTACTTTTGTATTGTTTGATTCAGCTGTTGGATTGTTTCACCATCTCCACTGTACTTTTGTTTTGTTTGTTTCAGCTGTTGGATTGTTTCACCATTTCACTGTACTTTTGTTTTGTTTGTTTCAGCTATTGGATTGTTTCACCATCTCCACTGTACTTTTGGTTTGTTTGTTTCAGTTGTTGGATTGTTTCACCATCCCCACTGTACTTTTGTTTTGTTTGTTTCAGCTGTTGGATTGTTTCACCATCCCCACTGTACTTTTGTTTTGTTTGTTTCAGTTGTTGGATTGTTTCACCATCCCCACTGTACTTTTGTTTTGTTTGTTTCAGTTGTTGGATTGTTTCACCATCCCCACTGTACTTTTGTTTGTTTCAGCTGTTGGATTGTTTCACCATCCCCACTGTACTTTTGTTTTGTTTGTTTCAGTTGTTGGATTGTTTCACCATCCCCACTGTACTTTTGATTTGTTTGTTTCAGCTGTAGGATTGTTTCACCATCCCCACTGTACTTTTGTTTTGTTTGTTTCAGCTGTTGGATTGTTTCACCATCCCCACTGTACTTTTGTTTTGTTTGTTTCAGTTGTTGGATTGTTTCACCATCCCCACTGTACTTTTGTTTGTTTCAGCTGTTGGATTGTTTCACCATCCCCACTGTACTTTTGTTTTGTTTGTTTCAGTTGTTGGATTGTTTCACTATCCCCACTGTACTTTTGATTTGTTTGTTTCAGCTGTACGATTGTTTCACCATCCCCACTGTACTTTTGTTTTGTTTGTTTCAGCTGTTGGATTGTTTCACCATCCCCACTGTACTTTTGTTTTGTTTGTTTCAGTTGTTGGATTGTTTCACCATCCCCACTGTACTTTTGATTTGTTTGTTTCAGCTGTAGGATTGTTTCACCATCCCCATTGTACTTTTGATTTGTTTCAGCTGTTGGATTGTTTCACCGTCCACACAATACTTTTGTATTTTTTGTTTCAGCTGTTTGATTGTTTCACCATCCCCACTGTACTTTTGTTTTGTTTGTTTCAGCAGTTGGATTGTTTCGCCATCCCCACTGTACTTTTGATTTGTTTGTTTCAGCAGTTGGATTGTTTCACCATCCCCACTGTACTTTTGTTTTGTTTGTTTCAGCTGTTGGATTGTTTCACCATCCCCACTGTACTTTTGTATTTTTTGTTTCTGCTGTTTGATTGTTTCACCATCCCCACTGTACTTTTGTATTGTTTGATTCAGCTGTTGGATTGTTTCACCATCCCCACTGTACTTTTGTTTTGTTTGTTTCAGCTGTAGGATTGTTTCATAATCCACACTGTACTTTTGTTTTGTTTGTTTCAGCTGTTGGATTGTTTCACCATCCCCACTGTACTTTTGTTTTGTTTGTTTCAGCTGTTGGATTGTTTCACCATCCCCACTGTACTTTTGTTTTGTTTGTTTCAGCTGTTGGATTGTTTCACCATCCCCACTGTACTTTTGTTTTGTTTGTTTCAGCTATTGGATTGTTTCACAATCCCCACTGTACTTTTGTTTTGTTTGTTTCAGCTGTTGGATTGTTTCACCATCCCCACTGTACTTTTGTTTTGTTTGTTTCAGTTGTTGGATTGTTTCACCATCCCCACTGTACTTTTGATTTGTTTGTTTCAGCTGTAGGATTGTTTCACCATCCCCACTGTACTTTTGTTTTGTTTGTATCAGCTATTGGATTGTTTCACCATCCCCATTGTACTTTTGTTTATTTCAGCTGTTGGATTGTTTCACCATCCCCATTGTACTTTTGATTTGTTTCAGCTGTTGGATTGTTTCACCATCCCCATTGTACTTTTGTTTATTTCAGCTGTTGGATTGTTTCACCATCCCCTTTGTACTTTTGATTTGTTTCAGTTGTTGGATTGTTTCACCGTCCACACAATACTTTTGTATTTTTTGTTTCAGCTGTTTGATTATTTCACCATCCCCACTGTACTTTTGTTTTGTTTGTTTCAGCAGTTGGATTGTTTCGCCATCCCCACTGTACTTTTGTTTTGTTTGTTTCAGCTGTTGGATTGTTTCACCATCCCCACTGTACTTTTGTTTTGTTTGTTTCAGCAGTTGGATTGTTTCACCATCCCCACTGTACTTTTGTTTTGTTTGTTTCAGCTGTTGGATTGTTTCACTATCCCCACTGTACTTTTGTATTTTTTGTTTCTGCTGTTTGATTATTTCACCATCCCCACTGTACTTTTGTATTGTTTGATTCAGCTGTTGGTTTGTTTCACCATCCCCACTGTACTTTTGTTTTGTTTGTTTCAGCTGTAGGATTGTTTCACAATCCACACTGTACTTTTGTTTTGTTTGTTTCAGCTGTTGGATTGTTTCACCATCCCCACTGTACTTTTGTTTTGTTTGTTTCAGCTGTTGGATTGTTTCACCATCCCCACTGTGCTTCTGTTGTCTCGTATCTTCCTACATGTCCACTACAAGCTGCCACACATGCTTGGTGTTGGCACTTGTCTGCTGGGCGTAGGAGGCCTGGTCTTCTCAGACTTTCTCATGGAGAAATATCCAGGAGATGGTTTGTATACTCTTCCTCTCCTTTAGAGACCACCTCCATTTCACTGATAGTTTTCTGCCATTTCTGGGGTCTAATGATACAGTTTGGTATCCTCCCTGATATTGTATGTTCACTTTCTCTTTGGTTGTCCTCTTCTTCTTTTTTCTGGTACATTCATTTTAATAGAGATATCACTTTCATCTTGTCTCCTGACATGCCCACTCCAGTTAAGCCTTTTTTGTCTCAGGAATGTTGCTATTGGCTTCTTCTTGGATGTCTTTTGTTTCTAACATGGACTTTTCGGGTCTATATATTCTGTAGTTTCCTGTATTTGCAACACTAACTTGATAATTTCCCTACATAATGTGGACATTCTAAGATTGTTCACCTCAGTAGCATACAGTGTACACTCTGTTGTGAATAGTTTGAACCTACGTCTGAGAAACTGATTTCCTTGCAAGATGAAAATCGAAAACATTTTATTTTTGTGCAGTACTGATTATAGTGCGAGATGAAAATACCCTCATTATAAATTTGTTTATGAATAATAATAATAATAAACTTTATTTATACACCATCAAATCTGGGACTAATGACCCCCGTTCACGGGTGTTTACAAATTGCCAATCATATAAGAAGCATAAAAACACTTTTAAGAGAACAAATAAGAAAATAAATTAAATTAGCAAACAATATCCTAGTATATAATGTATGCATATATATATAAGCCTAAGTATAGTAAAATTACGGGTAAATGCAATGATAAAATAAACGATTAGCAAAAGTGCTGAACAGCTGAACCTACTGGAAAAAATATATATATATAATAAAAATATATATATAAATAAATACAAAATAAATAAAATAAAATGAATGAACGACCTTTGTAGTTAAGTATAATTATAGGGGTTGATTCCATTATAGGTCTGCTTATTTATATATATATGTATTGCAGCTTAACGTCTCTGAATTGACGTTATATATTTATTGTGTTGTATCTACATGTAAAGTATAAAATAAAAGTATGTTCGTACAATAACTGTCTGAATATATGGGCCCAGCACACTGTTAGTTTTCTCATTGGCGACCACATTAACGTTTTGTGTGATTATAAGAAAACGTAACCTACAAAATTTCTTGAACTTCTCACCTTCCTTTACTATCATTTCACTGACATGCTGGTCAAGTTTAGTCAAAATACAATATTTCTAGCTCTCATAAAATGCCTGTTGTATGTGTAACACCCATCAGTAATCCGGCTAAAGGGTCAACTAGCCAAACTGCGGCCAAATACCCTTCCACTTAGTTAAATCAGCTACAAATACACCATTTTACTGTCAACAGCTTCTACAATCACACCGGGAAATCTGACAACTCAAATGCACTTACGTTAGAGCAGGCGAATTTTGTAAAAAAAATCATTTCTAAAAAATACATTGTACTTTTTTGTAACGAAACAGGAAGTCCAACTGTGTCATAACCCCAAATAGGTCCAACCTTATTACAAATGTTAATATTATTTAAGGAACACTGTGTTTACAAAAGCTTAAAGTTCTATATTTATGTCTATGATATGTATGTGTGATATGTGTATCACTGTATGTCTGTTAGTTTTTTGGACAAATTAGCGTGTGTACATATTGTTGAAAATTATACCAATCTGACTGCGTTTTTGTTTTGTTTACCGAAGCTTCTAACAAGATCCTTGGAGACATCATGGTTCTGGCCGGGGCTGTTCTCTATGGCATCTCTAATGTTGGCCAGGAATACATCATTCGTAGTTTTGACCGTGTTGAATTCCTGGGAATGCTCGGTCTGTTTGGCAGCATTATCAATGGAATACAACTGTGAGTAAAATGTGTTTCATAATTCGTATTCTAACACATTTAAATTAATTAACATGCAAATGTGTAACTTAAAAATAAATATGGTATCAACATCAGTTCTACATTACTGTTATTTCTTGAGTTTACCCGTGGCCGGTTGTGCTTTTAATAAATATGTGATTTTATGTGTTGAACAGGTTCTTGCACAATAGATTTGTTGACTATGATCATTTAATTATTGTTTAAATTAAACTGTCGCCAAAGGTAGATAAAGAAGTACCTATACAGTTTGTCACATATTTGGAATATGAGTTAAATGTTACATATTGAACAAACCATGTTTGATTTCCCAGTGCGGTGTTTGAGAGACAAGAAGTGGCTTCCGCAGACTTTTCCTCACATCATGTTTGTGAGTATATTTAATCATTTGTGTCAGGGAGACACAGGAAATGCATAAACTTGTTCCAAGTTTATGCATCTAACCCCATATTTGTGCACAATGACCAACATTTAGCTAGCTGTTTATAAACATTATCTTGATAGTTTTTTTGTTATATATCCTACAGTGTCTTTCAATCTGAAAAAAATTATCAAAATTTTAAAGCACTAATAATACTAATAATAAGCATATTGAACAATCCATTATTTGTAAATGCAAAATAAAAAAGTATGATGAATTGCTACAGCATCGGACTCTTGATCAAGAGAATCCGGGTTCAAATCCTGTGCTGCCATGTTGAACCATGGGCAAGTTCGTTCACTTTACATTGATCAAGTTCACTCAGCTGTATGAATGAGTACTTAGCTAGACAGAGGTGGTTGTGTGTACGAATAGTCTTCGCACATTAATTGCACGATGGTTGAATGCTTCCCAGAGAAATCGAGATGGTGTTCGATTGAACAGGTCTGCCAGGGAGTAAAGTGTAAAGCACTTTGAGCAGTCCTGAGGACTGGATACTGCACCATATAAGAACTTACCCTTATTTTATGCTGACTTGAAAAAATGCAATTCTAATATGGATCAGGTATATGCCTGTTAATAAGAGCAACATTGATCGCTGTCGTAGGAGCCACCCTGTTGATGTCGTCTGTTGTTTGCCAGGGCTGCCACTACTGGGGTTTGTGCTGTGTCTGTTCGGCCTCTACTCAGCCATGCCGGTTGTGATGGGGGTCACAAGTGCTGCCTCTGTCAACCTGAATCTGTTGTCTGCCGACTTCTACGCCCTCTTGTTTGGCATCTTCTTGTTCAAGTATCAGGTGAGTGGTTAGAGTATAAGAGAGTATACGGAGAGAGTATGTGTAACTGGTAGATCAACAACTTCTTGCTAGTTGTTAATAAGTTGACTTTATAAAGTTATTAACGATTTAATCTATACGACATTATATTAAAATGTCCCACACGTCTCGTGTTTCATGATATTTTCAGTATATAATTGAAAATGGGTGTCTTGTTATTAAGAGTCAAGATTCCTATTAACAGGAACTACATATGATGTATAAGACACTACAGCATACATGTATATCTATATGTACACATTCACATGCATGCACACGTGCACACACACACTGCACGCACGCACGCACACATACACACACACACGCTTATACTCATATACACCTAAAATAATTACATGAATCAGGCAGCTATTTCACAAAAACCTCAACCACATTGCAATTTACTGACTCAAACATGCAATGTTTACTATGCAGCACTACTCCTGTACCTTAGTTTCCATAACTGTAACATGTAACAATGTTTCTGTTACAGTTCCACATGCTGTACCTCCTCTCTTTCTGTCTCATCATCCTGGGCATCATAGTCTACAGCATCTGGCCTGCTCCTGTTGCCATGGATACAGACTACAACTCTGTCCAATCATCTAGTAATATTCAGACATCGTCTGCAGACAGTGTGCGAGAGGCGTTTCGTCTGGAAATCGGAGACACAAGACAGACATCTTCCAGCCGTGGCAGCAGTGTCGACAAGACGGAGGAAGGGCTCTTGCCTCATGCCACGGCTGATGGAGAGCCTGGTTCTGCGTTGCTACAGGAGTAGAACAGCTAATCGGTTTAGAGTCTGTTTTAATGTAAAATAATAAAAATAAAATATGGTATAAACTATACCTATTCTAATATCTTGACCACCCTTATGTGTTTTAACGGTACAATGTTCGTCCCTCATTTATTAATATTTTGTTATATTGTTCATAATGCTTGAATAAATATGTTGAAGGTGTACTGCTGTCAAATTGTGTTTAATCAGCCTAAAACAGTGTTCGCATTTTGAAAGTTGTGTCCACTAAATGTTCAAATTGTATACAAAACAATCAATATGCAAACAGCCACTATTGGCCCTTATTAGCACTTGTTGCTTTGAAGATGACTCGATCCCGAACTTCTGACCAAATTGGGACTAATTACATTACCTCAGGTAATTTGATGAACTTCTTGCTACTAATGCGTAATAGAATAGAGAACCTTCCTTTAATAAGCCACATTAAAATATAGTTTGACCATTTTCTGTTTACAAAAATCAGTTCCACTTTTCGGTACATTCAGAAACAACTTCCTGTACCGGCGGGCAGCATTATCAGGGTCACACACTGAAGGGACCACATGATAGAGATATCATTGACAACTGTAAAATTACATTCCATTTGCATGCAGTGTAAACATGATATTTGCACAATGCCATTACACAGATATCGGTCAAGTTAAATGACCATGCTTGTAGTTCAGTAATATACGTTTGGGTGGTCAAAATGGTGGAGTAGTTATGGTTTATACTAAATAATGTGATTTTGCAATACAAGCTACAATACTCTGTACCTTGTATGTCACGTAAGTTGATAGATTGGTTAGTGATTTAACAGAGTTAGTGATTAACTATAACTAGTTTGTTGTTGTATTGTGTAGTTGAATAACGACTTATGACGATTCTAAAATTGTATATTTTTACAAGTTGTGCTAGTCAGATTGAATCCATTTATTTGATTTATATACTATTTATGTGCAATTTTAATATGCCACTGAATAACTGTAATTGAAGGCTTGTCTAACAATCTACAGTGTGTTTATCATTTCATCAACCACAAAATCATGATCATATCATATTGGGGAACTATATTATCCAGCCTGTTAGAATGTTTGACAACAAATGTTGCAACATCATTATAACGTCCACTAAGCTGTAGCAGTTGGCCTATTGTCTTTCATTCTAAATGTCCGACGTTCATTCCCATCAAGAAAAGAAACAATTTGTAACGCTATAGTTCTCACATTGTATACTAATGTGTTCCTTGTGGCTGTGATGTCTTTATATTTGTTGTCCTATTGCCTTCTCTCCTCCCTGATTCTTTCTGGTCTGGTGGCTCATATGAGTGTAGTGCCTTATCTTTCCTTACCTATCCTCTTCGGTCCTTGTGGCCCATAAAGCAGCTGTGCAACTCTGCCATCTCGCCCAGTCAGCGGCTATGCATCTTGCTTTGCTTCATGTTGTCCATCTCGGTTGGTCTCATTCTTTTTCAACAGTGGTTTGCCATTTTGTTTTTGGGCGACCCACTTTCCTTTTGTCAGTTCTGTCAGACAATGGTTGTTGTCGTTCTTCCTCAGCATGTGCCCGATCCATTTCCATCTTCATCATTGTGCTTCTGTGACGATCCTCTCTTCTGTGATGATCCTCTCTTCTGTGACGATCCTCTCTTCTGTGACGATCCTCTCTTCTGTGACGATCCTCTCTTCTGTGACGATCCTCTCTTCTGTGATGATCCTCTCTTCTGTGACAATCCTCTCTTCTGTGACGATCCTCTCTTCTGTGACGATCCTCTCTTCTGTGATGATCCTCTCTTCAGTGACGATCCTCTCTTCTGTGACGATCCTCTCTTCTGCTGTTATTTAGTTTTTTTTCATAATGCTTTTCTTCCATATATTACTTTCTTTGTCAACCTGTTTGGCTTCAGTCTACGACTCTCATGTCATTCTATAGATTTTATGCATAGTCGTTCCTAGGTGATCCACTGTCCATTTGCATTCAGGTGTCCGTGCTAGACCCAACAAACAGTGGTTGTCTTTCCACTCTCAAGACATTCTGGGGTAACTTTTTTTAATATTTTGTATTTTAACAGGACTTATTTACCTGAGACTGCGCAAGGCCAGGTATTGTTTAGTGTGCCTCAAATGCCTAAATAGAATTATGTTTAACATCCAGTTGTCACCTTATTACTGTCTATATCTTCATTTACTTTCCATATCTCCTTGAAGAAGGTTAAAGCATAATAACTTAGCAACTACAACAGCAGACGTGCCAAAGGCAGAAAAACTCCGACCAGAACTGCTAATCATGTGTGATGCAATGTGTTGATAATTATTTTGTAATAATTTATTATTTAATTATGAGGAAAGATTACTCATCTTGGCTACATCAACATCACAATATGTTGTAATATTATGACGTTATAAGTGCAACATGTAAGATTGTATTTTTGTACAATAAATATTTGAATCCAACATCAACTTGTTAACAGGTGTGTGTGCATGTGAAAAACGAGAATACATGTTGCCCAATGTTATGACTTCAGTAGCCTTGCACACACTTCCTGTATGAATTGCTAGGCCAATGTGTGTCATCAATAAAGCTGCCAATTTATTAACGGTGATCGCATAAATTTGTAAAGTCCCCAAACACATATGGCCATATGTATTGGTAGATGGAGGTATGGTTGCCATCATGTATCACGGATTAAATAAATGTTTACAACAGCTCCACCTGTCGTGTCAAATATTTACAAAAGCTCATTAACAATATCAGAACTTTGCAGTATGGCACCTATTGGCTGCAAATTTGGTACCCAGGTTAATATATTTATTCATATGCACAGTGATCACTTAGAGCGACCATTGAATCCACAAGGTTTTATTTTATCATCATCAGCACTGTACCTGGTATATGAAATGTCCATGCCACCTGGTGCCCCATCTGGGAACTGGATATCATACATATTTCCTGACACAACTTGGCAGTTCTGATATATAGGTGCACTCATATCGTTCCTTCAAATGGAGATAACCTAGTTAGGCCCTACCAACATGATAAAAGGAGCGATGGGGAGGTTGAGAGAAAAAATAAAGAAATTGAGAGGGCACAAAGAGAGAGGTGTCAAACTTTTGCTCCCTCTCTCTCCCTAGATTTTCTTCCTCACCTGCCTACCTCACTTTCCTTCTATAAGTATTTATTTAACTCGTTCACAATGTCTAGCCTCAATGTCATAACTTTGATGTTGGAACGTGGTGAATATTTAGGGGGGCAAAGGCTAACTAAAAACTTCTAATTGCACCTGCTCCCAAGGCTCTGCAAAAAACCTCCATTTGAACCCCTCCCCCGAGGCTCACAAAAACCTGCACATTGAGGCTATCCAACAAAAACTTACAATGGCGCCCACTTGAGGCTCTAAAAACCCACATAATAATTATTGCACCCTCCTTGAGTTGAGGCTCGCCAAAAACCTCCATTTGCACCTAAATGCACCTCTTCACAAATATTGAGGGCTACCCTCACATAAAATATAGCCCTCCCGTTTCTAACGACTTAGTCTTAGGCCTTAGCACAATGAATATCATACTTGTATGATACTGCCATGGCTGTACTTGTAGGGGGTACATAACTATAATATGTCAAGGGCAGATCCAGGGAGGGTAGTCTGGGGGGCCCAAATTCTCCAAATGCACATCCGTCGAGTCGATTAGTTGTGCGTACGTCATTGCCCTTATTTGGTATCCAGTCGTCACGAAACGATGCGGCAGTATTTGGTTGGGCAATAAGATCTTTAACGCTTGACAGTAATATACACGTTCTTAAGGTGACCGGCCAAAGATGTGCAGCTGAAAAAAAAACTGTTTCCCTCGTGTGAATGCAATAGACGCTGACGCGTATTTTTGCAGTTGTTGTGTAGGATAGCCCGCCAAGGCAAAGGCCGTTACTAGTCTGTGATACGCGGCCACTGCCCTGGCGGCCGAACCAAATTAATACTGGGTGGACTGAGCCGGATCTTTAGCATTTGACATCGGAAGACGGGCCCGGGAGGAAGGGGTGCTGTTGAAGAATTTCCGCCGAAGCTTCACACCATCAATCGTGTCTCCGCCATCGCATTGTCGTATCCTGACATGTCATCGGCTGGGCCGCCAGTTATATTGGAAACATTTTACAGCGGTGTTCAACTTCATAATTTCAGAACGTCTGGCCGGCGTGGGAAGCACCTAACGGGAGAACTTGTTAGTAGAGAATAGAGTTGACGGGTCTCTGGAATATACATTTCTAGCACACCAAAGGAAAGCTCTAATAATTTGAAATCACTAATCGGCACCAATTAAATGCAATTTAAGCAAAGCGCAAGGCAAACGCAAAATGTAACCGCGGCGTTCACACATCTCCGACAGATGGCGACGTGATCGTGATCTCCTGTAAAAGAGGCGTCCACTTTAAGTAATGGTGACTCGGCGGGTAAACGTCGATTGTCGTCTTAATTGGTTAGTTAACTGCTGTCTCATCAAACATCGCTATTAATCGCCGGATAAGAGTATGCTAGAAAAATGGCTACTTGAAATCGGTGTGACTTCAGCTTTACATGTTATAATAAATGTAAGGTTTGGCACCGTCGGTATTTCCTGTTGCCGCAGTGGACTGGTTGACTGAACTTCAGAAACTGAGAAAGACATACCGGCGTGGTTCCACACAATAGATTGCTGTGAAATCGCAACTTTGACTAGTTTGACTTTTAGTGGAAGTTACATACACTTGAAGAGTATATAACCTGTAAGATGAGTTCCATTGCTGATTTAATGAAGTTTAGATTCCAAAGGCGGGGCATACGAAACGGCGAAGCGCAATCTTCACCGATGTCAACAACGTCATCTCAAAAGTCGGAAGGCGAGCCAAGTCAGAGCGGATCAACACAAAGTAGCGGTATGTTGTTAACGACTTGTCGGACCCGTGAATAAGGTTCTTAAATATGTATCTATATCTGTATAGTATACTAATACTGGCAAAATGTCCTAAGGACACATGTTCTAATCACTATTCTACCACGGTTGTTTGCTTTGCATTTAGTGGCATCTCTACTTCTACTAGTTCTAGTCCATGGCATAGGCATAGTAGCACTTTCCTCACATTGCAATACTTGATAAATATTGTGTAACTTACTACACTGATATTTATGTCCTGTCTTTTTTTGTCATTTTATGTAAAAAATAGTATCACGTATATGAATAATTTACTGTCGTGTACGTACTGATTCAGTTCACATTAAATCTGCACATTGAATATAATTTCTGTTTCAGTTGGTGTGATTCCTGAGATGCCCGAGTCCGAGACTTCCAGTCCTGTTTTTATTGGCATTAAGAAGCAATGTAAGCGTGGTGCCTTAGTGTTGGACTCTGACTCGGACGAGAGTGAAATTCATACAAAGAGTAGCAACAGTTCTCCATGGCTGTCAAAGAAAGCTGCCATTGAAGGAAAGCAGAATGGTGTTCAAAAAGTCAAAGCTAGGTAATGTGGTACAGTTAGTGTTCCTACATCCCGTGTATGATGTGGGTTCCAACTTACACATTTTGGGAGATACATGTGTGAAAAGTTATGGTTACTTTTAACCATTACCAAAGTAGCCTTTTGTCTTAGTTTTTAAAACATTGTCACTGCTACATTTTTCTCCAAAACTCCTTTCCAAGGCATTCTGTATAAATCTTATACTGAAATAAAGGATGTCATCTATGTTGTAACTTATCATTTTAATTGCTCGACTGGTCAGGTAGCTATCACAAAAACCACGACGAAATGCTGCAAAGATGTTTTGTAACAAACATTGCAGTGTTCATGAAAAATGTAGTAGAAGTTTCTCATAAACTTTGATGATGGATTGGACATGACTTCATACACAGACTGAGGTTACTTTCTACTGAGTAACAGTGCTGTTCTATTGTTCAATTTACAGTGAACCATATAACATTTGTCGACTTGTCATTGCAGAGTGGAGCAAATTCAGTCGGGTAGTCGCCGTGAAGACCCACTGTCTTCCGGTAGCGACACCGAAGTGAATAGCAGTAGTTTGGCAAATCTACAGGAGATGTTTCCTGATCAGGACGCAAAAGTGCTACAGGAAGCCCTACAGCAAAGTCTTGACTTTGATGCTGCCGTCGACCATGTCATTTTTGTAGCAAATCAGAAGCATGGTAGGTAATCAAAGGTGTTGCCAATTCACCTGAGTGATTTATGTGGTGAAGCTGCTGATGGCTATTGGTGTACTGTTGTGGTAGTGTGCAAATTGCAATTTTGCCACTGAGCCTTGAACATAATGCATTGGTAATGATTTTCATTAACTTTACTTACGTATTTGAATTGACTATACATGTAGAATCTTTGGAAGTGCTTGCTAATTTTTAATGCAGAAAAAGGTATAATTAAGAATAATACAAATCAGTGTTCAGTTGAATATTATAATTCAGTGATAAGTTATGCTTTCCTAATATAATAGTTTTCCCTACATTAAAGGAGCTGTGGCATGTAAATATATTGGAGATGGGTTAGACATTTTTGTGGATGAAACATTACAGCTGTACAAATGAAATATATGTGATGCTTATCATGTTTGTGGTTATTTAAACCTGAGCCACCCTGCTTCGTCTAAGTTAATATGTTAAATTGTCAATGCTAAGTTCACTATTTTTGTTTTCAAGCAAAGTGTGTGTGCAGTACTTGAAAACAGTGGCATTTTATGAATGTGGGCTCACATTGTATTATTTGCACTGGCAAATGTAAACAGACAGGACGGATGAGTGCTTCATTGGAACATATCACTAAAATGTAACCATCATCTAATTGATCAGTGTATGAACCGGGTTACTGTTCGACTATTTCAGCTCCTAAAAGGAAGCGAATACGTCGCATGAGCAATGGCAGTGACAGCTCAGAGCCAGGACCAGTCGCAAAGAAACATGCGAGACAGTTATCATCTGACGACAGTTGTTCCGACCAGCAGACAGAAGAGGAGAAAGTTGACTTCCTTGCTGAAGCCTTTCTAAACATCGATAGAGAGGTACATTGTTAGTTACTGGATCACTTTAATATTGCTTTGATAGTTAATGGTATTCATGATGCAATAATATTGTGATTAGTTGCAATTGTGATATATTGCAGGTAATTTTACATATACAGCTCTGGCATGGTGTATATTGGGGGGCTGAGGCTCTCCAAAAACCTCAAGTTGTACCTCACAATTTGAGGGTCGCCAAAAACACCCACCTTGAGGCTCTCTAATAACCTCAAATTGCGCCCCCTCCAAGGCTCACCAAAAACCCATATTAATATTTGGGGATAATCCTATCTCCAGCCCCCCACTTAAAGTATAGGGGGGGGGGGGCTGAGCCCCCAGGTTTATGCATAGGAATTGTACTTTGAACGACATGATGACATACCTAATAACTGTTTTTATGGTTTTCTTTATATGAATTATAGATGCTATTTCCCACAAATTATGCCATATTCCCTAGCAGGACATCTGTAGGGCCAAGGCTATGAAGGATGACGCTAGATGTTTTCTGTTTGACCGATGGCATAATGAGGTCACATTTGATTCTTATTAAACCATCACTTGTTCAGATATATGGTCTCTTGTATTTCATTGGTACCTGGGTCCAGCACTAATTGTGAAACCACTCACATCTCACCCAGATATGTGTATTTGATGTCAACTGTCTGTTCTGATGTGTTATTTCTGTTCTTCCTGATCAGATATTGCTGGAGACGCTACATGCAGAGGATGGCTCGATAGAAGCGGCAACCATGGCGATTAGTAACGCAATAGCAAATGGAGGTGAGTTGAAGACGTAACATTATCAGCATCATTGCTGATTTGTTATTCCTTAATATTGTTTATGTTTATTTACATGAATCATGGTAATATGTGAGAACTACAAGAGAAGCAGACTTAATCCCATGCATAACAAATATGAGGTCTTGCTACAGTCTCCTAATTCTGCATCAGTTAGTCACATGGTATATATTTTGGTGTATGTGCCTACAGTTGTTTAGAACTGATATATCTTTAACATAATAATTGTTTTATTTAAAAAAAAACAAGCCTTTTATATATATATATTAATAATAATAAGATAACTTCTATTGCGCCTAAAACCTTGGAAACCAAGCTCGGAGGTGCATCAAGACAAAACAATTGGTCAATCTAAAAAATCTATAAGCAGTATTCCAGTTGTCAACAGATAGGTCAAGGTGCTAGGGAGTTATGGTGGATAAGCAAAGTTGTAAAGAAAAATTTTAAAATGACAACAGAATTGTAATATTTTCAACTGATCTAACACTAAGAGGGAGGGCATTCCAAAGAGTTGGTGCAGCAAAAGCCCTAGTTCCAATATCAGTGTTGGTTCTAGGAACAAAAAGTAGGCCAGAACTAGATGATCGAAGCTGGATAAGTTTTCTTACGAGAGTAAGCAATGAATGCAAATAAGATGGTTGCTTACTGGACAGTGCATGGTGTGCTTTTAGCAGTATTGTTGGAAATGGATCAAATATTATTATTCAATAATGTTTCTTAAAGTATTTTTAAAATATGGCCAGTGTAGTACATGCGTACAAAATATATAAAGTAAGTAAACAGTAAAAAAACTCCACCATTGGCTAACATCCCCCCTCGTAAGAACGTACTTGTTACAGAAATTTCAGCAAAAATTAGAGAGGCCACAGGTCTGAAAGAGGAGTGGCCTTTTTCTCGAAGACTTGTTTAAAAAATACGGTAATTGTACAGAAATTCATATTTTTAACAAAACCCTTTTCTGCTGCTGTTTGTTGACCCCCCCGAGAAATTTTTAACTTGGCTGAAGTGATTCTAAATGTGTTGTAAAGTCTTTATTTACTATGTAATAGATATTACACCATCAAAGAACATGGGCAGCATCAAAGCCTTCAAGGCAGCAAGGGCTGTTTCTTTGAAGACACTCAACAATAATACAAAATCACAGCCTGCAGATGTAAGGAAAACAGCACGGATCAACAAACAAAAAGGTAAGATGCAAATAATTGTCAATATTGACACCAATCTAAATATTTTTTGATAAGTACTACATCAATGGGAAAGAAATTTTAGAAAATTATTAAAGATTGTATTGGTAGTTTTAGTTTGTAATTTTACTCAAGAGTGAAATGTTTCAGTTTTCAAGATTAGCTACGTAGTATTAATAGTTACATCAGAAGTGTTGCAAACTTTGCCCAATATTAATATTATATCAGCCAGTTGTATTTCACAAATTCTCCCAGAACTGATATATATTATATTTCTGAATTTTTTGCCTGTTGGTGTGATTAAGTGCACTCCAAAATTGTTAAAATTATTGAGGTACAAGATAGGTAAATGTGACATTTTTTATGTGTAAAACTTGAAATTTGTATATATATGAAATCTATAAAGTTTTGGTAGTAAAATCAGTCTCCTCGTAATCCTAATTTTGGTTTACAAATTCTTACCTGTGACTTTCACGGTTGTGTTTTCATGTGCTTGCAGCAAGATAAATAGTTTCCTCTTTTCAGGTCGAAAGGACGACAGTGACAGTGATGATGACGTGGATGATGGTGAATATGATGAAGACGGAGATGAGGATGACGATGATGAGAGCAGTGAAGAGACAGAATCAGTAAGAACTCTAAAGTTAATTATTACTGAATAGTCTTCAGGATAGATCTTTTTAAATAAAAAAAATTCATTTTGACATATCCAAACAAATTTTAGAGAGGCTTTCGTTAGCATTGCAGGCCGACTTCTTCAGTACCTATGACGTCATCATACGCGTGAGGTAGATCGCACCGAAGAATCAGACATGTAGAAGAAGCCATATGGATAAGAAAGACCACAACACCAATCAGTCGAGATGAGGGAAATTATGATCAACCTCACATGTACAATGACATCATTCAGCGTCATAGGCACTGAAGAAGTCTTGTACACTAAGGATGATCTACCTCACGTGTACAATGACATCATTCAGCATCATAGGTACTAAAAAAGTCTTGTACACTAAGGATGATCTACCTCACATGTACAATGATATCATTCAGCGTTATAGGCACTGAAGAAGTCTTGTACACTAAGGATGATCTACCTCACATGTACAATGATATCATTCAGTGTCATAGGCACTGAAGAAGTCTTGTACACTAAGGATGATCTACCTCACATGTACAATTACATCATTCAGGGTCATAGGCACTGAAGAAGTCTTGTACACTAAGGATGATCTACCTCACATGTACAATTACATCATTCAGTGTCATAGGCACTGAAGAAGTCTTGTACACTAAGGATGATCTACCTCACATGTACAATTACATCATTCAGCATCATAGGCAGTGAAAAAGTCTTGTACACTAAGGATGATCTACCTCACATGTACAATGATATCATTCAGCGTTATAGGCACTGAAGAAGTCTTGTACACTAAGGATGATCTACCTCACATGTACAATTACATCATTCAGCATCATAGGCAGTGAAAAAGTCTTGTACACTAAGGATGATCTACCTCACATGTACAATGATATCATTCAGCGTTATAGGCACTGAAGAAGTCTTGTACACTAAGGATGATCTACCTCACATGTACAATGATATCATTCAGTGTCATAGGCACTGAAGAAGTCTTGTACACTAAGGATGATCTACCTCACATGTACAATTACATCATTCAGTGTCATAGGCACTGAAGAAGTCTTGTACACTAAGGATGATCTACCTCACATGTACAATGACATCATTCAGTGTCATAGGCACAGAAGAAGTCTTGTACACTAAGGATGATCTACCTCACATGTACAATTACATCATTCAGCATCATAGGCAGTGAAAAAGTCTTGTACACTAAGGATGATCTACCTCACATGTACAATTACATCATTCAGGGTCATAGGCACTGAAGAAGTCTTGTACACTAAGGAAAGTCTCTACCAGGTAAAATTCGTTTTCGATATGTAAAACTTAAATTTTTGAATTTCTCTAGTTAACTTAGTTTTGATCATATAAAATTTGATATGTAATGTTAAAGTCACATCTTAGGCAGAAATTTGATCTCACTAACACTGTTCTTTGTGTACAGTGCTGGAGCTGTTCTCAACACTGTGAATTGGTTCAATGGTAATTTAATAAATTGTAGCAGACAGTAACAATTTCATGTCAGTTCTACAATCAGCTGTGTGGTGACAGTAAACATGGTGAATTGACTGTGAAGTAGGTAAAGACATGTTTAATGTATTAGGAAGTACAGTTACTTGTCAAAATCCATCACAATTCATAAGTAATTTACATACTGATATGCAGCGTTCGAAGTAGCACTTGTCCGTTTGTCCGGGACAAGTAAAATGACTCTACATGGTTATCCGGTGGACAAGTGAAAATTTACAGTAAATACGCGTGCAACATTGCAAACTTTTTATTTGAGGAAATTCAAACGTAAAATAAGTTACAATTTTGTTAGTGTGTCGGCGTCTTGTCGTTCCGCCGCCAGTGTGTTGTACGTTCGACCGAGTTTAGTGCCTGCGTTAACAGGGTCATCCGCTGAGCGCAACGAGCTAGGTCTGTCATACACGTAGGACAGACTTCGCTTCAGCCATCGTTGATCGAGGCTGTATTTCACAAAATCGTTCAGTTTGGCCGACGTACAACTTGCTTCCACTCACGGATCATATTTGATGAACTTTGAAAAATAGTACACTTTGTATCGCTACCTGTTATTTGATCAATTATATCGTTTTAACCATTATTACGCCTAACCTATGCGGACTCGGCAGTCTTTCAAGTCATCAAACGTTACTCGTTAGCCGAACAAGATCGGTGACAATTTTCAAAACTTGTAACTGGCTCTCCGGTAAATCTAAGATGGTGGTTGATAAACGGAATATTAATGTCCTTTCAGCAGTGTTGTATCTATGTAACATTTATTTAAACCATAAATTGCGAGTTTTTGAAACCGAATTATGCAAGACGCGCGGCCGGGGATGGGGGCCAACCGCCGTTGACATGTCGGCTTCCACCAACTACGGCGGTCTACACGCGGCAGCAACGTTACGACGTAACAAAATCTATAAATTATATTCCGCCTGGTAAATGTAATTCGGGCACCGTTAAAACTGTTTTATCATCATTGAAATGGTAATATAACATTTAGGAAAAATATGCGTTTGTTTGCTGATGATCAATTGAATATTATCTTCGTTTGTAAAATGCAGAACTTTGTTAATATTGAAGTTCGTAGAGGTTGAACAAAATAATACCAAATTATATAGTTTATTTTTGTTACAACATTTCCTGGCTTTGAATTGCAACCTGATGGTTGAGCGGCATCTTCAATGACAAACTGGTGCCAACATTTTACAGCAGTGTTATATGTTGTATGTATATATATATATATATACATATACATATATATATATACATACATACATATATATACCATATTAAACATAAACAGTTGTTGCAACATTATAACAAATAGCAAGGAAAACAATTGTCTCATTCCTGTCATCGTAATAATTATTTGTTATTAATAAAAGCGTTCATGTCAGCATCACTAAAATATTGGTATACATCATGTAACGTGTCTACTTTTAATATTCATGATGAATAATAATGATAATGGAACGGGAAATAGTTGCAACTATACTTTTGCAATTTGAAAAATTTGCAGATTAAATCAAATTGTGTCTTTGATCACAAGTCACTCAGATGTACATGCAACAAAACAGCAGGAACATTGTGTTGTTGTCATAAAAATAAGACAGACTTTTTAATATTTTTTCCGAAGCTTCAATTTCCCTTGACAACCACTCGGACAAGCTAAAATTTTGGCGGACAAGTAGATTTCAAAACTTACTTGTCCGGCGGACAAGTAAATATTCTGGCTTATTAGCGTTACTAACAAAACATCACTGGAATCATTTAAATCTGTGTTGAAGACTCATCTGTTCACTGCAGCGTATATGTAGCTCGGACCCTTACCAACACTGTTTTACCATAGCTGATTGATGTTTAACGTTTATTTATTATTTATTTATTTATTTTTCGTATACATTTTAGCCTAATTTATTGATGTTTACATTAATTTTAGTTTATTTATATATCTAAAAATTATCTTAACAATTTTATTTTATGATATAATACATCACATTCCTTTTCTACTTCTACTATATTTATTGTTTTAATTGCTATTATTATTATTAGTTCATTTTATCTATGATATAATAACTATTGTTTTTATTCAAATGCATTATTTTTAACATACACTTGTATATTGTTGTAAAGCGCTGTGAACAATATTGGATGTGGCGCTTAACAAAATAAAATATTATTATTATTATTATTTCTATCGCTGATATGTATGCTGTAGTTTCAGAAGACGCAGTCAGAGCCTGTGCTGGAGTTCCTCAATGAGGCTACTCTCGAAGAACTTGTCAGCATTCCAGGCTGCTCCAAGAAGAAAACCACACAGATGGCGGAACTGAGACCATTCAGTGACTGGGCACACCTCGTAGGTTTCAAAATGTAGCTGTGTACTGTGTGGTGGAAAGTCTTCGTTGTACAGGATTGTCATGGTAGAAGTGGTCCTTGTAGTAGCTTGCAGTAAACATACTGGACGAGTAGATTACATTGTCAGACGAAATTGGTTTACACACAACATTTTGGCTGCTATAAGATTTTACATACAAGAAACTATTTTTAAATCTGGTTATTTTGGTATTTACTGACTTGTTTAATATGAATTGTTAATAGGATGTTTGGGTTCAAACTTTCAAATCTATCAGATAATGGTAAAATTATTTTAATTAATTGTGATTAAATAAATTAAAACAGATTGTGGTGGTGAAGATGCCAAAATAAACATAGTTTATACTGTGTATGATGATAATACAAATACAACGATTTTATACTATTAAAGGAGGTTAAACAATAAAACCATACTGGACATAATCCCGGACTTTCAATAGTGTCCATTATAGATAGTCTTCTTTATAACAGGAAATATTTATTTGTCCTAAAACACACAATGCAGCAGAATAATTGTTACAAAATGAAACAAAAGACATACAATGTATTGTAATCGAGTCACATGACAAGAAACGTGGTAAGTACATAATGTGTGGTATAAAGTAAAAGGTTGTCGTAATGAGGGACGGGAGACTCCTACTAAAACTAAATATAGTCGCCATCTTAGGAGCTACCCTATCGTACATAGGAGCCACCCTATTATAAACAGATAGTAGCTAACATTCATCAGGATAGTTCGTTTTCAAATCAGAAACTTTCATTTTTCATATCCAAGATGTATTTAATTTACCTGGTAGAGGCTTTCGTCAACGTATCACTTCATCAGTACCGATGACGCTGGATGACGTGTACGTTGCCTCGCATGTATGATGACATCATTCAGAGTCATCGGTACTGATGAAGTCGACGTGATACGTTGATGAAAGCCAGAATGAAAGTTTCTGATTAGATGTTAGATAAGACATGTTTCACTATAGTTTTTAACCTTCCGATTGTCGAGTGTGAACCATTTGCCATTATTGCAGACTGTATCTCTTACTGAGTGTAAGCTGTCTCTCTCCATCATCTCTGGCTGTCGCGAGCTACTGCGGACACGCAAGAGTGTGCAGAGACTGATGGAGAAGTGTGAGAAGATCTCTAGTGAGATGGAGAATGTCATCAATGAACTCACCGGTGAGACAGAACTGGACGATGGAGCCAATGAGAATGGCTACATCACAAAACAACCACCACTGTTAAATGCCAGGTCAGTGCTTTCATTTCATAGTAAATATAGTTTCATTTTGTTGTCATCTAAAAGAGTGTCTTTGCTATTGTCTATCCTTATCAATTCCGTCCATCTGTTGACGACTTTCACATTCCAGATGATTACGAGATTGCTTAATCCTTTGGTTTTACTGCGCCATAGCTCAGTTTTGAGGAGATTGGTGCTGAAGAAGTCATAGTATTATTATAATTAATGTGTCGTATGTAGATATGATGTTTTCTTTGTTTTGCAAAGAAATATGTTGTTTGAGTTAGCGCCTTTTGAACACGTATCATGCTGAATTTGTGCTAGAACTGAGTTGAATTGGGGGATATTTTATTACGAGGTCATTGGGTCTGAAGGGTCAACGGGATTGATAATATTACTGTTATCATATCTATTGGTAGTGTGATGTGTTGTCATGTTGTCAGTGACAGTGGTTTCAGTGTTGTCGTGACTTGATTGCAGCATGACTTTGGCTCAGTACCAGATGGTTGGTCTCAATTGGCTCGCCCTGATGCACACACAGGAACTCAATGGAATACTTGGAGATGAAATGGTAGGGTGCTACAATGTACAGACACTCGTTACATAGACCACTAGTGCCTAAACATTGGACTACTAACACCCAGACGGGACTAGTTCAGTATTTAAAAGAAGGATAATGTAGCCACTAGCAATAGATTAAAAAAGGAACATTTGGCTAACGATTTTATTTTAAGAATACAGAGGTTGTGGAAGAATTAAACGTTGTAGCTCGGTGGTATAGCGAGCGACAGTCAACCAGGAGGAACTGGGTTCAAGTCCATTTGGACAATTTCATTTATAACACTTTGCCTCTTTCGGGAATCGGAACAGATAATAAAAACTGTTGGTCTACCCTGTGTTTTTGAAGGTAAAGTATGACAGTGGGGGTAAATGTGTAACCTGTCTTGGACAGCACTGCAAAAATCTCAGTGAGTCATGTTTCGCGGGTCAGTGAGATACGGCGCTTCATACAGCGCACGTGTCGCTCAGGCCTTCAGAACTCCGGTTAGAGCACTTTTATAAAAGCTTGTACACTTCATAATAATAAAGTTATGGGACTGAAGTTTGGTGCATAAACAAACAACATGTAGAACTTTTTAGTGAGTGATGTGCGCTTTATTGGTATACGACAATTCCTATTAGTTGCAGACCATGCTGAGTTGTGACATTTTCTGTGAAAAATTTATTACCTATGATGTTACGCATTTGAGATATGGATTTTGTTTACAAATAATATGGTTGGCGTACTTTATTATTATGTTTGCCGTACTTGGTGTGCAGAGGAGGAAAGGAGTTCTGGTGTAGAAGTTGTGCAACTCACTTGAAAACTTGTATTTTTTGTAAATATTTGATATTAATGAAATGTCATGTGTTTGCCAGGGACTGGGCAAGACAATACAGACGATTGCCTTCTTGGCTCACATGTTGGAGGATGGAAACACTGGACCTCACCTCATTGTCACCCCATCATCAACCCTCGGTAGGCTAACACTGCTGTCTAGTATATCTGGATGTGTGCTTTTAAGGTGCTTGTTTTCAATCGAGTCATTTCTGTAGAAATTGTGAAGATAGATTGAATTTATCCACACTTGTGGTTGCAGTACCAAGTTATATTCAAGATGAATAGAACGTAGGTTTCTCTCGTGACGTTTCATGATTTTAGGTAGTCTTGACCTCTCTGTACTAGTCTAGAAATAACAATATGTCCCGTCTTCACATCAGATTAAATAACACTAAGGGGAAGTTCACCCACTTGAAGCACGTTCTCGTCACACTGTTGCTGTTTCAATGAATCTGATGTGAGTTTCTATTGAGACACATGAAATATTACTTTTTTAACGGCAATGGACTGCTGTGAATTATTTGTGCCATGTATGTTCAGGGTAACACTTCCTAGCATTGTATTATTACGGTGAAAACTAATATACTAATGCCTCGGCTATATACATATTAACACATTTTCAATGGGTTCTCAAGGAAGCAACATCAGAAGGTTGAACAGAGCCCCACAACTGTCTGTCTGTCTGTCTGTCTGTCTGTCTGTCTGTCTGTCTGTCTGTCTGTCTGTCTGTCTGTGATAGCTGCAGTGATACAGGAGTTGTTTGTTGTCAGACAACTGGCTGAGGGAGCTGAAGGTCTGGTGTCCTGCACTCAGCATTGTGCTGTATTACGGCAGTCTGGAGGAGAGAAAGGAGATCCGAAGCCAACTGCTGCACACTTCATCTTTGGACGACTGCAACGTCATTATCACTAGGTCTGTCATTCGTCTCTCACAACACAGCGTTTCTCCACGTACAGTCGAATTTCACGTTACAGCCACCTGTATAATGCAGCCACCTTGCAATTATGGCCACCCTAGGACAGTCCCAAGTTATTTCTGTAGCGGTAAAGCATACAAAATTAGTTCCGCTAGTACGGTCACCTCACCATTCAGATCGCTGGCTCAGTCCCAAGGGAGACCTTAATAGTGGGGTTTTACTCTATCTGCTGCAAGAAACTTCTAGCAAAAATTGTGCCATTGTCTATGTCCCTGTTAGATTTGTGTTTATGGAGATATCATACTTCCTTCATGATGGAATAAACATCTCTACCCAGTTGGTTCTATTAGGGATCCCTCTTACAGACAGCTATTTTTTGTGTGGCAATGAATGACTTGATTACAAATTATATGTTGTTATACATGTATGTTCGGTACGTTGCAATGCTGAACCTTCAGTATTCTCATTTTCTCAAATATCTGAACGTTTTGTGAAATCCTTATAGTAAGAAATAACGAAACCATACATCGTTAAAAAGAAACCAGCCTTAATCAGGCTATACGTATTCTCCAATGAATTCATCCATCTAGGTATGTGACTTTCACTTGCTACTCATACGCAGTCTTGCATCTCACCAACGTCTATTGACACTTCTAATGTTGAGAACTAGCAAGGTTTTATTGTGACTTGGGTATAGGTCCTTTAATTGACCTCTTGACTATACTTGAACATGGTCAGAGAAACTTGATTTACTCACTAAATCTTCCATTTACCCAATAACTAACAGCCCACTGATGTAGAGTGGTCTGTGTTGCAGTTACCACATAGCTGCTGGCAGCTCTGATGATCGCATCCTCTTCAAGAAGTTGCAGTTTGACTACGCCATCTTTGACGAAGGCCACATGCTCAAGAACATGTCATCCCTGCGATACCAGAGCCTTATGAAGATCAGGGTAAGAACTTTTAAAAATATTCAATATATAAAAAAGATATATAATATAGTTTTTATTTTATAACATATAAAGATTTTGACCACATGGGCCCATTAACAATTTCTCTAGAGTTACACATATATTTTATTATATTATTGTCAATATTAAGAACCCGCTTTCTAAAACCAAAAAAAAATTGGCACAATAGGGCATCAAGTGAGTCAATAGCATCATTTACAAACATATCACTCGAACTGTCCCATCGGTGGTATCCTAGGATCCGTCTATGCATATTGTTGTATGCGACTTTAAGTTGTTGAAATGTACCCATATTTCGGAACAGTAAATTGAACAACAATATGCATATAACGGATGAAGTTTAACACTGATGGAACAGTTGTGGAATTTTCAGTCAGAGGTCGTGGAACCCCATTTAATACAAAACATCTGGGTTCTGTACTAGTATAAGATAATTCGTACAAGTAGGATTGGCATACCACGATTAAGCAGTTTTCTAAAGAATGTCCAATGGTTAACTCTATCAAATGCTTTTGATGCATCTAAAAGCATATATGCACAGGACTATTGTACCTACTATAATACTGAATAAAATTTGTTAACGCATATATACTATGATCGGCAGAATGGCCCTTCTTGAATCCAAACTGATTGTCTGTTGTATCAAGGTAAGATTCCGTAAGTTCAAGTAATACAATTTCAAATATTTTAGAAGCATTGTGACTAGTGCTATAGGTCTGTAGTTGTTAACATCACTAGTGTCACCAGATGTGTTTTTCACCAAGGGTATAATAATAGTTTTCATAAAGTCATCAGGCAGATATCCATGTGAGATAACACCAATGTAAAAAATGAACAATAATACAGTGATGCGCCTATCTGCATGTATAACATGTTCTGCAGATATCCTATCATTACCGCATGCTTTACCAGACAGTTTGTCTACAGCATTCTGCACCATGCAAGGTGTAATGTGTACATCATTGTCTATAGCATTCTGCACCATG
This sequence comes from Escarpia spicata, assembly GCA_963995525.1. NCBI lineage: Eukaryota > Metazoa > Annelida > Polychaeta > Sabellida > Siboglinidae > Escarpia > Escarpia spicata. Next base: position 41,351,551 of record OZ023218.1, read on the forward strand.
CAAGGTGTAATGTGTACATCATTGTCTATAGCATTCTGCACCATGCAAGGTGTAATGTGTACATCATTGTCTATAGCATTCTGCACCATGCAAGGTGTAATGTGTACATCATTGTCTATAGCATTCTGCACCATGCAAGGTGTAATGTGTACATCATTGTCTATAGCATTCTGCACCATGCAAGGTGTAATGTGTACATCATTGTCTATAGCATTCTGCACCATGCAAGGTGTAATGTGTACATCATTGTCTATAGCATTCTGCGCCATGCAAGGTGTAATGTGTACATCATTGTCTACAGCATTCTGCACCATGCAAGGTGTAATGTGTACATCATTGTCTACAGCATTCTGCACCATGCAAGGTGTAATGTGTACATCATTGTCTACAGCATTCTGCACCGTGCAAGGTGTAATGTGTACATCATTGTCTACAGCATTCTGCACCATGCAAGGTGTAATGTGTACATCATTGTCTACAGCATTCTGCACCATGCAAGGTGTAATGTGTACATCATTGTCTATAGCATTCTGCACCATGCAAGATGTAATATGTACATCATTGTCTATAGCATTCTGCACCATGCAAGGTGTAATGTGTACATCATTGTCTATAGCATTCTGCACCATGCAAGGTGTAATGAGTACATCATTGTCTATAGCATTCTGCACCGTGCAAGGTGTAATGTGTACATCATTGTCTACAGCATTCTGCACCGTGCAAGGTGTAATGTGTACATCATTGTCTACAGCATTCTGCACCGTGCAAGGTGTAATGTGTACATCATTGTCTATAGCATTCTGCACCATGCAAGGTGTAATGTGTACATCATTGTCTATAGCATTCTGCACCATGCAAGGTGTAATGTGTACATCATTGTCTATAGCATTCTGCACCATGCAAGGTGTAATGTGTACATCATTGTCTATAGCATTCTGCACCATGCAAGTTGTAATGTGTACATCATTGCCTATAGCATTCTGCACCATGCAAGGTGTAATGTGTACATCATTGTCTATAGCATTCTGCACCATGCAATGTGTAATGTGTACATCATTGCCTATAGCATTCTGCACCATACAAGGTGTAATGTGTACATCATTGTCTATAGCATTCTGCACCATGCAAGGTGTAATGTGTACATCATTGTCTATAGCATTCTGCACCATGCAAGTTGTAATGTGTACATCATTGCCTATAGCATTCTGCACCATGCAAGTTGTACTGTGTACATCATTGCCTATAGCATTCTGCACCATGCAAGGTGTAATATGTACATCATTGTCTTTAGCATTCTGCACCATGCAAGGTGTAATGTGTACATCATTGCCTATAGCATTTTGCACCATGCAAGATGTAATGTGTACATCATTGTCTATAGCATTCTGCACCATGCAAGGTGTAATGTGTACATCATTGCCTATAGCATTCTGCACCATACAAGGTGTAATGTGTACATCATTGTCTATAGCATTCTGCACCATGCAAGGTGTAATGTGTACATCATTGTCTATAGCATTCTGCACCATGCAAGGTGTAATGTGTACATCATTGTCTATAGCATTCTGCACCATGCAAGTTGTACTGTGTACATCATTGTCTATAGCATTTTGCACCATGCAAGATGTAATGTGTACATCATTGTCTATAGCATTCTGCACCATACAAGTTGTACTGTGTACATCATTGTCTATAGCATTCTGCACCATGCAAGTTGTACTGTGTACATCATTGCCTATAGCATTTTGCACCATGCAAGATGTAATATGTACATCATTGTCTATAGCATTTTGCACCATGCAAGGTGTAATGTGTACATCATTGCCTATAGCATTCTGCACCATACAAGATGTAATATGTACATCATTGCCTATAGCATTTTGCACCATGCAAGGTGTAATGTGTACATCATTGCCTATAGCATTTTGCACCATGCAAGGTGTAATGTGTACATCATTGCCTATAGCATTCTGCACCATACAAGATGTAATATGTACATCATTGCCTATAGCATTTTGCACCATGCAAGATGTAATGTGTACATCATTGTTGTTACACACATTCCCAGTATTGTATATACTCTCCTTTACATCTTGCATATTTACATCTGAAGTGACATTATTTAATAGTGATTCAAAATGTGTTTTCCACATGGCGGATGTGGAACGTGGGTTACTAGCACCATTGATAGTAGAAGCATTAGGTTACACTTTCATTTACAATCATAATCAGGAGAAAAGAATCTTTAATTGTCATTTCCGTTCACTTTTATAGTAAATGTAGAATATATGAATTTTCTCTGGGTAAAATAAAAACCTAACTTTTAATTTTAGGGTGCTTGTTAAAGCGAGTCATTTATACTAGCAACAATACCTCTGGAAGGGGTAACTTGGTAGTTTGTAAATGGCTCTAAATGATCACCTTCGTTGCTATGTCGGTGACCAAGCAACCAAGCCATTAGTTCAGTATCATGTGTCAGAGATTCTAAAGACACACAGACACAGTGGATGGTTTCACAAAACAATCGTACTGGATATTTGATAAAGATTGTGTGACTTTACAACACTTTACATGGTTGCTACCTGCGATTGTTTGTAGCTACGTAAACTGCCCCCTGATCAGTTGGAATGGACTGCATTACTTGGAACAATCATAATTACCGGGTAGGTCTTTATGCTTTATTACACGTACATGTGATGATAGTTGTTGTAGGGTCTCAGGTCTCTGTTTGTTTTAGGCTGAGCGTCGACTACTTCTGACAGGAACTCCACTACAGAACAACCTGCTGGAACTCATGTCTCTGCTGTCGTTTGTAATGCCTCACATGTTTGGTGGCAAGACAGATCAACTCAAACGAATCTTCATGTCCATTTCGGTCGGTAACTGGTCAGTTCGCAGTCATGTTCAATATCATGTCTTGCAATTGACAGCTGTCATTGTATACTGTATTGTATCTTGCAATTAAGGCAGAATTAGGAGGCTTCTCCTGCATTTCCCAGCTTTGTTCAATATTTGCTAGTTTTTATAATTTTACCAGTCCAGAGAAGACTAGTTATTTCTTCGTTTTTTTACATTAAGATATTTAACATTAAATATACCATTCTTTTTTTGTTGAAAACACCACTTCATTCCTTGACTAGGACGGTCATAGGGGTGCCATTTTGAGTCTGCCCCAGCCTCGTCTGTTTTCTGCAGCATGTAGCTGGTCAGTAGTAGATGTACACTTTATAATGTTATTGAGCCAATTTTTCTTCTTGTGTCTTTTTTGCACTTTAGGGTGCCTTACATGATGGTTTTAAAAAAGATTTTTGGTGGGTGATAACAGCAACACTTCTTTTACAGCGATAGAGTCAATGTCTGTCAATTCTAATGTCTAATGGCTGTTGTGTGTCTGTTACAGAACCGTAACGGAGGTGACAGTCGCAGTGCCTATGAACAGACAATAATAGTACGGGCAAAGAGTATCCTCAAGCCTTTCTTCCTGCGACGCCTCAAGAGTGAGGTAGGCTGGCTAATGTGTTAAGACGGTAAAGCTTATTATCTTATTATTAATCTTAACAGAGATAATTATTGAACAAATTTGGTGATGAAACCAAACTGTGAACTAGTATCTTGGTTAAGATTTGATTAAATATAATAATTTTAAAACTTCTTTCTCAGTTCTTGCTTATTGGTGTTTATCTTTTTAGTGTGTAAATAGTTTTTAAAAAGGTGCATACTTTTTTGTAAAACCATTGAGAGAATTAATTTTGTTCAATAGATTAGGTAACTAGTTAAAGAGTGAACAGCTTTAAGGCATAATGTATCCACAGCCAGATCATTCTGCAATTTGTTATCCGAACGTTTACTGGATTGAGTCGTAAGAGCAATAATTTGTTTGACAATTTCACCAAAACTAAATATCAAATTGGTACAATAAGCTAGCATGTACCCGGCAGTAGTGGGCACAAGACGTTCAATGTTTTGCAAAATTAAAACTGGCAGAGTGAAAGAGACAAATTGAAGAATCTAAATTATTATATCAATATACTATTTTTAGAGTATTATAAGTTAACTTCCTCCCAGGCACCAAAGTCCACTCACCTCTCTATTCATTCGCGTCTCTTTGGACCATTGGCCTCAACTACCAATTGGTGATGGATTTTAAAAAAGTCATTACTCACAGTTTCAGTTATTTATGATTTTAATGGAAAATTTGTATTGTCGGTCATTCCCCAGGTGTTGACATTGTCTGCTGCGTGCAATGTAGTAATTGGCGACAGCAGAAATTAAATGGTCATGGGAATGTGTTTAAATAATGTCGTGGTGACAATTGTTGCCCTTGGCTTGTTGCACCATGGGAGGGTGTAGGCATTCAGAATTCAGATAATGAAAGTTATACTCGCCCAAGACCATCTCCAACACCAGACTCCACCAACCAACCAATCAACAACATGTCTGCTTCCCCCTGAAAAAGAGGAGGTGGACATGGCTTGGCCATGTCAACAGGAGCAACGAGATGACAGCAAAAACAGCACTGCCAGAGCACTGCCAGAGCACTGACAGGATGCCAGAAGGAAATAGAAAAAGAGACAGACCAAAAACAACTTGGCGGCAAACAATTGAAGAACTGAAGACTGCTGGGCTGATCTCAGGCACAGCAGCAAGGAGAGGCCAAGACAGAGGGGACTGGTGAGATCTTGTGCAAGCCTAATGTGCCACACTGCACGAAGAGGATAAGTAAGTAAGATTGTATTCATTTCTCGCTGTGTCTCGCAGGTGTTGCAACAGTTGCCACTGAAGGAGGAAGTCGTGGAGCGGGTGGCGATGGCCTTCGACCAACAAGAACTCTACGACGAACTGAAGCAGAAGTTTGTGAGGACGATCACGGAAGATGGCAAACAGTTGAACGTGATGAAAGGGGGACAGGGGTCTACAATGATGATGATGCTGCTACGCAAGGTACAAGTTTTTATAATGTATTGTCTCTGTCACATTGTTTATACTATACAGTACTTCGGTAATATAGCCACTTCACAATTAAGGTCACCCTGGAACAGTCCCAAATTATTGTTGTAACAGTAAGGTATAAGAAATAGTCTCTAATATGGTCACCTTGCTATTCAGGTCACCATTGCCCAGTCCCGAGGGTGACCTTAATAGTGAGGTTTCACTTCTCGTGCTAATGAATTATGTGGATACAATTTCGCATGTGAAATTGGATTAAATGTTTTTGCCAATTTGATGACATTCAGAACAATACTTTGTGCATGATCTTTTGTAGTTGGTCATAAAATTGTCTAGAATAAAGTAGAACTTATATATAACCAGCATTTTCCTGAAAACAATATTTGGATGAAGTTACTACACGTGCAGTTAAGTTGTGTTGCTGCTTATAAAGACTTCAGTCACTGCAGTGGATTTATTTACTCTTGACTCCTTTTCACTCAAAGTAGAGAGCACAGGGCCAAAATGACGTAGTAGATTAATTGAGTTAATTTTGATTATGTTCTTGTAAGAATGGAAAGTTATGCATGGACGTTATTTTTATGCAGGCTGCCAACCACCACCTCCTGCATAGACGACAGTACGACCTCGCCCGCCTCAGACAGATGGCACAGATCATGGTTCAGGTAGGAGATACTCTATGACCTCAGACAGGTGGCAGAGATCATGGTTCAGGTAGGAGATACTCTATGACCTCAGACAGGTGGCAGATATCATGGTTCAGGTAGGAGATACTCTATGACATCAGTTCAGGTAGGAGATACTCTATGACCTCAGACAGGTGGCACAGATCATGGTTCAGGTAGGAGATACTCTATGACCTCAGACAGGTGGCACAGATCATGGTTCAGGTAGGAGATACTCTATGACCTCAGACAGGTGGCAGAGATCATGGTTCAGGTAGGAGATACTCTATGACCTCAGACAGGTGGCAGATATCATGGTTCAGGTAGGAGATACTCTATGACCTCAGACAGATGGCACAGATCATGGTTCAGGTAGGAGATACTCTATGACCTCAGACAGATGGCACAGATCATGGTTCAGGTAGGAGATACTCTATGACCTCAGACAGGTGGCAGAGATCATGGTTCAGGTAGGAGATACTCTATGACCTCAGACAGGTGGCAGAGATCATGGTTCAGGTAGGAGATACTCTATGACCTCAGACAGGTGGCAGAGATCATGGTTCAGGTAGGAGATACTCTATGACCTCAGACAGGTGGCACAGATCATGGTTCAGGTAGGAGATACTCTATGACCTCAGACAGGTGGCACAGATCATGGTTCAGGTAGGAGATACTCTATGACCTCAGACAGGTGGCAGAGATCATGGTTCAGGTACGAGATACTCTATGACCTTAGACAGGTGGCAGAGATCAGGTAGGAATTTCAGTATTAGATAGCATTCCACTATTATCTTTCCCCAGGAAAATACCCCAATTATGACTGAATTGATTGGCTGAACTGCAGTATACAGTCAGATAATTGTTATAGTAAACTCATATATTTATATGATATGAATTCTGAATATCAAAATGGAACATAACCTTATTAAACTTTGTCAATGTGTGTTGGAAATTGTCAACAGTTTGCGAATGTATTGAAAAAAAATGTTGGTATGCATAAACATTGTAGTTCGTTAAAACATGGATGGTCAAGGTATTAGCTTACGTATTGTTTTACTGTATAATTACTTCTAGAGTAAAATCATCAAAGCTTAAATACTGTACTAATTACAGTAACATATATACATCATATTTATGTTGCTGACAATTAACATATCTGCCATGTCACGTTTTGTCTGTGTCACAATCAGAATTATGCACATGACCTCCGTCAAACTGTGCCAACAATGTTGGTAATGATTGTATATGTGAATACATTTCTATATCGGCATGACATCTCATAGATCAAACATTCCCCCTACAGTTGTCCCTTTAAAAAACTATGTTAGTTTTTAGTCCAGAATTTCAACAAAATATACAACAAAATATCTTAATGCTCCATGTGTTTGACATCCATTTTTTTATAGTTTGATACTTTTTGCTAGGCAACAGGTCATGTGATGGATAGATTAATTAGTAGACTCAGGTCGTATAATGCTGTAAAACGAGTTTGTGGTTAGTGTCACATACACTATTTGTTCTGATGCAGGAACCAAGTCTGAAGGATCCAAATGAGGACTACATCTTGGAGGACATGGAGGTGATGTCAGACTTTGAGCTGCACCAACTGTGTCTCAAGTATAAGGTAAGGCATTACACCTAACTAGGATCTTCGGCGTTCAGTCAGACTGGGACTCTGTTTGCTTGTATGAAGATCGCTGTGTGCCGCAGGTCTGCCAGAAGGCCAAAGATCTTTTTCTTTACTGGGGTTTCTGTAGGCCAGGTTGCCTTCCTCTCGTTTTGTTGTGCTGGACAGTCTTGCAGGAGGTGTTTCGCTGTCACTGGAGCCATGCCACAACGACATGTTTGTTTCTCCAACATGTAATTTAGAGTGCATATGGTGCATGAGTCTGTAGTGTCCAGTTCTCCGAAGCCACCATTTTCACCTGGTCTTCTCTGGATAGCTGGTAAAAGTTGTCTACCCTATAACATGTCAGTTGATTACAGATACTATAATATACCATAGTGTTTCTGCTCTAGTGTTCTCTGAAAAAAAGACACTGCTATATACATGGATCTTCATATATTGTTTGTAACATTATATAGATAGTATACAATATTGAAGGTATAATCTGAATCTAACATTGGTAATTTTGCTAAAACTTAGTACTGTAATCAGTGGGTGTAGATATCATCACATGTTTAGGTGACAGACATGGGATGTTACCCACATTTATCTTACATTGAAACTTGCAAAATATTGTCACAATACAATATTACTTTTATAAATAAAAGTAAACAAATTTATGTAACAATGCATGAATAATTGGCATAGAATTATATGTATATAAAAGGTTATTTGATTTGAGTTTTTTTTAATGTGCTAACAACGTGTTTCCGAAACTATAATGCAGCTTTTTACACTTATTGTCTGAACTACGTTCCATTTACAGAGTTTGAGCAGATTTAAATTGGACGAGGAACTAATCACAGACTCAGGAAAGTTCCGTTTCCTAGACGAATTGCTGCCAAAGACGAAAGAAAAGGTAACGTTCCAATTGTTGCATTATTATTGTAACATTCCTGCAATTTCTCACCTTTGGTTGGTAATTCAGATCTAGATTTCTGCAACTACAATACATTTTACTAATAGAACATCATATATATTCTGACAGTAGAATAATCGATAAGAAAAATAACTTAAGACACATTTCAATTTCATCGTGATAACCAGAATCTGATAATTACCACTCATTCGTCATTAGCATAATTATGAAATGCTGCTGTTAATTTCAGGTAACATAGGTAACATCTGTAAAACATTATTCCGATTGTCAATGATAACATCAAATAAAATACATCATTAAAACTATAAAACAATCTGTCTAAATAAGCTATTACAGGGTAACTTGCCATCATTGTCATAACTATCATCATCCTCCATTACTGCTGTCGAAGATTTTTGCAGACAGTTAAACAAAAACTGCAAAAATCTCGAAAATTTGTACTGAGCAATAATCTACGAATACTGCTGTTGAAATGCTATGGCACCAGCCTTGAAGATGACATAAGAACTGCCTCCACAGTCCACATAGTGGATTATTTTGAGTAAAACCGATTTGAATAGCAGAGATCGTCAATGCTGAAGAACTGGCCTGTCGTACTGTAGTGTCACAGACTGCACGGTTGGTATTATGGCCTGTCGTACTGAAATGGTTAAAGATAACCCGTTGATAGTTGTCACAATTGTTCTTCTAGGGTGACCGAGTGCTGCTCTTTAGTCAGTTCACCATGATGCTGGACGTCATAGAGGTATACATGAAGTCACGCAAGTACGATTATGTACGTCTAGATGGCAGCACTGCAGTTGCCGAGAGGTGTGTACAAACCATTGGCATTGCTTCCCTTTGAAATCTTACGTCTGTCATGTGACTACTTTCACCGTTGACAACATGTCCAATAATACATGACCAAGAATTTATTTTCACTAAGTCCTACAGACCAATGGAGCTAATCTACTCAAGGAATGGTAATTATTTATCGTCATAACCAAATGTTTAAGGATTATCGCATCAAGCAAATAAGCATTTGAGCTCTACCATGCCCGAGAATTTATTGGGAACCTTAAGAAAAATACAAAAATTGTTCACCCTTTGCATCACGTGATGCCTTTGTTTGATTAAATATATAGCTAAATATGATTTTATATATGGTCAAATGTCACAGCGTTTTGTGATATATGTGATTAATTCATTCATTCTCTTTAATCTGTTGTTTACTGTTTTCTTTATTTCGTTCCGGTGGTATATTTAATTCATCAGTTGTGGATCTCCTCCATCTGTTTTGGGGTGGCCTGTTTTTCTTTTTCCTTGTGTGTTCCATTCTAGGGCTTGTCTTGTAACTATTGTAGCATCTTTTCTTTGTCCATATCCATGTCTTTTTTGTATTTATGTTTTGATGATTGCTTGTGATTTATGTAACCTTGATGTATCATGTTGCAGGCAAGAGCTGATAGATCGGTTTAACACCAATGACAAGATCTTTGTGTTTCTGCTGTCGACCCGTGCTGGTGGTCTGGGTATCAACCTCACGGCTGCCAATGTTGTCATTCTACACGACATTGACTACAACCCTTACAACGACAAACAGGCGACAGACCGGTGTCACAGGGTCGGCCAGACAAAGTGGGTCACAAAGTGGTTCTAGGTCAACAAATAGGTCAGGTCAGGCGACTGGCTGCGAGTTCAAGTCATAGTTTCGGTGCAAGTGATAGATTTATGTGTTCAAAGCATAAACATTTTTTAAGGAAATAGATTTTCTATGATCTAATGGCAATATAGCCTAGTGTCAAGAATATAATAGTCATGATGTAGTCCTAGAAGTAGTACAATGTTTGATTTGTTACAAAATTATATAGTTTGCATATCATATATTTTGATTAGTCTTCAATTTGTCGTGTTATTAACAGTGATGTGAAATAAAATATTTTTATTCTGTGTACCTACAGTTAATACAAAACTAGAACCCAAATGTATACTAGTATTTGTACATTGTATACAATAAAGCATTGACATCAGCTGAATCGGTAAACTTGTACTATTGTACACTAAATATTGATATTTTATTGGTAAATTGATTTAAGTTAATATTCCTTATCTTTTTCGTTCTAGAATTGGTAAAATTATTGATGATTTTAGAAATGTAATGACATTTTATTTTGTATTTTTTTTATATAGTATATTGTGAATTATACACCGATACCTTTACTACCTAAGGCTAACAAACTATAGGAGTCAGAGTATATGTGATTATGATAAACCACTGAAGAAAATCATGTTATAAACACGACATGGTCACCAATACTCACCATCATGAAATAAATGTTTTACCGCTACTGCTAATACCACGAGTTAGTTTGGGAGTTTTTTCTGCCAGGCAAAGTACTGAAGTCCAAAGTCATTTGGTTGTGTCGGTAGTGTTTAGCAGTAGTAATATTACCAGTTGCATGGAGAAGACTGAAGGTGAACAAATGAGGTGGTGTTTCAGAACAGTGAAGGTGTTCCGCTTGGTGAGTGCCAACTCCATAGAGGAAGCCATGCTGCGTTGTGCCAACGCGAAACTGAAACTGGAGCAGGATGTCACAAGCCATGTTACAGGTTCGTTCATTTAGCATCAGCCTCAATGTTATAGCTAACTTGATCTTCATTTTAATTGTTTTCCTTTATGCGCCTCCTGGATTATTTCAGGTTATCAAATTTACCATAATTCACAACAATTGCCCAGAAAAACCTCCCACTCACTGTTTTGTCACATCGTTGTGAACTTTCCAAACATGCAGTTTTTTTTATTTAAATACAATAAATAAATAATAAATGTTTTACTTGAAATTCTGTAAGTAAAAATGTCTTATTACATTTTTCGTCATTCAACCACCCTGTTGTATTCCAATTGCAATCACGTGTTGCCATCTACCAAGTTACTAAATATATGTACATCAAACCCAGTGCAATGGTTTGTCGCAAATGTGCCTAGCGTCAAAAGTATTTGCACCAGTAAATGTACCAGATGAACTAAAAAGTGAAATGGCTATTCCAAGAAAATGACACAGAAAGCCACAAGAACATTCGTAAGCGTCACGTCTTCACTCATCTAATAGAACTAGCGTCATCCAGCCAATGGACGCTGGTATTACCAAGAACATGTTCCATTACTGGTACATACTAGCCACCAGGAGACTAGAGGCGTCAGAAGGAATCGCACCATTTTCTCAAGATGCGAGACTATTTTGGATGCCGCCATTGCTCTGAAGTAAGCATTGAACAAATTGAATCAGCTAACATTTCTAAACTGCAATAAAAAAGCAGGACTCGTTGAAAGTGTTGAACATCAAATCAGTGCCGCCGACGAAACAGCTGCTTCATTCAGAAACGTATGGAACAAGCTCTGTGAGATGCATACAGATGCTGTATATAAGACGGACAACTATGTTGGTGTGGACGACACAGCAGAAACTTTGGCTACTCTGAGTGACGAGCAGATCATTGAAACCGAACGACACCCCGACGCAGACGGTTTACTGAGCGATGATGAAGGCCACGAAGTCTCAGTGTCTGAACATAAGGTAACAAAATCAGTGACACACGGGCTGCTTTACGGACACTAAGGCACTACGGTTTGATGTTCGGCAACAAAATGTGAGGCTATTCTCATGAGACAATCGCAACAGACTTACGCAGAGCAAGATGACTGACATTTACAATCAATAATAATGCAGATGATACAACTATTTTTACTACTAATCTTTAAAAATATGTCCTAAAAATGTCAAATCGGCAATGACGTTAGAGATTCATGCTAAAATGAAGCACAGAACTGCTCTAGTACTGGGTCATGTTGTGTGTTGCTTGTGGACATCAACATATGTAGAATTACCGCAGTATCCAGTCATGTTCAAGCATTACTCGCAGGTACCCAAAGGGTTTCCAAGGGCCGAGGGCTGCCTTTGGTGTTAGCACTGGGATGTATCATCTTCGGTTAAGTCGGATTTTCACATAACTCGGATCAATCAAATCCAACTTAGGCGAGGTTTACTGTATTGCACATGGGAAATAAGTACAATATTGCATGTCTGATGCGTAATACAATTGTTTTAGAGACAATACCAATTGCTGTTGACCTGTCAATGGAAGTTTTTGTTGCTAAAAATCTGTAGTTTTTAAACTTTATTACAGATGGTGATGACACAAATCAAGCTGATGTGGCGTCCTTGCTCAAAGAAGTGTTGAAGTGTGATTGACGATGGCTGAAGGAATGGGATCATCACCCACCTAGGAGAGCTCTATCAGGGATGTTGACATGATCAATGTAAACGTAATTGTTTCTCTGAAGCCATTGATGTGCAATGAAGCGTATCATGATGACATTGCCAACTGAGAAACATTTACTATGAACAACTTGTGTTATCTGGTTCACTTGTCTTAGGGAAAATTTACATGTCCGGTTTATGATCACAATATTCCTCGAGTATTGAAAGTCTGCATGTGTCTGTTTAACATTCAGATTTTCACATGTTTACATGCAGTTGTTTTATGTACAGATAGTCTGATAATAAATATTTTCTACATTTAAATGTGGAAATGAAACCAGGACACAATAGCTTCATTCAGTGCTTTTTATCCAGAGAATCAACAAAACAAAAACAGTTATTAACATATAATAATACCATAAGCACTCTTTTGCCTTAAAGCACCTTAGGATAAGTCTAGATATTTAAATATTAATGTATGACCAGTGTATGTGATGCTGTTATACAGCTAAATATTTCTTCCAACATTTTGGTAAAAGACAGTATTGTGCCAATATCATGGTATTACATTATTATTATACAGTAGAACCTGTCTTGAGTGACCGCTTTCTTTATTCTGCTTGACCGACTTCAATGTTAACTGACCTGCCTTAAGCGAGCACCTGTCTCGAGAGACCACTGTTGTTGGACTAAAGGGATGGTTGCACTAGACAAGTTCTATTGTACTACTAAACCAAAATCTTCTGGCGACTTGACGCAATTCAGACCTGTATTGTGTTTAACCATGAATCATATTGCACAGGTTCAGCTGCTGTTGACACTAAACAGAGACGATCTGGAATGTTTCTTGTCTCGGCGTGTGAAACACTTGCCAACTAGTAGGTCACGCTCATTTGAAAACAATCGCCATTCGAAAGTTGACCTTCCTACGTTGTGCAGTGCAGTTCTAACCAGTTAACACAAATAGGATTAATCGCTATGACACGATACTCAGGGTCCAAGTGCAAGAAAAATCACCAGACATCCACTCTGTATTTCCAGTGTCTACTTGGGTGAGCCGTAAGTGAAGGCATCGGGACCACGCACTTTCAGGCCAGCTGGGATGTCACTGTAGACATGAGTATAGAGCGATGATAGAGAGACCTCCGCTTCAGTCTTGGCCTTTGCTGTTGCTGTGTCAATCTCCTTCTTCACTGAAACGTCGATTGCCTGAAAATCAAGTTGACCATGTTATGGTTAAACAGGAATTTTTCTACGACAGTCCACCGAATGCAAGATATTAAAACTGGTGTGGCAAATACAACTGAAACTCTTACAGTTAATTACAGCAAGACCCACAATAAATTACACCAACATTTGGAGTCGGTTTCATTATATAAATTCATATTACAAATTTTTAAAAGCTAAAAAGTTATAATATGTAAACAATATGAAAACAACACAGAATTCAGGATCGGTCATTTCAACTACAATTTCCCAAGTGTGGGACTATCTTGACCAGTGACTCCAACATGGACACACATCATGCGTGCCAAATAATGTGTATTGCAGTCACAACATTACATTTACCTTGACCTCTTCCGCAGTGACAAGTCCAGAGTTGATGATCTTTTCCTTGAAGCCTGTGATCGGGTCACGCTTCTTTCGCACATCCTGAATCTCCTCACGTGTTCGGTAACTGCACGGATTCACACACCAATGCAAACATAACGATCCAAGTATTCACAGACACGACAATATCATACTAGTATTACAATCAATATTACCAACTAACTATTTTGACAATAGAATGCAGTTGAAAAATGATGGTTAATTTCAACACACATCAAACAAACCAGGCCTTGAAGTTAACATTCTGAGCTAGGAACGCTGCGCTCCTAAAGTGAAATATTTAGGAGCAAAATATATTATTTTAAATGCAAAACTAAACATGTCATGGGATTTTATTGAACATTATTTTTATAGCAAATAATCAACACTATGTAACATTTGTCTGTAACAAATTCCAGATACGGACTTAGCCATGCATGCTACCTGATGACTGTTTTGGTATTTATATTTACAACCATAACAATTACATAATATTCTTTTTATTTTGACTATGTATATCCATACAGTAGTAGCACAAGGAGAATTATCCCCTATATATTTTGATGGGCATTATGTTCAATTTTGCATAGGCCGACACTATTTCACAGTTTAAACTTCAAACACAGGCAACTTCGAGCCCTGCAAACTAATGATATAAAAACTTGGTGGCAATATAATAAAATAGATGGCAAATGGAGATAATAACAAACCAGGTTTTTCTTCCTGTTGTTAAAAAAAAAATTATTATAAAAAAGCAACTTAATGTATAATGCAGTGTCCAGTCTTTTGGCCTACTTGAACACTACACGTCCTGGTAGACTTGTTCAACTGAACACCACTTCGACTTCTCAGTTACTGCGCTAAGACAATCTGAGAACCCACAAGACTTCCAGCAAAGACAAACACAACACACACCTTGTGCCAGGATCACTCATACTGTGACCACTGTATCGGTAGGTGACACACTCTAGTAGAATTGGTCCCTTGCCAGATCGACAGTAGTCGGCTGCGAAGCGTGTTGCCTCCCGCACACCCAACACATCCATGCCATCCACCTGCAAACACAATAGAAATAATGTTTTATTTGACTCGCAAAAACTGCACCTAAATGTGTAAATCCTTCAGCTGGAAAAGAAGCAGTTTTAGGTTGGCATTGTAACTATTTCAAAAGCACAACTGCCAAGAAGAGAATTATAATATATCTACAACAAAAGTTATGCCGCCATTCATTTGCAAACACGACGGAAGAACATAATGGAAGTAATGTCTCATAAAAACTAAATATAAATGTGTAATCTTTCAGTTGGAAAGAAACATTTTGCATTTTTAGGTTGGCATTGTAACTATTTCAAATGCATAAGTGCCAAGACAGAAATTCTAATCTATCCACAAAATACTGATATTGCACGTGACTCGACACAAATTGGACATTTCTATGTGTAATAATTGGTTAAATTTATATGATAATATCTAAATGAGTTAACTTGTAGAGCGCCATAAATCTAGACAAAAGTCCATTCAGAGGTGCTATAATTGATTAATACATGAAACTTAAAACTAGCTAGTAAATAAAATAAATTGCTAAAGCCATGATGCATAAGATTATGTGGTAAAAGGATATAACATTAATTAAAACATGACGTAATATGTGCACCATAAATAAGATAGTTAAATTATAATAAATTATTTAAAAACCCTATGTCATGTATGAGATCACAGACAACTAAACATGGAATGCTACACGGAAGAGGTGGGTTTTAAAAAGTCGCTTGAATGTGGCTAGTGCTGGCTTTTCTAGAAAACATGTCACCAACCCAGATGCCTGGAATGTAGTCTCCACGGGTGTAATAGTCCGAACTGGCCGATGACCGGTCAGCGCTTGTACCCATGCCATAGCCGTTGTTCTCTACTACAAAGATGACCGGCAGATCCCACAGCTTCGACAGGTTGAAGGATTCAAACAACTGGCCCTGGTTGGCCGCCCCATCACCATATAAGGTCACACACAGGTTGTCTTTGCCCTGGTACTTCATGGCAAATGCAATGCCTGCTCCAAGTGGGATCTGAAATCACAATGGAAAGATGATCAAACATTTGTGTTAGTTGTAAGGTTATCAACATAATTATGAATTAAATGTTATAAACAAGCTTTCTCAATGTGTTGGATAAACATGGAAAACAGTACAAAAAGTTATCAGAAAATATTTAATTTTCTTACACAAACAGCCCAAATATAATGCACTATCATCACAAGCGACGGTGGTAGTTGAACACTTTAATACATATTATATATATCCCTGCCACTGATGCCACGCTATTCAAGAAACCCCTGTCCATCCAGTGACCATGAAATTAATTTTAAAAAACAGGTCTAGTGATAAATCCACGTTTCAAGAAGTCGATATACCAAAGGGTACTGACACCAACATATTCAGCAGCACCACTTCCGTGCAGTGTGACGTCATGCACTTGATCCCCATAATGCCTCTGAACCAACATAGTTCCCACAACGCAGACAGACATACCTGAGCTCCCACAATGCCGTTTCCACCAAAAAAGTTATCTGCATACGTGTGCATAGATCCACCTTTCCCTCCAGAACAACCAGCCTTCTTGCCTACAAAGCAAATGTTGGAAAAGTTTAATGTTATCTAAGCAAATTAGTGAGCAGTGAAGTAGTGGGTTAATACTATGTAGATATGGATCCACTAATAATAGGGTGGTGGTGGTGGATATCTGCCTGTGATGGCTACACTCCAGCATTAGTGTGAGGGGTACAGCATTACGCAATGTTCTTCTGGTTGTACAAATATATTGGATGATGTAATGCAAGGGCATTGCTGAAGTCATGCAACTACAGAGGTACTACGTCCATCTCTGGATAAAATACAAAAAAATCAGGACAGACTACAGTGACACTGGCATATATTATATAATAAACAAATTTATTTGGTTTAACATCACTTTTGAAAACTTTCTTGTCTCATAACTTTCAGTTTACAGTCAAATTATTGGATGGTGTTTGTGCAGACAATCTTACTAGAAACACAAACACGTTCATAAAAAACTATTGCTCAAGTGCACAGTTGAAATGTTGGCGAGCATATCAATGGTTGTGGCAGTAATGAACTCATGGAGTGACGCCTCTACCGCAGTGTGTTTAACAACTTGCTTATATTGTATCCACTAGCGATCTGCGACAGAACTAGGAGTCTGACACAATACTCAAATATTATAGAGATCAGTGTTCCACAGATAAGCGCTCACTGCCTAGGTCCTAGCGTTTGTATCATCGTTGATCGCAAAGGGAAATCTACGTCAATAGAAAGAAGTGGATAGTAGAATGGTTGAACAGCATTGTATAATCACAGGAAATGGCATTTCAAGCCGAGCAGATGTTAAATAAAACTACTAAATGACAGTGACAGTTGTGATGGTTGTTTGTATTTACAGCATACAGACGGCTAAAAATTCTTAGTGGATTTCACATTGGAAGACCAACCGCCTCTTAATGAAAACATTGCCTGTGTATTACAAGTTAGACATCATGAAATTATTCATGGTGTAACTACAACATCTACATGTTCTTTTACGTTACACTGTAGGTTACACTTTTCGTTTTAGTAAATACAAGACTCTGTACAGGACCGTTTTAGCCTTCTCACGAAGAATATCATAAACACAAAAATGCTCTATTATGGGATTTATGCCTAGTTTGTTGATGTCGCCACTGCGTGAAACTACACACCTGTGAGTTCTGCCAACACTCCGAGTGGGGAAACCCCACGCAGATATGTCCAACCATGGGCACGGTATGACGTGATAATGGCATCATCAGACTTCAAAGCATTATTTATGCCAACAGCGCATGCCTCCTGTAATCAGAGGAGATGTATGGTCAGTCAAACTTGCATTAAAGCATCAGCAGTCAGCAGTATGTTGATAATATATATGGTTGTGAGTGGATTATGCCAAATCTAATTGAGAAACTGTTTTAGTCACAAAGTAACTTATCATTGTTGAAACATCAAGAATCGATTCTATGGAAGCCGTTTGCATGCACTACTTTTCCAAAATGGTTTTGTCTAAAAAATTGTATTACTATTGCCAAAGGTGGTCTCATCACTTCACAGTCTAGAAATTGCAATGCATTTTGTGTTAGTTCAAACAACCATGGTGCCACCCACCCCTACCAATATATGGTGTGGTAGGCCCTACTTTTAGTAGTAGTTTTGCGTGATCAAAGATGGCTGCCACAGCTACCTGATTCAACTGACGTGACATGGTTGCGAACACATTACCTACCACATTTCTTGGTTCTGAATAGCACCAACGAATACACGTTCCAGTAACAGTTCCACTCGATAGGTGGCACCACTGTAGTGATTTATTCCCATTTGGTGATGACCAAACCACCACCCACCCTTACGTAATGTTTTGTATTTTGGGGACTTTGCGAACTGATGCGACCATTCCTTTTATGACGTTCATTTCAAATGTGGTGTTATGTTGTCACCACAGAACACCTGCAAACAAGAAATGAGGTAACTTGCCTGGCCTGAGTAGAGATGACAGAAGCCCCGGATGTGCTTCTCCTTGTACAGGTTGCCAGCAGCAGTCTCCAGGCGACGGATGGTCTGCATCTCACGGTAATACTTAAGAGCCTCATCATATGTCAGGTCTGCCGTAACGCTGGGACCATCATCCAACTTGTGAAGCTTGTAGGGCTAGAAGGTTTTTTATATTACAGTCATTACACATTGAAAACTGAGGCATCTGTTCTTGAAAATTGCATGCAGAAGTGTTTTTATGTTTTAGAGATATATTCATGCTAGCAGCAAGTAACAAATCTATTATTATTAGACTTTATCATGAAAGCTAGCTGAAATGTTAGCAGAATAAGACATATGTCATGCCTAATTTTGCTGGGTCTGTTAACTATTTATACAATTACAAAACCATTAGTTGAAGTAGATATAAATTCTACTACTTACAGTTTGGATATCGTAAGTCTGCTCTGAGCTGCTGTTCCGCACAGACAAGGCGCCAAGCAGCCCCTGGAACAAAACACAAAGCCTATATTAATAATAATTATATCACCCATTGAATGATAGTGCCACATATAAAACATTTCAATATTGGCAACAACAAATAAAGACTAAAATGAATGACTGCTTACAAATGGCATGCCATTTATAAATTAGAAATCTGGTCAGTCTCAATCAGTCATCATTACTCACCTGTAGAAATGAGAACCTGGCAGTTGTTGACACAGGCTTAGCCTGCTGTATCCAGGAAGAATGTAAAATCCCATGTGTCTGCACCAAGGGCAAGGAAACCGGAGTTTAGCATAGGCCATCTTGTTTTGGAGTTATAATACAAGTGGATTTGAGGAACATTCAATGATTCCGTTGTTAAACAGTGAGTTGACAGTACAATTAGTTTTATTACTGTGATTAGTCACCCGTAGATGTACTGAGAATTTCCCTTACTAGTTGAAGTCAAAGGTCTCTGAGTGGCAATCTTGTTAAATCTTGTTTAGTCGATCTTGATACCAGAGTAATAACCTGATATAAATTCTAGACAACACAACCTGTTTGGATATCGTTATGTTAATAACCCGATATACATTCTAGACAACACAACCTGTTTGGATATCGTTATGTTACTATATACTCACTGAAAGCTAACGTCAAAATACAATTTCATTGTCAATCATTGTCAAGTAATGTATTCATATTTTGCAGCATTTAGAAAAGCTCTTCAAATTCAATCAGTGCCCCTTGACTGCGCCTGCGGATCCAATTTCCGCGCTGTCATTGTGTCTTGACTTTGCTGGCTGGACGTCATCATCATCCTTTTGGCGGCCACAATCATTTTGGCTCTGGCTGATGATTATTCTGCCGCACGACGTGGCTGTGTACTCTCGTGGGCACAAAGATCAGGTTACGCAGGTGTATGTTCAGATGTCTGTTTAATTTAACAACAACGCAATGTGCTCAGTTAATTTACTATTATCACGCAAGAACACGGTTTATGTATATTTTATTTGTAAACACTTCCACATCCCGTGATGCATCGCATATTCATTCGGGTTCGTGTACCGAATGCGCACCACACAATTGCTTACCTTTCGTGCCGCAGATGCGGTCCTAAAGAACACCACTGACACTCTTGAAAGCATCCTATTCGTATGTGTTTGTAATCGTTGTCTTGCTATAAGAGAAGTTTCACCAGGACGTTTGACGTAGGCCTACAAGTCGTCTTGTCTCGAGCGACGTTGCTGGCAACCTTGACTCGGTGAAGAGTAGCCTCATTACCTTGACCTCTACTAACCGGCGTTTCCGTTCGGTATATCGGTGTCTGGTTGTCACATTACGCGTGTGGTGTATTTTACCACACCGTGACTGATGTTCACCAAATAAATGTGTTTCTATGGTAACGAAGCATTAAAAACAACTTTGAAGTATTTTCTGCTATTCAAATGCCAACTAAGCAAATGTTCAGCACTCTAAACGTATTATAGCATCTGTATGTAGAAAATGTAACGTACTCGTCACAATTATTACAAATTAAGATATTTAAATTCGATATCATACATTTAAATGTTAATTAATATTACAATGTAAAATTATTTTGGTTAATGCTAAAGAAATAATTCAGGCGATGCCTACAGGAAAAGCTCCTGGTTATGACTGTATAAATAATGAACATTTTAAGAATGCTATTGAAAAACTGCATGTTTATATGTCACTGCTATTCAGCAGCTTAATTGTTAATTCATGGGTGTTTACCTGATGCTATGATGGTCGGTCACAATAATAGCTCCAATAATTAAAAACAAAGCTGGTGATTTGTCTGATAACAATAACTATAGACCTATTGCTCTTGCAACAATTGCCAATTTGGATTTAAAAAGCATCACTCAACTGAGATGCTCATATTTCTATTAAAAGAACTTTTTCGACACTACATAGTGAATGGCTCTTCTATGTATGTCACTATGCTGGATGCCTCCAAGGCCTTCAACAAAGTGAACTATAGCAAGCTATTCACTAAACTAATTGACCGTGGCTGTCCTGCTTACATTGTGCGCATTCTGTATCACTGGTACAGTACCCAGAAATTCACTGTCAGAGCTTTTCTAGATTTTTTACTGTCTCAAATGGTGTTAAACAAGGTGGAATCCTTTCTCCCCCACCTTTTTAATGTGTACATGGATGACTTAAGTGTAAATCTTAACAAATTACTAATCGGATGTCTTTATGCAGGCACCATAATGAACCATTTGATGTATGCAGATGATCTTTGTATTTTTTTCACCTAGTGTTTCTGGGTTGAGAAAACTAACAGATTGTTGTGCCAAGTATGGCGAAATGTTTGACATAACATATAATGCCAACAAATCATATTGTATGGTTATTGACAACAAACCTCAGGACATGAAAAAAATAGTCATCCTGTCACTCTCAATAATCGTGCGTTACCTCACTGTTAAATGTAAATATCTGGGTCATATAATTATCAATAATCTTACTGACGATGACGACATTGCCAGACAGAAAAGATCCCTATATGCTCAGGTCAACGTCTTAGCGCAAAAATTTCGCCTTTGCAGCTCTACCATTAAAACTTACCTATTTCTCTCTTACTGTGGTGCTATGTACACCTCAAGTCTTTGGTGTAAATAAAAAAAACAGAGTTTGAAAGATATTACTGTTGCCTATAACAACAGTTTTCGAATTTTACACAATTTGTCATCACGCTGTAGTGCAAGTTTTATGTTTGCTACAAACTATGTTCAATCTTTTAATGAACGTATGCGTTCATCCATATATAGCTTATTATGTCGTCTTGAACGGTCTGAAAATCCACTTTTTGTTAATTATTTTTATACTGATATACATTTTAGAAGCCTATGTTTAAATATTGGACTACCCAACTGTATACTTAAAGTTGAACGCACATTTTATATATATATATCTTATTAACCATCTATTTTTATTTCATGTGCATCTATATCTTTGTATTTTAGTTATTTATAACTTTTTTATATATATTTGTATTGTATGTATATATGGACTTGTCTGAAATAAAACATTATTAATACTATATTTTACACTCATGCAGCCTGACTCAGTGTCAAAAGACACAGTTTACCACTTTTATTTTACGAACATCACCACATGATTTTTGTGATAGCAACATACGAGTAGGCACGAATCGGCTGATGCAGGTTCATGCATGGCAACCAGAATTATAGAACCGTCAGTCATGCATGACCGTGACACTCCATGCAGTAGGTCTGCTGATGGCAATAATCCCAATCTTGGTTAGTTTTATTAGGTTTTTCGTGAGCCTCAAGGATGGGTTTAGTTGGAAATTCCAAGAGGACATTGTATCAGCTATAGCAGTTGTAATATTGCTATCAAAGAGATGTGCGTAACATGAAAATGATAATATAGTCAGACGTACCTGCCTACCCCAAAAACTTCCTGTCAGTAATCCATCTTCCCATTTACACTGTTTTCAGGAATATAGGCTTCCTGTCAGTAATTCAGAACTGTGTCAGATATTGGTCGCCGGGGGGGGGGGGGGGGGGGAGTTAGCGAAGGGTCAAAACCATTAGTTACGCTGTCACCAACATCACCTACACTCTAGCCTACTCAACTATAGAATGATAAATGATAGACGGGGGGGGGGGGGGGGGGGGGGGGGGTGTAGCGACAGGTCAAAACCATTAGTTACGCTGTCACCAACATCATCCTACTCAACTCTAGAATGATAAATGATAGACGGAGAAGGGGGGGGGGGGGTAGCGACAGATCAAAACCATTATACTTACGCTGTCACCAACATCAGCCAACACTTTATCTAACCTACTCAACTCTAGAATGATAAATGATAGACAGGCGGGGTGGGGTAGCGACCGACCAAAACCATTACATCATACTGTCATCGACATCGCCTACACTCCACACAGCCACCGTCTCTTCCCATCGACATCTGCGGTTGCAACGACAGCACTTCCGCCAACATAAGGAACCTTGGAGTTCGACTCCACGATGTTGATGGCCGCACACATTAGCCGTACAACTATGTGGCATAGCGCGAATATGATCATCTCTCCCGTTTTCAGCGTGCAAGTCGCTTGTACACGCGCTCGTCACGTCGCGACTCGACTTCGGAAACGCGGCCCTGTACGGCATTACTGGAACCTTGTTGCACCGACTAGAGATGGACCAGCGATCAATTGCGCGTGTTGTCCTCTGCTTACGTCGGTGTGACCAACACAGCATGACGCCGGCACTACGAAAGCTGCATTGGCTACCTGTGGCGCAGCGAATTCAATTTAAACAGTTGACCTTGATATAAACACTCCACAGTACCTTGTTGACCGTATATCTGCATATATAATAATATTTAATTTTGTTGAGCGCCACATCCAAAATTGTTCACAGCGCTTTACAACAATATACAATTGTATGTTAAAAATAATGCATTTGAATAAAACAATAGTTGTTATATCATAGATAAAAATGAACTAATCATAATTGTAATTAAATATAGTCGAAGTAGAAAAGGAATGTGATGTAAAATATTATAAAATAATATAGTTAAGATCATATTATTTGTTTATAAATAAACTAAAATTAATGTAAACATCAATAAATTAGGCTAAAATGTATACGAAAAGTGAATAAATAGATAAATAAATAAATAAACAAACGTTAAACATCAATCAGCTATGGTAAAACCGTATTGGTAAGGGTTAGAGCTACATATACGCTGCAGTGAACAAGTGAGTCTTCAAGACAGATTTAAATTATTCCAGTGATGTTTTGCTTGTAACACTTGACGGCAGAGCGTTCCAGACTGCTGCCGCTGCGTGAGCAAATGTACAGCCACCGGCTCTGCTGCGTGTTCTCGGAACAACTAATGAGTTCGAGTCAGCAGACCGAAGACGTCTGGCTGGCATGTAGACACGCACGAGTTTCTGCATGTAGACAGGTGAGGGGTCATCGTGCAGCGCCTTGTACGTAAGAACAGCGATCTTGAATGCAATGCGCTGTTGAATAGGTAGTGTAGTTCGCGAAGAATAGGGATCGCACTTTCACAACGAGGTACCGAACAGTAGAGTTGCAGTAGTCCAAACGGGATGTAATCATGGCATTGACTAATGACTACCCGTTCCGCTGTCGGCTGAGTGGGGTAACGGTGAATCAACCCGATGTTGCGCAGGTGCAGCGAGCAAGTGCTGATAGTACGTGACACTTGCGTAATCATATCCAGGTGTCTATCAAGGTGGACGCCGATATTTCTAACATGATCAGTTGCACCGATTTAATTTGTCCCGACGCGCACACGAAGCCCACTTACAATGGCAGAAGCAGGTTTGGGGACAACCGGTAGAATTTCAGTTTTCGTGTAATTCACGCACGGCAGTCACCAGAGAAGATGCATCCAGGTCGAAGTGACAGAACAGTTGTAGATCATCGGCGTAGTGGTGATATCTTAAGTCGTGTTTGTGAATGATATCACCGATCGGCTGCACGTATAGCGAAAATAATAGTGGTCCCAACACTGACCCTTGCGGCACCCCCGTTAACAAAGTCGTCTCGCTGGATAACACGCGGTCGATGACGACACTCTACTTGCGATTACTTAGGTAAGATTCCAACCAATGGAGAACCACTCCGGTGATGCCGTAGCGTCGTTGTAAGCGATCCAGTAGTATTGCATGATCTACCGTGTCAAATGCGGCGCTTAGATCGATGAGTACGACGATTGTACCTTGTCTACGGTCTAGCGCGGTCCTGATCTCGTTGACTACCCACAGTAGGGCTGTCTCGGTCGAGTGGTTTCGCTTGTATGCGGACTTAAATGTGTCCGTAAGTGATTCATTGGCTAGGTGAATGTTCAATCGGTTGCCCACAATCTTTTCAATCACTTTCGAAAGTTGGGACAGATTGCTAACTGGGCGGTAGTTACTTAAGGTATTCTTACACAGTGACGGCTTCTTCAGAAGAGGATGCACAAGTGCTCGCTTTAGTTCACCCGGCATTGTTCCTTCTGCTAAACACGCATTTGTTATATCGGCAACAATGATCGCAAGTGCGTCAGTGTTCTGTTTTATGTGATCGGATGGTAACCGATCAAGTGTGCAAGACGTACACAATCTAGCGATGATAGCCGTTATTTCACGTGTTGTTGTAGGTATAAATATTCCCTGTCGTACTCTTCGCTCGGCCGACTAGTTTCTTATGGTTGTTCCTAGAGTTAACCTGGAACGGTGCGGCCGACGCATATTTTCAAGTGCAGGTCCCACCCTCTGGAACTCTCTTCCACTAGAGCTAAGAAGCCAACGTGATTCTGGACGTTTTAGGTGAGACATGAAAACCTTTCTCTTTAATCAGGCTTTTTTGTAATTTATTGTCCTTTTAAATACATGCATATATACAACTTAATGTTATATTATGGCCTACATATTAAAATAAATGTGTAGTTGTGTTAGCATATGTAACGTAATATTATAACGACTACGTAGTGTATTCTTACATCATGTTTTAGTTTGCAAACACCCCTGAATCTGCTTTGTAGAGATTTGAAGTCGAGATGGTGTTCGATTGAACAGGTCTGCCAGGGAGTTAAGTGTAAAACGCTTTGAGCAGTCATTATGACTGGATAATGCACTATATAATAACTTACCTTTTACTGACTTTGTCACCACGTAACAAGCCCTAGGGTTAGGGCAAGAAAAACATCACCACAACCAAATACCAGTGGTCAAGTGGAAACCACACCTCTACTGAGTACCAGTGGTCAAGTGGAAACCACATCTCAACACGATGTAACAATCTTGATTACTGACGTTTATCAATCATGATTACTACATTTACAAGTAGCGTCTTGTTGTTTTATATCTTAACTTCTATAGTCAAGAGTAAAGGTTAAAACATACCTCAGAATGCACCATTTTAAAACTAGTTATAAAAAAAATCCGGGGAGCTGTCCCCGGACTCCCCTAGCAACGCTTCGCGTCTGCGGCACTCGCGTAGCCCATCCATACCACAACGCCCACCGTTTTATCCAGGGGGGCACTGTAACATATTAACCATTAACGTGCATTCAACTGTACACACATGTATGTTTGTGCATACACATTCACTGATTAATACTACTGACAACGCGCGCTCACACGGACACAAGAAAAACAGCGTGTGACGACAAACAAAAAAATACAGCGTACATGCGCTGATAAGCAAGAAGCTTACATGATAAGAAGATATACTGCAAAAGAAGGTAGCATAAAAAATAGGGACCATGTAAGTTCTCATAAAAAACAAAGCGTGGCATCCAAAATACTTAGCCCCAAATCAGTTACCAACGGTTCTAGTAAATTGATAATAAGGTAACTTCGTTTGACCCCCAAACCTTGGAAACCCAGGTAAAAGGTGCACCAAAACAAAAGGGTTGGTCAAACTCAAAATCGATAAGTAGTAATAAAGTTAACATATCTGATGGGTACACCAGGGAGTTAAGGTGGGTAAGCACGGTTGTTAATGTAAGTTTTCAAATGACGACGGAATCGCATAATGTTTTCAGGTGATCTAACACTAAGACAGAACGGAGCAATTTTAGAAACAGAAAGTAAATCAGAATTAGACTATCAAAGTTGGATAGGCTTTCTTACAATAGGCCTAGTAAGCAATACCTTTATTATAAATATGCTAGTTGCGTGCCTAAAAGTGTCACATATACAATTATTAATTTGCCAAAACAACTAATAAAAACAATATCAAGAAAACCCTCATAACCTGAAATTGCGGACTATGTTTGGCACGGCAACACACTTAATTTAATCCATGTCATTGTGGTCCGACTCCAAGGGCCGTGACAAGGTGTTCATTGTCACTGCGCCCTCGCACGCGTTCGCATTACGGCAAATGTCTATTTCTGGCACGGGATTACTCTCGTTTCAGCCCGTCGCACCGGCGTAGCAATTTTAAAACACTCATCCTGGAAAACACTATGGCAAGTGACGTCTATGCATAGTTGAAAACACTAGTGTTTTCAAATTAATTTAAAAACAGTCACCTGCCCAAATTCAAAACACTACGGTTAAGTTAAAAAAAACTCACCTATCAATTTCTAAACACTCTGCTCCTTAAACGTATATTTACACTAAAAGATTCTAGAAACGCAAACCCTGTCATAGCCAACAACATAGGCAGATCCTGAGGACACGTGCCCCTAGAATTTGGCCGCGCTGTCCCAGTGCTAGAGTAGCGTGCCCCTAGACCCTTTGAATGTGCCCCCGTTTAACTCTAACATTAGGTGAGTCTCAATCATTCAAAATGTATCATGTACATTTAGAACTTGGAGGTTTTTGGAGAGCTTCCGCAATTAATTAATTCCTCTTAATTTCAAAACACTGGAAGTTCTGATTGTCTTTTTAAATTGTACGAGTGTTTTCAAATTAATTCAAAACACTCCAGGCAGTGTTTTTAAATTAGGTAGTTTTTTTAATTCCTGTGTTTTACTGCTACAGTAAAACAGTTGGTGTCCCGATCCTGCTCTCTGTCCTCCTCATCATTATCACTCATTCACGGACACTGTTATCTGTGACACTTTCAGTTTCAGACTCGGTCACAATCTGTGCCAAATTGGCAAAAAGTACGATGCACCGAGACCGAGTCTGAGCCGGAGGCTGAGGGAAGCCACACCGACCAAGCTGAGCCTGAGCCGAGAATGGAGTGAGGGCTGAAGACGAAGGGCAGGACGGCAGGAAGAACGCGCCATGCTCCCAATTAAACAAGGTTGCCATATAAACTAACTTACAAGTTCAAACTAAGAAAGGCAAAAGCAACCTCGCCAAAAAAAGCACAGCCATTGCCTTGGCATAGGCCATAGCCAGGCAAGCCCATCCAGTGACTCCACTCCGTTTCCAGATCCAGATTTGCATTTGGACATAGAAACTTTTGGCTTATCAATTCATATTACCCTTTGGGGTCCTGGTGTGCCTCTTACGCATGCAGCTAGTATTCTTGAAAGCATCCTTCTGTGTGCCAAGGTTACCGTTTATCAGGATGTTTTAGTTCTAGAATTTAAAAGAACCCTGACACACAAGCGCCTGTTGTCGTTAGCGCCAATATCAAATGTGTCGTGCAATATTATATCCGCCGTAAAATAAAATGATTCAATGTTTTCAGTTATGTATGTTATTTTATTATCAATGCAATAATATAGTAATGTACTGATAATCAGGACGGTAGTTACGAATGTGTTTTCAAAATGAATAATAATTATTTTGCAATCAAAACAAAACTTAAATTATCCGTCATTTAATATTCATTTTGGACAAATATTCGTGGTCCTAAAGCTCCCAGCACAGCACAGTCGGGCGACTGCAGATTTTTCGTCGCGGTTAAATTTGTCGGGACATCGGCTCGCAGCACACTAGCTGATATTTTGAAGCCGATATTTTGTCGTGACAAGCTTCTTCCTTCTCCTTCTTCCAATACACGCCTAGCCTGAACATGCTGAGGATACAGCCTCAGGCGGTGCCGTGGCATGGCAGGCGAACAGGAAATTTTTGTTTTGTTTTTAGAGTGCAATATATAAGAACACAAATTATTGTGTGAATAAACATAAATACGTGCAGAAGAACTTGTTAACGTCTAAAACATGGGGTAGTGCAAAGTCTGGATGTTGCTATTAAACGCACCCAGGCTGTTTTGATTTACAATATACTGAGGCTGAGGGAGGGAATTCCAAAGTCGAATGGTACTGGGGAAAAAAGAATACAAGTGGTAGTTGCATCTGGAGTGAGGGATAAGGTAAGATAAGGAATGTTGTTTTCTAGTGACTATGTTTATAGGAATAAGGTATTGGTTTGCTGGTATACCCACTAGGCCATTTGGATGATTTGCTATCTTGTACATCATACATAATTTTGCATCAGTTCTTCTGTCTGATAGGGATCTCCATCCTAATGTCTGGAGCATGTCTGTTACACTGGAGGTATTGTGGTGGCGATATAAGACATGACGGGCTGCACGGCGTTGAATCATTTCTAGTTTGTTTATTTGTGTAAGGGCATAGGGATCCCAGACAGTACAGCTGTTCTCCACGATGGGTCTGACAAAGGTGAAGTAGGCCTGAGTTTTTATTTGAATTGATGGGACTTTGAGATTTCTGCGGAGGAAGCCTAGTGATCTATTTGCTTTTAGACAAATGTTATTTATGTGGGCATTCCACCGGAGATCTGAGGTTATGGTTACACCAAGATATTTTACCTGTGAAACAGTTTCTAGTGTTTGACCATGAAGCATGTATTGATTGTTAATGACAGTTGTGTTTCTTGTTACAGGTATGACATGGCATTGTTGAAGATTGAATTCCATGTTACAGGTTATGGCCCATTTTCCAAGTTTGTGAAGATCTTCCTGGAGCACAGCTGTATTTGTCGTTG
Source organism: Escarpia spicata (assembly GCA_963995525.1). Classification (NCBI taxonomy): domain Eukaryota; kingdom Metazoa; phylum Annelida; class Polychaeta; order Sabellida; family Siboglinidae; genus Escarpia; species Escarpia spicata. Next base: position 41,381,015 of record OZ023218.1, read on the forward strand.
GCTTAAGGGCTATATACATTATGGTGTTATCAGCAAAAAGTCTAACTGTAGATGTAATATTGTCTGGGATGTCATTTATATAAAAGAGGAATAGACAAGGGCCAAGTACAGAGCCTTGTGGTACTCCTGGTGTTACGGGTACCTCAGAGGAGGCCTCTCCCTCTATTATGACTCTTTGAGTTCTGTCTGTTAAAAATGATCGAATCCAGGAATTTGTTTTGCCTTGGATGCCATAATGATGTAGTTTGTAAGCCTAAGCCTGCTAAGGTGCGTGACATTAGGCGGTTCAACTGAATCTTGACATATTGTGCTCAAATATTTACAAAGTGAATGAATTGAATTTGCAGTACGAAGACACAGATCATATGCTGTTGTCACCTCACTGACACTGTCCTCACTGTTGGCAGTTGCAGTGTTGCCCTGTCGTGTTGGCGTTGTTAACAGTATTAATAATAATAGTAATATCCACTTCAGTCTTCACTCTTCAATTTTCCTGCCAGGGTCTCGCTTTCACGACTCTTGCTATAGTATAGGCTATAGTCAGTAGATCAGACATAGTAAAGCCTAAAGATATTAATGGCATTCCCATGCAGTGCCTTTTCTATAGTCCACTGGCACTGCCCGGACTCCACCATTTCGCATCGACAATCGCCGATCTTGTCGGAATTTGCAGCATACTAGCAGACAAGTGAAGATTATTTGTCAGACGTCGAGAAATCGGCTAGTGTGCTGCGGGCTTTAGGATATAGCAAAGAAAACAAAATAAACGCATTCGATACTTAATGCCTGCGCAAGATAGTGAGTATACTCTGCTGGAGCTAGCCGCACCATATAACAAAAAGGAAGTCCGTAAATGGCGTATAGCGGTAACTCGATCATGATAACCTCTGGCATAGTTAACTATTTGCAGAAAACGAATATAGCAAGAGCTGTCGGGGTAGTTCGGAAAAGTCACGAAGATCCCACCTATTAGGCCTGCCCAACAAGCAGTGTGGTGGATCGACACCATCTGGTCAGAGAAAGAATAAAGGACGGTCGAGATAGCTCGGCTACCAGTGCATCTGTACCAAGCCCAAGGGCTTGTCTGGCACTCACTGCGAACTTGTCAGAGAGAAATGTTTCCCAGGTCTGTATTTTAGAGTTTAGTTCTAGACCACACAGCAGTGTTCTATTAACTTGTCTGTGTATATGTTGTGGCTGCAAGAATGTCATACGAGGCCTTGTTCAACTAGTTAACCTTGTTCAAAACACTATTGATATGCTGATTTTTAGATGCTGGCACTGACAGTTATCACTGCCTAGTATATGCATCGCATCTTAAGTAATAATAATAACATTTATTTCTTTATACAAATAAATACCATGTTTAGCTGCATAAAATACAACATTGGTCAAAACATTTGGATAGGATACAGAATGTAAATATACATATGTAAAGAAAATAGGACACGTTTCATTCATTGGTCAGATAATCTTAAATACATAGCAAATGAACTTAACAGGAATAAATTATTGTCTTTATAAATGACATTGGCGTAGTTGATTACTTACCCTATGCATGCTTCAGGTGCATGTAGAGAGAAGGGTAAATGCTACAACCTGCCCTGGAACCGTGGCTGCAGGTGTGCCTGTCCAGTTGGAAGGGCTGGTGACAGCCTGACAGGTGTTAAAAAGGTAAGTCACTCTCTGTTTTATATCACTTCACAATGAAGGAGAAGAGCTCCCTCTTCTCCTACTTCTTAAGTGAAAGGTAAAGGTAAATTCTTATATAGTTCAGTATCCAGCCCTTAGGACTGCTTAAAGCAGTTTACACTGTCTCTCTGGCAGACCTGTTTAAATAAAATCTCAATCGAGAGAACCCGATTTAGAGTCCTTTGCTGCCGCGTCGAACATTGAGCAAGTTTTTTCACTCTACGTTGCTAAAGTTCATTAAGATGTATGGCTACCTGAAATAGACAGTGGTGGATATTTGAATATATGAATAGTCTTTGTGCATTAATTGCAGCAAGGCTGAATGCTTCCCAGAGAAGTCAAAATGGTGTTCGATTGAACAGGTCTGCAGGGGAGTGAAGTATAAAAGTGCTTTGAATGTATGTATATGTATTATATATATATGTGTGTGTGTGTGTGTGTGTGTGTGTGTGTGTGTGTGTGTGTGTGTGTGTGTGTGTGTGTGTGTGTGTGTGTGTGTGTGTGGCCACGCAAGAGAAGAACTCCACCTTGGTACTCCGAGGAACTACATGCAATGTGAAAGTTGCATCGCCAAAATTAAAACTCTTGCATGCATCATGATTAGACATACATAGACGAATATACGTGAATCATCGTAATGCTGTCAGCGCGAGGATACGGCAAGCCAAAATTCCGCATTACCAGAATCTCCGAGATGCCGATATATATATATATATATATATATATATATATATATATATATATATATATATATATATATATATATCAAGAATGGAATCTGGATCTGTGGATGATGTATCAAAGTAAGATAAGTTGGAATTGATTTCACTGGTCTGTGTTTTACAATGTGCTTGGTAGAGAATGTTACTGATTTGTTGTCGGATATTTCGCTGCTGATCACGGACACTTTGCTGATGATAGAGTCGGTTGCCCGTGAGGTGACAAGATCCAAAGTGTGACCAGCCTTGTGTGTTCAACAGTCAACATATTGATGTAGATCATGTATCTTTAGTAAATCCATGAACCGGGAGACCCAAGGTGCTAAACAAACATCAACATGCAGATTGAAATCTCCCGTGATGACGACTCTCCCAGCAGCAGAAGCCAGCTAGTTTGCAGTCAAGTCACTGAATTCGTCCAAGAACACTTGTATACGTAACGATGGTGGACGGTATATTGCAAGCACGGTCAGATGCTTACATCGCATTGTTAGATGCTCGAATGAAGAGTAGTCTATAGTGTTTGCCTGTATAAAAGACAGTATATATAACTCAGATACAATTTTCTACAATATCCATACAGTTTTAGATAACTCGAATGCCGCTTTTGTTTTAGATTACACAGACCCAGTTTTAGATAATTTGTACTGTCTTAGACATTGTCTAGTACATTAAGTATGCACAGTAGTGACTTAGACAGATGAGTATTTGTAAATAACATTTCACGTTCCGTTAGATATAGAGAGAGATAGTACCAATGTAGTGTAAATTAATGTACTAGCCGATACCCGTCAGTCTAAATATGTAGTCACAGTCAAACTGTATCTTGCATTACAATTTTGCAACTTGTAGTAACTCATATTTAATAGTGATATATTATATCGTTAGTTGGTTGCCACTGACCATTGTCAGACAACGCCACCTGTACAGAGAGTAAGTCTTGTGTTTGTCGATCGTGGGATAATGATCAACTGATTGCTGGAACGGTACTAAAATGCATCATAGCATCACTACGAACCCTTTGGTCCTCTGTATATTATATTTGTGGTGCATAGTGGCACAGTGGATAGAGCAACGGACCAAAGAGACTGACTCCCAATCGATAGGACGTCGCGGTTTTGCTTACATCACAATTGAATTTTGCAAGTGACCTCCGTCAACCTTTGCTTTGCCAACAATGTTGTTAATGGTTATACATACGTGAATTACATTACTATTGCTGCATGACATCTCATAAATCAAATATTCCTACATACAGTTGTCACTTTACAAACTTTGCCTCATGTTTTTACAATAAAGAAACACTTTTGTGACCAGAATTTCAATAAAATATTTGACGGAACCCACCATGAGTTTTCTGATGACTTGACGGAGGTTTTGTTATGCCACAGGTCACGTAATGGATATGTTAATTGTAGCGTGTCCGGCCAGTGTTGCCAAAGGGTTGACAGTGGTAATTGTTATGCTTCAGGCGGCGTGCCTAACCTGGACAGCATGACATTTGGCCAGCATGAGAATATGCTAGAGGAGAGTTGTATCAACAACCTGTACATCCAGGGCAAGGGACCCCTTGACCTCAACGCTGACGCCGTAGGGGTATGTCGTGGCGCCGTCACACACCTCATTGCGGCGGCCGTCCAGTTGCTACAGTGTATCTTCGGGCTACGTAGAACCAACAAACTCAAACTCCTACATTGTATACTGGACCACTCGGTTTCTGCCGTACGCAAGCATAATATGCAATTTTCACCAACAATTTTTGAAATCGTTCATCAACGTATCAATATTATTAATCAGAACCACTTATTTCATCAATGGCATGCAAACGAAGCGTCAAATAAGTTGTTTTTAGTGAAATATTTACAATATTCGTAAGACGATAATCACTTCACGCGCAAAACGGAAGCACTCGGTTTCTGCCTCATCGTGTTCAAAGTCATCACTGTGCGACAAATCGCAAAGCATTCACTGTATAAACACCATGGGCTGTTCGTTAACTTTCCTGTAGTGGTTAGGGTGAATAGTTGCTTACAATTTCGCCCGATAAATGTTAATATTACGGTTGTTTACATCACCGTCATCGATATGGAGCACTGTAGTCACGTGGTCTGTGTTCGCTATCAAAATATATGTCAAAAACCTGTTTGCCTCGTTTTAATTTCAGACAAATAACTTTGTTGCAAGTTTGTAGACGTCCTTTGCTCATTGTGTCCGATATATCTGACTAAAGATGCAGTTAATATGCGATCCACCTATATAATCATAATGAGGCAGAAACTCAGATAGGGCAGAAACCGAGTAGGTGACTATATATATATATATAAGTCTAAATTGTTCTTGTTTCTTTATGTTTTGGGGCCAGTGTAGCGGACAGTTTATCTTAAAGAAAATGTATTATTTTGTCACTTTTATTAGTTTTATTAACTAAAATGTAACCGAATACAATTATATATCTCGGCTGGTTGATACTTGATTTGAAACTTATTAACAGAACAAGGGTAAGAAGAACAAGAACAAGAAAGTGTATTCGGTTGGTTGATATTTGAAACAAAAGCACAGTTTTGTTGTCATCTGACTGGAAACTGCCTGTGATAAAAAGATATATTATATAATAATAAATCAAATCCGGGACTGCATGTTGCCCCGTTCACGGGTGTGTACAAGCATTGCAAAACTAACTAGCTTAAAATTTTAATTAGTCCAGGTAAATAATAATAACGATAGGCTATAAATCATGTTAAAACTGTAGAATGTTCCTCTGTGTAAATTATTTTAAATATAATATATATTTACAAATTAAACTGCATTCGTTAAAAGTAATATTAAATGTGTCAAATATAATAAACACTAACACCATTATTACTACAATGATAATAAATAATGAATACTACAATGATAATAAATAAGATAATATGTGTGTTAAAGTCCAATGTCAGTCATGTAAAACCCATTAAGTGGAGAGGAACAATGTCTTTAGTTGTTTCTTAAATTGAGGGAGATTGCCGTTGTTGCGTATGTTCATGGGAAGTTTGTTCCACAGAGTGGGGCCAGCACAAGCAAATGCACGGCAGCCGAAACGTTCTAAGTTCACTCTATGAACTTGCAAGAGTAACCCGCTTGCAGAGCATAGGGGACGGCGTGGTGTATATTGGTGTAATAGTGCCGCAAGGTACTCAGGCGTACCATCGTATAATGCCCTGTGCACAAGGAAGAGTATCCTAAACTCAATACGCCTTCTAACAAGCAACCAGTGTAATTTCCGCAGTATTGTCGTAATGGACTGCTGATCGCCCCGCCGAATCTGCATAACAATTCGAGCCACAGACCGCTGAACCAGTTCAAGACGGTGCAGTAGACGATCGTTTATTCGAAAAGCATCGCATTACCATAGTCAAGTCGCGATGTCACCAGTCCGTGGACCACACTCTTATATGACTGATAAAATTATGAAGTATCGGAAATCGTGAGAAGTGGCACACCAAATATTATGAAGGTGGGTGCCTATGCAACAGGAAGGAAGATGTTGGGGTATTGGTTGGTTGGTTCTGCTGGGTCTGATGCTGCAATAGGAAATGCTGAAGAGTAGATATTGACTTAGGCAGCAGAGCCAAGGCAACCAGATATAAACAAACGCTGAATTGTCAATGTTGCCAACATAATCTAGACATTATAAACTTGCGTGTAGCTACAGTGATACGAAATGTGTAGATCAGGTCTATGCGAAACAGGAGGTTAACTAATGTCTGAAAGAATTGTACCATTAGCCTGTAGATATGAATTATTTTTAATTTTACTTTATTTGTACTCATTTTCTAGCAGTAAAATGTTGTCCATGAATGTTGAAGGACACATTCACAAAGCAATCTTAATATGATGGAGAGATAAGGTAATTATGTGTAATCATACCACTAGATCATGCCAACAGAAATGACGGTCTAATAGAAAGTATTTATTGAGCGCAAACACCAAATATGCCAAATACTTATTGAAAAATTTTCCACACAGAAACAGAGTTGTAGGGGAAAGAAATCTTGTGATGTTTTTCATTAGAATGTGCAACATTTCACATGTCCCATGCCTGCTGTTGTAGTTTTGTGGAATTGGATGAACCAGGTGTGGTTTAATGATATATATGTTCAAAATAGAGCATTGTTGCCTTATAATTTAGATGCCAGTATGTTATAATGAAAATGTAAAAAGCATGTGGTAAAGAAACATTAGATTTTCGTACTAAATTATTTAAAGATTTATCGATATTCTCATCTAGCTATGGATATATCTGACCTGTCGAAAACTGGATGCTCATTGGTTCCAAGATGAACCCACTTTATGGTGTGTAGATCTACGTTTAGCTGTGTACTGTTGGGTTTTTCTCCATATTGGGGGTAATAAGCAAGGTTAACACGATTCAAGTATGTATACTATCAATAGTAACTAGTGTATTATTTATTTTTATATAAAGAAACACCATTTTTTTCAAGAAGAACATTATGTTATTCTCTAAGTTGAACTTGTTTGAAACATCTGATATTCAGTAACACTGTCTCTTGAAACTTGCATTTAAAAACTCAATGTGGCAATAACAGTACAGATTGTACTGACCACGTATTGCTGAATATAATACACCTTTATGGTAAACACACCAAGAACTGGCATTATGTTAATTAAGCAAAGAGCAAGCCGATTTGTATTTAAATCTACAAAAATGAAAACAAAAAACTACTTGCTCATTACCTCTGATCATGGAATAAAATAAAAGATAATTGCCTTTCTTAATACACATGTTTCTCTGAAAATTGTGTTGTCATACCGATTACCATTGCCTAGTATTATTCTGCATGTGTGTACATGGTCATATATGTGTTAATAAATGCGTTACGCAATTTTTATCTTGTTATGGCAGGTGTTCGTTTGATACAGTGAAACCCTGATAATCTAGAAACCGTAACATCAAGGTGTAATATACCTTGCAATATACATGATTAATTTCTTTCAAAATCCAGACAAATATATTAGTTATTAACGTACATACTGTATGGAGCATGTCAGTTCAAATTGCACATATAACAAAAGTACCTGGTAAAAACAGTTCGGTACTATCCAAAGTTTTGCAAATAACTACATTTAAAACTTGCAAAATTGACTATTGCATTGCAGCAGTACACATCCGAGTATTCCTTCACAAACACCCCAGAAGATATACAGTGTATATATATATCAGCAGTATAGCCTCTCATATTAGAGGACAGTTGCAGTTGTCGAACATTTGCATGCGGTCGCCTACTGACGTCTTCCTGTAGAACCCATGCAAGTTGACGCCTTTTCCCCAGCCATCTTTTTACTGCATAGCACATAGAAAACTTGCATCACACGTTGGTGTGCTATGATATATAAAAATGGGTGATGTTGGGGGGTGAAGTGTTGTATTCATGAACTCTAGGTTGAAATACTCCCTTTGTGATGGGTTTTCTCTGTGAATTTAAAACTCTGTTTATGTACAAATTCTTACATTTTCATCCAACTTGAGTTATTTGTCTTCCACCCTTGTTTCCATGATTGAGTCATTGTTTAACCTTCTAAAGTTTCTTCCTACATAGATGCCATTGCCATGTTACATGTGGCATGCTAATTTCCTGTGCTATTCCCAATAGTTGTTTAAGTGGAATTTACGTAGTTTAGGTGGAGTTATTGTAAACGGCTGAAGTTATTGAATGGAATAAGTGTGTGTGCACAACCAGTAGTGTATGGATACTGACAACCAGCAGGGATCGAACCTGCCACACACAACACCGAAACACTATTGTCATAAACAACACAGTTCAACAGTTTTTAAACAAACAAATGACATAGTATGTCTGCATTCACAACACAATACAGCATTCAGTCACAGATATATTGTTTTATAAGAGAGAATATCGTATGTTTGTATCATTTGACAGAAAAATAATACAATATATATTTGTTACAAAACTAACTGAGTAAACATATAAACACATTTTTGAGTATTAAGCTCCCAACTGCATATATCATTGCTTCTGTTATATTAATCCGCCGGCCTGCTCCTGTAACAGAAAAAAAATTTGCATTACATATTGGAAGAATTCAAATGTTATTTTCAATTGGCAGGCACCGTTGAAATAACAACTAATTCAAACATATTCCATACAACGAACTTGTGAAAGTAAATTACATTTGGGTGCTCTTCCGAAAATCACATTTAGATACGTGTACATTATATAAGGGGCCATCTAAAAAATAGGTCTGTGGGCAAGCGTGTCGAAGCGCTACATGAGTGTGGGAGTCTCTGCAGCAGTCTTACATAACGAATCGTAATATTTCAAAAGTTTATCCACAAAAAACATTTCAGTGGAAAACCAGCTACTGGTTCATACACTAGAAATATTAAAACCCCAGATATATCTCAAGAGCATTCCAACATAAAACCACCGCTACTATTATATCAACATTTAGAAGCACAACACAAAATGACGGGAACTCATAACCGCAATCTAGTACATGGATTATGTTAAATTGAAAAGGCTTGACGAGCAGTCACAGCAATCCCCCATTTAAGAAATTGTATTGGTGTTTGGACTCCAGTAATCCCCTTGAGCAATACGGTGAATCCTTGGGAGGAAATTTAGTGAGGGGATAGACACGTCACCAAAAGTGTGTATTTATGATGTGACGAGTGTATATGTAAAACTTACTACATGTATCACTATCTTTATTAAATATTTACAAACATGAACATGTGTTGTTTTTTTATTTAATAAGATTTGACAAAACTTGTATTTTACCTGTAAATAACGATTCGATGCAGCTATATATATATATGCTACAAATATAATAATGCTATAGATGTATCCACTTTCAGGTGTATATCTCAAGTTCATATATTACTATTCATTTATGACCTGGCTCAAAGTCCGTTTAACAGCGTCTGATTAAAATGTTGAATACGTGTTTTCAAGTTCCACACCAAGCACATTACATTCACTAGTGATGCACTTGTAGATGGTTAAGTCCACAAAACAGCGCTCACCCTTGTTCGTCATCACCCCATTCTGGGTGTTCCTGCATGACTGGCATAGCTTCAGAAATGACACCGTGTATATCAGTCAACTTTCTACATCCTCGGGAGAGGCATACTTAAGCAAACTTATCAGACCACCCTTTATGTTATCTGCTAAGGTAGTAGAACAATGTCGCATTGTGCAGGTGACTTATGAAAGAACCTGCATTGCCATCACCTTCCTCTCTTTCCCAGGATGGCGAAAAGTGCCCTCCTGGGAGAGAGAGAGAGAGAGGGGGAGAGAGAGAGAGAGAGAGAGAGAGAGAGAGAGAGAGAGAGAGAGAGAGAGAGAGAGAGAGAGAGAGAGAGAGAGAGAGAGAGAGAGAGAGAGAGAGAGAGAGAGAGAGAGAGAGAGAGAGAGAGAGAGAGAGAGAGAGAGAGAGAGAGAGAGAGAGAGAGAGAGAGAGAGAGAGAGAGAGAGAGAGAGAGAGAGAGAGAGAGAGAGAGAGAGAGAGAGGAGTTACAGAGAGGCTGAGACTGAATCAGAGATTGGTAGATAAACATACAGCTAGCAGGCAGGCGGACAGATGGACAGACATACATGTATCCAGGTAGATTGGCAAACAGGAGAGAGAAGAGATACAGAGAGGCAGAGACACAGACAATGGCAAAGACTGAGGCAGAGATGGGCAGATAAATATACAGCCAGCAGGCAAGCAGGCAGGCAGCATACATACAGACAGACAGGCAGGCATACCGACAAGCAGGCAGGCAGACAGACAGACAAACGGACAGGCACAGAGGCAGACAGTCAGAGAAACATACAAGCAGAGAAGCTGGGAGGCAGGCCGAAAGGCAGCCTGGCAGACAGATCGGCAGACAGGCAGGCAAGCAGATAGATAGGAGGACTGACGTACTGCCTAACAGACTTATAGACTGACATTCTAACAGACAAACACAGAGGACGGAGGAGGGAGAGAGAGATACGCTGAGAGAGGGAAGAGTTGGAGAAAGGGAGACGGGGTGAAAAACAGACATATAGAGACAGATAGGGGCAGGGAGACAGAGATACAGCGTGCTAGTTGCGACTACAACATCGCAACAATGCAATCAAGCAACCAACGCTATATTTCTAAGTTTCGTCGGCTGTTCTAATATTTCACGTGTTAAACCGCATGTAATAATACTTGTCTGAACTTGTACAAAGAGTCGGATAAACTTGTTTTAGCTAAGTACTTCTTTTAACTAGTAACTATCACATTATCAAAGTCAAACGTATGCACACGACATACGTATATATCGCAATAATTAATTAAAATGTTTGCTACATATGTAAATCGTCTGTAAACACAATTGAATACTATACAACACAACACTGCTACACTCGTCACACTATAGCCGGCATGTCCGAAGTGACAGTTAATGGGGCAACAAGAAATAATTGAAGTTACGCATTATTATAATAATATCACTATTATATATAACATATGAACATGGAAAAATAACTCACCAGGCCGTGTATATTGATACTCGTAATACGGAGCCGAGAGAACTGTACGTGTATCTTAGTGCACACGTCCATGATCCCAAGCAAACTGCGACTGGGTGTGGCTCCAGCTACCCCCCTGTCTGGCGACTGACATAACAATAGCCTATGCAACCGCTTGCACGAAAAAATTCCGCCAGGGTTACATAATATATTATACTTGTAGTGTTACAGATTGTTTGTGGGGTCGTACATGTCAACCTGCCCAAAACACGTACGGGTTATACGCCCACGAACATTATTATTTGTAAGTTTACAACTTCATATTTACTCCTTTCCAAACATTTGTTTGTTTGTTTTATTATGCCATTTTAATATACCAAAAAATCTCAGATGTCAGACATAGAAGAATCCGGTAATTTGGGCATGTGTGTCGTATACCAAACGAAAAACCCCTGAACGTAGCTTTCATACAAGCAAGTTAGATATGTAACTTAATTTTTACTTTAATAAAATATACCTAATGCATTCTAGCTGGTGAAGAACCATTTCTGCTAAAAGGATTTGGCATTGATAATTAATTGCCACATAAATAAAAGCCACAGTCGCTATGGCCAAGCTGACCAAAAGAGTACGGAGAAAACAATTAAGATGCTCACTGAGAACACCAAGATGACAGTCTACCAGGCCTGTGTGCTGAGCATCGGCCCACCTCTACTGCAGCGAATCGTAGACCACCTATACATGCGCCAGGAGTGCCACCTCAACACCTTCCACATGCGGTGCCTCAAACAAATTAAGCGCATCTTCAGTATTACCTGGCAGGACCGTGTCCCTTACAGCGACATACTGGACCGTGCTAGGATCCCCAGCATGTACTCACTGCAGAAACGTCTCCGCTGGCTGGGCCAGGCATGGGTGATGGCCGTTTGCTGAAAGTCATCCTCTATGGACAACTCTCCACTGAGCGAAACCAGTGGGACGCCCATGTAGCCCTCAAATTGAAGGGCGTCTGTAAGCGCGACCTGAAGGCCTGCAACATAAATTCTAAAGACTGGGAGGCAGCGGCAGACAATCACACTGCTTGGCGTCACACTGTATACAGAGGCATTGGATGTGATGACAGAAAGAGACACTAGCATGCAGCTGGGAAGAGCTCTAGGATGCGGCACAATTAATAAAGGTATATATATATATATATATATATAATATAACTGATTTAGTATTAAAAATAACAATTACCGGCCCACACATAAAAATACAAAAATACGATCATGTGGGATTCATTCCTGCGACCAAAATATTTGTGTTTTGGTGCATTGTCCATTTGGTCACAAAGGCAGCTGCATACAAACCTTCATAATAAGTGCAGTGGGATTTTCCAGAGAATCTCCTGCGTTACTCAGCAGTTTCATTATGTTTCACTAATGTGAATACACATATCATATATATATATATATATTCTTAGTCTTAAACAATTACGCTTTTGAAGTGTTTCGTCTACAATCTAACCCCTCCAATACATATACCATGGATGTTTCTTTTTGGCCACGAAATAACATTATTCACAATTAACAGAAAGTATTTTAGATGCCAAACAAATCAGAGATTGTCTTTCAACTCACCAACAATATGATCGCACTTCTTTTTGGCCACCAAATGAGTATATTCAGAGCTGAATATACAGTAGACGGCAGTCAAAGTATATATTATCTCCGCACAATCCAAGGGCGAACGCAGAACGTTACCGTTCCTGTGATCGGGCTACTTCACCGTCTTCTTCTAAAATGAGCAAGACAAACCCTACCATTTTATTTTTACTATTGGCATATGTGTCCACAAGATCGCGCATGTAGACCCGCCTTGCCTCGAGACGTAATTTCCACGCGTGCGTGTTGCCTCGAGACGTAATCTCCACGCACGCAGCACGCACGCACGCACGCACGCACGCACGCGCGTTCCCTCCAAACGTTTTCGCAACCAGTCAAGAAGGTTCTAGCTGAATACATAAATTATATTGTACGGTCCCATTGTGCCCCGATCTCTCGGTCGGCCTATATATATATATACATGTACCAGAGTAAAAATATACCATACGTATTTTCATTTCATTTAACATTTTCATAAAAATAGGAATACCATATATGCCTCGGTCTTGATATAGGAGTCAAGCCTTAATTTCACTGCTTAGTGAAACATTCTGTAGAATGGAAATAAATACGCACACACCGTGGCACAATTAATTATATCAGTAAGTGCACCCCCTCCGTTGTTAGAAGTGTAATTCACGGAGTGAGCCCCCGATAACTGTGACGTCGCCTTGTTTACATCTTGCCTGTTCGTTTTGGAGGGCACATGGCAGTGACTTTGACGGCTCGACTCTGGCCAGGGGGCGGAGGAGGTGCTGTTTTGAACAGGTTATGGCTAGGTTGTTCCAAAGCTACAAGACAAGGTATAACCAAACACTGCATTATAAATTGAAAACTCTCTCTCGCGTTTGGTATTCACCACAGCAAGATAAAATGATAACGTTGGTGGGCGATAATGAAAACATTTCCGGTTACACGTCCTTGATTAAGCATATTCGTTGCATTTTCAAGAAAGTATGCTTCCAGTTTGACTGCACGGTTGTCATGTAACCGATTGAATGATTGTGCATGCTTCAAACAAACGCTGCGAATATCACACATGATATATTACAGAACAGTTAATAAAAAAACATGTTCACTATATAAAAAGGGTACCTAAAAAGTGCGTCATGGTGTAGTCGATTCCGATTTTCCCGCTCCGCTATTGTCGATTATTTTCACGATTTCTAAACGTTTTTATTACTGTTAACTGTGCGAGGTACTATTTTAGATATACCAGAATATAAACCCATGGTTATATCTGCGATCAAATCACACTAAGACACGATTTGACAAAGGTTTAACCTTAGCTTCCATAACAACCGGTTCAAAACAAGATGGCGAATCTGTAAACAACTTACACAAAGTGCGCCAAAACCAAATTGCCCGTAAAACAACCCAAAATCAGTCCATTCACACAAAGCTTACGTATTATACTGTTACAAATCCGGATTGTAGGCTGTCAGCAAGAAACCAAAAGCAAACACAATATACAATAAACTGTCTACTAACTGTCAACTTTTATTACTGTCTTACATCTACTGTGATCTTACAACTACTGTGATTTTATACTAGTTGTGCTGTATAACTTAATCATAAAAACAATACCCACATCTATAGTGGAATATAATCTCTTGTTTTTTTGTTTTTGATTTACTGCATTAACATAACTGTACAAAAAAGCAGCTTGTTCAACAGCTGCTCTTATGATGGTGCCACCCAAAATGGGCACACCAGTGGTAGTTCTGATTAGTATCTTTATTGCATTCATACCCAAATTCCCGATACACCTGGACCATACCCAATTCACGGACGATCCAAATGGTCTGCTAACATATGACAGGTCTTGCTGGACTGACACAAGTATTAGACTAGCTTTCACCAGAGACTCCCGTAACAAGTACCACACCAAACTGGCTTATGCAATCCCTACATTGGGACACAAAACATGTTATCTTGTCCTACTAATCCTCTGTGGGGACATCCAAACAAACCCCGGCCCAGTCAGACACCCCTGTGGATTTTGTAAAAAGCCTGTTGCTTCAAATCACCGAGCAGTCTGCTGCGACCGGTACAACCAATGGGTACACATTAAATGTTGTGACATAAGTCCAGATCAATATAATCTCCTCTGTAACAGTTCCTGTTCCTGGCACTGCATGAAATGCGACCATCCTAACTACGGTCATTCCTTCTTCCAAGACCACATATTGGAATGTTCTTACAACCGATATAACAGCCTTAGTGACACAGACCAAAATAACCAAAACATTGACCCCCACACACAGATCTCTCAAACAAACACGAGTTGTACATCCCAAACCTGGGATCCAACCTTTGGACCAAACCCTCAAAATGCATCAATCCCTGAATGTCGTAAGAAAACCAAACGTAACACACTTAGCGGAATTCTAATCAACACCAACAGTGTCAAAAGCATCGCAGAGACAACTAAATTAAAAACAACTATTCAGTCAAATAATCCTGATATCATATTCGTAGTCAAAACCAAAATAGACGAAAACTACCCTGCCTACTCGTTCCTACCACCTAACTATAACGCCATCCAAAAGGACAGCAACACCCATGGTGGTGGAGTTCTCATAGCCTTCCGCGATGACATTGTAGCCAAACCACTTGCAAATCTAAGCTCAAGCTGTGAAATAGTATATACAAAAATCCATTTCACACGAAACAAATCCATATACTTTGCATCCTACTACCGACCCCCCCAGTGACCACTTCCAATCCCTTGAAGCTCTCCACGAATCCCTGACAAAACTGTACAGATCACAAAAAACTTCCCATAATGTAGTTATAGCAGGTGACTTCAACCTTCCTGATATTAACTGGGGCAAGCAGCAAACCACTGACAACAGAACTGCCAGCAAGCATAAAAAAACTGCTAGAAATAATGAGAGAATTTGGATTACAAAACATGGTCAACGATCCCATGCAAGTTGATTAAGGTAATATCCTTGACCTCATACTCACTTCAAATCCATCGATAATTGCTAACACTCACACCACTCCCGGCAAGAGTGATCATGAAGCTGTGACCTTTAACGTAAACCTAAATCCAGTCCGTAACAGTAAACCACCACACAAAGTGTTCCAATATAAATCTGCAAACTGGGATAAGCTTAAAGACGACATAAAACAACTAACAACAACATACTTTGACACGAACCCAAATTCAACAGATGTCAACACAAATTGGAACTTTTTCCGGAATAATCTTACTTCATTAGTCAACAATAATATTCCCAGCCGCAACACCAAAGCAGAAACCCACCTCCCCTGGATAACACGTGAAATAATAAGAATGCAAAGAAAACGCAACAAAAGCCATAAAAAATCAAAACAAACTGGATGTAATAGTGACTGGGAAAGGTTTAGGCAACTCCGAAAACAAGCCACTAAAGCTGCAACCAAATCCTACTCAGACTATCTAAACAATCACATTGGAGACCAAAACAATTCTGGTCATTCATTAAAGCAAACAAACGAGAATACATTGGCATACCTACACTGCAAGCAAACGACCAACCAATCACAAACGATCACGACAAAGCAAATACACTTAACAACCACTTTAGTTCCGTGTTTCCTCAAGAAATCTACCCCACCCCCCAATTAGCTCCATCCATCTATTCTGATATCCCCTCCCTTGAAATCGGGATAGACGGAGTAATTAAGCAACTGAAAAACCTAAACCAAAATAAAGCTACAGGCCCTGACAAACTCCCAGCCAGAGTCCTTAAAGAGACTGCAGTGGAAATTGCCCCCATCATCACATATATTTTCCAGCAGTCATACAACACTTACAAACTCCCAGATGACTGGCTCCAAGCACTAGTAACACCAATAAAAAAAAAACCACAAATCAGACCCTGCTAATTATAGACCAATTTCGTTAACATGTATCCTCTGCAAAGTTATGGAGCACATAATTCTAAGCAACATGTGGAAACACTTACACAAACACAACATTATCCTCCTCTTCCAACATGGATTCCAACCAGGTCTGTCTTGTGAATCCCAACTCATCGAGACAGTCCACGACTGGATGACTGCTATGGACAATAAGACACAAATAACTGCCATCCTACTTGATTTCGCCAAAGCCTTCGACAAAGTCCCCCATAAACACCTCCTATCCAAATTAGCTTTCTATGGAATAACTGGAAACACACAAAACTGGATCAAATCGCAAACAAAGAGTCTCAGTCAATGGAGCTGTGTTGGACAGAACAAATGTTACATCTGGTGTACCACAGGGCTCAGTCCTAGGACCTGTCCTATTTTTACTCTACATAAACGACATAACTGAAAATGTCCAGTCTTCTGTACGTCACTTTGCAGACAACAGCATTATATATCGCAAAATCACATCCGAAACCGACCACGAAACTCTCCAATCTGACCTGATCAAACTCCAAACATGGTCTAACAAATGGCAGATGGAATTTAACATATCTGAATGTGTGCATCTCCCAATAACAAACCAAACCAAACCCAGACTACATTCATATTCACTCTTTGGCATGCCACTCTCTACCGTCTCTAGCCACACATATCTTGGAATAAAATTAGATTCTAAACTAACCTGGGCTAACCATATCACTGACATAGCTTCCAAATCTTCAAAAGTCCTGCATGATCAAACGAACCCTCGGACCATGCAAACCTGAAGTAAAAGAAACAGCCTATAACATGCTAATCTGACCAAAACTCAAGTATGCCTCTCCCATATGGAATCCACACATTGCCACCCAAATTAAACACCTTGAAAGAGTACAACACTGTGCTGCCAGATTTGTCAGAAATGACCACAGACACCAAACAAACTCGGCAGACCTAATAGCCACCCTTGGATGGTCAACTCTTGAACGATGACGCATTATAAAAAAAAAGCCATGACATTTTACAAAATATTAAATAACATAATCAACATCACACCCCCACCAGGTCTACTAACACAGTAAAAAAAACGTGGCCATTACATAGGCTCTAGGTGCCGCATCAGTGTTCTCTTTCTACCCCCGAGCAGTTCAAATCTGGAATATGATTCCACCATTGATTACTGAACTAGAAAGCCCCATAGCATTTCAAACAGCGATCATGAACCTCCCTTTCACCACACCCAATCATCTAAAGTGCATATAAAATAAACAAACAAACTACCCACAACGCATGCGCCCAAACAAGCACCATAAAACTCCTGCGTTAGCTCAAGTTTGGGCTGTTTGGAGTGAATCACCTAACACCTAAGTTATACAGTGGCACACCACATATCACGTCACAGTCACTTGGTCTTAGACTTAGTGGAACTTCACACAAACTGTCTGTGTGCTAAAGTTCTGCAGATCGACACAGAAATCAAGACATTATTATACAATAATAATTATATAGAATTACACAGTGCCTATAGAGAAATGTAATGAAGGACTGTTTTTACATGAACCACCAACCTATTTAGTTTAACTTTCAAAATCACACAAGAATAAATTTAATTCGACAATGTCTCGATCATCAGAAATGCCTCGATCTTGAGCCAGCCACAGTGAAAATCAAAACTCAAACGGTTCAAGCCTGCTACTACCAATATAAGCTGTCTGAATGTGGAATCAATATCAACAGTAATCACTGAAATAAACATCCTTAAAATGACAGTGACCATACAATCCAAACTGATCCTGTTTGATGTGACATGCTGCAGGAACCCTCGGTCCATCAGTGACAGTCCAGACAGTGTCAGTAACCAACGGAGATCTGCCTCATCACAGTGTTGGTTATATCATCAGAATAACCTAGAGAAAAACTACACATCATTTAACAATAAATGTGCTAGCATGTATGTGTGTGCGTGTGGGTGTGCATGTGTGCATGCATGTGTGAATTTTTTTAATTTGAAATTGTGGGTCATTCAATTCTGCCATTTTTAAAGATGGCGGTCATCAATACAAATGTCACCATACCTTAGAAAATACGTCATGTAGGCGCACTGGCTCTCGCATTACACAATACTAACTAATTCGGCAACGTGAAGGCATGATAATACCGTTTGGCATATATACTAATTCCTTTGTTCATTGTGCAGCTGATAACGTATAACTGTCAAGAAGAATCATTGCATGTTATGGTATTAGACATGCTACTAATGTAGCAGTCTATCAAAGATCCGCAGATGCTCATGGGCCAGAGGCTTCACCTCCTCTAGAAACCAGATCCAACAGAGACCGTTTTAATAAAGGAACTATGAAATACCAGTACCAATAACAACCATACATTTAACATTTTATTAGATTTTTATTATTTGTTAAGGAATATAAACCGGACATTGAAAAAGGAGATTATAAGTTTCACACTTATAACATAAGATATGCATTTCTACCAAAATCACAAAATTGATGAGACTTGACGTAAACAGCTATTTTGAGCTCATGTGCATAATAGGCCTGTGCGACTTAATACCAGGTTCTGTGTGGTGGGTCACATGACGTAGACAGCTATTTATAGCTCATGTGCATAATAGGCCTGTGCGACTTAATACCTGGTTCTGTGTGGTGGGTCACATGACGTAGACAGCTATTTTTAGCTCGCGCCTATATAAGCCTGTGCGACTTAATGCCTGGTTCTGAGTGGTGGGTCACATGACGTAGATGGCTATTTATAGCTCATGTGCATAATAGGCCTGTGCGACTTAATAACGCTGTGGCAGGTCACATATCAGTTATCAGTGATTGAAGAGGGTGTGTCTTTG
This sequence comes from Escarpia spicata, assembly GCA_963995525.1. Classification (NCBI taxonomy): domain Eukaryota; kingdom Metazoa; phylum Annelida; class Polychaeta; order Sabellida; family Siboglinidae; genus Escarpia; species Escarpia spicata. Next base: position 41,400,321 of record OZ023218.1, read on the forward strand.
TTTGTTGACAGCAAGTTTCGACCATACACCAGATGGTGGCACCAGAAAGAAGGCGGTTTGTGGGCCAGTGTGTGTATACGAGACACGAGTTCAGGCCGGTGAACTACAAAATGACGACTATCAAAAGTCAGTCATTAAAAAACTTGAGCGACTTCACAATGAATTGAAGGATTATCAACCGACCCCAGTGACAAATTCATGGAATATATTCTCAAAGGTAATTGTTGAGACGTCTAAGCATGCGCTAAATAAAAGTTGTTGTTGAGGGTTATTAATGTGTAATTTCCATCTTAACAATGGAATTCATGAAAGTGTTCATGGGTAAATGTCACTGTAGTGAACAAGTTTCCAGTGTACTAGCATTAGCATGCAAGCATACATGCATGCATACACACATGCATGCGAACACACACGAACGCATAAGGTTTACATAGGTGTATGCTATGTATACTTTGGCTACATCCAAATTGAAATTACCAAATATGTCTGTCAGATCTTACTGTCGTCATATTTCTGCACATTTTCAAACTAATAAAAAAAAATTCCTGTAATAAAACAATACAGAATATATTACCAAACTGTAATGTTATAGTAGCAGAAAGACTCAAATTACTTGCTAGTTTTGATACTGCATTTTCACTTACCATATTATATTAATTTTTTTTTAATGTCATACATCTTAGACAATGGTCGATATTTGTGTACGAATAGTGTTCGTGTATTAATTTCAGCATGGCTGAATGCTTCCCAGAGAAGTCGAGATGGTGTTTGATTGAACAAGTCTGCCAGGGAGTAAAGTGTAAAGTGCTTTGAGCAGTCCCAAGGACTGAATACTGTGCTATATAAGAACTTACCTTTTACGTTATCTAAACATTTTACAATTGTGAAAGTTCAATATTTGTGGTTATAGCTGTTCTCGAGCTCTGCAAAGAAGAAGGACGAGTCAGCAAAGAAGCTGTGTCCTACTGCACCAGATGGATTGTACTTGTATGGAAGCGTTGGCTGTGGCAAGACGATGTTGATGGATCTATTCTATTCCACGTGCACGCTCAAGAGGAAACGAAGAGTGCATTTTCATTCCTTCATGCTCGACATACATAGGAGTGAGTTGCCGCACATTTGTTTGTAATTTCTTTCAGATTTGAAATGCCATTTTTTAACTGATAATTTAATATTCCAGTTATTTATTTATTACTATTTTAATGACAATAATGATTCTTTTTATCAATTCTAGTCTAAGTAAAAATATATTTAAATACCAGTGGTACTGTATATTTTGTATATTATATGTGTGGTTTAGTTAGTTGAGTTCAGTTTTTATATCAATTCTTTACTTTTTAATAAGTATTATTATTTTTTTATTGTAATTGATTATAACTGACATTTAAACACAGTTAATGTCACAAAACAGACATGTATGGTAAGCACAATGGCTCTGTCATTATCGTAACTGCAATTCAAGCAACTCCCAGTCTTTGGCCTGTGGCCAGCTATGTATTAATACACTAACTTGGAGGCACTGTAGCAGGGATTGATCTGGAAAAAGGCATGTAACGGTATGTGTGAACATTTACTTAATTATCCTCTCCGTGCCGTGTGACACATAAGGCTCGCACAAGATATCGCCACACTCCTCTGTCTTGGGCTTTCCTTGCTGCTGTGCCCCAGGTCAGCCTGGCAGTCTTTAGTTCTTCTTCAATTGTTCGTCGCCAAGTTGTTTTCGGTCTGCCTCTTTTCGTATTTCCTTCTGGCATCCAGATCAATGCTGTCTTTGCTGGAATGTCGCTGCTCATCCTGTAGACATGGCCGAGCCACGTCCACCTCCTCTTTTTCAGGGTGAGGAAGATATGTTGTTGATTTGTTGCTTGGTGGAGTCTTTCGTTGGAAATGGTCTCGGGCAAGTATGCTATCATTATCTTCCTTAGGCAGGTGTTGTGGAATCTGGAGAGTCTATTGGTGTCTTGCTGTGTCATGCACCAGCACTCTGAGCTGCACATATTTTAATATTAGGCATTAAATCATGTTATTATTTAACTTGTTTGAATTCTATTCAGGACTGCCTGCGTGACATATTTCTGGGCACATAATATATAACCATCAATATCAGATTGCTCAGAAATGTTAAGTTGTTTTTCAAAATCTGTAATGTTACAAAACTATAATATTTATACAGTTTAGGGTAGGTATGCCCCATTTTTGGTGAACTGGTGATGCTGCTGCAGTCTACTGCTGAACGGATAGAGAGAGGTTCTGAGAATTACGATGCAGCAGTTTGTGACATTCAAAAGGCTGACTGGAGCAAACCGGAGCAAAATGTGCTAAAATCAATCCCTGCTGCAGGTATGCCTCCTCCTAGATGCTGAGATCTACGTGCTCCTTCCCATGGTCATTTGCATCCTTGGACCATTCATGTTGATTGGCGATATATTAAAAACAATGATAATTATTTTGAGTTGTTGGTATTTACAGTTTTCAGTGGCCAAATTGAGTGATCAGCGATTGTCCTGGTGGCGCCACTTGAGTTATTTGTATTATAAAACGGTTCGTTCTCTGTTTGAATGTGCAACCACATCTCCGTTAGTTTTGCATGTATCGGGCTAAAATGTTGCATGTATTCTAACGGGCCCATTGAGATGGTTCGTAGATTTAGACATTTTCAAAAGTCGTCCGGTGGTGTGGAGAACTTGGGGGCTCAATATTTCAAAAGGCTGTATGCGAAGTTCTAGCCACGGAATTTAATGTTTTTCTATATCATCGTAAGGATAATTATACCATCTACAAATATGTCACTGGATGTATGCAGAAATTGTGAATAGTTTTTAAGTTATTGACATTTGAAAATCCTCAGCGCTTAACGTGCCCCAAGTCTACCTGTGTCGTTGGTCACATCCGCATGCTTATACGTACCGCTCTCTTTCGCATTTTATATATTTCCTACAGATGGAGCTATGTGTCATTTTGTCATTTAGCATCGAAATTATCACCCATCAAGTTAGTGTATTATAAAAAAGTTATATTGGATAACTGGGAATACAACATATCTATAATTCTATATTATAAAACAGTTTGTTCTCTGTTTGTGCACCCACATCTCCATTAGTTTTGCATGTATCGGGCTGAAATTTTAACGCAGCATCCGCTGTTGCTGGTTACGTCAGTTAGACGGGTGAGCGCATGAGATTGAGATTTCTGGCAAAAGTTTGTACTAAAAACTAGGCCAGTGACCAGTTACATTTATTAATGCGGATAGGCTGGAGACATTTGGGATGGGTTTGGGGGTGTCTGGTACATATGATTGCCTTTCTTCCCCGGGCAACGCCGGGTAACTCAGCTAGTATTCAATATATTAGTATATTATTATCTGCTGCATGCATTGGCATAATTGACGAGAGCAGAAATTTCATGGTCAACAGGTTTAACTTAAAACTATTGTAATGGTGATATTGGCTGTCTGTGACTTGTTGCTCCATGGGCGGTTGTAAGCTACTTCTCAGAAAGCTAGTAATTGTTGTTTCAGGAATACATCTCGTGAAACAGAACATGCCGAAGAGGGACAACTCCGTGTCGCAGATGCAGTCATATGACCCAATCCAACCAGTCGCTGAGGAGATCAGTGCAGAAACATGGCTGCTGTGTTTTGATGAATTTCAGGTATTTGTTTTTATTTTAATGTTTAATTTATAACTATTGTGTAATACCGAGGGTAGTCAAATAACTCCGCAGAGTCCCAAAATGTGTGAGGTATTACATTAGGGGGGTTGTGTTAGGTATTACATTAGGGGTGTTGTGTTAGGTATTACATTAGGGGTGTTGTGTTAGGTATTACATTAGGGGTGTTGTGTTAGGTATTACATTAGGGGTGTTGTGTTAGGTATTACATTAGGGGGGGTCGTGTTAGGTATTACATTAGGGGGGTTGTTTTAGGTATTACATTAGGGGGTGTTGTGTTAGATATTACATTGGGGGTTTGTGTTAGGTATTATATTAGGGGTGTTGTGTTAGGTATTACATTGGGGGGGTTGTGTTAGGTATTACATTAGGGGGTTGTTTTAGGTATTACATTAGAGGGGGTTGTGTTCACATGTATCATGGGGAAAATATACTATAATGGCACCACCAAGCAAGTGAATGCTAACTGATGCTAATAGCAATTTAGTGTTGTAAAAATAGCCAGTTCCACATTAAGTATTAGGCTGAATGTTATTGGTTGAACCTATGCTAAAGCATAGCATTTGATAGACTGTGAAATTATGATAGCACTATCCTTTAGTAATTAGGCGAAACATGACGTATAAGGAAAAAGAGCTAATAATACCGCTGTACAAAACAATAGTTAGGCCTCATTTAGAATATTGTATTCAAGCGTGGAGGCCATATCGCAGGAAGGACATATATATGCTAGAAAGAGTGCAGAGGAGAGCAACTAAAATGATACAAAAACTGAGGGATCTTAGTTACGAAATACGCCTAAAAAATGCGGTTTAACAACACTAGAGACCAGGAGATTGAGAGGAGATCAGATAGAAGTGTTTAAAATATTGAAGGGTTATGAAAATATTGATAGAAATATTTTTTTCTCAGTTAAGAAAGATAGAAGGACTAGAGGACATGAACTTACATTAGCAAAGGAGCAGAATAGATTGGATATAAGAAAGTTTTCATTTTCACAAAGGATTGTAAATGAATGGAACAGATTATCTGCTGATTGTGTGGGTGCTAGTAGCGTGAATATGTTTAAAAATAAAATCGACACATACCTCAGACGGGCGGGATACACATAGATAAAATGGTCGGACTCGATAAGCCAAAGGGCTTCCTTGTCCACCTGCCACCTAGAGTTAATTCTCTGGGTGGCAATCTTGTTAAATCTTGTTAAATGTTGTTAATTTAGAAGTGTAACATTTTAAGTACAGTGGCACTGAGAATAAGAGTCATTTAATTGTGTTTCCAACTAACTGTCAATGTATTTATGATTTAATAAACTAGCATAATTAGCATTTCAGTACTTGAATAATTAGTTGTACATTCAAATTGTTTATTCACATAAACACATGTAAGCAGCTGTGATACTGAAATATTGACTATATACATGATGATGTTCTCACCAACACTTTCAAATTAATTGTGGTTAAAGTGTAATATTTGTATTATAAAAAGTGTTCCTTAAACACATTTGAGTAGATATATAGCAACAGTTTATACTATTTTATTTTATTTTACAATAACAGTTATTATATTTTATACCTGTTGTTTCTATAAGGTGTTTGGCCCAGATAGAAGAAAACACAGTAGATTGTCCAAGACGTCTACAGTGGTTTGTAGTCGGAGTTCTGTTAGAATTTTTGTAGGTCACGGACATAGCTGATGCAATGATACTGAAGAGACTGTTCTTACATCTGTGGAAGGGAGGCACTGTTGTCGTGGCAACATCTAACAGACCCCCTGATGGTAGGTCGCACGTCTTCATGCATGCATGCACACACTCACTGATACACACATGCGCACAATACACACAATACACACATGTGCACGCAGGCACAGACATATGCACACATATGCACATACCCTGGCACCTCGCACACAAATACATACAGACACCACCTACTCACACACACACGCACGCACACACGCACGCATGCACGCACGCACGCACACACACACACACACAAAGTTAACAAACTCTTTCTTAAAACTTGCTCAGAATGTAGTCAAAAACAACTGCTTCTGCTCATAAAGATGTTGGATCGGGATAACGAAAGTCACAAAACAATACGCTGCCTTGTTACATAACAATGCTGTTTCTGTTACACAATGCAAGTTGTAACTAATTTGTTGATCAAGATGGGTATCATTTCTGACACAAGTTTGGAACAAGAGAGGGAGCAGAATAGTTAGTATTTTCATTTTCACTGATAAATTTTTCAGAATGTTCAGCATCCTGACTTTATTCAAGTAAGAATATGATAACCACGTGTGTGTAATTATCAAGTTATGTATCATTGTAGTGTGGGCGTTCATTTAATACTAAGCTTAACATTTCTACAGTTTGTTGTAGTTGGAAAACAGTACCTGTTGAAAAAAGGATTGTTTGGTGATATATTTATGGTTTTCTGTTTTTTTTCAGACTTGTATAAACATGGTCTACAACGGGTGAACTTTCTTCCTTTTATTCCCATGGTCAAGGTATGTTACATGTTCTGCTTTTCTACATATTTATATTTCTTACTAAAATATAATTCTTACAGTTTTATGCTAAAATCTATTAGTTTTTTATATTGGATAAATTGCCAAGCAATATTCAAATGTTCACAGCATAATATGAATTGGTTATTCACAGAGTGGAGAAAGATTCTCAGGAATCTAAAATGTACACAAAATCCTGGTATTTTTTATTGAATTTACACAAAAACTAAATTACCTTAGAATTATATTTCATAGAAAAGAATTGTGTCGAAATGTGCATTGTTTTGCATATTATATTACAGAATGTTTTGTTTTATATAAATGTATCTTATCATCACTAAAAAAGTTAAGGAAAATTTGTATATGGCGTGGTATCTAGTCCTTAAGATTGCTAAAGGTTCTTACAGGTTCTTAGACGTTCTTACAGGTTCTTACAGATCCTCTTCTGGCTTGATTAAGTATTACTGCCTCTTATGCCAGCTGTTGCTTTTGACATCTGTTCGGACTGTGTGCATGCGTCTGAGTCTGGCACAATCCAAGATAGAGGTGGGGCAGTGTATTCAGTTTCGATAGGATGGTTTTTCCAAACCTATATATTTTTTCCTCAAATGACTGGACTGATGGAGCATCAACCACAGACTGTGGGAGACTTTTTCATACATCTGTGCATGAAAAAGATGTATAAAAAATGAGTTTTTTCTAATATTTTAATCGGCATCTTTCTTTAAATATTTTTAGGTGGTGCCCTTTCATATGTGACTCATTATCCCTCAGTGTATTGGAAGAGACTGCTGGATCTTATTTCCCTGTTAGTATCTTATACTTTTCAATCATATCTCCTCTGAGGTGACGGTATGATAGAGTTAGTAATTTCAGTCTCTGTAAATGTTCTTTGTATTCTAGGTCTTTGAAACCAGGAATTAATTTGGTTCCTCTATGCTGAAAATTTTTTAGAGTAATATATTTCATTAAGAAAGAACTCCGCACCTGATTAGCGTATTCAATATGTCGACGGACGAAAGACTTAAAAATGGTAGAAAAACATCATCGAAATGGCTTTATTAATTCTTTGTGACATATGTCCCTCATAGTTGAGTAATGATTCGAAAGAGACTCCAATATCTTTCACCTTGTCCGTACTTGTAAGTGTTGTCTAGTTGCTTCCCAGTGAATAGCCTTTATTCCTTGTGGATGATTATCCAATTCTCATATGGCTACATTTATCTGGATGGAATTTCAGAAGTGAAGTATCTGTCCAGTGTTCGGCAGAGATAAGATCTTGTTGCAGTTTTGTGCAGTCCTCTTCAGTATAAATATGATTGAAGAGCTTCATATCATCCGCAAACAAGAAAATATGAGAGCTCTTTATAACATGAGGTAAATCATTTATATGAATATAAAAAAGAGGGCCAATCACTGATCTTTGTGGTATTCCACTGATTACCTCCTGCCAATTTTAAAATGTGTTATTTACTCTTAATCGTTGTCTTCTGTGGGCCAGCAGAGCTGTAACCTAGTTAACAATGTTCCCTTTTATGCCATAACTCTGGAGTTTCTCAATGAGTCGAATATGTGGAACCTTGTCGAAAGCTTTCACAAAATCATAATATACTATATCTATGCTTCCTCCAATATCCAGTGTTTCAATCCATGACTTGAGTACAAGTTTCAATAGTTGAACTTATAGTACTATAGAACGGCCCTTGATGAATCCAAATTGCTTGTCACTCAGCAGGTCATTTTCTTTCACGTATTCGGTGATGGTCTCTCTAATTATCCTTCCAATATTTTCCCTACTAAGCTCGTTAAACTGACTAGTCGGTAGTTCTGTGCTTGGGTTTTACTTCCTTTCTTATGAATCGCACATATATTAGCTTTTTTCCAGTCTGTGGGTAGTTTTCCTGTTGTGAGTGATGTGTTAAATATGATTGACAATGGAGTGCTGATGCTGATTGCTAATTTGTTTAGGACACGAGGATGGAGGTCATCAGGTCCTGATGATTTAAATGTCTTTATTTTTTAAGTTTTTATGCCACTATCGATGGGTTGATAGTGCACGATTCAACTGTGTTATAACATCTTACTGGTTCCTCTGGGATGTCTCCTTCTGGTTCCCTCATAAATACCGAGGAGTAATAATCGGCCAACACCTGTGCTTTTTCCAAGTCCGAGTTTGTTATGTCATCTTTGTCTTCATTTAATATCAAGTTGGGTATTCCTTTTCATGTCTTCATTTTTGCCTGGGCATACTGACAGAATTTCTTAGGATTCTGTTTCATTTGATTAATGATATCCTTTTCATATAGTTCTGTGCCTTTTTTGTCAGTCTCCTGACCTGATTGTGCAATCGGCAAACTTCTTGATAAGCTTGGACATCTTTAGTTAGAAGATATTTCTTCCACAATCTAGTTTTCCTTTTGATTTTAGCTCGGGTTTTCATGTCTAGTGGTACTGGGTATTTTCTGGCTTTTTCCGATATCACCTTCTTTGGTATACATTGTTCTTCTTCATCTGTAATTTTCAAAGTAAAGATATCCCATTGGACTTGCACATCTCCCTGGTGATTGGAAAATTCTGCCTCCCACGCAATGTTTAACATGTCATCCATTTTGGAATAATCCCCTTTATTATATTTATAAATAGTTTTGATGATCGGTTCATACAGTGGTGTGCAGTTGAGAACCACTTTGATAACAGAATGGTCGCTTCTTCCTAAGGCTGAGGCTGTCTCGATTGTTGAGATCTCAGTATCTTCACTAGTGAGTGTAAAGTTAAGGAGCGATTGCTTGGTTGTATCTCTTCTCTGTAATATGTTGCATCAAGTAACAGTCTCAAATGTTTTCAATAAATTTAAACTCTATCCTCACTACTTGCTGCTGTAGTTGAGGTTATTTCCCAATCAATGTTTCGGTAGTTGAAATCTCCAAGTAGAAGAACATGTGAAAAACATTTCTCACTTATTTTATTTAGTAATTTGTTAAAGTTGTCATTGTTCTCAGTGGTGCTGTTAGGGCATCTGTAAAAGAAGGGTATCCTTCCCTTTCAGTTTCAAAATGCAAAACAGTCCTTTGTTAAACTCAACATCAAACTGGTGTACTTGAAATTGCATTAAATTGTGAATAAACAATGCTCGAGTTTGGTTTGTTATTTAAAAGCAGTTTAGACATGGCTCCCTGGCAGACCTATTCAGTTGAACACCATATTGACCTCTCTGTGAACCATTCAGCCATGCTGCAATTATTACGCAAAGACTATTAAATAGGTGAAGCATTATTCAACCACACCAAATCTACTGTTGAACAGTGATCATCATTTCATTATATTGCTAATTTATCTAATTATAAGATAGTGCATTGTTTGTTTTAACAACTAAGCAAATAAAAACAGGTTTTGTTTAGTTTACGTACTTCTTATTTACCTATTTCTCTTCTCTCTCGTGCTTTCTTCATTTCTTTCCAGGTGGTTCCATATTTATATTACATAGCTGTTCTTACATTGCACTGTTGTTTTTCAGACCAACTGTATTACAGTCAACCTAGACTCAGGCATTGATTATCGAAGACAGACCATCCCAGCAGAGGGAAAAGTATACTTTGTGTGCGTAGAAAAATATGTTATTATACATGTGACATGTTATTTACCTGTAGAGAAACTAGGAACTCTGTGTGTTCATGTACCTTTATCTGTGGGTGATTAGTGGCGTATTTTATTTAGTGGAACATGTATTAATGCACATTGATGTTATTGTGGATAATAGAAATGCGTAGAATGTGCAGCATGGTGGGTAGTGTCTTGATAACCATGTCTTAGGTGAATCCGGCGGATATTGGCTGTGCTTTAGGGAGCCATTTTGAATCAGTCAAAATCGCAAGCCCAGCAAGATGTATTGGTGGGGGTGGATAATGGTTTGAAGCAATACCGCATTTATTTCTGAACTTTGACAACTTACGAGACTGCCACTTCAAAAAGTTTATAGTCTGATATGGTGTATTTTTGCAAATAGTGCAAACTAACATTGTTATTGTATATGTAGTTTGTAGTACATAGATGAGCAGATTGCGTTGGTGGTTTCAGGACTTCAGAGTGTGACGCGAAGTATGAGCTGGATAGGATATACGAAGATCTTATAAGCAAAGAAAATGCTGGTTAGTGGATGACAAATATTCATCTTAACCTTAACAAATTACAAAAACAATATATGTTCACCAGATTGGGGGATGGTTCAAATCATTATTCTTTGTAAGTATTGTGTAATCAGTTTATCTCTTTTTTTTAAAACGTTTTGTTCACTTTTGGCCAACTTCTTCAGATAACTACTACTAGATGGTAGCACAGTAGTCCTGCAGAGCCACCCAGGCAGGCCCTTACCCAGAGACCCGATGTCCTGTTATTGGAATGTTTTTCTTGGAAAATTACAATGGGTATTTTTTCAAATAACAAATCTGTTGGTCTTTGGGCTGTAACATGGTTTTATTTTCCCAAAAACAATGTCAAAACAGTGTTTGTTGTCATAAAACAGGCCTTGTACTACGTGTGAAGGCAAGTGCAAGAGTGTAGTTTGAAATTTGAGTATTTTGCGGTCCTCAAGGGGGAAGGTGCAGTTGGACGTTATCGGAGAACCCTCGAGGGGTGGAGTTGGAGGTTTCAGGAGAGCCTTAGCTCCCTTAATAAGTTAATATTCACCACGTTCTGACGCCAATGGCCAACACATGTGTAACAGGGTTTTTCATAAGCATAATATGTAAATAAAAAATGAGAATGAGAAAATTGAAAAATTTCACTATCCTGGTTAAGGGCCTGGACCCAGGCATGTCTGCTGTGCCACACCACTGACAGCACTGTGCAGATGGACTGTCATGTCACCATCTAGTAGTAGTCATTAGCTTATTATTTTTTTAATAAGAGTACTTTTTTTACAATCATCAAAATAAGACTTTAATCGTTAGACCGGGTAACATGCAAGAGTGTGAATATTTTAATAGTGTGTAGGGCCAGACCATTTTTGTGTAAATTTGTTGATGGTTGCCTATCAGATTCAGTCAAAAATAATGTTACTGTTTTTTCATTGATTTCACTAAAACTACGTAACAAATGTATACAAACAGGCAACAATGCCATAGTGGCAACTAGATAAGACCAATTTATAATAATAATATATATCTGGTGAAAAATCATATTGAGCAGCAGTTTCGTCACATTTGCTAATTGTTGTTTGTTGGTATCATCAGAGGAGGGTCCACAGACACTGACAGTGCTGGGCAGAAAATTACATTTGGCCAAGACATGTGGCTCCATTGTTGACTGCACCTTCGAGCAACTCTGTATGAAGGTAAACAGTGGTTAGGAAATCCAAATGCCACACTTCTAGTAGGGAATTCCCTCCATAATTGAGAGAATTAGTTTTTATTCAGATTTTGTCAGCAGTAATTAACATGTTAAACTCCACATGTAAAGGACAAGAAATTGTTTTGTTGTTGCACAAGTTCAGAGACGTTTGTGAAAAGCTCTGTTAGTTATACATTGTGTGCTCGGTGTTAAAGTGTTTTAAAGGCTTTGATTACATCAGTCGTTTTTATTATTGACATGCAAGATTTTATGAAGTGTCTAAATCATTTAAATTGTATTTTAGTTATGTATATTTGCTGCAAAGATATATTTTATGGTAGCAAATGTATTTTATGTTATATTTAATTCTGGTTAAGTTATGTGGTCGATCTGCTGAAAGAATGGGAGTAGGGGTTTTCTGGAAAGAGATCCCAATGCTTTTTACACTTAAAAATAATATTTATATGTTTCTTAACAACAGCCCCTTGGTGCGGTCGACTACCTAACGATAGCTTCGACCTTTGACACTTTGATTCTCCGCGACATCCCAAATTTGACCTTGGAACGAAAAACCGAGGGTCGCAGGTTCACAACCCTCATAGATGCTGTCTATGATACAAAGGTAATGTTCTCATTTCAACTATAATGACATATATCTGTCTAACATGGGCATACTTAACACATCAAGATGTTTATCGTAAAATCATATATGGCATAAACTATTTATGTATAGTCTAACATATTGATTAATAATTCTACTGACTTTTTAACGATTATTTTATATATGTTTATATCATATGGACATTTTAATTATTCATGTATCTATTCATTTAAATATTTTTATTTATTTATATATCTATTTATTCCACTTCTACAAAGAACTGTGATGGTATATTTCGTGCGGAATGGCACAAGCGAAACAGACGCGAACTACATCACGTCTGCCACGCGAAAGTGCACATAATAATAATATATATATATATATACATACAGTGTACACTGTGTGTTATTATTCAATAATATGTTAGAATATACATAAATAGTTTATGCCATGTAGTATGATTTTACAATAAACATATATATACAATATGATTTTAATCAGATGTAGCACTGTTAAAACAGTTAACTATTATTTAGATGAAACAAGTACAAATCATTTACACATGGTTTTGTGTAACATGAATTGAACTTTGTGAGTAACTTAGTAAGTACGGAATAACTGAAAACTTTTTGCTTTCAATACTCTTTTTTTATAGTGATCAAACGTAGCTTTAAATTTATGTGCATTCCGCATGGAAAAATAATAAAACATGACAGTTATTAAGGCCAGTGATAGTTTCAGCACTTGAAACAGTTAACAGATTTAAAAATAATTGATCACACCCAGTACCACCCCAGACTGTCCCAACTCCCTAAATGACGTTCACCTCCCATATCCTCAATTCTTTATCATGTCTCTCTCCCTACAGATGCAACTGGTATGTTCTGCGGAGACAAAGGCCGATGATATGTTTCTCTCTGGAAAACTATCGGAGTCTGATGCATTACAGGCCCGGGTGTTGATGGGTGACCTTGACATTGATGTGGTACGTGTCATATGCTAATGTTGATGTTCCCATAAATTTGCAATAATTGTGTAGATGTTTCATAATTTAAGACTGACTTGAAGTTTCTGAGACATTGACTCGTTCTAATGATATTTCTAGAAATATTTTATTCAGGTTTATGAATGTTGAATTTAAATGATAGGGTGCAATTGTAGATAAAAAAATCACAGGACAGTAATACTCTGGGGGCACTGATTGTTTAGAAAATTAATTGTTAACACACTTGCTTTGTGAATTCCAGGAGTGTGTTTGGTTTCAAATACTCTTGACAAATATCTCACAAGGGCATGTGGACGTAACATATATCCAAAATAGATCAGCTAATGGATTTCTTGTTAACATATGCCATCAGCCAATGGTTTACTCATTAACACATGCCTTCAGCCAATGGCTCCCTTGTTAATATGGCACCAGGAACTTCTGTTGATGGCATTGTTAAACTTAAGTCTTGTTAAGCATCTTATCTTCCGTGGACAAACTAGGTGGGAATACTTTATAGTGTAGAAGTGTAATCTATTACCTACCATATTTATTTATATTTTTAGCACAGGTATATCAGAGACAACTTTTTAATGTTTCAAGTGGTTTATTTTGCATCATACAGGGAAGTGAGAATGCCCAGGCAAGTATCTTCACCGGCGAGGAAGAAATGTTTGCTTTTGAGCGTGTTCGTTCACGATTGGCTGAAATGCAGACCGAGGAATACTGGAACGAACGACAGTGGCTGAAGAAGGTGCGAGATGAGGGAGAAGCCAGTAGTTGATGCAGACATGCGATAGTCAAGAAATGTTGAACAGGGGAGGTATCGATGAACAAAACATAAGTTGATATACAATGTACTGAATAACTAATGTAAAGTTAACATCCATAATAACTTTGTAACCTTAATTGGTTATCCGAATTAAAAAGAGATTAGTCTTCATAAATGGCAGACGTATAGTTGATATTTGTTGGTACTAAAATGTAGTAATGGATTGTTTTACATCGGAAAAGATTTACACATGTTTACATGCATTCTACCAATTCTGGTGGGTAAATCTTGTAGGAAAATATAGACCATATAAAATATCTCGGAAAACTGTTGATGGAATACTTGCTGACATACGTTTACCTTTGTATGTTGGGATGTGCATGGAAACAGACTTTTAAATGCATGTACATGTCTCTTATATAAATATTTATCAAAACAAACAACCATACTGTGCCTTGTTTGAGTACATGTCAAATATTTACATGTCAAATATTTGTTATAATACTAAAGACAGGCAGTGAATATATAAATATTTAGGTGTTTTTTCAGGATTTCATCTTGGGAGTGTTCCTAATCTCAAATATTGCGCACAACTGCACACAAGTTTTAAGCAAATTATAACTTGAATGTGTCTTGAAACATATCACACACATGTGAACATATATACCAGTATTCCGAAAACTCGGATACAAAGGTAGAATATGGTACATCTCATTAAATTGTGTTTATGGTCAGAATGAATCTTGTGTTGAGAGACTGACTACATAGTTTGTCCATTTGTCGTGTTGATGTACAGTAAATGACGTCACTGTTACTATCATACCAACGGGCTCTAGAAGGAAACTGGATGGTCTTTTGAAACCAGGATTATCGTGTTCTGTAGATACTCATTTGGACGTACTAATTTTGCACATATTTCTGCCAGTGTTCAAGCACAGTTTTGTATGTCTAATTTCATCTGGTGTTTGTAAAACACTAGTTTTGTTAGTTTTAAGGATGGTAGACAGGAACGAACAATCAACATGAACTTGAGGGTGTTATAATAAACCGTCACCTGTTTTATTTTACCCCTATTGGATGACGGTTTTCTGCTTCTGCAAATACATCTGCAAAATGATTTAGGTTTTGAAGAAAACAATTATTGAAAATCATTATTATTATTATTATGTAATTTATAAAACTTTCACAACCCAAAGGGCTGGTTTTATTGTATATTCAACATATAAAAGAAGAAAGTGCTAAGATGAAGAAGCTTTAACATGTGTAGAATAAGTAGACAAAACAACTACAACAGTGTAGTTATTGTAAAAAATAAAATACAAAATATGCAATATTCACTATGTGTTCTTTGGTGCTTGAAATTATATCCTATTTGGAAATGTAAAACCACGCAAAAATGCTTGTTTTGATGGAAAACTATATATAATTATTGCTATTAAAACACTAAAATACTACATTATGATAACATAATATTTTTAATGAAAGTGAATGTTATGATGAGACATTGATGTATAATCCACATTTTCATGTTGTATTGTTTGACAATCATTCAGGACAATGCCAACTCTCTTTAGTTGTTTCGTAAAGTTGAGTTCGGTTGCAACTTTAGAATAGGCAAGAAATACATGATATTCTGAGAATAAACAGTCATTTAGTGATGCCCAAAAGAATGTGAAGAAGTATGGACATCCTTGTTTGGTATCATACCAGGGACTAGGCTCTTTGGCTGTTTACAAAACCTCATGTTCATTTCTATTGTCTTTCACAATATCACTTTCATGTTACTGGTTGTTAACAATGTCACTTTCATGTTACTGGTTGTTAACAATGTCACTTTCATGTTACTGGTTGTTAACAATGTCACTTTCATGTTACTGGTTGTTAACAATGTTTTAACAACATCAATTTACTCTGGTGAAGAACCTGAGAACTTTCAGGATGTGATTAAAATATAATTATTTATAATATACCAATGTACTCACGAATGGAGAAAACATTGTTAACCATGTCATGTATAATAATTGGTGAATGCTTTTGTATTATAATCCCAAACGAATACATGGATCATAAAGTTACTTGTGCATCCATCTTCATACAGGTAAGAAAATTGGCTAACAATTAAAGGTGTGTGTATGCTTGATAACCCTCTTATTTCACCATATTGGCGAGGATCTGTTTTGTTCACAGTAAAACCCAATATGCATCTAAATGTCTAGATAGAGTTGGTTTCAGTGGTGTTTCTTGAGAACTGACTCAACTTTAACACATGTATGACAGGTCTCTCATGACGTAATTAGTTTGTCTTTGTTATTTGTTTGTGGAAGATATTCATCCACACTTGTCCAAGTTAGTGTGGAGTCTGTTTGATATTCTGCAGTTCATTTACGAACATTGTTTAGCACAATCATGATTTGTCGCTTGGGTGTCGGTTGTCATCGTTTCATTAGGTCACATATCACACCTGACACGGCATAGCTAGATATCAAAACTCACCATTTTGATAATGAAGTATTTGACAAGATGACTACATATACCTACAGAAGTTGGTGAATATAGCCCAGATGAAATTGCTTCGATGTAACTTGCCAAACAAGAGTTCAATAAAAATATAAATTCCGCTGTATGACTTATCATTTAAACAACTGTTCCAATATACCCATGTGTGAATGTGTGAATGTGTGAATGTGTGAATGTGTGAATGCATGTGTGAATAAATTTACTCAATTTCTGAATTTTTTTAAACAAATTCTAAGCATCTTCTAAAACTTTGGTGACTTGTCAAGTTTCATTGTATATATGGTATCCCTACATGCAATTACGGTAATTTATGCAACATTCTTTGACATGCTTATAACCAACTGTCTTTCTACCATTGTCTTAAGTGTGATCTAGTAAGTTTATCATTTGACCTACGGATACATTTGATTTTCCTCCGTAATCTGAATCAAAACTCGGGAAATGAAGCAGAAAAGTTAGAGTAAAACATGCCCACAGCTATGACTCTTGTGAATTGTACCGTAAACATAGCCTATCAATCAAGTGGTTTTCTGGTTTTGGAGTAAATTCAATGGCATATTGTAGGGCATTGGGCCATACACACTTTTTGCATTTTATATTCTCCGTTACAACCTAATTCTCTGCTAGGGTAACAAAGTGTAAAACAGGTCCCTAATGCAAGATATATTCATGATGAAGTTGGAGCCTCTTTTCTATGCATTATCAACTTTTCCATTTATCTCACTACAAGTGTACTTACACAGAATGGCTTACTATGAAAATTACCATATCAAAAGTGTCTTTCAGAACACAACCCGATTTTTGTTTCGTTAAAAAAAATAATTGGTGTCCAAAACGGGCCCCTTTATATAATGTTTTATTATTTAGCTATCATCATACGTATTATTCAAACAAACAAGTCGTAGACTGTACAATGTCCACGTTTTACATATTCTTCTCCTTTTGTACTGTCCGAAAACAGTTCACACCAGATAAGACATGGTGCATTATCGTTTTCACCACTCTGTTGTCCCGTTTTTAGGCGAGCGGTAGAACCACTTAACGACCGACTTAAATGCCCCCTCCCTACATACACCTAAATGTTATATCATTTGTAAGCCCTACATGTCCCAGTCCCAACGAGCCCTGTCGTCGAGCTGCCAAGTGGTGCGTGCAGTAAGCGTGAATCCAAGGTTAAACAAAATCACCGTCACATAATACATTTTCGCAAACGTCTTAACATCCACTTAAGTGTATCTACTTTACATAATTAAAATGGTAATGTCATATAGTTTTGGAAAACTTATTATGTCCCCGTCTAACATGATGTACGACGTGGAGCTGATACCTGATGTGGTGAGTGTGGAGCTAAGGTCAAACAAGGTCACCATGAAATGATGAATATGCGATTGTTTGTAATACCACGAAAGGCATAAAGTTAGAAAAACTCTGTAACTACTTAATTTATATGAGCTCAAAATATACTCTGTGAAAGAACAATTTCTCCCCGTCAAAGTGAGATGTGACGTGCGTGGAGCTGTCAGTTGGTGTGGAGCGACCGTCAAGTGACAATGTTCGTCGAAATTGCGTCATCCCGCAAACGTTACGTTACACAATATATCAGTGGTTCCATACATCTACGTTACCTATCTACTCTAGGCCATGTCGTATACCGTTGGAAAGCCTACTGCCTCTCCGTAAATATGGAATATGACGAGGAGCTACCAGGTGGTGCAGTAGGTGTGGAGTGAAGGTCAAACAAAGTCACCATCACACGATGAATGTTGAAAACTGCGCCATTCCGCAAATGTACTACAATTACAGCTGGTTGAGTATCTACTGTTTCTATCTACACGAGGCCGTGTTATATAGCATTAGAAAGTGCATTGTATCCCCGTTAAAATGGGCATGGAGGTGCAAATTAGTGTATCTATATGAGTATATGAAAGGAAAATGGAACAATTAAGGTCCCCATCGATGCAATTAATATTTATAGTAGACCGGCCAAATATTGAGTCCTCTACATTGTTTAATGACATTTTTAAATATTGGACAGCTTTGCTGGATCAGTCACTCATTGGATGAATGAAACGATTTGAGCGGATGCCATCCTCAATTTTGAATTTAAAGGTAATTTTGAAGGTCACAAAGGCATCTACTTGAGCACATCTTTGCATAAAACCAAATATGTTATGATTTGTAGATATACTGTATGTATTATTTGGTGCTGAACTTTGATTTTACATACACATGTATGGAATACTCGTACATAAATATGTGATTTTCTCGAAATATATATCAGCGTTGTTTGCACATACAGTCTATCAATATCAGCAGTTTTTGTGTCACATGATTGCTGATCCCACAGTACTCTAGATCTCTTCAACATGGAAGACGACGAGGAAGAGACCACGTTCAACCACTCTGGTGGTGTTCCAGCTCGGATGAAATGTGACGTTGACGACCCGAAGAAACTTGCCAAAAATGTTACAATAATTGATGTGTTCTGACTTACAGGTGGGGTGCGGTGGTTTAGCGGTAAGGTACTGTTCACGCGATGAAGTGGGGGCCGGAGCCCAAAGGATGCTTAGCAGACGGCAGTCAGGTCCTCACGATAATCATTTATCATCCTCATTATCATATAGATACATAGATAGATAGATAGACAGACATACATGCAGACAGACAGACAGACATACAGACATATAGACAGACAGACAGATACATAGATAGATAGACAGATATATATATATATATATATAGATAGATAGATAGATAGATAGATATATACATTTTATTTCAGGTCAATTATGTACATAATAATACAGTTTATACATTATTATAATTATACATGATGATTGATCTATGGAGACCTGCACTAAGACCTACTAGATCGCTGACGTCCAGGCCATCACGACGAATATATAATAAATATACCTGTGCAAATATAACTTACAGATGTTATATAAAAAATAGTAACTGTAAAGTAATTGAAGTACAAGAAGAATAGTAAACAAGTAATACCATCATTTACAAATATTGATATAAATAATTATCATTACTGTCTCTAAACTCACTGACGTCATTATTGTCAGTTAATGTTAACTGAAACAATCATCATCATTACTAACATCATCACCATCGATCATCATCAACAACAACACCATAATCATCATCACAGCCACATCATCAACAATACCCAATTCTTTTTACGAAATGGCACCTTAGTTTAATTAACTTTTTTCAACAAGACTACATGATTTTATTAGATGACCCCACAATGTGTTGATATGATCATCTAGTTCATTATTAAATTACCTCTTATTGACTCCTTTAAAATTATTCTTTAAATTATTGTTGATGTAATCCCTTACTTTTGGTCATATTTTAAAGTATTATGTGGTTTCCCGTAATCGTATAGATGAACCTTGTAGTTGATTGAGATTACCCTTAACTTCATGTTTTGATATTACCCCTTAAATGTTTCAGCTGATCCTTATTTTATTGTTTTAATATTACCCTTTTGCTTCTAATAATGTTATAGTATCACTCACCAACACTGCATTTTTCTATCTCCCCTAAGTTGTTTGAGATGACCCCTTAATTGGTAGCATGGCTAGCCTTTAAGGATAACACGGATGACGACGATGAGGAGGATACGGTTAAGGATGTCATTGTTGTTGTCATGATCATCGTAAAAATTATTACCGTCATCATCATCGTCGTCGTCATCTTATTCATAATCATAATTATCTTCATCACTAAGATGGCGCCTTCATCTTCCTCCTCCGTATCATCATAAATATTTATAATCCTCATAATCACCGTCTTCCTCATCATTACTAACATCATCATTTTCAACAACACCGTCATCATAATCATCATCATCAGCAGCAGAATCATCATCATCATCATTAAGATTGTAATTGATCTTCTTCTCCAAAGATGCCAAACCGTTACGCTTGTTCGGCAGGAATACGTACATGGCGAGTCTATTGCCCTTGTATGGCAAACACAGGATGTTGCAGTTCAGATAGTCGCTGGTTGAGTAAGCGAACTTAGTGGTCAGGTGCATCATGTCGACTGTCTTACTCGGATTAGAATGGAATGTTCCAGGCTTAGTATATTTCGGATCGAATGGAATGTTCCAAAAACCTTTGAAGTAGATCGCGTTCGCTAGAACAAGCAAAGCGTTTCTGACAGTATTGTCATCTACTATATTCTTTATTTTGTTCTTCGTGTTTTGCTTGACCCACTGGTTGATGAAGGCGGCAGCTCCTGGTGGATTGCCCACGAAATCAAGCACGTCCAAACCAGCGAAGTACTTTGTGGATAGGAGTCTCTTATACGACTTGCGAATATTGAATTTGTTTTGGGCAAACAGCCGATTAGCGACTGTGAGAGTATATTGCCCTTTCGCCTTGTTTAGCGAGGTCAGAGTGGAACGGAAGGTATTGTGGAGGTTGAACCGCCGTGGTCTGAATCCGAGCACACGACTCATCTGCGATGCTGTTTTACCGCGGGCTCCTGCGTACGTCATCGCTAAGGCTGTCGATATACTGCAATAAGAGTAATTGCAATCAGGGAATGGAATAATAACTATTAGTTTCACCATGACTGACCGTTTAACGAATTAACGAATAACCCTTTCATCAGCTCGTTTTCATGCGTACGTACGTGCGCCAGCGCATGTGTGTGCTTATGAGTATATATGCGAATGCGTATGTGCGTGGGTACGTAACTACATGTTTATGTATAAGTGTGTTTGTCTGTATACATATGTGTATATGTATGTGTGTGTGTGGATGTATGTGCGTATGTACGTGTGTATATATATAATATATATATATATATGTATGTATGTGTGTGTATGTATTTTTGTATGTATACGTGTATGCAACATCTTGCGTGTTTATGGAAGTCACTGTCTTATAATATAAATTTACATATCACATTTCGTTTTATTTACGTGGAAAAGATTAACACTGGCATTAATATATTATAGTTCGTTAGGTAGACAATTTACAGATTCCCAGATACACTGCCGTATCTATCACACACACACACACACGCGCGCGCCGGATATGCTGGGCATGTCGTACCTGAAAGGAGAGAAGAAAACGTTCCCCTTCTCTTCGTTAGCTACTTTCTTGTACAGCCTGAAAGCGAACCTTCCGTTCGCTCTTGCCAATAATTTCTTTACGTTCCGGGATGACGTCACATCAAAGGCGACGATACAAAGAATTGCCAAGAGGACGACCCACCGGATATGCATCGCTGCCTTCGGCTGTTCACTGAAGAATCATATATCAACACAAACAAGTAGGGGTACGTACGATATGAATATCGTGACTTACATACTGGGATACAGCAGTATATAACACTGGAGCTGTGAAACTGTAAGTGATTTGATCTTTTGTAGTAGAGGACATAACATTTTTAGTTGCAACAACATTTTCGGAATACAATTTTACAGTAATAGTTTAGTAAATCTACATTCGCAATGGGGACAATCTCAAACAAATTGCAATAGTAAGTATGATGATGTTTTTTTCCCACACGTCTGCATTGTTGACAATAATGGTTAGTCATCAAGAATCACGTAATTTATTAGCATGTTTTTGTATATTATATTGTCTATATCGTTCATACGATAATTAGTTGTTGTATATGTACCGTTTGCGGCGAGCGGTCGGCAGGGAAGCATACGGGCACAGTTTATTATATGCGGAAAACCCTACCAATACCAGATCTAATACACAGTATACGGCTGTGTTATGTCTTACGCCATCTTTTATTCGACACGTCCGCACAGCCCAGGAGCTGTCCTTATTACAGAGTCATGGGGAGCATTCATAATGCTCTATAATACAAATACTCTACACTCCTCCCTTTCAAATGTTGTTCCTTTAAAACATGTTAATACCCTGGTTGCGCTACGCCACATATACGATATGACAACCGTCAACACAGTCCACGGATACAGCGTCCATTAATTAGTCCTTGTTAACAATTACATTTTAGTAGCCATTAACCATTAACGTCTATGTCCATAATTAATCTGGATACCGTCTTTCAAACGTCACAGATCCAGCTTCTCTGGAGGCTTTCTGGTTCTTGTGGACCTTCTCACGAGTCATTCCTCTGCCATCGGTATCTGCGCTGGACTTGCCGGTCTCACGGGATAGTTCACTGCCATCGGTGTTTGCAATGAACTTGGCTGGTTGTCTTCTTCTGCTTCTGTTGTTGGTCTAGTCGATTCGTCAACCACTGGTACCTCCACCGCACCCAGAGGTACCATGGCGACGTCAGAAGCCCTGATTTGGTCGCTGTGTCTCCGCCATACATCGCCGTCTTCCACGCGCACTGCATACGATCTGGTATCCCTCTTCTCTTGGACGGTACCGGGTACCCACTTTTGGTCGTTGCGATAGTTTCTTACCGCTACTCTGTCCCCAGCTTCAAATTCTCTGTGTTGCCCTTTCTTCTCCTCTACTGTCTTGGCCTGACGATTCCCCACCGTCTTCCTCGTGTTTGGTCGTATGGCATCTAATCTTGTTCGTAGGGCTCGACCCATCAGTAACATCGCCGGAGATTCACATGTTGTTGCATGTGATGCGTTTCTGTAGGCAAACAGAAATCTCGCCAGGTGTCGTTTCACAGCACCCGAGTCACCTCTCGCTGATCGCATGGCTTGTTTAAATGTCTGAACAAAGCGTTCCACCTGCCCGCTGGTAGCAGGGTGGTAGGTGCCGAAAATGTGTGCCTGATGTTGTTTGCTTTCATGAAGTTTCGGAAAACTTCGCTTGTGAATTGACTTCCGTTGTCACTGTGCAAATGTTCTGGAAGACCGTACCTTGCAAACACATCTCGTAACAGTTCTACGGTTCTTTCTGATGATGCTGAGGCTGTTGTTAGTACCTCAGGCCATTTGCTATGTGCGTCGACCGCTATTAAGAACATCCGTCCCATAAACGGTCCAGCGTAATCTACATGGATACGCTGCCATGGCTTTGCAGGCCATTCCCACGGGTGAATTGGCACGGTAGGCGCTTCAAACTGGACTCTCTGGCAGCCTTGACATTTCCATGCCAGAGATTCTATATCTTTATCTATCCCAGGCCACCAAACGTAGCTACGAGCCAGTCCCTTCATTTTTACAACCCCGACATGTCCATCGTGTAACTCCTGGAGGATTTGACTGCGCAACTTCTGTGGCACAAGGACGCGTATTCCCCACATAACGCATCCGTGGAATACACTCAGCTCGTAGCGCTTGGCAAAGAATGGTTCAAGTCCCTCTGGACTGGTCGTCGGCCATCCTTGCTGGGTTCTCTCCAGAACTTTTGACATGACTGGGTCCTTGCTAGACTCTGTCTTGATGTTTGCTGTCGTGACAGGAAGGGTTTCCATGTGGTCCATGTAGAACATCTCCACCACATCAAGGTGTGTCTCCCCCGTTTTCAATGGTAACCTCGAAAGTCCGTCTGCATTTGCGTGTTTCAAAGAGCTTTATAGGCTATCTCACAGTCGTGTGCTGCTAGTTGTAGGGCATATCGTTGCATTCGTGCAGCCGTCATTGCTGGAATACTCTTCCCTGGATGAAAGATAGCTGTGAGGGGTTGGTGATCCGTCACCAGGGTGAATCGTCTTCCAAACAGGTATTGGTGGAACTTCCTGACTCCCCACACGAGTCCCAGTGCTTCTTTGTCTATCTGGCTGTTATTCCGTTCAGCCTTGTTTAAAGTTCGCGAAGCGAACGCGACTGGTCTCTCCAACCCATCTGGCATCGTATGACTGAGTACGGCCCCCTAACTCATATGCAGATGCATCGCACGCTATTCTGATGGGCAAGTTCGGATCGTAGTGGACGAGAACTTGTTCCGATGTGATCAGTCTCTTTGCTTCACCGAACGCTTGTTCACACTCCTTTGACCACATCCATTCCTGATCCTTCTCTAGTAACTGGTTTAGGGGATGCAATACACTGGCCAGGTTGGGTAAAAACATGTGGTAGTAATTCACCAGCCCAAGGAATCTTTTTAAACTACTAACATCTTGGGGGCGTGGTGCCTTCTGCACGGCTTCTATTTTTGCCTTTGTCTTGTGCAGACCCTCGTGATCAATCTCCTGGCCACAGTACTCGGTCCGTTCCATGAAGAACCGGCACTTCTTCACATTGATCCGCAGATCCTTCTCTGCCAGCCTCTTGAATACTGCTTCCAGGTTTTCCAGATGCTCAGTGTCAGACTTCCCCGTGACAATGATATCATCCAACATCACCTCCACGCCAGGAATTCCTTGTAAAGTCTGCTCCATTGCTCTCTGCCGTATCGAGGGTGCCGTCTTGATCCCGAACGGCAACCTATTATACTGAAACAGGCCCTTGTGCGTGTTGATTGTGAGGTATTGTTTAGAGTCCTCCTCTACCTCCATCTGCAGGTAAGCATTCTTGAGGTCAAGTTTGCTGAACCTCTTACCTCCGGCCATCTTTGCGAAAATATCTTCGATGCGTGGTAGCGGATATTTATCTTCCCGGAGCACCGGGTTGAGTGTCACTTTATAGTCTCCACAGAGACGTACATCCTTGGTATCTCGTTTCGCCACCGGTACCACTCCTGATGCCCACTAGCTATACTCGACAGCTGATACTATTCCTTCTTTCTGGAGCCTTTCTAGCTCCTCAAAGTATGGTTTGATCGCATAAGGCACGCTTCGTGGCCTGCAGAACTTCGGTTGAGCGTCTGCCTCTACGGGGAGTTTGGCTTTCACGCCTTTCAATGTCCCTAAGTTGTCCGTGCTTAACAACTCATACTTTGCCAGCAGCCGTTGAACTTGCTTATTGGCATCCTTCAAAGAAATGTCCTTGTCAGTCCCATGCCATGACTTCAGGGAGGTAATTTCTCCCCAGTCGAGCTTGATCTCCCAAAACCAGTCATGACCGAACAGCACTTGTCGACGCCTTTGATAACGTACAAGTCCAGCTTCACCTTCTGCTTCTAGTACTTGACCTGGACACGAAGCTTTCCCTCGGGAACAACTAACTCCCCCATGTAGGTTCGGAGAGTTACCGGTGTAGGCTGAAGTTCATGCTTCTTGAACATTTCCTTGTACGCATGGTGTGGGATTACTGAGTATGCCGACCCAGTATCAACCTCCATTTTGAGTGATTGTCCGGCTACCCGCAGTGTCGT
This sequence comes from Escarpia spicata, assembly GCA_963995525.1. Lineage (NCBI taxonomy): Eukaryota > Metazoa > Annelida > Polychaeta > Sabellida > Siboglinidae > Escarpia > Escarpia spicata. The sequence continues at coordinate 41,425,877 of OZ023218.1, forward strand.
CCAAATTTTGTCAGTTCTGGTCTTTGGTTTTGTTAACTGGTGGACCGCATTTAGGGTGTCCAACCCATCACTCCACTCACTGTCGTCACTACCGCTACTACTACTTTTGGCAGCTGACATTTGGTTCACCCTTTTGCCTTTAATGTAGCGTTTGTTTCTGTCACCAGACCGACACACAGTCTTGATGTGGCCATGTTTCCCACAGCCGTGGCAGATTTCGTCTCTGAAGCGACAATCGTCCGACCTGTGCCCCCGCCCGTTACATCTGTAGCATATGTAATTTCTTCTCTGTTCTCTCTCTCTTTCCTGACGTGGCTGCTGACGTGAATACAGCTTGTGAACAGATGCACTACCCTCTCCGTGGCTATTGTGTAGTTCTTCGGTGTCACGCCTAGCTGTTTCGTCTATCTTCGCTGTTTCGACGGCAGTTTCCAGGCTTAGGTCTTTGATTTTTACCAGCTTCTTTTGTGTTGATTCCGATCGCAAACCCAACACAAACTGGTCACTTAGGGCTGTCGTCAGGTTTGCTGCATAACCACAATGTAACGACAGTCTCCGCAGTTCAGCCACGAACGAGGCGTTACTTTCAGTTTCACCCTCTTGTTAATATCGGCGGTCAAAACGGAAACGTTCCCCCATTTCAGTGGTTTGTGGATCTAGGTGGTCCGCAAGTGTTTTGACTAATTCTGCGAATGGCTTAGTTGATGGTTTTATAGGTGCCATCAACGTTTTCAGTAACCCATACGTGTCGCTTCCCATGACGCTTATTAGCAAGTGCGCCCTTTTTTGTTCATCAATGTCATTAACGTTGAAATACGATTCCAGCCTTTCAACGTATGCCGTCCATGTCTCTTTTGAATTCTCGTCGCCACTGTCATGTCTTACGCCATCTTTTACGTCCGCACAGCCCGGGAGCTGTCCTTATTGCAGAGCCATGGGGAGCATTCATAATGCTCTATAATGCAAATACTCTACACTATGTCTGCTAAATACTACCCATGCAGTTATAAAGGTCAGAACAATAGGTTTATACAGCAACCGAAATGTAACCGATATATCCTATAAGTCAGAACAATAGGTTCAGACTTCTGATGGCCTAGCTCCAGACTTCCATGTCTGCTGGAGGTGTTTACATATGGCAACACCTAACCTGACATATGTCGAAATACTGCCATTTGTTAGGAGAATCAGTGACAACCACTGTCACATTTACACTGATCTCTGTGGTCAGTGTGTACACTGAACACATCATGCATTCCTTGTCCTCACACACTGAGTGTGGCATTGACACCCCTATTAAGAACCCATCTTAATTAGGTCCACTGGCCTGGCCTGGCCTAGCCCAGGGTAACCAGTATCTCTGTCCTCAGAATGCGTCTGTACCTCAGGGACTTCAACTCATGGAGACTATAATCTCTTGATGAGCTGCCACACTGATACCAGTTTTAGTGGCCAACTATACATCTCAAAATGAAATACCGCTCTTAGTACTAATCATTCGTGTAAATAACCACCTGCTCTTAGCACCGGGTGTTACTGTTTACCTAATACAATATCATCTTCCAAGAAATCTACAGACCAATCAATTTGAGAAATGGTAACTGTGACTCTTTCTCTTCCATTTAACTTTGCCCTCTGTTCTAACAGATCACACCCTGTGGCAATTAAATATATATTAAGCCAGAAGCTGCCCAGGACAGAACTGGGTGGACAACACCACTGGATACTAATTAACCCCTCTCATTACACCCTAGGGTCAGTAATCAACCTTCCAAGGCTGCACTTACAATGTTTATCAACACAAACTGACCTAAGTTAACCAGATGGCTTCTCTGTCAGAATCAGCCACACTGGCCAGTTCACTGGCTGGTCAAACTTGTGTTGTAGACTGGATTATTTCCTACAACCCTAATAAAAGTAGCAGAGTCAACATGTGGTTACGACCACTTTGACTGGACAACTAAATGCAGCAAATTTCTGCCGGAAAGTGTTTGAATGATCACTTTATTTCAGCAAATTCTTGAAACTAAACTAAAAATTGTCACCCCAATATAGTACGTGCACGATTACACCGAAACATTTGCCATGTTCGGTTCTGCAATACAACAGACCTCGTGTGTTGTGGACTTGCCACAAAGAATGTTATGGGACGATTACACCGTGACATTTGCTTTGCCCGGTTCTGCAATTCAGCAGACCTCGTTTATTGTGCATCAGCCACAGACAATGTTATGGAACGATTACACAGTGACACTAGTTCTGTCCGGTTCTGCAATTATGCAGACCTCGTTTATTGTGGACCTGCCACAGACAATGTTATGGAACGATTACACCGTGACACTTGTTCTGCCCGGTTCTGCAATTCAGCAGACCTCGTTTATTGTGGACCAGCCACAAGAGATTCTTCATTACCGACTGTCATTCACAGTCAGTCGTGACATGTCCGCACACATACGGACAGCGCTGTCTTCGAACAGCGAATCATAATACTGTTACTGTAAAACCAGTCATAACGAATCCAACATACACCAAACATTCTACTCTCATTCCATGAAAGAAACACAGTGTTTATCATATCAGATGCAGACACACCCATACATACGTTCATGTACAGCAAACGTTAATAGAACTAAATGAATATGCATCAAAACGAATGTGTGTGTGTGTGTGTGTGTGTGTGTGTGTGTGTGTGTGTGTGTGTGTGTGTGTGTGTGTGTGTGTGTGTGTGTGTGTGTGCGTGTGCGTGTGCCCAAATCAAAGAAACGTAGCACAGCCATATGGCAAAGCCACGTAGCATTTTGTCAAATAAGGACAAATATAGTTTGAAGAAAAATGTTTTTGAACAGCCCTCTGACAAATCCTTCCAAAATGGCCAATGGAGTTAACTAACATGCGAATAACCAACCAACATACCTGTTTGAAGCAAGATGCGGTTTGTGTGTCTTTATCTAATCGTGGAACGAGACAGCCGCAAACGGTGAAACGACCGACTTTATAGTTTGTTTGTACGTGTTGAAATTGTCGGTTATGGACACACAACTGAACAGAGTCACGTGATACATTTGCATGATACAATTATCAAAGCGAGATGATTTGTGAGATGTTTTGCTGTAGTGGAACGTCAGCACTTATATGTTGTCTGCATTTAGATTAGTCTCAATGTCAGTAGTCAACGAACACAGTTATTTTCTAATAGTAAGGTCGGTATACTAATGAAACTATATTTTGGAATACTATTATGTTTCCTATTTTGAACAGTATGTTGTTTGTGTATAGGCTTTGTAAAATTATAAGTAGGTGAAATATGATTTAGAAGAAATGGAAGCGTTGTTGAAATGAACGATGTATAAAACTAGATGAATAAGAAACTTGATGGACGGATGGCGGGAGCGTGGGAGCGAAAGAGGGAGGTAAGAAGGACGCGGGAAATGGAAATAATTAATAATTGTATGGGACTTAATTAATGTTATTTTTCGTTGAATCAAATAGGCTTCGTAAACAGTATAATTTCGTTTACTGTCATAGTATATGCGTGTATTCAAATAACATATACATATGTTATATAATGTAGTTAGCATATTTCATGTTGGTAGTGTAAAGTACCTAAACTCTGAATCATCAACACTGCTGATGCAACATTTCGACGTGTTTGTGTCGTATAACGACGTTTTTAGTAATGACCAACGATTTAGTAGACCGGAAGGTAAAAAAGATAAGAAACACAAATGTGACTTTATAAATAAGGAAAGCGCGTGTTTGACGCGATATTTTTTCAAGTTAGCCGACCACACCTTTAGGGAATATATTTACTTTGCAAAAGTTCACGTAAACACGTAATAATATCACTGAAACTAAAAACTGGTGGTTTAAGACTATGAAAAACGGTGTTCTTTTTATGTGCGGTCTAAGAAAAAGACAAAAAAGACACCGAGCATGACGTCTAAACAAGATCGATATAGTTGCGTGGAACATCGCATTAATCACATACACGTAGTCGTCCGACAGCAATTATATATGATAACGATAGTTTCCGCATGCAAAGGGACTGTCAGTTGGGGAGATAAGGAGTCGGGACGACATTTGACTACCCCTTTCTTATTTTTAATATCAGTATTCCTGTGAAATGGTGTGCCACTGATTGCCTGTCTGATCGGTCGTCACCCACCACTTGTGTAGCGTTCCGTAACTGCATGAACAATCACTCCGTGGTGGTGTCGGCAAGAAGACAAACAGAAACGCCAGGTCCGTCTACGTGAGCGCATATTGCGTTAGGGCAAGACCAACGACACACCGCCTATCCTATACCGAGTTGTGTGACCAATACTGTCTGACGCTGGCTTCCGCAAACGCTGCGTTTCTATACAGCGATAAATTATCAAACAACGTGCTAGTTCCGAAAAAAGACCCCATTCTGCTAGACACTCGTTTTCGTTGACAGGAACACCAGCGGTTGCTGCAGTAGCCTTATATCACTGCGCAAGAAGTCACATTTATACAGAGTGAATATTCAATTCAATATGTTTTATTCAAACAAACAAACAAACATTCAAACAGTATAGTCTGCAATCGCCTCAATATGATTTTGTTGTGACATACATAGGTATCTATATAATGTGGTTTGAAAGGAATACACAAGAAGTTAAAACAAACTTGTAGTTAATGTATCTCTAAATATATAGTTTTGTTTATCACATTACAGAAATGATTAGATGAATGTGTGTATATAGCACACATCCCAAATGCCTACACATATAAGGAAAAACAAAACAAAACAAAAAATAAAAATAAACAATAATCTTATTAATAATTTTATGATTAGTGCAAAATAAATAAATGCAAAAATTCACAGAATTCTGATATAATACCAGTTGCCATAATAAATACAATTACATATATATATATATATATATATATATATATATATATTCATATAGCAAGTACAACAATATATAAATGTTAGTAGGTAGAAACTAAAATTCTTCCAGCTTAGCCACCAGGAAATATCAAAGAGTGTGTGCCAAATGTTAAAATCTTATCGTCAATGACTAAACCAAACAGTTTCATTGATCGTGAAAATCTGCTGGCAAACAGCCAAACGGACCAGCTGATATAAGGTTCGTTGGAAGCTGCGAACGTCGCCTCTGGAATCTTGCGTTTTCTGCATATTTTTTCATCAATACGGCTGTTTCGCGCTGACGCCGCCTCGCACTTGTGGTACTGGTCGTTCCGCCCCACTGGTTCACGCTTGCTCCACCAAAGCAAACTCTCTAAAGGAGTACAAAACACCTCTTTTTAAAAATACATATGAATCACTGTGTTGACGACGTTTTGTTGCCGTCTGGCATTTACTTGACCGGTTGTTCCGCTCCGCCGCTTCACACCTGATATATCAAAGCAAACACTAACATTTAAATACACTGTAGTCAAATGAATCACTGAGTTTACACAATTGTGTGCATTTTGTTGATATTGTTCATGCATACAGTTTCAATAAATGTTTAGTTTTAGTTATCTTAGAATCACGTTAGTATATCTAATCAACTTAATTAAAGTAATTTAGCCTTTTATTTATTTATTATCCAGTATGTTCAATTGTTCAGCACTTTTGCTAATCGTTAGCCTTATCATTGCATGTACCCGTAATTTTACTACACATAGGTTTATTTATATAATTTATATTCTAGGATTTTGCTGACACTGAGCCATTCCCCTTTGACAGCCCCACTTTACCATTTCACAACATGCTTTGGAGGCCATGGTGGTCCAAAATGAGGTGCCGATGCTGAATTTGCTTATCTCGTGTCCAACCCCAGCCATCTGGTGTGGGCGTTTGCTGATGGACCAGCAGATGCCAGCTTCGTATGTAACACGCTTTGAGAGCTGCAACAATGTATCCTTGGTCGGTGGAATATTTCCCATGGTTTTATTCCGTTGGCAGAATAGGTCTTTCGTCAATGCTTCGACAATTAATGCTGTCCAAGCTGCTACTCTTGTCATAGAGGACAACGGCGAAGCGTTCCAGGAGTTGGAAGTGTCGCGAATCCAGATTTATATGGTTGTATGGATTCAGTGCCATGCAGTATCATGTTTTGATTAATTACGTACTGGATATGCATTCTAGGTTTCCATGCCAGTTTCTGTCCCTTCCCGAAGAATGCATATATGTCGTGTCGCAGCATGTAAGCAGTCGGCCAGTGGAATTAACATTGGCAAGGGCATGGGTTTGTCTCTTCCCCGAGCATGACAGATGGCAGTGAAGATTACTCATATGTTAGCAGCTGAATAAAAGTTGCAAACTCATGAAACGTGTTGATCACGCTCACAATGACATCCGTGTCCTCAGTGTCTGTGCGTGCGTGCGTGCGTGCGTGCGTGCGTGCGTGCGTGCGTGCGTGCGTGCGTGCGTGTGTGTGTAAACAGTTATGGACCCACTTAAAAGGTTACCTATCCTATCAAAATGTGAAATCTTATTATCCAAGGAAGAAAGCAAATAAATCTGGTGGTTTTATTTGGTCTCTGTCATCGGAAAAAAAGTAATATGGCATACAGCGTGGAGGATGGTTCCTTGGAGGATGGTTCAGTGTTCAACGTGCTGAAAAATAAATGGCCCACCCAAAATATGTAACTCCGATCAAAATGTGAAATCGTATTTATCAAGGACGCAGCAAAAAAGTGGTACTTTTATCCGGTATGTTCCATATTCATCCACCCACACCTATTGTTCCCTTGAGTGATGGATTTAGCATGAATTCTTGCTATTGACTAAAAATATCATTAAAAGTATAACACCACACGTTGGCTGACCTAGCTAATATCAGCGGAAAGGCACAATTTAGAAAATTCATTGTTTGATGGTGACGTTGTACAACCTTCGCTACACAGTTAGAGCACCACTTTATAACTCTATGCCATAACTCGTTTTGACGGAGTATAATACGCTTTTTAAAGGTATGTAACTTGGCATGGCGTTGGTAAACATAGTAGCTACACAACCATTGTGTTTGTAGCACTTTTGCGGAATGGCGCAGTTTGAACCATGCATCGATTTATGATGACCTTGTTTGACCTTCACTCCACACCGACTGCACCACCTGATAGCTCCACGTCTTATCCTATTTTTATGGGGAGACAGTAGGCTTTCCAAAGGAATATGATATGGCATTGAGTGGATAGGTAACGTATAATTATATGCAACCATTGATATTGTCCAACATTTGCGGGATGACGTAATTTCGAACATTTATCACGGTGAGTGTTTGATCGCAGCTCCACACGTACTCCATCAACTGACAGCTCCACGTCATAGCATATTTTAACGGGAAGTAATTGTTCTTTCAAACACTCTATGGCAAATGAAGCAGTTACAGAGTAATTTTAACTTTATGACTTTAGAGGTATTGCAAGCAAATCGAATACTCATCACTCATCACGGTGACCTAGTTTGACCTTAGCTCCACACTTACTGATAATAAGCTTTCCAAAAATGTATGACATGACAATTTCGTGATTAAATAAAGTAGATATATGACCAATAAATATTAAGACGTTTGTGGAAGCGCACAATTATGAACAATTTTCATTTGACCGGTGACCTTGTTTGACCTTGGATTCACGCTTAGTGCACCACTTGACAGCTCTATATATATATGACAGGCCTAATTGGGACTTGGAGATGTACGGCTTTCAAATGATATATAATTTCTTTTTTTTTTAGGGAGAGGGCATTTAAACTCCTAAAATGAAGCACTCTGGGGGTTTGCCGCTCGCCTATCTTCTGAGATCTTTGCACTGGCTTCCTGTCCGATACCGTATTGATTTTATGATCTGTACCATTTCGTACCAGGCACGTTCATGTAAGCAACCAGCATATCTATATTAATTGCTTACTCCTGTAAAAGAGCTTATATATAGGGGTCTATCCAGCATATAATTGGATCATCTATGCATGTATAGTTCAGATTTTTTTCCCTAGAGTCAATATACTAATATTGGACTTAGGGCATTTCCTGTTTCTGCACAAACTCTCTAGAATATGTTCCCTCCTAGTGTTAGATCAGTTGAAAACATTACGCAATTTCGCCGTCATTAAAAAAACTTACCTTTATAACCCATATAGCTAACTTGCGTATATATATATATATATATATATATATATATATATATATATATCCGCCTTAGGCTTAGCTCCCTGCATGGCGAATTGATCCATCTGGTCACGACTTTAATGTGGCTTATCGATTCTGAGGTCGATTTACTAACCGTTTTGCATTGGTACGCCTCTGAGCTTGGTTTCCGACGATTTAGGCGCAAAAGAAGTTGTAAACCTTATTATTATTATTGTATTGCAAAGTTCGGTCAGTTCTGCGCGAATAGCGCTTGCCTTATTCACAGAGCCAGGCTGTGCGAATAACTTCGCCCACCGTCACGGGGAAAATGATTGGGTCTTGAGAGATTTCGGTAATATCGCCAGCATTAAATATGTCATAATCATACTTATTTGCAAGTGAAAGCAACAATAAGAGATACACCAATGATTGTACACGAATAGTAAAGATTGTTTGCGTATTAGTTCATTGTGACAAGTCGTAACAAACAGGTAAATTTGTCGGAATGACACGGACGCTGTCACACACTGCCACTGGGTATGCCACTGCCACAGCCACAAGCACAGGCACAGCGTGACAGACCAGACACTCACGCTTACACTCACAGAGCTCTGCGAATGAAATCGTACGCAAATGCACTCTTGTATCTAGTCTAGAGCCCATGTGGCTGTGCCCCAAAGTAGTATTTGCCCCCTCCCTATTGGAAGAAAAATGACAAAAACAACTCCGACAGTTTGAATTTAATCGTTTCAGAAATTCAGGGTATACCCGTTTCAGTGCCAGCCAAAATTGCGCAGACATACAAGAAGTGCCAAGCCATTTTTGAGACTTGCACGCCATACTAAGTCTAAAGTCTAAACTTGTATTACATGATCATAATACATGTGCTTAGACTTAGTGTTCAAATATCACCAAATAAACTAGCCATTTCCTAAAAGGACAGATCATTTTCTATTTTCTATTTAGTTCGAAAAACGTAATTCTTACCTTAAGTTCTTACCTTAAGAACGGTAAATAATTGCCCAAGTTGAGCACTGAGACCGTCTCATGGTTAGTTTTCTGTAGTGGTATTCCATTGTCTATTGATTTTGCTGCTATTGTTGTTGCTGTTGGCGTTATTGCTATTTTTTCTCCTTATCTTGTCTTCCGATTGTGTGCGATTGTTCTCTGTGTACTGATACCTTTTGTCTCTGGTCACACAGGAATGCTTTTATTCATCCTAATGTTTTGGCTAATAGTCAGATGACACAACATAACTTTCACTAATCACTAATATATACCGTATTCGTTCTTTTTAGCGTACACTCCCCTTTTTTAGAACCATCGGACGTCGATCTATGACGAAAACTGATCACTGGATCCATAATTTATTGTAATTCCCTGTCAACCATTGACAATATGACTATGGGAAAGAAAGTTCCACCTGCATCTGGAGCCTTTGCAAAGTTGCAGTATTCCTTTGACCATAAAATCACCATCACTTGGATGTATAAATCACTTCCAGTTAGCGTCAGTTACATTGATGTGTGTCATGCCAGCTCAACTAAACATGCATGTATTGCATGCAGAGGATGCTCTATGACTTTGTCCGAGCCTTTGCATCACTGTTATGCAGATCGTTTGTTTTCTGCTGTCCAGTGCTAACATATCTCTCCATTGAGAAGTAGTTTTAAATACATGGTAACCATAAATAATTGACAAAATATGTGTTTTTTAAATCAGAGTAACACGCGTGGCAATAGTGGCATGTTTGTTTTAAAATGGAAATGAATGATCGAGTGGCACCACATAGTGGAGTACAGTAGAGACAGTAAAACACTCATACTTACCACCATGTGGCGCTACCATTTTATTATTTTCACACTGGTTTAACAAGATTGCCACCCAGAGAATTAACTCTAGGTGGCAGGTGGACAAGGAAGCCCTTTGGCTTATCAAGAGTCCGACCCTTTTATCTATGTGTATCCCGCCCGTCTGAGGTATGTGTCAATTTTATTTGTTAACATATTCACGCTAATAGCACCCACACAATCAGCAGATAATCTGTTCCATTCATTTACAGTCCTTTGTGAAAATTAAAACTTTCTTATATCTAATCTACTCTGCTCCTTTGCTAATGTAACTTCATGTCTTCTAGTCCTTCTATCTTTCTTAACCGAGAAAAAAATATTTCTGTCAATATTTTAAACACTTATCTGATCTCCTCTCAATCTCCTGGTCTCTAGTGTTGTTAAACCGCATTTTTTAGGCGTATTTCGTAACTAAGATCCCTCAGTTTTGGTATCATTTTAGTTGCTCTCCTCTGCACTCTTTCTAGCATATATATGTCCTTCCTGCGATATGGCCTCCACGCTTGAATACAATATTCTAAAGGAGGCCTAACTATTGTTTTGTACAGCGGTATTATTAGCTCTTTTTCCTTATACGTTATGTTTCGCCTAATTAATCCAAGGATTTGATTTCCCTTTGAAGCAGCAATTCCACATTGCTCTGAAACCTTCATGTCAACACTAATGGTTAACCCTAAGTCCTTTTTTACAGTAGTACTTAGTACAGTACCCCCATTGTATATTCTACCTCTTCGTTCCCATGTCCTGTGTGGAGGCATTTACATTTCCCAAAATTGAACAGCATTTGCCACTTTTCAGACCATTTGATCAACCTGTCAAGATCATCTTGTAAATGCTGTCTATCTCCATCACTTTTAATCCTTCTAAACACTTTTGTATCATCTGCAAATTTCAACACCTTGCTTGTTATTTCATCATCCAAATCGTTTATATATATTAAGAATAATATAGGTCCTAATACTGATCCCTATGGTACCCCACTCAATACCGATTTCCAGTTTGAAGCCTCCCCATCAACTACTACACGTTGTTTTCTATCAATCAGCCATTGTTCTATCCAGTTTATTATATCATTTCCTATGCCATGGGCCTTTAGTTTAAGCAGTAATCTTTGATGTGGTACTTTGTCGAAAGCTTTTTGAAAATCTAAGTAGACGATATCTACTGGTGATCTCTCATCTACCCACTTAGTGATGTCTTCCAAAAAACATAGCATATTTGTTAAGCATGACCTCGCTTTAAAAAAACCATGTTGAGATGGGTTTATCAAGTTTTGTTTAACAAGAAAATCCACCATGTGATCTTTAATTAGTCTTTCTAATAATTTACATTAGCAATATTATTGTAAATCACTGATGTTAAACTCACTGGTCTATAGTTCTGTGGAAACAGATTTTTGGTAACCTTAGAAATATTTCATAAGCGTACTGTACGATAAAAATAATGAATATACATGTAGTATGTGCTTAGGCTGTCATCTGATGCATTTTGTATGGTAAGCATATTAAATTTAGTTTTTTGGTTATGACTTCTGGTTTATTTTTGTCATCAAACTAGCACAAATCTAAGTGTAACTGTAAAACCAGCAGTCGAATACCTCCCTTTTGTAATGACTAATCTTATTGGTCAGTTTAAAATGGTGTCATAGACACCAGCCAATGCCATGTATGTACATGTTGTATAATGAAACCGGCACAATTGGCTGTGTGTCATTTCTCAAGTGGTAAAACTGGTAATCGGGGGATTCGGCTCTGTGGCACTGAAACGGTTAACTCTTAAAAAAACTACACAATTTCAAATAATATGGTGTGTACAAATTCAATGTATTATTGTGCCACGTGCAGCCCGTTCTGTCTACCTCAGAGGTAGAAGAAGAGGTAGACAGAAAAAGAGGTGGGAAGACAACATCAAAGAGTGGACAGGACTGGAGTTTGCCATCTCCCAGAGGGCTCTGGAGAACAGGGAAATGTGGAGAGAGCCGGTTAAAAAGTCATCAGTGGTGCCCCAACGGTCCTTATGGGTTATAGGCAGACCTTGGGCTGAGTACATTTTCATGAGTACGAGTACTTTGACAATGGATAAGTACGAATATGAGTACATTACTAAAAGCTGAGTATGAGTACAAGTACGAATACATTCTCACGAGTACGAGTAAACGTATGAATACATTTTTAACAATATAAATATTAAGTAATAATGTATCTTAAAATTATTAATTAATCTAATTTATATAACTTGGCACAAGTGAATAGGCAATGGCAGTTGATAATTTTTTTTATAAGGAAAACTAAAAAACCTTTATTTCATCAATAATGAAATTCACTTTGTTTGCAATCAATTCAGTAGCATCCTATGATCTGATCATCTATTTGCCATTGCACCGAATGAAGATGAGTTGTTCAAAGGTTGAGTCTTTCAGGCTGCACCGTTCAGGGCGTAATACTTTCTCAGCTATGCTAAATACTCTTTCAACTGGGGCTGATGAGGCTGGAATGCTGAGATGGTGGGGGACCAACTGAGCCAGAGTTTGAACATTTTTGCATTGACCCTTCCAGAACTGCAGTGGGTCACTGTGATGATCTGTATATGGCTGACTGAGGTGTTCGTTCACCTCTACAATCAGCAATGCTGGTTGTTGAGAGGGTTAGCACATGTCCACATAACAGGCTCGAAATCCCCTTTGGAATTTTTAGCCAGGCATCTGGCACCAGATTATACTAGTGTAGTGGGCAGACTGACTTGAGTCACCTTACTTCTACAGAGGAAGACTGGCAGTTCTTGTTCTTAGCAGTTAGCACTGTCAGTCAGTGCCAAGTGGCATGGTCTCTGGACTACATCAAAGGCATCTCCTGTCTAACTGCAGGTTTAACTGCTAATTGGTTCTTTATGGACATCCTGGTGGCTTAATTAAACAAACAGGTTTATGGCCTGAACTGATAGCCTACAATTATTGTTTGCTTAACAGGGTGTTTCTGACTGTGAAAAGATGCTGCCTGTTGCCATGTTTTGGTATCAAAGTCATGGTTATCAGAGAATGAGGATGTACTATATGTAGGGATGGTAAGGTGGGTATTCTATCAGAAATAACAAAGTATTAAAAAAATAGTTGAATATTTAAATATTTCAGAAAAGTTTCATTATATAACCAAATAAATTTATTTTCCTCAGTACATATTGAGAAAGTACTCAGATGTACTTGTAAAATCTGAGTTCAATGAGTACGAGTCCGTGGCCCATAAGTTTTATGAGTACGAGTACAAATACTTCGAAAATGTACACGAGTACCGAGTACTTCTGCCCCAGGTCTGGTAATGGAAAAGTGAAGTGAAGAAAAGTAGTCAATTTGCTTAATAATACTTATATGGGCATAGTTAAACAGGCCAAAAGTGTAAGTACCCCAGCATCTGGCATATAGGCTAACGATTATGTTAATGTTATAGCTTGATATAAATTTGAGTCTCCAGTCTCGTCGCTTATAATATTTTTAACTAACTCAGCAGACTCAATTACCCACTAGCTGTAATTTAAGCGGTTAGCATTATACTATCATATTTGGACTAGGTCTAGCAAGGATCCAGGACATAACCCCACTGGAAAAAACTCACCCGGACATAACCCCACTGGAAAAAAAACCCACTCGAACAAAACCCCACACACACAAATGAGAATTGTGGACAAAACCCCACTAAAAAAATGTTAAGTATAAAAAAAATAATAATGATTTAGAATAAAGTTTAAATGTGTATTATGGAAAATAAAATTATGACTTTGATGTCTTTGAATTAAATAGTAATAAATTATCACATGTATTAAAATTATTCATTAATGAATTGTACATTTTGTAAATTTCTTATGCATACATGTTTTATAAGATTTCTTGAACATAGTTGCACAGTCTGCCATGTCCTAGGTGCCAGTCAGTTAAACCATTTAGAAATTAGGCTGGTCACTTTTCCAAACAGAGGAATTGACCAACAGAGTAAATCCCACCAGCAGTCAGAGATAGTGTTAATTGGTGCTTATTTGATGAACTTTCAAGGCAGAGGAATGGAACAAATACTGAAGGGAACATGGCTTCCCAGACAACAGCAATCAGTCATGGGAGTTTGGGTTAGGTAAATCCATTGGTTATCCATAGGGTTGGTTAGAATGTTCTATTGCTACAGCCAATCAGTGGCTAGCTACATACATTTAAATTATTACAAGATCCAAGAATACTGGGTCATTAATCATTCCCTGAAAACCCTCAATACTGACACAATGAAATACAACCATGAAGATTATCAAGAACAACAGGAGTGGTCTCAAGCTGATTCTTGATGGCTACAGGTATACAAAGTATGCCAGGAAGAATATCAGATGGGAGTGTTCCAGCAGGACGGCATTTAGTTGTTATGGCGGTGTGAACAAATATGATATGTTATCTTAGATTTATTTCCTTATATATGCGAGTGGGGTTTGTCTGAGTGGGATTTTGTCTGAGTGGGGTTATGTCCGGGTGGGGTTATGTCTGGGTGGGTTTTGTTTTGTATAAATCTTATAAAACCCCACCCACACGTCCGGGTGGGGTTTTGTCCGTTTACCGTCTAGCAATGCACCAGTATTCTTCTTAGTCTTCTCTAGCTTGTTAGAGTGTTGGCCTCCATGAGTACTGACATACTGTGTGCTTTACAGCAGGGGGAATTAAGTTGATACTAATCTTGGCAAACATCTTTAAAATCCAGAATCATGCATCTTAAATATTTGGACAAGGTCTCCAACAACATGCCATGGGAAATGACCAAATAACATGTAGAACATGAAATAAAGACAGAAAAAGGCTCCAGGTGAATAGGACACACCACCCCACCATGACACAACACCCTACAATCACTCACAAGGAACACCCAAGGGAGGAGTAGAAGAGGAATGCCCATAAACATTGAACATGAAAGGAAGAAGATAGGTTACACTGGGAGAAAATTTGAGGAAATGGTTAGAAGCAGACAGCATGGAAGGACCGTGCGTGGTTGATGGCCTATGGTCTGACGGAGCAAACAGAACAAACCAAGTGAATACTTTCTTATGTCATACACTTTTCATGGTAGCATAATTATTTTTTCCCACTGTTTTCTGTCCGCCAATGTGACAGCCAGTCAAGTGCCACTGAGACTGGTGTCCCTCTGAATGGTGTCTCACAGAATCTTGTTCGGGCGACCTCTTCTCCAAGGTCTTCAAAATAGAACTCGGTTAGCAAGTGAATATTGTACAGAACTTTATATGTTTCCATGTTGTATTTATTGTATTGTGTTTATTTTCCAGAGACCCCAACGAGCAAGAGGCCAAAGTGTGACAGCCGTGTCATCACGTCACACATGCAGTTGGCATCAAAGAGAACATTGTTGTGGCAAGGAACTATGACAGAGTTCAGTATTGTACTCTCAGAATCACGTGCACAACTTTCATCGTAGACGACATGTTTGTGAGAGAAAGTACAAGTGGAATGTTGGTTGATTGGGGGACTTTGTGGGGGTCCACAGAAGGATTACCCTGGACAGACTTCCCCCCGTGTAGTCTCCTGTTAGAGCTGAGACTACATGCAGCAGTTGAGTCATACTCATATGACTCAATCATAAATATATATATGTTCATATTTCTGGCTCAACATTGGATATTAACAGGCTCAACATTGGAAATTAACAGGCTCAACATTGGATATTTAAATAGACTCAACAGTGGATATAAACAAGTGACTAAACTGAACAGTTATGTCCGTCTGAAGATAATACAAACTGAAGGCTGTTGCACCCGTCACTCCACAAGTGAAGTTTCTTCTAGTAATGCCAGTTGTAGGGTAAGTACATTGATAATTTTATTATCCTAGTTTTGACATTTCATAAAAAAATTATTATTCCCCACCTTTTTATTATAATTTATACTATTATATGAATATACAGTTTGCAGAAAGGCCGAAGTCCACTCAAAACGTTTTTGAAAAAACTAATGAAATTGTCTCTGATCTACTCTTATATACATTACAGATTTTTGCTTCATAGTGTAAACAAAACATGCAAATGTAAAAAACATGTTTAAAAAAAACAGGCTTGTTTTGCCCTGAAGGGGGTAGATTTTGTTGCTTGACTTTTTGGCATCTTCCAATTAGTGAAAAAGACAATACTTTTGAGACGATCTTGTGCTGCTTATTGAAATGATATAGAATTAATTAATTAATAAAGAAATGCAGCTCAAGATTTATACCTATCAAGTTCATAAGCTATGTGTCCAAGTGTGTCGACGAAGATATACTTGAATGTACTTGGTATTTTGGCAAGTACATTTGACAGGCACTTGTCATTTAAAAAACACAAGTACATACGAGTGTTTGCCTGTAACCCTGTCAACCATGTGGGGTGAGAGCAGCTCAACACCAATGGTAGTTTTCGACTGTTGTTCTTTCTTCTTTCCCTGCATGTCACGGGTGAGGTTGGCCTCGATACAGATCCTCGATTTCTGTTTTCTTTTCTTGTTCTCCCCCTCGCTGGTCTTGCACTGACCCAGTGTCTTCACCAACCACCCCCCTTCCCTCCCTCTTTCACTCTCATTCTCCACTCCTCTCCCAACCCTTCCAAATCTCTCTTTACGCAATCCTCCCATCACAGTCTTGGTCATCCTTGTCACCTTTTCTCTTCCACTCTACAGGCATCTGCGTTCATTGCCATCCGTTCTACTCCCATTCTCTACATGGTCCCTCGTGTCTTTATCGCCTTGCAAAATGTTTTTCACAGACTTAATCAAGACTGCTATAGTGCTGTTTTAACAAATAGCACGTCTGTTGTCAGTTGATATTTGTGCACCGCTGGAAGCATTCCAGTGCTTGGAAACATGCACCAGATCGCACCAGTCTGCACCTTGTATATGGTTGAACTGTACAACATCATACCACACAGGCCTTGACATTAAGGTTTTGAATCCACTGGCCCAGGGGGCCAGTAGTTTTGAAAAGTTAGTGGCCCGCTTGTGAAAGTTACTGGCCCGGATTTTGTGTTACCGTAAAAAATACGCTGATACTGAGGTGCAAAACATTATTAGTCTTTTTTATTTACCCAAAAAATGGTTAGAAGTTACTATACACATATCAATTGTTCAAAGTGAAATGTCCAAAGCTAATAATATTGTAATATTGTTCAGATGCATATATACAGTATTTGCCAAGTTTAACTAAAGTGTGGCCAGTGTGACTTCAGCTAGTCAGTCAGTAGTTGAGTTGACGCTGTTTTCATGTACAGGTCATTCAAGGCATTGGACAATTCCACGGTTCATTCGCTAGGTGGCACCACCCAAGATAGGTGGCCTTCACCTTGTCCTTGCTGACGCAGGGTTACATTTGGCTTCTGTCACTTTAGCCACTAGTTAAATTTGTATTTAAGGTGTATTCCTTTCATATATTTAGAGAAGAAAAAGCGTGCCTAATTCTAAAGTCGAGGCAGCTTCCAACCACCGTACAAAGTGTGTCCAAGGGACGCGGCGGGACTTTACAAAATGGCGTCTCGTCATAAAAACCTGCGCTGCCGGTGGTTACAAAATTTATTTGATGGCTTTGCATGCCGTCGTCCGCATGATAAGTGTTGGAGTTTAGACTCATTATTGATCAGAATTAGTATCTATGTTATGTTTACAGTGTCCTATAACTGTGTTGGGTCTAAGAATTCTGGCGAACTGCATCTGATCCCCGATGTGGTTGTGCCGTGACTGCCGCTTCGTCTCAGCGGCGTTCGAGAAGTGGAAACAAGTGGCTCGTTGGGCCAGCAAAATATAAGAACTGGTGGCCCGAACTGGCCCGACAGCTTCAAAAAAGGCGCTGGGCCATCGGGCCAGTGTTAATGTCGCGGCCTGCCACACTGACAATGTCTGGATTAACTAGGAAGTGTCCTGTTAGTCTCTTTTTGATCCTGTAATGATGTTAGTGCCATCTGTGCTGAGCCCATACAACGTCTGAATACCTCTAGGCTCTGGCACCTAGTAGTTCATTTAGCCATTATAAATTAGTATTGCTAGTTTTTTTCAATGACAAACCTGCATCAACTGAGCCTTTTATTTAATTAATAGTGACCTAATTGATTTGTTTCGATACCAGTTGTACCAATGATAGCCATTGATGTAGGCCCCTAGACTTGGAACTATTAGTTAATCTAGTGGCCAGCTGCCCTTCTAAATTCCACCTGTCTTATCAGTTGTAATTGCCAGTTTTGGCCAGTCATCTGCCAATCTTGAAGACCAGCAGACAGGTCTTTGGCTAAGCCCCCTGAACACAGCCCACTCCTAGTTTCAGGCCCTATCAGTGTACAGCTCCTCTCTCTGTCC
This sequence comes from Escarpia spicata, assembly GCA_963995525.1. Taxonomy (NCBI): domain Eukaryota; kingdom Metazoa; phylum Annelida; class Polychaeta; order Sabellida; family Siboglinidae; genus Escarpia; species Escarpia spicata. Next base: position 41,444,172 of record OZ023218.1, read on the forward strand.
ATTGTTATTGCTCCACATGGTAATCTCATCATTCCCAACTGGGCTGCATCTTCCTCTGACATGACATTCAGCCAGCTGCAGTTACAGCTTCTAGTCTGACACCATTTCGCATGCCTAATGTAGATTGCCCACATTCCATCTGGTGGCACTACTATGGGAAGCACTGCTAATTCCAATCTTTTGGACAACTGTGATCTCGAAGATAAATCCTAAGTGGCTGGGGACAAGGTTAGACCATGCAAAAAACTATCTTTGATTTGCCAAAATATTTGTTACGGTCATATTAGAAGCTGAACCACCATAATATATTATTTAATAAAACCGTGTATTTCACAGCATATAGCACGTTTCTCTCCACTGATCAAGGAGTGCAATATTTAAGATGATCGTGTGACATAGATGTCATGCACTTTAAAAACATCTGCAACATTTGGTAAATAAACATGAAAATGTTGCAAAATCACATCCTAGCTCAAACACTGAAGGTTGATCATGTGTCATTGGTTTACCACTATGCCAGAGCTTTCATCTGTCAAGACTATATGGTGACCGGGAGGCAGATGTTTTCTTAGTGAGTTTGGCATCAAAGACGTTGCTCAACACTTTAAGAGATCCGCAAGCTTGTATGTTCACCTTGTGTATTTGACATGCTCGAATGTCTTCAAATAAATTTTCTACATTTGGTACATCGAGTAACGTGAACAATTCCTTTAGGCTAGCAAATTTCACCAGTGACAAATGTTAGCTGCTTAGCCAAGACACAGCCGTTATTGCAATTGCTAACGCTTTCTCCTGTTTTGTTTCTGTCAAGGCAACAGCCACCTCAAACCGTTGCTTTTCCTTTGAAGCAGAGACCAGCAGCTGATGCTCAGCACACATCAACTGGTGTGAAATCGTTGACTTCCTAGTAAAGTGTTGGTATCTTTGGCTATTGTGCTGTTGTATTTTGCTTCTATACACAGCTGTAGCAATACATCCAGACTTTTGCACCATCATAGCAAAGTAAATTGTAGGTTGACGGCCACACCTTTTGGAAATGTCTCTTCTGTGTGCCTACTCCTGGGGACCATTTCACTAACATTCTTAAGAGCTCTTAAGCCCGATTTTGCTCCATAAAATCGAGTGTTCTCTTTACCTAGGAGCAAAAATTAAAAACTGCATTTCACTAATAATTCATCCTGGATATGGTCCATAAAAACGGTCCTAAAAATGCCAATTTCTAAGACGACGTTACACCACTCTTTAATTATCATAGACAGCTAGAATTTACTAACTGCGTGTTAATTTGGGTCCACTTTCACGCAGAGAACCAGTTGTTCACAGCCAAATAAGTCTTCCAAATGTTAGCGATTAAAAGTTTGCTAAAGCATGATTTGTTTACACGACATTAGTGTTGTGACCGGTTGACGTGTGCGTAGCGGTTTACTGCTTTGCGAAGGTCAAGGTTGTTGTGACATTTGTTAATAAATTTTGAACAAAGTTTAAGCTGTATCTAACTTAACCTGTGCACTACTGTCCTTCATGTCATTATACTCGACAGCATAATTTCGGTTTAAGTTGTTGGCGCTCTCTACGCTCTTGTAAACTGAAAATTGTCAACATTGACGCTCCTGTCAAAACATTGCACTGTGTGTGACGCGGAAATAGTGTCCCCTGTGATATATCGGTGGCTTCTGCAAGATTTCGTTTCAATTCTTCACACAGTGAACAAAAAGTCAAGTGTTGTTGACAAGTGATTGTTGGGCAACATTTTCGAAATAATTGACAACTGTTCAATCTCTTGCCAAATTGTGCCAACTGTAGATTATCGATTATCATGATGGAAATATTGCTCTTTGCAATTATTGAGTAATTTAACGATCACATTAGTGAAACACATTTTGAAAATACTCCTTGATTTTTTCATCAGATTCTGTTCTAGGATGGATTTTTCTAAAGAGCTTAATATCTTAGTGAAACGGTCCCCAGACCCCTATAGTTTGGCTGGTTGAGCTGCTGTGGCTGTCACTTGTGATGCAGTTGTTGTCACTCCAGGAGTGCCAGTATACTTGCTGTGGAAGCCCAAATGGTCTAGTACTGGTCTAACTGTGCCATCTGCTTGCAGTATATCGAGTTCTGCATTTACTTTACTTACCCCTTTCTGTGATGGGAATAATAATAAGAGCACTTTTAGGGTGCCACGGTTCCATGTGACCCTGTTCAAAGGCCCTGACACAAAGAGTTGAAACAGTCAATATTATAAAAACATAGCACTCAAAGTCCAATCAAATTATCATTAATTATTGATCATTAACCCATTAGACCCGGCCAGTTAAATTGGCATGTGTCTCTGTTCCCAATGCTGTTGTCACATGTCAACATTTCTGGCTGCCCGCAGGTTTCAAGCTGTATCTTCAAAACTGTTGATTTTCTATAATTGCAAGTTGTGTTTATTTTGATATCCATTGAATTATCTTTGAAATGGTGTGACTGTGGTGTCGATTGGTTAAATATATGTTGTCATTTATACTATTATAGATGACAAACATAGAGAATTAATATTCTGGACAACTATAGAGCAGAATATCATACATTTTATTTACATCAAATGTATTCTATTGTGTATTTACTCTTGCCAAGCCTTGCTTAGACAAGAAACGATGTAAATCAGTTCACATTGTATAAATATAGACAGCAAACACTGCTTAGTAAGACTTCTATCTTGGTTGCTATTATCCTATATATGCCATGGCTTCTGTGTCGCGTCAACGTCAGTGTTGACATTGTGATCACTAGTATATTGACACCTGAAACAACCAAATGTAAACCATTAGAACAATTGATAGAGTGTTAAAATACTTACATAATTATTCATTATAATAAAACAATTTTTACATAGCAACATATATAAACAGCTGTCTTAGTGCCGAAAACCCAACTGACGGTGACCAAACTTGACAACGAAACAAACATAGCTCAAGTCATCCATTTTATCACTCATTTAGTTGCATTTCGAACATAATGTCAACTTACCTTTAGTTCAGTGTCAGAATTGTCCCATAAATTGTATTCAAATGCAAATTCTAGACTAGTTAGACATCACACACTCAATGATATAGCTGCCAGAGTCAGTTGAATCAGATTTATAATAATAATAAACATTGTTTATACACGGTAACCTTATAAAATATCCTCCTCCAGAACGTGTCCAGTGATGGGGCGGTGACGGTTGATTCTGGGAGGGCGTTCCACTGTCTCACTGTTCTTGGGTAAAAGGAGAAACGGTGGTAGTCGGCACTAGAATGTGGCACAATATAAGCCTGAGTATGATTATGTCAGGTTGGTCGGTGTACAGGGGTCAGGTACTGGCTGTTGTCTACTGCTACCAGCCCATTCCTCATCTTATATAGCATCGTTAGTCTTTGGTTTTCTCATCTCCTCCAGTGATGTCCATCCAAGCTCTTCTATCATGTTAGATATGCTTGATCTGTTTCTGTATTTGTTTAGGCCTTTAGGGTGAAGCGTGATGCTCTCCTCTGTACCATTTCTATTTTTTTAAATGTTGCTTTTAGTGTAGGGGTCCCATACTGATGAGGCATACTCCACCGATGGTCTTACTAATGTGTTGTAGGCAGTGGCTTTCAGCTGTCGGTTATTTATCTTGAGGTTATGTCTCGGGAATCCAAGTGTTCTATTGGCTTTGTTGGTGATGTTGGTAATGTACTGGTTCCATCGTAGGTCATGGGATAGTGTGATTCCTAGATATTTGGCTGTGCTGACGTGTTCCAACTTGTTGCCGTGGAGTGTATAGTCATACTCTATGATTTGTCTGTTGCTTGTGATACTGAGCACCTAACACTTCCCTGGAAACACCCATCTGCCATTTCCTCTCCCACCCCACGAGTTTCTGCAGGTCACTGGAGTGTTTTCCCATTCCTGGTGGATCTGATGGTGATGTGCATGACAGTGTCGTCGGCAGTCTGACTTTTGATGTTATTTGGTTGGGGATGTCGCTGATGTAGAAGAGGAAGAGGCAGGGCCCTAGGATAGACCCTTGAGGAACGCCAGAGGTGACGTTGGCCTCGTACGACCTCTCCCCTTCCAGCATGACTGGTTGTTTTCTATTGGCGAGGAAACTCTCGATCCACTTGTTCGTCTTGCTCTGTATGCCATAGTACTGTAGTGGAGTTTTTGGACTAGCTTGGCATGGCCGACTTTGTCGAAGGCTTTTGTGAAGTCCATTATTAAGATGCATGTCTGGGCTCCCTTCTGCGTGGCATTAGCTATATTAGTGACAAACTTGAGCAGCTGGGTTTCACAGAATCTCGTACTGCGGAATCCGTGTTGGAGCTTGTATTGTATATTATATGTGTTGGCGTGCCTCATGGTGCTGGTGGTGATGATATGTTCAAGCAGTTGGCAGGAGATGCACGTGAGTGAGATGGGTCTGTAGTTGCCTTTTACATTACATTACATTTGCTATCAGCCATTCATCAGGGACCAATACTGTTTCATAAGACCGCTTGAATATGTCTGTCAGTATTGGTGCGATGGTGGTCGTGAGCTTCTTGAGTACATGGCGTCCAATCTGGTCGGGGCCTGCAGCCTTATGCACTTTGTGTCGCTCCAGTAATTTCTGCTCTCCTTTTTTTGGTGGATTTGTGTAGGTTTGACCTACCGGTAGGTGTTTAAGTGGTGCTACACCTTCGTAGTCCTTGTTAGGGTGTTTTATGAAGGACCACAACCTCTTCATGCATGTGTACTGTTCCTCTTCGTTCTCCAGTGGTGTGATTATGGATTCAATGTGGGCCCAGAATGCTCTTCTTGTTTTCTTCTGGATCTCCCTTTTGATGTCTTTTAGCTTGATGTTCTGATTTTGGTACTTGACAGTAGAGTGTTCAAAGTTCTTTTGTGATCTTTTCCTCCTCTTGTAGAGTTTATCTTGTTTTTTATTAGCTTTTCGATCTCTCGGGTGATGTATGGTAGGCTGTCTTTACTTTTAAGGTGTTCCATGGTATGTGTTTTTCGATGCCTTCCTTGATGGCTTTTTGGAACATCTTCCACAGTGTGTTTACCGGTGTTGTTGGTGCTAGTCTTCTGATCTCAGCTCCTATGTAGTGATTGTCTCTTTTTGTTGTTATTTGGCCTGGTTGGTTTATTTGGAGAGGATGAATGCATTAGTGGGCCTGGTGATCTGTCTGATTCTAATGTGAAGTCGTGGCTAACATCTTCATTAGTCATGTCGCTAAGTGGTTGGTATGTATTGGCAGTGTTTACTTCTGGTCCATTGAATAGAGATGTACTTATGTTCATGAGACAACATTTACAGTATATCCAGCAGGTGGTGGAAGCACCTTTTCTGTTATATTCACTAAGACTCCTACCTGTACACTCTGTGTGTAGCCACATGTCACAGCCGTAAAACTGTATAGCATCAGCACTCCATCATAGTAGTAACCATGGCAACCGTGACGAGATGGACAAGGCTGCTTTTCCCAGGACTCCCTACTTTGATCCCACGTCGGATCACGGAGAGAGTTGCCTGTGGATTCGCAAAGATGTCCCACAAAGATGTATTTGTGACACTGACAACAAATTTGGATGCCATCGGGCTGTTCTGCACCAAGCTGGGGAATCACAGATCGACCGTTGCAGATGGTGTTCCCATGCCATCAGTGAGAGGTGTCACAGTGCCATCATTGAGCTGTTCAATGTGTACAGCAGTGCGCATAACATTTTGCACTGTCTGTTTGGCGATAAATCTTGGAAGGCATAAGATTTTGATGCAGGCCAAAAGGTTGAAAAATAAAACAAAACTTGGAGAATATTTGGTAGAGAAAGTCAGGGTCGAGAGAAAAGTTGAGGCTGAAAAAGAGGTTGAGGGTGAGAAAGGGGTTGTGGGCAAGAAGGAGGTTGAAAGTGAGAAAGGTTCTGGCTGAAAAAAGGTTCAAGCTGAGAAAAACGTGTTGTATAAACAGAACCAGGCACTTAAAAAGGATTGGAGAAGGTAAAGGAAGAAAATGAAAGGTTGAATTTAAAGGTAGAATGCAGTGAAGATGTCATGGTGGGAAAAGATGATGTGTTGCATAAATTAATGGTACAGTATGGTACACTGAAAGATGAATGCGATGTTAAGTCGAAAGGTATAACTGATTTGGAAGATGAAATGTCCATACTTACAAATGAAACCGTGCTATTACGTGTAAAGTTAAAAGAAGCCAATGATATGGTGAGAAAATTTAAGAGTGGGACAGTGGTAAAAAAACAAAGAAGACGTATCAAGTATCTGGCTGAAAAAGAAAAAAAATGCAAAATTATATTGATGATGCAATTAGCTGCAGAAACGAGGTTAAGCGGTTGACCTGTCGGTTAAAGAAAACTAAGAAGGAGTTGCGTGGCCTGGCTTCGAAAATTTCGGTCAGATAAGTGTTGCTTTAAGAAAGAAAAAAAAATGAATTAAAAGAAACTGTTGCCACTTGCTATGAGATTTACAGTCTAACAGCATTAATACTCGAAAAGAGGGTCGAGGCACTCCATTTCATGATAATATTAAAAAATGTGTCATGGAACTAGTTGGTGAACTTCCAACTACTAAGGTTTCAGAAATTATTAAATGCGTTTCTAAATGGCTGCATAACAAAGACATAGACAAGAGTGACCTTCCCTCAGCAGCAACTGCAAACAACATAGCACAAGTTCTGGGAAAATATCAATTAGCCGAACAAATTATCCAGAGTGATAAATGGGATTTACATGGGGATGGGACTTCGCAGGATTCGAAAAAAATACTAGGACAGCAAATAACACTTGACAGTGGTCAATCTCTGTCTGCAGGGTTTTCTCCAAGTTGCTGTTGAGGACAGTGCCACATTGTTAGACAAAGTTATATCTATGATGGATGAATTGAGTTATGTATATGATGAAGAGAATTGTGAAACCATCTACAAAACTATGATTACTAAACTGTTTGCCACTATGTCAGATCGATCCATCGTTAACAAAAAGTTTAATGAGGATTTGTCAAAACACAGACTAACCGGTAGAGATTTCTGAGTCTGACTCTTGAGTGTAGCAGTGACCTTATCTACCTATACTGCAATGCACATTTTTTATTAGGTCTTTCAAATAAATATGAATCTACTTTAAAAGATATTGAGAACAAATTAGAAAGTGAATTAGGTAGGCCACTTGGCCGAAACAATAGTGCACAATTTAAAAACTGGCATGCATCAGAATCACACTCTGCAAAGTATATCCGAACAGCATCTGATGTCTTAGGACCTAGAGGTGATCAGAAAATGGTTTTCAAGCCCTGTGGAATGCCTATTTGTCAAAAGATAATCAGAAATCATATGTAACTTCCTTTCGTTCAAATCGATTTTATCATTTGTTTGAGGGTTCAATGGGGTTATTCCATCATCAGTCAGATGTTGATTTTTTGTCTGATTACAAGGGCGGTCTAAATTTAAAATTACAAAGTGTGTTACTAGATGCATCTTCCATTGAAATCCAATCATTAATTAGAGCCCTTGGCATAATTTTTTTTAAGATCACAGGCCCTTGGTGGGAGATGTTAAATGGTGAGTTTGAATATGTTGACCAATATAAGTATATCCAGACAATGCTTTCGAAATTCAGAGACTGGTCAACAGATGCCAGTGAACTCCTACAACTAGGATGTGGTACTTTTTCCAGAGTTTACACTATTAAACAATAATACAACAAAAACCCTCTTTAATCCACAAGCTCTGACACAAACCTTACAAAACATGTATTAGAAAAAATGATGCTTGGGTTTATTCAAGTGACTAAGAAACAATTAGCTGACTATTTACCGGGTGATTTTGGTTCAGAACCATCAATTGTGAAAAGGACACAAATGAAACATTGTAAAATTACTAATTTGTTGTCAGAGCATGAATTTGGTGACCTAGATTTTTCGCAGTTCGGACGCCGACATGCTTCTCTATATTACCATTCGGGCATTCAGATTCTTAAACAAAACAAAACCATTTCAGGGTGGCTGGCAAGTAAACCAGAAAATGAACAGGCATCACTGCTTAAAATGGCCAAGACAAAAAGTGTCAAAATGCGGCATCTTGAAAAAGAACGCGTTATCATTAGAAAGACAAGAGACAAACTAGAACAACATTTTTCAGATAAGAAAGAAAAGGAAACCAAAAGAATTTAAAATCAAAAGAAATTGATGGCCAGTTTAAAAGAACACAATGGACCATGCCAAACAGTTGGTCAACTTAATGCAGCACTTTTTCTATGCAAAAATGATGGTACAAAAACAGAATTAATGAGAAATGAAATAAGGTATTTAACAAATTTCCTCAATATAAAAGATAACAGGTTGGTAATGGGCAACAAGGGGTGGCAAGAACTTAAGGAAAATTGGTGTGTAGCCATGAGTGAGAGTAACAATGATCTTGGGGTACCACTTCTGAACCCTGACCAAGAATTCAGCAACAATTTTAGAAAACATGTTTCAACTGATGATTTTCAAAGTTGTAACAAATAAAAAATAGCAGACAGCTTTACATTTACAAATCAGGGCATCCGGGTTGCAGTTGCATATGAGGATGAATTTTTTTATTGGCACTGTTAGAAGTGGCAAGTCCCGAGGTGGCAACCATTCAATTTTTAAATAGAAGTTTTCAAAATATATATAGGTGGCCACGAATTGATGATGTTGCTGATGTACAGAGTAAGTTTGTTTTTGCAGCTGATGTTGATGTACTTTTGAAAGCTAATGGTTTTTATGAGGTTATTTTTTAGCCATGTACCAATCTGGCCAATAGAATTTTCATATTTGTAATGCACCAATATGTTGAATAAAGCATAGAATAATGCACTGTTATACAGAGAATAAACAGTGATATTTTGTTTTGGTGTAGCTCTGTGGAATTAAATTTTATTTCTACAGTATGCCTCTATCTTATCAGCCCTATTTAAATATTATTAGAGAAATATTAATTTTTTAGTTGTGATACCTACTCCATGTCACATTTAAGTTGCATAGGGCACATGGGAAGTGTGTATTATTTACCATTGATGATGGTTCTGGTCCAGGGTTTGCATCTAGGTCCCCAGCATGCAGTAGAATGAATAGTGAGGTATACTCACCATATCAGACCTTGACATTAAGGTTTTGTATCCACTGGCCTATGGGGCCAGTAGATTTGAAAAAGATACTGGCCCGCCCCAAAAAGTTACTGGCCCGGATTTTGTAAAGAAAATATGTTGATACCAAGGTGCCTGTCAGTCGCTTCACTGAAGAAGTCCACAAAGTCTAAGGTTTGCTTGGAGTGACATCATGCTGACTTTTCCGAAGTTCTTAATTATTTGTGCACATTGTTTATGAAATTAAGATAGCGACTATAAGAAGTGATAACGCAAAGTTAAATGAAGATAAATGTGCATCTGATCGCCGATACCATGTGTATCACGTTATCATTATGACTGGTGATGACCGATGCTAATGTAAACAATGCGTCCGTGTGTGTGTGTGTGTGTGTGCGACAATGTGAACGCTGTCCAGAGTCCTTGCTCTCATTCCACCCAAGGCACAGCTGTATTACAAGATCCACCGCTGCAGACTTTAGCAATACTATAAAATGTTTGACAGTATAACACATTTCCATGATGCCTTTACATTATGGAATATTATATGCACTAGCGTTTTATCATGCAGACAGTTGAGATTGCCAGCCATCCGTAGCCAACGTGTAACAAGACCGCTTATTAGGTGAATAATTAATGACCCCCGCCATTCGCCAATCACGCGGGCGGATACAAATGAGTTTTGCAGTGCATACACGTCATCGTATATATATATATATACGCATTTCTGAGTTTGCCGTTATTTAATTAATTATAGTAAAAATGTAACAAAACAAACATTGATTTAAATAACTAATAAAAAACATTAGACTTAAGGGTTGTCCTATTTTTGTAGGTAGGGTCGGGTTACCAGAAACACGATGGTGGTCAATCGGATTAAAGTCAGTAAAATATGAAAATTGGTGGCCCGAACTGGCCCGACAGCCTAAAGAAAGGTGCCGGGCCAGCGGGCCAGTGTTTTTTTTTAGGCCTGCATATGTTGCTCTCTTGGGTGTGTATGTATCAAGGACCACAAAGATCGTCACTACGAGGGTGATTCCATTTTGCCATACCTGGTGTGAACTGTGTTTTCGTTTTCTGCCAGAAAGCTGGTTGGTTGCCATGTTGATGTTACAGTTTGCAATTCAATGTGTGCATTTATCTGCATCCAGGTGATTGTCTGTTGTCACTGCTTTGTTATTTTTCCTGTTGCGGGTGTGTCGTGCATATAGACTATGTGGCCAATTAGTGTACCACTTGTTGCAGTCATACGGGTTGGTGATGTGATGACCTGTGTCAGTTGGACTGTGTCCGCAACGGCTTGCCATTCCTCATTGGAGGCTACTCCAGTCACGAAGTTGATGTTTATATCACCCATAACAATTGTCTCTTTGTTCTCACCTTGAGTTCTTTCTAGTGTGGATCCGATTAGTGAGCACCAATTATCGACACCATTATTATCCGGTGGTCGATGTACTGTTGATGTCGATCGAGCAGGGAAGTTTTATTTCAACCCACAGGTCCTTCAACTGATCTTTCTCTAGGTCGGGTCATCGATTGTATGGCACACTGTCATGGAGGTAGACAGCCACTCCTCCACCTCTACCAGTGGACCTGTCTCTTCACCCGAGGTTGTAGCTGTGACTGTAAGTCGCATTCAGCCAGGTTTCTGTGATGCCCAGCACATCAGCCTCACGTTTTGTGTCCCTCATTATCAGTTGCAGTCATCTAACTTGGGATACACACTGCGGGCGTTCCACTGAACAAACCGTAAACTACTAGGCAGGTCCCCGCCAAATTTATAGTTCTCGTGCACAGTTCTGCAGATGTTTGTATTGACAGTAGCCATAACTATGTTGCGGGAAACATCATATTGACTGTTCCTCAATATTGTGTCAATGTGTCTCGGTTTGTTTACATCACCTCTGGGGATCAGCCGCATGGTCGTCATGCAATTGCTTACTCCAGTAATGGTCAACAGCGTTCCGCTTGACGGTCTGTAATCAGCTGAACAAACCCGTTTTAGATAAAAGTCATTAAACGTCCATCCCAAATCGAGAAACCATGTACATAAACTTATAACACTATTATATGACAATTTACACACAACTCCAATAAAATGTTCCAAAGTCCAGTACGTAGAACACATCCAAAAGGATGAATTTTAAGCACCTATCATGGGAGCTGCTAACAAGTGCTGCACCACACCCACCACTCCACATTCACCTGCAGTGTTGATACCAGTCTGTTTACTGACACAAGTGACCTTTGTTTACTAACACAAGTGACCTGATGGCCCTAGTGTCTGCTGGCCACCCTGGTAATTGGCCTGGATCATCGTTTTATTCTGGCTGTAGTGCCACATCGTGTTGGTGGTTGACACAAAAGCAATCTTTCAATTGTCGCCAGTAGAGAAAAGATAAAAGCCAGTTTTAAAAGTGAGTGTAAAAACGTGTGATTAAAGACAAACAAGTCACAGACCTTGCACTTATGTCCATTGTACATTCCCGATTGATAATACACATCATGAAGACTATTTAGAAACTATGCGCATTAATAAATGAAGATATTAGTCAGACTGGGAGCAGCCACATGTAGCAGCGCTCAACCTCGCTATATAAATGTCATGATATGAGATGGTTCCGATTTCAACACTTTATTCAGCAAACAGGACCCTGTAACATTAACATATATGTTACAGTAAACAAACAAATATATGGGCAAGAACACAGTACTGGTACACACAAATGGGACATCAGACTTGAACATTCAAATGCATAATTTTGATTCAAAATGCTTACATTCTGAAGGAGGTAACTGTGCATAACTGCTATTGAAGCCAGGATAACATTCCTCACGGTCAAGAGATGACAACATGAAGTTAATCTCAAAGGTAACATGGTAACATGGACACAAAATAAGGTCAATAATATTATGACCATGACATCCTGATTAGACTTAACTTGAGAGCCAGCAAGATTCATGTATTAGATATGCAGGAAATGTCTTCTATTCCTTAACACTTTGGTGTTCTCTTATTAAGTAACGTAACTAGATTTATCATGCTTGTTGAGGGCAGTAGGTAACATGGACAACAATTTCAGTTTGGTGTGTGGTCAGTCACTATCAAAGGTAGATGGGAACCAGCTAGAAGCTAATGTAACCCGAGAGCCTTATAGCTAAACTAAATTTCTGACAAGGTAATATCCTGCTGCACCATACGGAATAGGCTTAGAATAGGCAGTACGTAACATGAACATGGGCAGATCTACAAATCAAACCGATAGTAAAGCCTAGATCTTTTAGGCACTGGGATCGGCTCCGGGCGATGTCTTCTCTATTCGGTGGCACGGAAAAGACCTTGCAGTCCCACTTCAAAGTATCGCACTCCCAGCGGTTCTGTATGCATGATCTGAAACAAGTTACCGGGTACTCCAGTATTAATATACTAATAGTATGTATTTGTTAAACTAACAGTAAACTTGTAATGATCAGGCCTGGAGTAATAGTTATATGTAATAGTAATGATTACAAATATTGAAGTAATAGTAATAGGTTGAACCAAAATACAATGTAATAATAATAGTAATTTTGTTTAAATGTAATAGTAATAGGAAGGAAACTTAGTAATAGTAATATATTACATTGCAATGTAATTGACCCCAGGCCTGGTAATGATGTTACCAAAATTAAGGTATATATATATTTATATATGTTAAAATAAAAAGGCAGGATTGTGCATTACCTTATTGGGAATACCATTGTGAGTATAAGTGATTAGTAAATTAACACTAACTAATATATGTTAACAATAATGTAACAAGCAGTAGATGCCTACATAAAACAAACAATAGACTTAGTATTGTAGGGGAAGCCAGGGCACAGTGAATCGGAAAAATTGTTTTGTTGATTTTCTCCTACCTGTTTGTAATGAAGTTTCTATTCTATGCTGCATCTGAAAGACGGTGGTGTTGTGTACAAACACAAACCAGCAGATCCTTGCCAACTCACTCACATTTTTGGTGAGACATTAAAAAAAAAATTCCAAGTGATTCACTGTGCCCCAGTACCAGGGTAGACTAAATAGCAGATGTCACATAGGCTGGTTCATGGTAGATGGACAATATAACTATATGAATTCACTTTAATTTACTTGAATCAAATTTATGTAAACTTTATACGTAATAACAGATGTCACATGGTTCATGGTAGATGGACTAAATAACTGTATGGTCCACACATTTACCTTCAGAAATGTCCAGTAACACATGGGGGCATGAAACTAGAGGATGTTGTTGAATCTCCACGGGTGTCAAATGGAATGTTGGGCAGTCACTACTGAGCAATAAAAGTACAAATACCTATCAATTTATAGCACCCCCTCCCCCAGTAGCCTGACATTTCTGAACACAGACATGGCAGATAGTTTCTAATCAATTAATGAAAATCAAAGTCTGCCAATGAGTCATGGCGAGGACACTTCTAAACCCTTCAACTTCTAAACTTCTAACTTCTAAAAGCAAACAATGCCAATGATTGTGTTTGCAATCGTACCAGGCCTAAACCTAACGCAGGACATCAGAGTAACAGCCCCAGTCCACTGGAAATATCAGGTGTCCAGCAACCTAGCAGTGCCACTGTGTACAACTGGCTTAGGCAATCTCCCCATGATATCCTGGTATGGGACCTTTGACGTGTCATTCCCTGTAGGGAACATGAAAGTAAATGTATTGGGTGTTTTGTGTCTTGGGTGTCATTGTTGGACCATGTGGAGGCAACTGGCTCAGGGATGCTTGGTGTTGATGCAACTGGCTGTTCTTCAGGGACACTTAGTGTAGCCACACTTGCTGATGTTGCCAAGGCAGCAGGAGGCTGGGGAACTGGTAGGCCTACTTCTTTGCCTGGGTCTTCCTCAAGGTCTCTGTCGGTGACACATGAGCAGAGATTAAGTTCCCAGCAGCATTGACTGTGCATAGCAAAGTTAACAAGGCACCCGTCTCTCCCGAAGTTATCTTCCCAACCTGTTTCATCTTCTTCATGGATACCACTCTGCTGCTGGTAACCTTTTGCACTGTGGAGCGCCCAGTTTCGTCGGCGTTGTGGATATCATTTGGGGTGAACTCTTCTGAAACATCTCCATGTTCTTGTAGAATTCTCCCACATTCGTTTTATTGAAGCTTCAGGGCGGCGTAAGGTTAACTCTGGAAATCGTTTTAGGTAGCTGGAAAACCAATCCTCACCGGCACGCTTGTTTTGCTCCCATGACGCAGGAAAATTCTTCTTGTTCCGATCGGCAAGCTCATAGGCTAACTCCCTGACTTGTGGGTTAGTCAGCCCATATTGAATTTCTGAAGCTTTCACGAGTCCTTCAAAACCACCTCTTCTTCAACAATGTACACCTGCCTGCAACTACAGTTCGGTGCATAAGCCATCAGATTATCTGCAGTCTTTTTAAACTTCTCCACATAGCGATGCAACGTCGAGTTCTTGATACCAAAGGCCTGTACAGCTTTTCTGATACTCATCCCATCAACACCACGGTGTGCACGGCTTCCTTCATTGTTTGTTCATCAGTCTTGCCAATTTCCTTCTCGTCTCTGTTTCTGTTTCTAACCATTTTAGACCTTCATGAAAAAGAAAATTTTGCTATAACAATACTGAAAGCACATCATCTATAGTCACAGAATGATTGTGTTGGACTTCATCATAACAATATTAGACAAGTCCTTTGTTTCCTTAATTCAAAAGGAGTCTGGGCCCTTGTCTGATGGACATAGTCCACAGGGGGCACAGTGAATCACGTGCTATGATTCAGTGTCCGGATTCACTGTGCCCCATGTAAGCTCATTGACCTAAACTGCCTCATCAGCTCACATGCTGCTTTAGTTCCAAGGAAACGTCCATTCAGTAATCTCACAAATAAACACTCTAAATACTACATCGTGATTGGTTTAATACTTTTGGATGATCTACAAGATATGGCACACAAACCTAAGTTGTGGAAATTTACTTTTGATGCCTAAAGACATACTTTACCTTGCTGTTTTGTCTGTAGACATCTTGAAGCCACAAACTGACAATTCATGGATGGGTATTCCCTAACCACAAACAGTGATGATGTCATCTCGGGATTCCCCTTGTCACTTTTCCAAAATAACCCTGATTCACTGTGCCCCGACTTCCCCTATTTCACCTCCATTGACACAAGTGCTGTGGAAAATTTGTGAAATTTTTGCCACTTTTTTCAGAAAAATCCACCCACACCTGATACCCCTCAATATTGCCCCAATCTAGTGACAGATTTTGATATATTGGGTCACTATAATGATCTGTACATGGCTGACAGGTATTCGTTCACCTAGAGCTACAGTCAGCAGTATGCTTATATTAGAAGTTTGCAATTTATATTTTATGATCGTAGACTACTGGTTGTTGAGAGGGTTAGGACATGTCCACATAACAGGCTCAAAATCCCCTTTGGACTTTTTAGCCAGGCTGCTGTCACTGCATTATACTAGTGTAGGAGGCAGTCTGACTTGAGCCACCTTACTTCTACAGAGGAAGACTAGAAGTTCTTGTTCTTAACAGTTAGCACTGTCATCCAGTGACAAGTGGCATGGTCTCCAGACTGCATCAAAGGCATTTCCTGTCTAACTGGTGGTTTAACTGCTAATTGGCTCTTTATGAACATCTATCACAGGTTGTGTGAATTTCTGAGAGTATTTGTATAGTGTTGATTGAGTAGAAATGATGTTTTTCTGCAGCGTGGTATCAGAGCTGTCAAATTATGACAGTTGTGAAACGGTGCTTTTCTGCATATAGATACAGGTGTCATTTGGCTTTATGATGTCATTAGGACAAATCACTTTCTGGTTCTAGCAGAAATGAAGGGGTGTCAGGTTTGAAAGTGCTTTGTGGAAAATTTTGGTATGAGAATTTTGCACAGCATGTGTACAAATAGAGGTTAATTATGGTGTAAAAATGAGAAAAAAAAATGTAAGTTAAAATTTACAGGAAATGAAGGAAACATTATAATGGCCGACTATGGGGAAATCAAAAGTGGTCTCATCCCAAATTAGATTTTATACTTTTCTGTCTCCTTGACAACATATCATCAGAGAACAAGGATGACAGCTTTATAACGGAGTATGAGAACAGAATTAGATGTAAGACAGCGGGAGGGGGTAGGGTTACTTGAAATTATGGGGTGATTTAAGTGAAATTGAAGAATGGTGATAGCTATAGATGGCGGGTAATGCGTGTCCATCGTCTAGCATACATGCTGCATGTTAGATCAGAAATTCCCCAACATTTGCACTGTAGCCATCTGTGTCACAGTACTCTATGTGTCAATGTACAACATCTGACCCTAGCGACTCGCATTGTGAACAATAACAGGAGGCGTTGTGCTACAGAAAAGAGATGCTTTGGCCACGGTCAGACTCAGAATCAGTTTATTTGACCTATATATACGATATATAAACAATGAATAACATGAATACTAGATAAGGTCGGGAGACTCCCATTAAGATATACAATATCGCTAGCACAGGAGCCACCCCATAAATATAATCAACATCAAAATTTACATGTCACAAAATGCATATGCCTTGTTTTACAGTTGTATCAGCATTCATACATAATCTGTATCAGCATTCATACATAATACAAGGAGATTAAATGTATTCTTGTACAAATTGACGTACCTATGGACACTTAGGTATACATTTCAATACGTATTACGAATTACATATAAAGCAATTATGAATACGACAACAGGATTCATAATTTAAAATAAGAAAGTTTGTTGTGTATGTTGAAAAACCATACAGACTGTGGGTGTAAATTTTATTAATGATAATACTTGGTGTATTGTTAACTCAACTATGTTGTGTCTAATGCATTTTTTTGCAAATTCATGTTTGAATCTGGACATATACAGATTATTTCTTTCATGTGTGCAGTGCTGATGAATATTATAGATGTGTGTGTTTGGAAAAACATTGAAGTAGTAGGGTAAAAGATTGTGAATTAATTTGTAGTAAAATTTTAATTGTTGGATTTTATAAATGTCATCCAACTTTAGCAACTGAAGTCTTTTAAAAATAGGACTTGTGTGAGCATTATATTTACTTAAGGATATTATTCGTATTGCTTTTTTCTGTAATTTGAAAATTCGATGTGCCTGATGACCCCATAAAAGTAAGCCATAATTAATATGAGGGAGAATAAGAGCATTGTACATAATATGTAATGTATTAGGTGGTAAAAAATGTTTAAGTTTATTTAGTATGCCTATTGTTTTAGAGATTTTATTTGCTACTTTGTTTGTATGACTCTGCCAGTTTAAATGGTTATTTATTGTGATGCCTAAAAAATTGAAATCAATTACACATTCAATGTGTGCCCCATCTATTTGTAACACAGGGTATTCTATTTTCTTTTGAGGCATATAAAAAATCATGAATTTAGTCTTTTTGGCATTTAGTGAAAGTTTTTGTTAGCTTTTAACCAATTACTAATCTTTGTTAGTTCTTTGTTAATATTTTCACTTCGCATTTGGCCTTCTGAATCATTAAATGTTTTTAGTGTACTAGTAAGGGTGGTGTCGTCAGCATATGTTATGAGTTTGAAAAGGTCACTAGAAAGTGCTATATCATTTATATATATAATAAATAAGAGCGGCCCTAAAATTGAACCTTGAGGGACACCAGTGTTGATGACTATTTCCTTAGACTTAACATTTTAAATTTCTACATACTGCTTACGATTTTGTAAATAACTCTTACAAAGGTCCAGAGCCTTGTCATTTAATCCATAGTAATTTAACTTCTGTACCAATATATTATGATCAATTGTGTCAAATGCTTTTGATAAATCACGGTATATATTTATTGGAGTAACCGATTTATCAAGTTCTTGTATAATTCTGTCTATGATTTCGAGTGTAGCAAGCTCAGTAGAATGTTTCTTTCTGAACCCATATTGGCTATTATAGTATAACGCTTTAGAATGGAAGTAATCGTGGATTTGATCAAACAGAACCCTTTCAAAAAATTTTGAAATCACTGGCAGGATAGAAATAGGACGATAATTGTTAAAGTCAGAAACATCACCTTTTTTGAAAAGGGGTATGACTTTTGCAATTTTAAATTTGTCTGGAAATATACCAGTTATTATTGATTGATTAATAATTAGAGTGACTGCTTTGCTGATATAATTTTTTATTAATTTGAGTAATTGTGTTGAAATACCGTCTTTTCCACAACTTGATTTTGGAGGTAAACGATCAATTGTATTAACAGTAGTTTCCATGTCAATCGGATTAAATCTGAAAGTGTGAAATATCGGGTTTTTCAGGTAATCTTTGTATGATTTATCTCCACTAGTAGTTGTTTTAGAGGCTAGAGTAGGACCAGCATTAGTAAAAAAAAACTGTTAAATTTGTTTGCAATAATGCATTTGTCACTAGTCCCCATCAACTTTGAACAAATCTGGAAATTGTTCTTTCTTTTGACTTTTCTGAATAATTTCTTTAATTAAACACCACGTCGTTTTAACACTATGCTTGTGCTTTTCAAAACTGGATTGGTAATACATTTGCTTAGCTGATCTAATACTACTCTTAAGAATTTTATTATAAGTATGTAAGTCAGTTTTAAGTTCATGATAATGCTCTGTATTTACTTGAGTCGTTTTCATTCTCGAATACAATTTGTTTCTAAATTTTATCGACACAATAATACCATTGGTAATCCAAGGAGTTTTCTTATGTTTATACTTGTTAAATTTAATTATTTTAATAGGTATACATTTATCCATAGCTGCAGTAACAATTTCATCGAAGATATTGTAGTTTTCATTCGCATCCGCAAGAATATCTGTGTTAAGTTTATTATAAATATTTGAGTTTATTATTTCAATTTAAAATTTATTGAGCGAGTTAGGACTTTGTTGTTTTATTCGTATAAACCTTGGTATTGCACTAGTGGTTTCAACATACCGGGTAATCCAGACTTAGAAAGTACGGAAAGTGATCAGAAATATTGCTCACTAAAATACCAGCTGAGGATTTGAAGAATCCTTTTGACAAATTGCATAAAAATTTATCAATGAGTGTTCCATGATATTCTGAAAGTCGTGTTGGCATAGTAATTTTAGGGAAGAAACCATGTGAAACGATTGTGTCAAAATAGTCACATATGGGTTTTTCGTTAATTTTAAGCAAGTCAATATTGTAATCTCCTGCAATTATTATTTCACTTAGATTTTTGTAAATCAACTAAATTTGGTGCAAATTCTTTTGTAAATATGCGGTAGTTTTCTATAATATCTCTAGGTGGTCTATATATATTTCCAAGAATTATTTTTTCTTCATGGAACAACATGTTATTTCAATAAATTTACCTTCCCAAGTGTCTGTATTTGCATGGATATTTACAGATTTGTAATTGTATTTGTTGCTGAGGTAGATTGCCAAGCCGGCATGTGCACTACAGATTTTGCCTTGGCATATTAATGTATATCCATCTATTTGAAATAAAGAAGTGTCAGCCTCTTCATCGAGCCATGTTTCCTGTAAACACAGAGCACTAATCTCACAGCCACTACTTCTGAATGATTCTATCTTTATTTTAATTTCGTCAATTTTTGCATTTAAACTCTGACAGTTTAGGCTTAGCACGATAAATTTGCTTTGTTTGTTCGTTAAATGGTTTATTAAATTATCATCGTCGAAGTATGGTGAATGTTGAAATGGGTCAACATCCCCATCTTCATTCATTTCATCCGTTTTTAATATGTGATAGAGAGAATTTTTCTCTAGACCACCAAATTGCTCTAAGAAATAATTGTTATCAATCATATTGGAAAACTGAATAAACAATATTGCTCTGTGTTTACAGGACATATATAAACATAGATTAGACGTTGTGAAAGAGCTGTACAAGCTATACCCTGAGCATTATACAAATACATTTTATAAAGGAGAATGTTACGAATAGTCCGCATGCATATATAACACAATGCACTTATTGCATCAGCGCAAAAAAAGTAAAAGTAAATTACAGCAGATGTATTGCCACAACATGAACGTAGAGTGAGAATAAGCAAATAAGTATATCGAACAAAACACAACATGATTATTAAGTAGACACTAATGTTTGATGAAATATTATACATAGTGCATTGTCCCAACAAAATTAAAATGTAAAGTAACTAACACTAAACATTGTGAAAAGAAAAAGTATAAACATTGCCCTCCCCAAAAATGAAAACACCGTAAATATTGACCGTATATTAATACACATCAATGCACACCATATAGCTGTAGACTAAAATGTTGATGATATGAAATTGCACTATTTAAAGTTGAGTCGCTATTAATATCACCACCTTTCTTGCTGCACCGTCTACTTTGAGGGATACACGTATACGACTTTAACTGTATAAGAGAAATGTCACTATGATCACGTAGCCAGCTTTCCTGAATGCAAATTGCGCTAAATTGGAAATCTAAGTTATTCAAATCGTCAATAAATATTTGGAGTTCGTCGAACTCGGCATTAATACTCTCAATATTTGTACTTTAAGATTGTGAAACTATTTTGCTTAGAGCATAAAATATTAGAAAGGTGATCTAAATCTACATTTGGCGAGTGTTGTATTATATCAATGCTTTCATCTTCAAGCATATATTTATCGTTCAGTCGTAGAATGCTACGCAACAAATTTTGCTCAAAGCCACCATTGTTGATAAGAATACGTTCATCCAAAGACATAAGAGGATGACATCTTGAATAGAGTCACAACAGGAGTTAAGGTATGTAATAACATCAAAAATACAGGTTGACATATAAAGTAATATGGTGTAAAGTAAATTCTTTTTACCAGCATAAAGAGTTCATGACGGCTATAGCCCGCACAGTTCACTGGCAGAACAATTGTTTTGTAAAGCGACTACTTTAAAGCAGCCGTAGTGTGACAAAGTCACGTTTTGATGCAGTTTCGGGTGAACCGAGTGATTTTACAAATACCTTGCCGTTGCGCACCCATGTGAATGAGATCTTATTTTCTCGTTGTAGGCGATGAGCAGTTTTGGCAAGGGCTGCATTTCGTGTTGTCAAGTGTTTATTGACGTAGATCTTCGTTCCTTTCAGACACCGTGCGTTTCGCATAACTGCAGTTTTGGTTCTTCTGCTTACGAAGCGGGCGATGATGTCCATTGTTTGCGTGCTTCCCCTGACATTGTCACTGGTCTTACGCTTTAGCGTATGGCAGACCGAAATGTCACTCTTTCTTATCGCGAGTTTTAACTTCTCGTTGAAGAAGGCAATGACATTGTCTTCTAAAGCACCGTTTTCGTTGTCTGTTTCGTGTGCTGTGGCGCTTTGGTCAACCACTCGGCTGTAGTTTAGATGTGTAGTCTGTAGACGTGATATTATCACATTCTCCATCCTCGAGTATTGTTCAAGGTCATTAATTCGTATTTCCATTTGTTTGATTTTTGCATCTTTCTCAACGTTCGTTTTTCACGAGTTGGAGAATTTCTGTTATTTCAGTTTTTGAGGCTGTGAGTTCGTCAAGCTTGTTGCTAATGTAAGTGACCGATTTTTTTAGTTCAGCAAGCTCATCTTGTTGCATAACGTCCGGTTGGGATTGCCTTGCTCTCGGCATTGTTAACAACCAAGAGGTTGGCAGCGATGCAACAATGCAATTGTTCAAACGGTCGCGCTTTGTCAGTCTGTGGCACCACAGGCAGTCAAGCGTGGCCGAATTTGGTGTCAATTGTCAGTGGTTGGTGGGCGATAATACCGGAAACGGCGACCCGCTGTGTTTTTCAGGTACATTAAATGCTATTTACAGCATTTACAGCAACCTCTACCTCCGGTTTGCATGCCCCGTACTGCAGCTGTAGGTTCACACAACGCAAATGATATGTGAAATGAACGAGGAACATACACACAAGAGTCATTTGCAGTCTATGTGACGGTATGCCGCGCGAACACGTCGCTACCTGTTGTCAATCCCCGCCTTGTATATTTTTTTAAATTATGTAATAATATGAGATGAAGGTAACTATAATTAGCATGTTAGTACTCACCCCATTAGGTAAGCTGTCTGTCTGAGCTCCTTGTGTAGTGCTCTCATCCACTCAGTCTGTCTGTGTGTCTTTCATTGTGTTCGCAGGTGTGCAATTTTGTTGTTTATTTCTCTCTGGTGTAATCCAAGGAGTGTGTATTGTGGTTGATGTTTCAAGTAATTCTTTAATCGATCAACTCAACTGCCTAATCAGTGCATGGTGTGCAGTCAGCGCACACACATGCTAAATGTCGTACGTGTATGTGTGGTCATCTATAGATCTGTCACGGAGGGAATATGGGTGATCACTGATTTTTTGTTTTGATTTTTTGTTCACTTGTTGGTCTAACTGTCCCTTGCGGTAGCCTCGCTTCCGAGCATCTGCCCTTGTCTGAGCTGTAGCCTCTCTTCGCCGTCTTGCTGCACGGATGGCATCAAACCGTTTTCTCTTGTTATACAGTAGACGCCTTACCACTGATCTTCGGTACATGTAAGTCCTGTGATACAATGCCTCGCGCTGTATCTGTCTTGTAGCTCTTGCAACACTGCCGCCTTTGCTTATAGGAGCCTTGTTCAACTCCAGTTTTCTCAAGATAAATGCCCCTGCCCCGTAGTTCAGCCGGTCTATGGCTGCACACGCACGACCCGTGACATTGCGTGAGAAGTTCACATTCTTAGGGAGAGTCGAAGATAAGGAGCGGTTCAGATCCTCATTCCGATTAGTGTTCAGGCATAGTTTTGTTATTGCCCAATCTCATTTCAATCAGCTTTCGGGGAGTGACCCTGTCTGCATCAGTCATGTTCAGGTGGTGAATTCTTCCTGTTTGTAGGTACATAGATCTGTGCCACCAATTTTTTTTCCCACCTGCACACACGACAGAGTTGAACCTGCATTTTCCACAATCTCCACCATAGCAATCTAATGTCGTCTCGATAATACGTGGTATGCGTGAGGCCACTTTCCTGCTATCACCAGCATACATGTTCTGCATTTCACTGTGGATTCTGTGGCATCGATTCTTAACATGCAGTGAAAACATTTTTTTGGTTCCTTTCTAATCACTGCTGTCAACCCGGGAAACATGCGCGCGATAAATTGTGCTTTCGTTGAGTTTCGGAACAATGATTGTTCCAGGTGTGTTGTGTTGGCTTGACGTGTGACCACATATCGTAATCCAACATTCTGTGATGCAAATTGTCGTCCAATGTCTACTCCTGCTGTATATTCTGACAATGGTTCGTCAGCTGGCAGGGTCGCAGTGCAGTTTGCTTGACCTCGTTACGTCTTGCCCTCGTCTTCGCAGCGAAGCACCAAGACTGCACAGTTTGTTCTGAATGCTTATGCCGACAATGTCACTGCGACCTGACTGTTTCTCTACAGCAACAACAATTGCCTGGCTTGCATTTTGCCCCGCATGATATGCACCAGTGATGGTTGCTGAGTTGTAACGACTGTCCATTGCTATATTTATAGGTGAATTCTCAGGAAGGCCACGCAGCCTGTTTCTTCGCCAGATCAGCTAACATCATAGTTGCTTTTGCAGAGGCAACTTTGTTGGCTGTTCTCTGCATCACACAAAGTTTTGAGCAAAGTCCAAGACTTACACAACCCATCCATCAGGAATTTGTGCACATTGCCTTGTGAACTGATCAGCTAGCCAGCTAGCTCTAAACAAGTGGAGAGTTAGTGTTGAAGCTTCCTGTTTCAACTTGGCAATCTCATGTCTTCCAGAGTCCCCTTCTTTTCCACCAAGACTTCGATTCACCTGTTTGCCTTGTTACAAATTTCAACCGTTGCCCATTGATATCATGTGACCTGATCTGTCATAGCATCGTTATATCCAATAACAGGAGCTAGATGAGCATCATAGTTATAGACTCCACATGCTTGACAGTTCCTTTGAATGCAGCTCATCTTGTACTTTTCACCTTCATCTTTTGGACACATTGAAATCTTGGCTACCTCAAAAGCACTCACAATTTTGAAGAGTTCTTAGCCAGAAGAAATCTGGCAATGAAATTATTTATAGTTTCACCCATTACCGGTGCACTGTGAAGTTTTGTCACTTCTTGGGTACATTTTTCTTCAGTTCAAAATATTTATCCAGTGCTTGTAGGCTTATCATAGTCATTGGCATTCCCGGTGTCAGGAAACAGCTTCTGCAGCTACTGTCCCACCTTATGGAGAAGTTGCACCCTCTTCTGGGTATCATCTGTCAAACCAGATGTGATGACATAGATCTGGAAGGAAGACTTCCAGTTTTTCCATTTATTTGCCAGTCCAGAAATATCAGTTGTGTTAAATTCGAAGACAGGCACACCCACCAGTTCACTTAATACAGCTGCCATGCTGAATCAAGACTGAGTTACAAGAAAAGGTCAATATGGCGAAGCCCAGATGTGGAGATGGCACGTCAAATTCACCAACGGTAATGATTTTCCCTCGCCGTTTGTAGCTACTTACGGCTGCTTGGAACGTCAGTTCTAACTGTCATCGATGTGTATGTGTGCTTAATACCTATTAGCACATGTTCATACCGGTTTTGGCCATCCTCGTCACCATAATGTGGTGTTGCGTGGGGTTAGAATAGGCAAGAACAACAAACGACAACGTCTAGGTAACACATGTATTCGCCAGCATATTTCAAAACAATAACTCGGCTCCAAATAGACGGAAAAGTCAACACATTAAACGGTTAGCCGGAAACGGGAATTCA
This sequence comes from Escarpia spicata, assembly GCA_963995525.1. NCBI lineage: Eukaryota > Metazoa > Annelida > Polychaeta > Sabellida > Siboglinidae > Escarpia > Escarpia spicata. The sequence goes on from OZ023218.1 coordinate 41,469,056, forward strand.
TACTCTACATCCGCTTGTGTTCCGCACGGCACATGACATGTTTGCCGATGTGCCAGTTCTGCCTCAACTGCCTGTGACCGTTCCTTCATGTAGCCTCTTCAGCAAGAAGGAATAGTGTATGTTAGTGTATGTAAATTTGGTAATTTTGGTTACCTATATTTTTAATGAATGTTTATAAGAAAATTCCCCAATATGCTAATAACTAATACATTCTATATAGCATACTTATAAGGAAATTAACGAACCATATAGTTTGTCGTCAAACTATATGGTGCACATGCATCTGACGAGTTGTTCCATAATAAGGGTGGGCTGTGTAATCGAGCTTAATTGGGTGGTTTTTCCCATAAGTTGTGTCATTTTTTCCGGCAAAGGACTGGACTGATGGAGCCTCTACCACAGACTGTGGGAGGCTGTTCCATACGTCTGTGCATCGATGTATAAATGTTTTTTATGTTTAACCGACATCGTCCTTGGAATATTTTTAGGTGATGTCCTCTTGTACATGATTCATTATCCCTCAAACTTATAAAGTTCGATGTCACTGCTGTATCATATTTCTCTGTTAAAATCTTATACATTTCAATCGTGTCTCCTCTGAGGCCAGAGTTGGTAATGTTAGTCTTTGCATACGTTCATTATATTCAAGATCTTTAAAACCAGGAATTAATTTGGTTGCTCTACGCTGAACATTTTCAAGAGCTGTAATGTGTTTAATTAAGAACGGAGCCCATACTTGATTTGCTTATTCAATATGTGGACGGACGAGAGATTTAAAAACAGTAGAAAAACACTGTTCATCCATGTAATCAAAAGTGCAATGAATTATCCCCATCATTAAATTGGCTTTATTAATTTTTTCCTACATATGTGCCTCGAAGTTAAGTGATGAGTCAAAAGTGACGCCAATATCCTTCACCTTATCCGTACTTGCCAGCATTATATGATTAGGTCCCAGTGTGTAGCTGTCCTTTCTTATGGTTGATGATCCTACTCTCATATGGCTGCATTTGTCTGGGTAGAACTTTAAGAGACTTTCGTATGTCCAAAGTTCTGCATAGGTAAGAGCTTGTTGAAGCCTTGTGCAATCTTCTTCGATATAAATTGGATGGAAGAGCTTTATATCATCCGCAAACAGGAATACTTCGGAGCTCATTATAACATCAGGTAAGTCATTAATAAATATAACAAAAATTAGGGGGCCAATCACCGATCCTTGTGGTATGCCACTGATGACATCATGCCAATCTGAAACGAATTATTGACCCTTATGTCTCTATAGTAATTCCCAGTGACACAATACAAAATATTAATTCTATATCAATACGATTATATTTTGTAAACAGTACTTACTTCAACCTTCAATGAATGTTGCAGCCTCTACATCATATGTGGTTGACTACAGGGAGTTGAGAATGTACACATGTTTTCTCTCTATATCTGCAACAAGGAGCTTCCAGTGCTCTCCTGCGCCCACTCCTTGTGGATTAGTCACCCCATAACAACACAGTGGTACTGCCACATACTTGAAGGTGGTGGAGTGTACCTATGAAACAACATCACAACTGTTCTAAAAACAAAGTAATTATTGACAACAATTGTACAATTGCCACTGGTTCAGGACATGTACATGGCATCAGTATATGAACGAAGTCACGAAAAATGGAAGTTGGAACACTTTCATTTTCTTCTGAGCTTTGCTATTCAGTTATAGTGAATATCCCACTTTTACTTTTTGTTAGGGATAAAACATGGTCTTATCATGGAAAGACAACTTTGGCAAGTTTCATCAAGATTTGTTTCTTCTGGAGCTATCTGAAGGCCAAAAAATTTGGGTTTTTCTACATAAAAATGTAAATCAATCAATCAATCAATCAATCAATCAATCAATCAATCAATCAATCAATCAATCTTTATTTCAGACAAAAAAGCATACATGTAATATGCACTATGTCCATAGTAAAAAAGTAAAAATAAAAAGTATATTATAGTGTATATATTGCACTAATCCACTTCCTGCGCAATACAGAGGTCGTATAAACATCACTGTGTATAATACTCTCAACAATGTTGTTCGTCGATGCAGATATTCTGCTCATAAGACTGTACATGCATTTTCTAAATCTAGTATTGCAACAGTCCGTGTCAGAACTAACAAACATTAGGCTAGCACTACACCTCATAGATAGGCTGTGCATAATTCTAAATGCATTGTTATAGGAAACAATAAAGTGCTGCATAGCGGCTTTTCTATAATTAGCCCATAAGGAACATAAATACACATTACTACAATAGGATGTGAACAGTTTGTTCTTCACCTTTACTGAACAAAAGTGAAAATTCCTGAGTAGAATATTGCTTCTGCCGTACAAACTCCTTTCTTTGGATTTCATATCCGTTTCATCCGACAGATCATTACAGATTATATGGCCAAGATATTTGTATGCCTTCGTTGTATTCAGAACTGCATCACCAAGCTTAATAGCTACTTCAAAACCGGTTTGTCTTGTGTCAAAAAACATTAACTGCGACTTTACTCTGTTAAACAATATGTCGTTGTCACATCCATAATTGTATGATACATCTAGCAGTCTTTGCAACCCCTTAGCCGATGGAGCCAGTAGTACAATGTCATCAGCATACATGAGGTGATTAACAGTTGTATCACCACAATAGCATCCGATGGGTAGTTTCATCAGTAGCAAACTCAAATCATTCATGTATAAATTAAATAAGAAAGGAGATAGCATACCCCCTTGTTTAACTCCATTAGTCACAGAGAAGAAGTTGGAAAATACCGAACCCCATTTAACACACATAGCCTGATTACAGTACCACTGACATATCACTTTAATTAAATATTTAGACACTCCAAGCTTAAGTAGCTTCGTAAATAATGTTGTGTGATTCACCCTGTCAAATGCCTTGGAGGCATCAAGGAAGGCAACATACATGCATGACCCATGATTAGTGTAATATCGAAGGAGCTCCTTTAACACAAATACACACATTTCTGTCCCATGTTTGGGTTTGAACCCAAATTGGTTACTTGTAGTTCGTAGATGACTTTGCATCCGATTATACAGTATTTTTTCCACTATTTTTGTGAATACATTAGACAGACATATCGGTCTATAGTTATCTCTGTCGCTGACACGTTTATTTTTATCCTTAATAATGGGAACAATGACAGATTTTTGCATATTTCCCGGTACGTAACCGTGTGTAAGTATAGCCGACATCAATATAGCCAATAAAACTGACAGCTGTCGATCTGCCCACTTCATGTGCTCGCTAGTAATGCCGTCTAAACCAGGTGACTTATTGTAAGATAAATCTTTGATAATTTCACTAACTTCATTAACAGTCACCCTCATACCTTGGTCAAAGACAGCATGCTCCTGACACAGATCAGCAAGAAATTCCTTGCTGCAACTTCCTCTAACTACATTAAAAATTTGACTGTAGTGTTCTTGCCACATTCCACTTATGTTCTGGCTGCCATGTACATCACCCACAGTGTTTGGTAATTTAACATTACTGTTTGTGGAGTTTTTGATTTCCCTCCAGAAATCTCTATAGTTTTTCCACTCATTTTCTCAGCAATTTTATCCGCAATAATGGAATTCTTTTTGTTCTTGCAAACTCTAAGTGCATGTTTGAATTTGGACCTAGCCTGCCGCATAACGTCATAAACAGCACCCGTTCTGGGTTTGCCAATGTCCTTCCACAAAAGATATGCATCTCTAGCTGCCATGTGTAAATCCTTTACATGGTCGTTCCAGCCAGGTGTAAACGGTTTCCTCTTTCCAGATACTTGCTTTAACATTTTTTCACCTGATTTGGATAATGCAGTAATGATCTCATCATAAAATGTGTCGATGTCAGCAGTATGGCTATGATTATGACAGTTCGCGTTAGAACATTTAATCCCTTCAGGGAAGGCAATATTACACAAACCCTCACACGTACATCTTGCATAGTATTCTATTTCACTGGATGAGAGATTATCCCACTGTATACGCTGATTTGATTCATTTATCGTACTACCCTCATTTTCAGGCAGCTTACTGAGTGTAATTGTATATAACACTGGATGATGATCAGACAGAATACATGCATACATAACTTTTATATCAGTAATGCAGTCTTTTGCATCATAAGTACATATAATATGATCTAACCAAGAGGTAGTGCTCCACGCTGGACTTACATATGTATATGTATCTCCGGGGAGGTGCTCCACATCCACAATTATGAGGCTATTGTCAGTGCAGTAGCTCTGTAGAATTTCACCAAACATAGTTTGTTTAGCAAGATTAGCATTGAAGTCCCCCACAACAGTAATACAGGTACTATTGATACTGTCAATGAAAACATTAAGTTTAGCTAAACAGTCATTAAAGTTATCCCTATTTTCATAGCTTTCAAATGGTAAATATACATTGATAAGAAAGTATTCTTTCATACCATCACTGATTTTTATACAACATAGCCAGTCATAAACCGAATCAATCATTGATATACTGGAATCTAACGATTTTTTCCATAGAAAACCTACTCCACCATAAGGACGACCTGTTATGACACCCCTAGTGGCATCCACAGGAGACACACCATGACCATAGAATTCTGGATGACAACTATTCAATAATATGCATTCCTGTTTCAATAGCATCAACTCCTGTAAACACAGTATATCACACTTGTTGATAAGTTCGTGAAGATTTGGTTCAAAGCTCTTGAACCCATTACAGTTAAAACTTGCAAGTTGGATAGCCATTGTTTACGATTTGCGAAAGAAGAATTTCCTAATGTATACACCAGCAGGCTATCTTTGGGGGTCGTAGAAGTTAGAAGTGTTATCGCACATTGCTTCCACCTTAAAGGAGGCGTAGGTGTCATGTTTGGTTTCCAGCTGGGTGCATTTTGCTGTTACATTAAAAGTGCACTTAAAGGGAATAAAAACAAGGCATTAGCTAAAATCCGTTTTCCATGTGTACACAAAGATTAACATTGTATGTAACATTTGACAACATTTAAAAAATACAGAAAAATACGTTTGTAGACAAAATTCTATTTGAAACCCGTCTGTGTAGAGATTCCCGCAGAAAGTTGAAATTTAATGAGCTAGGCGATCACGTGGTATCGTGACGTCAAAGCTGACTCTCGGCTTTGTTGACATCTATGCATCGCCATTGTTGTTCTCTCCATTCTCTTGTAACATCATGGCTAGTGGGAGTTTCCCAGAGTTTCAAGTGAAATCATACGATTTTGAGCCACTAGCGGGAACGGTTACAGCGGATGATTCGTCTGATTCCGCTCTTTCCGAGCATTTCAGCGACGGTAGCGAAGAAGATGATGCGGAGTCGGACAGTCACAATGTGAATGTTCGCTCAGGCAACACCGACTGGTAAGCTGCAACTTCATTATAATGACACATATGGTGTGAAAACTTCGACAACAACACTGATATCGTTTTAGTACGACGTTATATTATAAAATGCGGTGTCAAAGCTGTACAGAGAGTTAGCTAGAGGTTGTAGCTAAGTAGGTCATCGGACGAAGTAATTGTAAACAGACTTGTCAATGTCAAAGACAAACTTCACAAAGTTACGAACCGTCGAACGTCGTAAGCATGGTTGTCTGGTTTATGCGGATCGAGTTTAGGACGTTATAGCTACTTACGATATCACCCCTCTGGAGAAAACCCACACTTTTAGATAGGACAGTTGTTCGCGAGATGATCATAATATGATTATGTCATTTATGTGGAACAATGATTTGTATTACTCTGAGTCTGACACACAACAGTATAGCTACTATATAATCAAAATAAACTAAAATAAACATTAAAACAACATGCAGAACAATTGAATAATTATGGTAATGGGTTATAGCCTGAAGGGTTATGTCCTAGACCTAGGGGTTTAGTGTAACCCTAGGGGTCTTATATGTGAGATGTTACCAGTGGGTATGTATGTGCCCTACGACTATGTCCATAAAAATCATAAGGACATAGCATTTTTAATCACAGTTTTGTGTGACATATTTATTACAAATTCATCAAGCAAGTTTTAGAACACAATTTTACTGGGTTGAATCATTACAAATTCATCAAGCAAGTTTCATAACACAGTGTTACTGGGATGAATCATTCCAAATGTTGGTAACTGTGTAGACCTGGTAACAACCAGACAGCAGCACACAATGTGAATCACCACACAGTGCACAGACAATGGTTATAAGCCAAACAACACCCATGGGAATACTTCCCCTGCAGGCAGATGAGAATATGGCTTCTGCAAATACCTGCCCATTGATAAACAAGTTATCTAGTCCATTTTGTTGATTACTTTACCTATGACATGCTAATAAATAGCTTAGCTTCACATCTACAGACCAATTATCTTTACAGGGCAACTTCCCATCCCTTTAGGTGATAATTGTAAACATCTTGTCCACCACATAAGCTTACCTCCCAATTAGGGAGATTAACCCCAGCATATAAACCTTCATCAACTGTCATTAATTGCAATTGACATAAGACAGGGTTCGCACAATCTTGAAAAGACCTTGAATTTGAAAGTCTCATGAAAAAGCCTTAAATTTTAAAAAAGGCCTTGAAAATTGATCAAATGTCCTGAAAAGCCCTTTAATTTTGCCTCAATAAATTTTCCCAAAGCTGGAATCGGAATTACATCAATGTTTATATTTAAAATGTTTTGAAATTCAAAATGCAAGACATGAAAATGAATGAAACATGGAAGTCAATCTTTCGCCTTATATATATATATATTTATTACAAATTCGGAGTTTCTTCCCGTAACACACTTGGCTATTTCTGTTTTGCTATAATCTCACTAGGTTGACTGTCGGCTCGCCACTTGCTATTGACCGCCATTTTCATTGACACATTTCGCCAGTTCGATGTGTATTGTGTTTGACTAGGCATGCATGCAGTTGACAAATAATGGGAAAGAGCTTATTCAATTTGAAGTGGTTGACCCAGTAGGGGTGGGCGAGAGAATGGAAAGACGATCCTCACAAAGCGAACTGTTTTGCGTGTCGGAAGACCATTGATTTGGGAAAGATGGTAGAAAATGCATTGAAATTGCACATGAAGAGCTGGAAACACAAATCAAACAATTAAATGTTGGGTTTATCGAGCATGCATCTCTTCATCACTACAAGTACATCGACGAGTAACAAATTAAAAATTGATCCTAAAAGCAAAACATTGGCAAGTGATGCATCAGCAGATTTGACAACACCATGCGATATGGCAGTGCCTGTTGATATAATATATGTATATATACACACATATATATATATATATAATAGTGAATATGATATCGTTTTTGGCCTTCAAAATTGAATTTCTGACACTTGAAATGGTCCTAAAAGGCCTTAAAATTTGTTTGCTGAAAATATGTATGAACCCTGTAAGAGTCAACAGTAGAACACAGGCTTATATGCATCAACTCCAAAATTCCTTTATCATGAGTATTTTGGTTGTTTATTTGATGCGTATATCTATGTACCTGTTATCATAAATATATGTTTATAAGTTGCTGTAAACTGATGTGGGTAGTGCCAGTAACCCAACATATAATAAAAAATTTCATTTTTTTAAAAGCAAACATAATATTGCGTATGGCCACATTAGACTTGAACATTGTGTTATTTAAAAAAAAAAGCAACTGTTATTCTGGAGTTATGTCTTGTTACAGGTGTTCATGCGGCAACTGTCGGATTATGCCGACAGAATATGAAAGCATATGTTGTCAAGAAATCTGTGCAGTTGCCAATAAAACTGGCAATGCACAGATTAAATGCATCACAGAACATGATGGGTTTGCCCCAAATTTCCTCAACCACCATGTTGTGGAGTTGGCAGTGTTTTAGTTTAACGGTACTGATGGCCCACTTGATGACAACGATGAAATACACAAGTAAGTATCACGATAAGGTATAAAGCCAGATAAAACAACGTGGTGTAATTCAATTCAACCTTTCCCTCGTACATCTGTACTTAGGTTATACATGATAAAAATGCCAGAACTAAAATGGAAATTGGCCAATTAAAAATATACTGTCCTTGAAATTGTTAAAACCTTAAAAGTATCCACTACACAGTGTATCCTGAAACATGGTGATTACATCACTGATGTAATCGATGATGATTAATGTTATCATGTACATCAGTACAAATCAATAGGTAATCTAATGCCATTGTTTTACAGCATCTACAGACATGTTGCGTATCGACGATTTGTCATGTGGATATGGCATCGCCTAGGACGCTACAACCGGAAGATTCTGCCATCGTGTGTTGTCAATGCAATTCGCACTGCATTTCCATCTGCAATCTACGTCGGATTTCGGTATGCACGGCCATGAATGGGGACTACTGGTATCGGGAACGATGTCTGTCTATCAGGACTTGCTTTGGGACATGCTGGTAGGATGCTGTTAGTGGGAGTGGTGCTACGATGCCAGTCTGTGCAGCGGCTTCTAGTGCCTTGCTGTAGCTGGGGAACTCCAGGCGACGTTTCTTGACAGCGTCCATAAGCTTTATGACGTACTCTGTAATAAATACAATGCTATTATTATACCATATGACTGCGATTTCACTCAGTTGTTTCACCCTGACAGCAAACGAATAATTATCCCCAATTAATGTTCATCTGTAATCATAAATATATATTCACAGCGTGCATGATTAATGGAAGGTGCATTTTTTTACCTTACCAAAATAAATTGCAATCCTTTGATACCTCAAACTGCACACATCATTGAAAATCTAAAAACATCCAACAACACCCCTTTATTGATGCTCCAAAAAACACCAACCTCCCTTTTATTATCTATTCAAACAGTTCACACACATCATGCACCCCGCACCTACAAGCCTGAAATATACATCTGTTGAAATTTACATGGTCTTATTTTATTTAAAAAATATAGTGCAGGTCCAACGTAATCATACCTTAAAACATCCAATTGCACAAGGGAAGCTGTGAACTCACCATAAGTAACCTTCTCCTTGACAGGCTTCACGACTGCTTCTTGTCCCTTCTTCGACTTTGGGTAAACCACCTTCCACTGCAATTTCCCTTCCGCCTGGGTTCTGGCCTGTGGGCGGTCCGCATTCTCATTGTAGTGCAGGATGGCCAGACATATCCTATATAGCATCATATGTAAACCAGTGAGCAGTCTAGTGATTGAACAATAATGAAGGTGTACAAGATGTCACCTACTGTGTATTGCCATTAATATAAATACATTTGTAAATTGTAATTTCAAGACAATTTCATTACAAAAACCTAAAATATGGAAGGCCATTATAACTAGAAATAGCCAGCTTACACCTGCACATGGAGCAACAAACCAAGAACATTCGAAATTCGTTTCATGTAACATATATAAGCACAACATCTAAACTAAAAACAAGTAAATACTACAATGTTTTCTCCAATACTTCACCAATTGCTACATCATAGACCAATGGTTCAATGAGCATAGAAAGGGGCAAATGAACATCGTTGAGGAATTATTTTTATCATGCTCCAAATTTAGCATATCAAAGTGGGTGTTTATATATGAATGAGCGTTTATTCAGAACATTGATAACAATATATACAAGACAAGACAACCAAACAAGTTTAACTATAATACAAGTGAGAATATACAATGTTTGAAGGGGGTAAATACGAAGTCATTGACTTTTGTGTAAATTTACCCCTGACATGTGTTTATATATAATTATATACATGTATGTATACACACATATACACACATATATACATACATATATTCACATACATACATACATGTATTTTGAGACATCAATATTATATTATTTGAATTTGCTATTCATCTAACCATCTAGCTACAATAATTGAAAACATGCAATGGAATATGTGCATATTCTAAATTTAAAGTATGCCATAAGTACACATCTTTACACATATTGTAATTTCCTCAATGGCATGATTATATTTGTGTTTGATTTTATTTAGGTTTCCACAACCAGATATTTCTCAAATAAAAGGTTCTTGCATTTACGCTTAAATTCAGTAATAGTATTAGTAGTTTTTAAATTATCACAGAGAATTCCATAATTGCACTCCCTTTACACAAAGAGACATTGATCGCATGGTAGAACAGACTCTCTGTCGTTCTAGGTCATGATTAGCTCGCATTGAGTATGCTATTTCCCGTCTAGTAAACAAACACTGAATATTTGATGGCAAACAGCTGTAGTAAGCTTTGTACATAAATAATGATGTTTTCAGTTCTATGATATCTGGAAATTTTAGAACATGTAATTGTTGGAAAAGTGAGTTTGTATGATCCAACCATCTTGCACCAAATATAATGCGGATTACTCTTTTTTGTAATAAGAAAATACAGTTAGTATTTGTTGGGTACGTGTTTCCCCATATCTCTGCACAATAATTTAAATACGGCAAAAAGAGAGAACTGTATAGAATACGTCTACTATTTCTATCAAGTAGATGACTGCATCTATGCATTATAGCTGTACTTTTTGAAAGCTTTGATTGTACGTATTTTATATGAGCTTTCCAATTTAGTAGATCATCAATAAACACACCCAAAAACTTGGTGACCCTTACTCTTTCGATATTAACATTTTGTATTTTGATATTAATTTCTTTGTTTAGCATACAATTTCCAAATAACATATAATTGGTTTTAGATATGTTCAGAGTTAATTTATTTACTGCAAACCATGTATACATTTGGTCCAGAACGTTACATACAGTTTCGTTTAGTTTATTGATGTTACTATTTGCATAAAAGATATTAGTATCGTCTGCAAAGAGAATGTATTTTACTAGATTAGATATGTTACACATATCATTAACGTATAGAATGAATAGTTTGGGGCCCAGGATCGAACCCTGTGGGACACCACATGATATATTGCGCACAGTAGAATTACATTTGTCAATGGACACAAATTGTTTTCTGTTTTCTAGATAACTATTTAACCAGTCAAATGCCCCTCCACGGATACCAAGAAATTCCATTTTTTTACATAACAGTTTGTGATCGACAGTGTCAAATGCCTTTTTTAAATCGATAAAAACACCAATAGCATATTTTTTTGCATCCAATGATTGGGTTATTGCATCAACAAGATCTATTAGTGCGTGACATGTTGACATATTTTGTTGAAATCCATATTGGCTTGGGTTTATTAGTTTGTGTTTGGTAATAAAGCTATCTAAACGAGAACTGAACAATTTTTCTAATATTTTTGAGAATTGTGGTAATAGTGAAATAGGCCTATAATTAGTGCACATATACTTATCCCCAGACTTAAAGAGTGGGATAACCTTTGCTATTTTCATTTTCTCCGGGAATACTCCAGAAGTGAAAGATAGATTACAAATATAAGTGATAGGTTTTGCAATGGAGTTAATAACTTCTTTGACCAAATGCAAACTTATGTCTTCGCAATCTGTGGATGTTTTACTTTCCCAATTGTTCACAGCTCGGATAACTTCATCTTCATTAACTGGAGTTAGAAATAAATTGTTACTGTTTCTGTTTTCTAGGTAGTCATAAATAGAAACATTTGTTGGTGCCGTTATATCCTTTGACAGCTCCGGACCGATATTAGTAAAATAATTGTTAAACATGTTCGCTACATCTTCCTTATTACTAATGGCTATGCCATCATTAACAAACTGATCTGGGTAGTGATTTCCTAAGCGAGGTGTTCCCATTACAGTTTTAAGTACTTTCCAGGTGCCAGCAATGTCATTTTTCTTCTGTGCGAGTAAACTGCTATAATATTGTTTCTTAGTGGATCTGAGAATACCTGTTAATTTATTTTTGTATGATTTATATCTAGTTTCCGAGATAATTGATCTGGATGACAGAAATGCTTTATACAAATGATTTTTCTTGATACATGCGTTTCTGAGTCCTTTAGTAAACCACGGTTTTTTTAAACTAATTGTTAATACTTTAGGTGGTACAGTTGACACAGGACAATGTTTGTTGTACATTTGTGTAAAATCATGAAGAAAGTTGTCATATGCTATATTTGCATTTTCACTACCGATAACAGTATGCCAAGAATTTTGCATTAAGTTACACTTCAATGCATTGATGTTTTCTTTGCTAAGATGACGAATACACTTGTTAGAATGTTCGTTCACGTTACGTTTTACAGTACAATGGCACAGAGCAAATACAGGAAGATGATTACTGATATCATTTACTAATAGACCACTATCAATCTTGCACTCAAGTTCAGAAGTAAAAATGTTGTCTATAAGGGTTGCAGAGGTAGTAGTAATTCTGCTAGGTCTATTAATTAAAGGGTATAGACCAAGACAGTACATAAGATCTACAAATAGCTTGGTTCCACTATGACTATCACATTTAAACAAATCTATATTGAAATCACCACATACATATATGGTTTTGGTGCAACGTATACGACTAAACAATTGTTCAATATTGTCATTAAATGAAACCATGTTAGACCCAGGGCACCTATATACACAACTGACCAGTGCAGTTTTGTGTCGGTTAATTTCACATTCAACAGTAACACATTCTAGTACGTTATCAACTATTAATGACTTTTTTTCGCATAATCGCCCATTTAGCTTCTTATTAACATAAATCACCACACCTCCACCTTTTCTGTTGTCTCTAGCAACATGAAAAGCATCATAATCATTAAACGTATATAAAGGAGATGAGTCCTTGCTCAGCCACGTTTCGCTTATTGCTATAATATCAAACTTTACATTAAGTGATTTGAGAAGATCTTGTATATCGCTGAAGCTAGTACTCAGACTTCTAGCATTAAAATGTACCAAAGACAGACCACCATCATAATTTCTGTTTACCTCATTATTGAATTGTTGTTCTGTATAATATTTACAAGATGTTGATATGTTGTTGTAATAATTATTTTCAGGATCGACATCCTTCTCAAAATGACACCTGCTGTGTTCAGTATATTTGTAGGTTTCAAATATGTTATCCATGTCATCACAATTTGAGAGTGAGTAATTTTCTTTCACTGTGTTAGCCATGTAAATGGTAGATAGTAGGTATTAAATGAAATAGAAACAGCAAAGCAATGTTTGCCATAATAAAGTAATATACAGTTTTGACCATTGTTATCAATAAGAACAAACACACAGTGTACAACTGTAATACAGTGGATGGACAACATCAACAAAAACAGCCGGGTTGTAGAGTTAATTTCGGTGGAATCAGACACCAAAGACAGAGTCACGCAGTGTGCAAAACTAGTATAGAAGTTGCACAACAACAACAAAAACAACATAGTCGTAGACGTAAAGTTCATTTCGCCGGTGGAGTCAGACATCAAAGTCGCGGAAATCGTCCATGCACTTAACGAGTCGAATCTTGGCACTGTCCGCAGGACCGTTCGCTTTCACGAAGATCTTGCAATTTCTCGTCCACGTTGACTGGATTTTACCTTGCTTTCTCAGTAGACGGGCGGTTTTCGCGAGGTTCGCTTGCTTTGCCGTCAAGTGTTCGTTTACATAAACGTTGGTGCCGCGTAGTTTCTTGCCCCATTTCAGAACATTCACTTTAGCTTTCATGTTGGAGAAGCGTACGATAATACGTGGCGGTGCGATGGTTCGGTGTTGACTCGTGTTCGTCGATGCAGATCTGTTGCCCGCACTGAGAGTGTGACATATACTAATTTTCCATAATTTTGAGCTATATGTTGACATAACACTGAAATGTTATTTGTGTGATTCAAATATGCTGTGTTTGAGGATAGCATTATAATGCATAGTGAGTGTCACCTGCACTGTGAGACTACGACACAGAGTGGTAGTGATCAATGAACCCACCTCACTGTCATGCCTGCATACCAGAAGTGGGTAGACTTTGGCAGGAAGTGGTTCATAACGTTGTGAAAAACCTCCAGTGCATATGTCTGGTACACTGGCGAGAGGTGCCGCACATCCTTTGTCAGAAGTCCAGCATTGACAATTTTGTCAAGTACCTTGTGTGCCTTGGAGCCTGCAACACACACACTTACATATATATGTATATATATATATATATATACCTGTATATCAATACACAGGCAGACACACACACAGACACACAATAATACTAGACCTAAAAAAGCACACTATTTTACTTAACTGCCTGCATAATGTTACTAAAAATAGAGCAGGCAGCATTGTATCAAAGTAATGAAATTGCTGTAACAAATTAGACTGCACTGTCAACCATCATAAAGCAATCATTGTACTCACCCTTTGTGATCCACTGTCTTTCCTCGAGCTGTCCATGTTCACATCTTGGGAACTTGTCACTGTGTCCCTCATGGATGTTAGTGATATGATTTACGAGAGACATCCACTTGGCACCCTTGAGGTCGCTGTCATCGCCACTTGATGTCGCAGCCCAGTACATATGATTACATATGCTTTTGATCCATGGGCGAATCACTCTGCAATCCGCCTTTTTCGCAGCTTTTTCAAGCTTCTTTCCAACACCTGGAAACAGCCACTGATATATCATCAACTACAAATATGTTGACAACATATGTTATGAATACTTCAGCATGTATTAAATAAACACATTTGTAAGTTACGACTGAAATGAAGAGAGAGAGAGAGAGAGAGAGAGAGAGAGAGAGAGAGAGAGAGAGAGAGAGAGAGAGAGAGAGAGAGAGAGAGAGAGAGAGAGAGAGAGAGAGAGAGAGAGAGAGAGAGAGAGAGAGAGAGAGAGAGAGAGAGAGAGAGAGAGAGAGAGAGAGAGAGAGAGAGAGAGAGAGAGAGAGAGAGAGAGAGAGAGAGAGAGAGAGAGAGAGAGAGAGAGAGAGAGAGAGAGATACAAACATTGAACCTTCATCCACTAATAGTGAACCAGTGTATTTCTTTCTATGTATATAATTGGGGGCATTGTCCCCTAACCATTATTTTAATTTGCCATATAATGATCATTCTATCAGCAAGCAGATACTGGTTCGATATACTCAATTACAACAATTGGAACAGTCATACTTTTACTCATAGATTGTCACGTATATGTTTTTGTATGCATGCACATGTACTCTCCGCCTGTCTGCTAGCAATCTAATTAGACTATCTTTGCCTGAAAAGCGTTGGATATACAATGAACTTAATAAAAAGTTGCAGTAGAAACCAATTTGCACTGTTTCATGCAATTGACCTACCTTTGGCGACATGCCATACATCAAACTGATGTTGTATAGTAGGCTGCTGTTCTCGCATGTACTTCTTTATCTGGACATGTCGGTCGGTGACAAACCTGTTTGGTTTGCATCCACGGGACTGGAGAAATGCAAGCGCTCGTTTCAGGCCTTCCAGTTCCATATGCACAGAACTGCTGACCTCGTTGCTCTGAAAAAAAATTATTAAAAAGAAATAACTACAGTTACACTTTCTGAAAGTTACACTTCTTGGGACTGTCACTCCAGGATTGGTCTGCAAGCACAACAGGCGCTGCCCACCAACCACTGACTATCCAGGCCCAGAACCTATTGTCTATAATTACCCATCAGGTTACTACTGTACCAATGGCCATTTTATTGTGTACGGTTACCCCTGCCTGAATGACAAGCACACACAGTAGTTCTCTAATTAGTAATACAGACCCGTTATCCAAAATTTGTTATTTGTAAATACTTAATGAAAATTAATTGGCAATTAATTAAATTAGTATAAGTGAACATTAATTAATAATTTAATACATGGAATTAACCCATAATGATATATATATATATATATAAACACATAATATATATATATATTTATTTATGTGCTGTACATTGTATAAAACGCATGTTTAATGCATACAGTGTATTATATGCTAGGATGTTCATAAGAATTATTGCTATACAAATGCAGTATTATATTGCAATAAACAAATGTAATTATATATTATAATTATGAAGGAGTTGTAATTTTAAATACCTGCACAAGCTGCACATCAATCACCCTCTGTCGCTGCAGGTCCATCACTGTATAACTGCCATACTTGGCAGAGAATCCTGGTGAGTCGCACCTGCCATCACCTCCGACTACTAGATTCTGGCCAGCAATACCAGACAGCATGGCACTTTGTTGGCTTTGCCATGTCTCCACAACTGCAGGCACCAGGTAGCATTTTTGCAGTTTGTTGTATGTGTGCTGTGAGAACAGTGGCAATGCAAGGTGCTTTGAGAGGGTTATGACCTGAGACACACTGCTTCCACTGAACAAGATGGCTGCAGCACACCTTAGATTGCCCCATGGCATTGTCCCATGTGTGGGCTGGCTCTCCCACTGCATCTTGTGGCCTTGCAGACATCTCGCATTCACCACCACCATTGAGCCGAGAAACTGCTGCACTACGACATTGGTTTGGCCACTGCAGTTTCGGCAACGTGCGAAAAGATGACGGAGTGAAGACTCTGCCACCAAGAAGTACATCTCCTTGGAAGGGCAGCAATCTTTCCTTAAGGGAGTCGTGGTTGTAACACCCTCCTCTGTGTCAGTGTACTGGTCGACATGGTCATCGCTGTCACTGTTGCTGCTGTCACGACTAGTCGACTCATTGTCAGAGCAAACATACTCTGGATCTGCAGCAGATGTCACTTCCTCCCCGTTTGAGTCACTCGAGTCACTAATCGGACCAGTCAACAAACTGCACTGCACACTCATTGACCTCACTGCTGATGTCACCTGCACAGCAACCTGCTCTGATGCACAGACTGCTTGCACTCTTCTCGTGCGAGTTGATGGCCTGATGTCAACCTGAAAGCATTTGCTGCTCCTTTTTGGAGTGGAAGCTGTGACTGACTCAGGTGTGGAATCCTCTGTATCACAGGAATCCGTACGAGAGCTGTCATATTCACTTTCTGTATCTTCAGATGACCCAGTCTTGGTCGACGGTGGACTATCTCGAGCTGCTGCCAGAATGTCAGCAACTAACTAAAATAAAAAATTAGCCTTATAGAATTTGCCCAAAAATAAATTGTAGATTTCTAACAAAATGCAAACAAAATCCTGTCTTTTACCATCTTGTCAGAAAGGAGTACATTCATTTGTCTAGTCATTTGCCCAGCTTCCAAGTGTGAAAAGACTATTTGCCTAGTTGTGAGAAATACAAAATAATAAATTAATTTCAAGTTGCAAGGTATGTATTGTTTATTCTATGATAAAAACATCGTAAATAATTGATATCACGCTACAGAATCTACACAGAGACATAGTTACTTTTGTTATGTTACACTTTTATGCAGACAATTACCTGGAAATGTGACAATATATTACTTGTGAACATTTTATTTTTGGTTATAACTAATCATCTACTAAATATACAATAGATAGGTTTGCAACTTGCATTGCATTTATTGTTATTGTTTCACAACAAATGACCATTTTCACACTTGGTAGCTGGGCAACAACCCACACCCAAATGTGGACATATTTATTATTTGATAAATTTACTTGATTTTTTTAATAACATTATTAAGTTAAAAATCAAATAAATTCATTAATGACATTTTGTAACATCATTAGTAGAATCCTTATCCATTGATATAGTTACTATCATAACAATATGTGACTATCATAACAATATGTGACTGCAGACATGAACAATCCTGCAATACTCAATTTTATAGTCACAATAGGAAGCCTGCTCCAGGAGTGGTGTAATAATAATAATACCTATTAGTAACAATAAGTTGAACAAAGCACAATATAATAACAGAAACAATGTAATAGTAACTGGCATATAATATATATACATGTTTATTAATATATGTCGCATCAAAATAGAAATTTAATTATGCTTTCTGTATCCTATTGAACTAGTTTATCCAGGTTTTATGATTGCCAACATCCATCCCATGAATAATGTGGGAGCCACATTACATTACATTACTTTTGAAAACTTAAACATAACATATTATTAACTCGATGAATACATACTGTAATCTACAGGGTGTTCAATGTGGTAACCATTCAATATTAATAATAATTAATCACATCTACCTGCAAGGTTTATCAATTGCAGTGGTGATCAGGGTGATGTGAGGCATGGGTTAATTGCATGGGTTAATTATAGTAATAATAAGTATCCGACATGTCACATCCATGTTACCCAGTTCCTGCCATTTCCACCTAGCATGCTTTAATTATCAGTAGATCAGGTTCAGATAACTATTTTAACTGGAGGGAGAATGCAGTGGGCCAGCTGGAGGTGGCTGGTGTATTTGTTATTCATAGCAGGAAAGACCTACAAAGTGCAATGTCAACTGGTAATTAATTAGATTTGATCTTTGATCAGTTGACTCAGGCAAACACTACACTTAGTTCCTCAGTCAAGTGGAAGAGTCACAACAAAGGAGTCCAATTAGCTGGATTAGCAGACAGGTGCCAAACACTGTAATAAACTGTTTCTACAGAGAATACTGATGGGGGATAATTCTTCAGCAAGTCATTGATGACATAAGACTTTAGTGAGTCATGTGTCAGAGGAGGAGATTGCCAGCAACTGGTTCCAACTATGAGAGTGAGACAGACCACTTCCTAATTTTTAAATTTTTGTTTTAAATATATAACTTATGCATGGTACTTTATGTGTACATATATTTGATGTTGATCAAAATGCATGGCACTCATAAAGTCCAAGTATTGTCATTTAAAAAACAACAAATGTTATGTATGAAAAATAATAATTAATTTATGCAAATTCAACGTTAAATACATTTGAAAATATAATTATTCTTCCATCTGCAAATTCACATTGCAATGTTCTATATCCAAGTATTGCTTCTTACGGTTTAAAAAACATAACAGACTAACCTGACTCGGCAACGAGTATAATTAAAATAATTATTTCTTATTTGCATGTAAAACTAAATAGATTAATTAAATGCCTTACATTCCTGTAACCATGATAATGATAAAAACAGTCACCTGAATCGATTTGATTACACTATCAAATTTTCCACAAAACTGAGTATATGTAGATTTATTATAGTAGTATCGTGCATAACTACAATATTTAGAATATCAGATACTTAGGAAGAGTTCCGTGATATGATTGGAACCAATGGGATACAATGACAATAAGTTGAATAACTTATTTTGACACTTGACACACACGAGACCGTCCAGTCCAGGCATTATACTAGACCTACAGAATAATAATAGTAGATATAACATGTAAGAATTACCTTGATTCGTTGCCGCTTTCGGTAAGCAGACCTCGTAAATTCACCACTCGTCGAAGGAACCTGGTACCCCAAAGAAGCCATGGGTGTAGTTGCTGAGCCGGCTGTAGTCACAGCGGCAGCGGAGCCTGCGGCACTGGAACAACGCTTGCGAGACCCGCTTGCCTTCGACTCGGGCAAATTAATTTGGTTGCTCTACGCTGAACATTTTCAAGAGCTGTAATGTGTTTCATTAAGAACGGAGCCCATACTTGATTTGCTTATTCAATATGTGGACGGACGAGAGATTTAAAAACAGTAGAAAAACACTGTTCATCCATGTAATCAAAAGTGCAATGAATTATCCCCATCATTAAATTGGCTTTATTAATTTTTTCCTACATATGTGCTTCGAAGTTAAGTGATGAGTCAAAAGTGACGCCAATATCCTTCACCTTATCCGTACTTGCCAGTGTTATATGATTAGGTCCCAATGTGTAGCTGTCATTTCTTATGGTTGATCCTACTCTCATATGGTTGCATTTGTCTGGGTAGAACTTTAAGAGACTTTCGTATGTCCAAAGTTCTGCATAGGTAAGAGCTTGTTGAAGCCTTGTGCAATCTTCTTCGATATAAATTGGATGGAAGAGCTTTATATCATCCAGGAATACTTCGGAGCTCATTATAACATCAGGTAAGTCATTAATAAATATAACAAAAATTAGGGGGCCAATCACCGATCCTTGTGGTATGCCACTGATGACATCATGCCAATCTGAAACGAATTATTGACCCTTATGTCTCTATAGTAATTCCCAGTGACACAATACAAAATATTAATTCTACATCAATACGATTATATTTTGTAAACAGTACTTACTTCAGCCTTCAATGAATGTTGCAGCCTCTACATCATATGTGGTTGACTACAGGGAGTTGAGAATGTACACCTGTTTTCTCTCTATATCTGCAACATGGAGCTTCCAGTGCTTTCCTGCGCCCACTCCTTGTGGATTAGTCACCCCATAACAACACAGTGGTACTGCCACATACTTGAAGGTGGTGGAGTGTACCTATGAAACAACATCACAACTGTTCTAAAGACAAAGTAATTCTTGACAACAATTGTACAATTGCCACTGGTTCAGGACATGTACATGGCAACAGTATATGAACGAAGTCACGAAAAATGGAAGTTGGAACACTTTCATTTTCTTCTGAGCTTTGCTATTCAGTTATAGTGAATATCCCACTTTTACTTTTTGTTAGGGATAAAACATGGTCTTATCATGGAAAGACAACTTTGGCAAGTTTCATCAAGATTTGTTTCTTCTGGAGCTATCTGAAGGCCTACAAATTTGGGTTTTTCTACATAAAAATGTAAAAACTATTGACGATGGTATTTCAAAATAGGAATACTTGGAGGCCTCATTTTTTATATTGAACCTGACCTAATTTTGTTTAAGTAATTAGTTTTGGGAGTGGCTGCACTTAAGTCAATCTAAACATAAGATCAATGAATATTAAAAAAACGTTTTGCCACTCAACCTTTCCTCAGTTTATATAAAAAAGAATTTGAACAAACATTATAAATTATAGAGATTTAATTAGCCAAAGACTGCAAAGGAAATTCCGTCCTCTTATTTTCCAAAACAAGTAACTGAGAAAAATATGAAATTTACATTTATTATTTATATGATTTAAGGTACACAAACATAAGTTTTTTTCTCAAATTAGTAGTATGTATGTACAGCAGCCAAAACAGAATGACAGAATAATATGGTTAGCACAAAAGTCAACCAATAATTCAGCGTAATGTTGATATATATGCTATGTACAATCATCAACAACGTCATGCATATATTCATGTAAAAACATAATAAATGTTCATAAACTCGGTAAGTGTAACGTAAATGTATATCCTGCATGTCATTGCTAAACATACAGTGAAGTTTCATATTATCTAGTAATTAATGATTTTTACATGTTTCAACATCACGTGCATGTTTGGTTATACACCTGTTAGTATCTGTTGACTAATTAACGTAAGAAATAATTTCACACTAGATATTTGTATACACAATATACATATTATATATATATAGTTATGTACATAACATCGCATTAGGCAGACCACCCTTTATGCAAGACAGTAAATACAACCGCTAAAAAACAATGTTCTCTAAATATGCACATATATTATTGTATTTAGTGATCTACATATTTTAATAGATTAAACTAAAACGTATTGTCCATGCAACCAGGGGTCAAAACAGACCAGTTTTGGTCTGCTCAATGCAACGATGCAGTAGTGGCATTCTGTGTTGTATTTAAGTAACAACTATTAATGTTGGCACCTGTTTTTGTGACAGTATTAATTTTCTGGTGATTTTATACTAATTACTAAAAACTGTACTTACATTGTCATTGAGCCAAGCGTTGTATTTCAGAGTTTCAGTATCTGCAGATGTCACAGTGTAGTTTCCAACTACCATACAATCTGGAACTGGATCCAGCATCTTTGCTGTTCTGTGCAGATGACTTGGCCTTATCTGGAGGGTCTCTATCAAGTCGACAGGATCAACATTATATTTCACAGACACACTAACATAGCTGATGCTACTGAATAAGCACCCAGTGAATGGTTTGGGTAGGCGTGCAGTAGCTCGCAACTCATATTAGAGAAATCATCATCATTCTCATAAATTTCTTGACCTAATGAAGTGACAAGATTTGTCCATCTTAACTTCATAAAATGTGCAACATTCCCTGCGTTGTACTTGGGCAGGATGTGCTGTGATGCCGCTGCAATTACTCTGTCGACAGATAACTGTTGGAAGTCTGTCGGTGACATCAACCTCTCTGAGTAATGTTGAGAGCTTTCTGAAGCCGTTGTCTTTGCTCGTGTCTTTCTCTTTTTCAATCCACACTTCTTCTTCGGAAGGCCCATTGCCGTGTAGTTGCTACCCTTTGGGTGTCCATGTGACGTTGGCTTGTCAATGAGACTAATGTTGGACCACTTCAGTCTCAGAATCTTCTTGATTCCATGCGGTGATGTACTGAGATCCTGTAAAGGAATGTAGTTTATTATCATAAAACACTAATCAAATGAATACATTATATGCAAGAACACAAATTAGTGTTTAATGAAATTTCCGTGTGTTACATAATTATTTTTTAATTATTTATATGACAATGACTGTGATAACATGTCACAAACATCATCAAATATTTATGTTTTTAATAAATAGTATCATGAGTATTTTTAATAAATGAATCACAGCATATACTATCAATTACTTAATGAAGAATGGGTGACGTATAGCCATTAACATTACTACATTTTTACCTACTGGTAAAGGTGACCAGAATGTCGTCTTCTGCACGTACAGATGTCAGCGGACTGAAGTCTTGCTCCTCGATGCTCTCTTTCTTCGTTTCATTCATCTCGGCCTAAACAGACCATTTGGCTGATTACCTAACATGATTAATTTCGTGTTATTTCCCACTTTCAATTATGAAAATATTCCTGAAAGGTAAATCATGTATTTGCTTCATATGCAAGTGTTGAAAGCATGACATCTTCATTGTTTATGTTTTATCTACCAGTAAAGGTGACGGAATGCGTCCTCTGCACGTACAGATGTTGGCGGACTGACGTCCTGCTCCTCGACGCTCTCTCTCTTTGTTTCCTTCGTCTCAGCCTAAACAAACCAATCGGCTGATTACCAGACATATTCAATTTCATGTCGTTTCCCACTTTCAATGATGAAAATATTCCTGAAATGGAAAATAATTATTATTATATAACTAACATTTATGTTATAAATCACTATATCCATACAAGTAAAATAGTTTCCGTATTAAGTTTTACCTACAGGTGAATCACATTGACAAAGCATTTGTACTCATTTTGCTACAATGAATTCAACATGTCATAATTATGTCAATTATAGTAATAATAACTGCAAAGTTCTGCTTACAATACATTATATACATTACTTCATAGTACACCATATTTATAAGCCTCATTACTTATTTACCATCACTTCTGTACGGAGTACATCATCATGATGAATGTGTCTGCCTGATGACCACTGACTGAACATTTCTGTCATTTGATCGAACTCTTCCGTGTATTTCTGCATGGAATGCTCACAACACACACCAGTGATGTGCTTACACAGGGTGAACATCTGTGTGAATTTAGCAGCTTTTGTCATGTGTTTGATTTTCTTTTTTGGCTCCTGCGTCACACTTACAGAACCAGTGACATCATCAGATGAACACGTGACAGTTCGAATCCATCTGTCATGGATTAGTTCTTTGTCAAAAAGACACTTGTTACAATGCAACCTCGCCACAAAGATGTGCTAGCATGGCAGCATTGTTGTTGTGAATGCTGGACAGTCACAGTTTGAACAACCGTCAGTGACCTTCCATGTCACAGTTGACGATAGTGCACTCCGGACATCATAGTCGTCATCTGTTTCTGCAAATGTTGCACCTTTCTGAAGCTTGCGGGCTGTAGCAATTGTTCTATGGACTTCAGCAACCGAAACATACGTGGCAATCTTCCTATACTCTTTCATAGCATCATAAAAGTCTCAATTTGTGATAGCCTTTGTCATGTGTACGCAAAGTGCGTTGTGGTCACGGATGGCACAAACTCCCTCATTGTACAGCTATAAACCCTGTATCATTTCGCTGACAGACTGGTATGTCTCGATTCTGTTTGTCGTATGGTTTCCGAGGTGACCAATGGCATCGACAAAGTACCGAACCCATGTTGACTTCACAGTGTCCCAGTTCTTCAGCAAATACCTGACAAATTTCTCTTGGGCCCCTTCCTTCTGTTTCAACAAACAGTTGTCGTAACATTCACGTGATTTGGCATATAGCATTGCCTGAAGCTCTTTGTACTTTCTCCCTATCTTCAGAGGAAGCTTCAATGCTAGCTGTTTCTTTCCGAAAGATCTTTGCCACATGGAAGGAACACAGAATGATGTGGACATCTGGCAGAGTTCTGCACAACACCAAGGAGGGTGAAGTCTTTGTTCACGACAACACATTTCAATTTCATCTTCACTTCTGGAACCGCAGCAATCAGACAATCTATGACAAATATGATGTTTTCCTCAGTTTCTGTGCACTGTGCTACAATCTGCCCGCCTGTATTTCCATCTTCTATCACCGCATTAACAAGTGGCATTCTACGATCGTTCAAATTGTAGGTCGTATCAATTTCAATGACGTGGCAGTAACTTGCCACTAATGTCTTCATAGAAGATATCTGTATGAACTCTGCTTCGAGCTCATTCTCCATGCTTGTCTTGATGTTTATTGTGCATGAAGGATCGTTGTTGAGGATTGTTTCTAATTCCTCCAGTATGTTCTGCTCCTCATCAACTGCAGAACGCTTCGTTGTGGTGCGGATGTTGTGAATGTCTTTTCAGGTTAGTTGCTTCCATGACTTTTCCGAAAGGTGTCGCCGTAAGTGTTCCACATTTACCCCTAGAGACAGCATGTTGGCTGCTTTAGCTTTAATGTCGGCAGTTTTCTTACAACCAATTGATGGCTGTCACGGGTTGCTACAATGTACACTGTAGTGTAACACTCGGTCTTATAGGTTCTGCATGTAACGGGGGATTTACCTTGAAGACAGATCAATACATATTAATGATGAGTATCATTTATTGTGTGAAATCTAAAATACAAAATAAACCCCAACTGAGAACTGCAGTCGAATGCTAAACTGCTCCTGAGCACTGGCCACACCACGTATTGTACGTGTGGTATGTGTCTCACTCTATCTTAGTGATGGGTTCTATTCCCAAAAATGTCAAAATGCATCAAGTACTGGACAGATTACATTTTCCAGCTTCCTCGGGAATCTATGATGGCGTCCTGTTTGCATAACACTGGCTTAGTGACCGGAAAATGACTCTGCTTGGTGACCGCTCTCTGGGAAACTGACACTGCAGGGAAAGTGAACCTAATGGCTTTCCCAGTCAGCATATGCTACACTAACGAAATGGGGTCTAACTGCTTAATAGCTCAGAATTAATAACAATAAAAAGAGTACATACCGGTATGGTTTAATACTATAGATTAAAATTAATAATAAAAATAATTAACTTATCGATCAGTAACCTTGTCGGTTACATACTGATTGTTTGGATTTGTGTTATGACCAGCCGTAGCATGCTTAGATCTCCTAAGTGGCACTGCTTCGCCATCTGCTGATCCAGGTGTTGATCTGGCAGTCGACCTACCATAGCGATCAGACCGACTCCTGATTTTAACTTGACGATGTCAACAGGACTGTCTCAGAATTGGTTCCGAGGCACTGACGCCATCTGAATCGACAGACAAACAGCTATGTGCCTGAGCACAACTCTGTCCACCATCCATAACCCGAGTATCGAGAGTCGACCTGGTTCTACTGGAAATACCATGACCATTCAGGTGCGACTTGTCGGTTGTAGGAAGGGGTATCTCTGATTCTTCATCCTTCGAACTCTTATCTTCCTCAAGATGTGTCGAATGAAATACTGGTGAAATACGGGCCAGTGGTAGTACCTCTTTCCTTGACCATCCATCACCCTTGTGCGGAGGGATTAAGGGAACCGTTTCCGCTCGAGCAGTTTGCATCAAGGGTACATCTGCCTCACAACGTATCATCCACTT
Organism: Escarpia spicata; assembly: GCA_963995525.1. Lineage (NCBI taxonomy): Eukaryota > Metazoa > Annelida > Polychaeta > Sabellida > Siboglinidae > Escarpia > Escarpia spicata. The sequence continues at coordinate 41,494,965 of OZ023218.1, forward strand.
GTCAATTGGTGTGGAGCTGCCCTCCAAGGTGGACTTCGCATGTTTATCTCTGACATTTTCTCGTGCACACTCCCTCTCTTCTGGTGCATTTGCTATGTTCTTTACAGGAACCCAGCTATCCTTTACATCCGATATCGCAGAGCGATGTACCACCCTAGGTTGTCCCAGACCATCGAATCGGTGAACAAGGTATAGAGAACTATCCGGACTCATCCTTTCTTCAACTCAACATTGTCTTCCCCTTGCTCCCTTGTGAGGTGGGGTCCACGTCACTTAGTAGCTTCTTCTACTTTTCTTGTCAGTTCTTTCTACCTCTCTCTCTCAGTGTTCCGAACCCAAAAATACAGGCTGGTACAACGCAGGCTTCTAACACTTTTCCTTTCAGTTGTTTCTTAAGTTTTCTGTCCCACATAATGCCTTCTACCCTCTTCCATGCTGCTGCTCCTGCTTGCACCTGCCTCTGTATTTCTTGAATACTCCTTCCATCCTCACACACTGTACCGCCCAGGTATACAAAGCTGTTCACTTGTTTAATGGTCTTTCCGTCAATAACTACATGCAAATCTACCTCCTGTTCACCTATCCACATTACTTCAGTCCTCTCCAGATTCATTCGGAGGCCGTGTTTTCTGAAGGTGTCACTCCATTCTTGCAAAGCTTTCTGTAGTTACTCTTTGTTATCAGCCACCACTGCTAGGTCGTCTGCATACAGTATCTTCTTAAGTTCTTCCTGCTCCGATATCTTTCCACTGATCAGGTTCATCACCATAATGAAAAGCAGGGGACTCAAGGCACTTCCCTGTCTGAATCCTACTTCCACTCCAAATTGTTTCGATGTTTCTCCTTCGACTCTCACTACCGCTGTTGTCTCCTTGTACATTTCCTCCACCATTCTGGCTTCTGCTTCTCCAACCTCCATCCATCTCATGACTGCAAATGCGAGTTCTCTAGGCACGGTGTGAAATGCCTTTTCCAGATCTACAAAACCGAACGCTACATCCTTTTAAGATTTTCTCCTCTTCTCGATAATTTGTCTGATGGCAAACAATCCATCACCTCTCCCTTTCCTAAATCCCAGCTGATTCTCTCCGATTTTGCTCTCCACTGTAAGCCTCACCCTAGCATCCAGTATCCTTTCCAACAATTTCAGGGCTTGACTAAGTAATGTGATGCCTCTGTATCTCCCTGGGTCATATGGATGTCCCCTTTCCCCTTCCATATCGGCACAATCACTCCTCTTCGCAACTCTGCTGGTATCTCCCCTGCTGTGAAGCACACATTAAACAGCCTCGTCAGCCACTTGATTCCAACTAGTCTGTTTGCTTTCACCATTTCCACTGAGAGTTCATCCACTTCTACAGCCTTTCCTGTTTTCATCTTCTTTACTGCTTTCTCCACCTCTTCTTCTGTTATTGTCCTCACCTCCAGCTCTCTCCTTACGGTATTAGGTATCTCTATCTCATATTCTTCCTCCGGATTTACTAGTTTCTTGAAGTATTCCTCCCAAACACCCAGCACTTGTTTTGTTCCAGTGACCAGTGTCCCGTCGCTTCTCTTCATTGCTGATGTTCGTATAGTATCTTTGCTGTCTCTGTCTCTATACCTGGCAAGTTTGTCCCACATTGAGAGTGGCAAACCGGACTTCGCATGAGAGTCGATGCCGGCTGTTCGACCCTCCAGGTCTTCGCTGATTTCTCGCTGGTGCCTGAGTCCCAGCGCGTCGGTGCCCCCCTCGTGGTAGCCAATCTCATAATTACTAAGTGACATAGCATATAATTGAGGTCATTTATTCAAGCCACATGGCACTGGCCATGCTGACCCATGTGGAGGGTTTGTCTTCCAGGTTTTCCTTCCCGTAGGTCAATGTCTTCCGTGACTAGTGGTCTTGATCTGCCCATAGTTTGAAGTCAGAGTTTTCCTTCTCCTAGACCCACTGCCTGTCAAAGCTAATGAGTTGGGTCTACCCAGGTTTTAAATCAGAGTTGTCCCTCTCCTAGATCCCTAGCATGTTAGCCTGGGGCCGTAAGGTGCCCAGTTACTGCAGTGGACCACAAGGAGATCATGCTAGAGTCTTGTCTATGGAGAGGCTATGTACCAGCAGGGGAGGCTTGCGCACTCATGTCCCTTTCGCCCCTGTGAAGGGGCTAGCTGGCATTCGCAACTGGAAGCGAGAGCAAGAAGCGCATGCACTACAAGCTACTCACTACACTGTGACACTAGACGCGTCCCCCAGACCTGTGCTTGCACCACACCACTCAAAATTGTATAGCTGTATAAACTCTGTGTCATTTCGCTGACAGACGGCTTCACAGGCAGGAATCTCTTCAGAGCTGAGTGGTATGCCTCGATTCTGTTTGTCGTGTGATTTCCAAGGTGACCACTGGCATCGATGAATAACCGAACCCATGTTGACTTCACAGTGTCCCAGTTCATCAGGAATACCTGAATAACTTCTCTGGGGCCACTTTCTTCAGTTTCAACAAACAACTGTCGTAACGTTCACATGATGTGGCATATAGCATTGCCTGAAGCTCTTCGTACTTTCTCCCTGTCTTCAGAGGAAGCTTCCATGCTAGCTGTTTCTTTCCGAAAGATCTTTTTTCCACGTGGAAGGAACACAGAATGATGTGGACATCTGGCAGAGTTCTCAGCACAATACCAAGGAGGGAGAAGTCTTTGTCCATGACAACACATTTCAATTTCATCTTCACTTCTGGAACCGCAGCATTCAGACAATCTATGAAGTCTGATGTTTTCCTCAGTTTCTGTGCATACAATGCACTGTGCTACAACCTGTCCGCATCTATTTCCATCTTCTATCACCGCACTAACAAGTGGCATTCTACGATCGTTCAAATTGTAGGTCGTATCAATTTCAATGACGTGGCAGTAACTTGCCGCTAATGTCTTCATAGAAGATGTCTGTATGAACTCTGCTTCGAGCTCATTCTCTGTGCTTGTCTTGATGTTTATTGTGCATGAAGGATCGTTGTCGAGGGTTGCTTCTAATTCTCCAGCATGTTCTGCTCCTCGTCAACTGCAGAACGTTTCGTTGTGGTTCGGATGTTGTGGATGTCTTTTTGGGTTAGTTGCTACCCTGACTTTTCGGAAAGGTGTCGCCGTAAGTGTTCCACATTTATCCCTAAGGACAGCATGTTGGCTGCTTTAGCTTTAATGTCAGCAGGCAACTGTCGGCTCTCCGGGTACGATGCTTTGATAGCTTTGGAGACATCGTGACTGTGATCAAGTATAGTTTCTCTTATAACCAATTTATGGCTGTCACGGGTTGCTACAATGTACACTGTAGTGTAACATTCGGTCTTATAGGTTCTGCATTTAACGGGGATTTTCCATAAAGACAGATAAACACATATTAATGATGAGTAGCATATAGTGTATAAAATCTAAGATACAAAATAAACCCCAACTGAGAACTGCAGTCAGATATTAAACTGCACCTGAGCACTGGCCACACCACGTATTCTACGTGTGGTATGTGTCTCACTCTATCTTAGTGATGGGTTCTATTCCCAAAAATTTCAAAATGCATAAGATATTTGACAAAACTACTGGCTTTCCCAGGCAGCATATGCTACACTGACGAAATGGGGTCTAACTGCTTAACAGCTCAGAAGTAATAATAATAAAAAGAGTACATACCGGTATGTTATAATATAGATTAAAATTAATAATAAAATAATTATCTTATAGGTCAGTAACCCTGCCGGTTACATACCCCCCTGATTAAATAGTTGATACCCCACGAGTAGCAGAACAATCAACCCAGTTGGAATATTGGTCTACAAAATTAATATTCTTGTGGATAGTTGTGGTTAATTGTGGATGCCTGTGACTGCAACCAAACTGTTTGAAGCATAGAACCTAAGTTCAACATGGCTTTACTCAGCTCTCCAAATGGTGGTGGTGCTGCTTCCTTAATCATCCTAAAAGATGCAGACCATGGCAGATTGTGTGGATTTGGGTTATGACCTGCCGTAGCACGCTTAGATCTCCTAAGTGGCACTGCCTTGCCATCTGCTAATCCAGGTGTTGATCTGGCAGTTAACCTACCATAGTGATCAGACCGACTCCTGATTTTAACTCGACGATGTCGACAGGATTGTCTCGGAATCGGTTCCGAGGCACTGTCGCCATATGAATCGACAGACAAACAGCTATGTGCCTGAGCACAACTCTGGCCACCATCCGTAACCCGAGCATCCCGAGTCGACCTGGTTCTACCGGAAATACCATGACCACTCAGGTGCGACTTGTCAGTTGTAGGAAGGGGTATCTGTGATTCCTCATCCTTCAAACTCTTATCTTCCTCAAGATGTGTCAAATGAAATACTTGTGAAGTACTGGGCAGTGGAAGTTCCTCTTTCCTCGACCATCCATCACCCTTGTGCGGAGGATTGAGGGAACAGTTTAAGCTCAAACTGTTGGCCTAAAGAGTACATCTGCGTCACAACGTATCAACCACCTGTCAATTGGTGTGGAGCTGCCCTCCGAGGTGGACTTCGCATGTTTATCCCTGATATTTTCCCGTGCACACTCCCTCGCTTCTGGTGCATTTGTTATGTTCTCTGCAGGAACCTGGACATCCTTTACATCCAATATTGTACCACCTTAGGTTGTCCCAGATCATCGAATCGGTGAACCCGATATAGAGGACTATTCGGACTCATCCTTTCCTTAACTCAACATTGTACAGCCGTAAATCCTGTATTATTTCGCTGACAGACAGCTTCGCTGGCAGGAATCTTCAGCGCTGAGTGGTATGACTCGATTCTGTTTGTTGTATGGTTTCCGAGGTGACCACTGGCATCGACGAATTACCGAACCCATGTTGATTTCACAGTGTCCCAGTTCTTCAGCAAATACCTGAACAACTTCTCTGGGGACACTTCCTTCTGTTTGAACAAACAGCTGTCGTAACATTCACGTGATGTGGCATATAGCATTGCCTGAAGCTCTTTGTACTTTCTCCGTGTCTTCAGAGGAAGCTTCAGTGCTAGCTATTTCTTTCCGAAAGATCTTTGCCGCATGGAAGGAGCACAGAATGATGTGGACATCTGGCAGAGTTCTCTGCACAACACCAAGGAGGGTGAAGTCTTTGTCCACGACAACACATTTCAATTTCATCTTCACTTCAGGAACCGCAGCAATCAGACAATCCATGAAAAATCTGAAGCTTTCCTCAGTTTCTGTGCGTACAATGCACTGTTCTACAACCTGCCCGCATCTATTTCCATCTTCTAGCAACGCACTAACAAGTGGCATTGTACGATCGATCAAATTGTAATTCATATGAAGAAGATAATAATAATAACTTTATTTGTCCACAAAGAGGAAATACATTTGCACTGAGGAGGGAGCATAGTTAAACATAGTATTTAAATCACATGGCAGTATGTACATAATAGAATCAAGTGTGTAGACAGTTGCTAATTAGTAATACTGAGTGTTGTACATAGATAATGGTACAATCATGAACCATGAAAATTCATGTCTGTATGAACACTGCTTCGAGCTCATTCTCCGTGCTTGTCTTGATGTTTATTGTGCATGAAGGATCGTTGTTGAGGATTGTTTCTAATTCCTCCAGTATGTTCTGCTCCTCGTCAACTGCAGAACGTTTTGTTGTGGGGTGGATGTTGTGGATGTCTTTTTGGGTTAGTTGCTTCCATGACTTTTCCGAAAGGTGTCGCCGTAAGTGTTCCACATTTACCCCTAGAGACAGCATGTTGGCTGCTTTAGCTTTAATGTCGGCAGTTTTCTTACAACCAATTCATGGCTGTCACGGGTTGCTACAATGTACACTGTAGTGTAACACTCGGTCTTATAGGTTCTGCATGTAACGGGGGATTTACCTTGAAGACAGATCAACACATATTAATGATGAGTAGCATATAGTGTGTGAAATCTAAAATACAAAATAAACCCCAACTGAGAACTGCGATAAAATGCTAAACTGCACCTGAGCACTGGCTCAGAGCGACTGGCCACACCACGTGTTCTACGTGTGGTATGTGTTTCACTCTATCTTAGTGATGGGTTACATTCCCAAAAAAAAAAATGCATAAGATACTGGACAGATTACATTTTCTAGCTTTCTCGGGAAACTCTGATGGTGTCCTGTTTGTATAACACTGGATTAGTGACTGGGAAATGACCCTGCTTGGTGACCGCTCTCTGGGAAACTGACACTGCAGGGGAAGCTTCAAGGTTTCCGAGATGGCAATTACATCAAATACTATGTCAGATTTATGAATGTAGTTTTTGTTTGAAATTTGAATTTAGGCTTCTTACATTGAAGTGTATTAATTTTAAAAAAAATTATCGTTTATTTTACTGAAAATACCCCTGCATTATGGATGTGAATAATATTTACAAGAAGATGACTCTTCATTAAAAATTAGTTTTCCAGCTCAATTCTTGGGCCAAGCTCGTGTATAGTGTCATCTCGAAGTACAGTTAGACTAACATTATTTTCTACTAAATCAACATCGGTTATCAAGCTACCATAATATTGTAGTGTATTCTCACTATTACTATCATCATTAACATACGTTGGATTTATGTCTGTACTACTGCTTAGTGAGCATTAAATTTCATCATTGTTTACATGTTCTATATGTATTCCACATAAACACTGTGTGTTTGCCATTGGCGTATGGCCAGTGCTACAGTATTGTTCGGTCCGGTCACAGGTGTTTATTGTCTGTCAAGTTGGCGGAGTTCTTGGTCGGTCGAGATAGTGACTTTCCTACTGTTGCGAAGAAGGCATATGATGCGGCCATCTGCCGTCCTTGTGGCGGAGACGTTGCTCAGCATCTTTGCTTTGTTGAACAGTTCACTGCGACGTCTGGTCAAGTTTTCCGTGATCAGTAGTTTTGTTTCCTTTAGGCGCAGTTTCGCTGTGAACACGTTTTGTCGTTGTTGGTATGTTGTGAATTTCACAATAATTGGTCGCGGCTTTGGGTTAGTAGAGTGTGCAGACGATCCCAGACGGTGGCATCAGTCGATGTGTTCATGTCCAGTTGAAATGCCAAATTTGTTTGGGAAGATGCTCAGTACAGCGGTCTCTGAGTCCGCGGAGTTGGGCACACCATACACGATTAAACAGTTTCTTCTAATGTACTGTTCAACTGCATCTATCTCTTCATACAACTTGACTTTGTCTGCCTCCAGCTTCGTGACGCGTGCAACCATTTCATCAGCTTCAGTAGCAGCTTTGGCGACGTTCATCTGGCAGGATTTGTACACTTCTTGCTTGATGTCTGCCACGGCGTCAGATGTTAAGACTGACACAACGATTTTGCTAATAATGTTGTATTCTCAATTAGCCGGGCAATGATCGCCTGACTAATTGAGTCAACAACTGTGGCAATTATTGGGTCGTTGGTTTGGATAAGGGAAATTTGCCAAGCGCATGTCTTGATTCATAATCTCTGTTTGGTACTACCCTTTTTCTGTCCTTTATTGGGCATGGTGAGTTCGTGATTGCATAACAACAATGTGTCTCTATTTGGTGGTGTACGGTAGTTGTTTACATTATACGCGGGAGTTCAGTCTATTTATTCACTTATTGCTTCTTGTCGTTCCCGGTTGTATCGCTGACAAACGTGTCGTCGGTGGAGTCGGGGGACCAACTGATGCACTTGAACACAATTGAAAACTCCAACTAGTATAAAAAAAATCGGTATTTGTGGAGCTCGTTGCGCAATTTCAACTGTCTATGAGTGGCGCCATCTATCTTCCTCAGAAGTACTGTAATAACAATAAAAGGTGTACATACTTGTTTGGTATAATACTATACATTAAAATTAATAATAATAATAATTTATTTATAGGTCAGTAACCCTGCCGGTTGTATACCATCCTGATTAAATAGTTGCTACCCCACGAGCAGCAGAACAATCAGAACCCAAAGGATTACAGTTGGAATACTGATCTACAAATTAATATTCTTGTGGTCGCGGTTAATTGTGGTTGCCTGTGACTGCAACCAAGTGGTTGCCTGTGACTGCAACCAAGCTGTTTGAAGCATGGAATTCAAGTTCGACATAGCTTTAGTCAGCTCTCCAAATGATGGTGGTGCTGCTACCTGAGTTGTCCTGCAGACCGTGAGCAGAGGTACAGACTGTGGCAGGTTGTTTGTGGATTTGGGTTATGACCTGCTGTAGCACGCTTAGATCTCCTAAGTGGCACTGCCTCGCCATCTGCTGATCGAGAAGTTGATCTGGCAGTCGACCTACCATAGCGATCAGACCGTCTCCTGATTTTAACTCGACGATGTTGACGGGACTGTCTCGGAATTGGTTCCAAGGCACTATCGCCATGTGAATCGACAAACAAACAGCTATGTGCCTGAGCACAACTCTGTCCACCATCCATAACCCGAGTCGACCTGGTTCTACCGGAAATACCATGACCACTCAGGTGCGACTTGTCAGTTGTAGGAAGGGGTATCTGTGATTCCTCATCCTTCAAACTCTTATCTTCCTCAAGATGTGTCGTATTAAATACTTGTGAAATACGGGGCAGTGGTAGTTCCTCTTTCCTCGACCGTCCATCACCCTTGTGTGGAGGGATTGAGGGAACAGTTTATGCTCAAACTGTTGGCATAAAGAGTACATCAACCACCTGTCAATTGGTGTGGAGCTGCCCTCCGAGGTGGTCTTCGCATGTTTATCCCTGACACTTTCCCGTGTACACTCCCTCTCTTGTGGTACATTTGCTATGTTCTCTGCAGGAATCCGGATATCCTTTACATCCGATTTCGCAGAGCGATGTACCACCCTAGGTTGTCCCAGACCATCGAATCGATGAACACGATATAGAGGACTATCCAGACTCATCCTTTCCTCAACTCAACATTGTACAGCCGTAAACCCTGTATCATTTCGCTGACAGACGGCATCACTGGCAGGAATCTTCAGCGCTGAGTGGTATGCCTCGATTCTGTTTGTTGTATGGTTTCTGAGATGACCACTGGCATCGACGAAATACCAAACCCATGTTGACTTCACAGTGTCCTAATTCTTCAGCAGATTCCTGAAAAACTTCTCTTGGGTCCCTTCCTTCTGTTTGAACAAACAACTGTCGTAACATTCACGTGATGTGGCATATAGCATTGCCTGAAGCTCTTCGTACTTTCTCCCTGTCTTCAGAGGAAGCTTCCATGCTAGCTGTTTCTTTCCGAAAGATCTTTGCCTCATGAAAGCAGCACAAAATGATGTGGACATCTGGCAGAGTTCTCTGCACAACACCAAGTAGGGTGAAGTCTTTGTTTACAACAGCACATTTCAATTTAGTCTTCACTTCAAGAACCGCAGCAATCTGACAATCCATGAAACGTCGGATGTTTTCCTCAGTTTCTGTGCGTATGACGCACTGTGCTACAACCTGCCCACATCTATTTCCATCTTCTCTCACCGCACTAACAAGTGGCATTCTATGATTGTTCAAATTGTAGGTCGTATCAATTTCAATGACGTGGCAGTAACTTGCCGCTAATGTCTTCATAGAAGATGTCTGTATGAACTCTGCTTCGAGCTCATTCTCTGTGCTTGTCTTGATGTTTATTGTGCATGAAGGATCGTTGTCGAGGGTTGCTTCTAATTCTCCAGCATGTTCTGCTCCTCATCAACTGCAGAACGTTTCGTTGTGGTTCGGATGTTGTGGATGTCTTTTTGGGTTAGTTGCTACCCTGACTTTTCGGAAAGGTGTCGCCGTAAGTGTTCCACATTTATCCCTAAGGACAGCATGTTGGCTGCTTTAGCTTTAATGTCAGCAGGCAACTGTCGGCTCTCCGGGTACGACGCTTTGATAGCTTTGGAGACATCGTGACTGTGATCAAGTATAGTTTCTCTTACAACCAATTCATGGCTGTCACGGGTTGCTACAATGTACACTGTAGTGTAACACTCGGTCTTATAGGTTCTGCATGTAATGGGGGATTTCCCTTGAAGACAGATCAATACATATTAATGATGAATACCATTTATTGTGTGAAATCTAAAATACAAAATAAACCCCAACTGAGAACTGCAGTAAGATGTTAAACAGCGCCTGAGCACTGGCCACACCACGTATTCTACGTGTGGTATGAGTCTCACTCTATCTTGGTGATGGGTTCTATTCCCTAAAATTTCAAAATGCATAAGATACTGGACAGATTACATTTTCCAGCTTCCTCGGGAATCTCTGATGGCGTCCTGTTTGCATAACACTGGCATAGTGACCGGGAAATGACCCTGCTTGGTGACCGTTCTCTGGGAAATTGACACTGTAGGGGAAGCAAAACTAATGGCTTTCCCAGACAGCATATGCTACACTGACGAAATGGGGTCTAACTGCTTTATACCTGAGAAGTAATAACAATAAAAAGAGTACATACCAGTATGTTATAATATAGATTAAAATTAATAATAAAATAATTAACTTACAGGTCAGTAACCCTGCCGGTTACATACCCCCATGATTAAGTAGTTGCTACCTCACGAGCAGCAGAACAATCAGAACCCAAGGGATTACAGTTGGAATATTGATCCACAAAATTTATATTCTTGTTGTTAGTCGCGGTTAATTGTGGTTGCCTGTGACTGCAACCCAGCTGTTTGAAGCATAGAACCTAAGTTCAAGATGGTTTTATTCAGCTCTCCAAATGATGGTGGTGCTGTTACCTCAGTCATCGTAAGAGCTGCAAACCGTGGCAGATTGTGTGGATTTGGGTTATAACCTGCTGTAGCACACTTAGATCTCCTAAGTGGCACTGCCTCGCCATCTGGTGTTGATCTCGCAGTCGACCTACAAGAGCGATCAGACCGACTCCTGATTTTAACTCGACAATGCCGACAGGACTGTCTCGGAATTAGTTCCGAGGCACTGTCGCCATCTCAATTGACAGACAAACAACTGTGTGCCTGAGCACAACTCTGCTCACCATTCATAATCCGAGTATTCCAAGTCAATGTGAATCTACCGGAAATACCATGACCTGTCGGTTGTAGGAAGGGGTATCTGTGATTCCTCTTCCTTCGAACTCTTATCTTCCTGATGATGTGTCGAATGAAATACTGGTGAAGTACTAGTCAGTGGTAGTTCCTCTTCTCTCGACCGTCCATCACCCTTGTGCGGAGGGAGCGAGGGAATAGTTTCCACTCGGACAGTTGGTATCAAGGGAACATCAACCTCACGACGTATCATCCACCTGTCAATTGGTGTGGAGCTGCCCTCCGAGGTGGACTTTGCATGTTTATCCCTGACATTTTCCTGTGTACAGTCCCTCTTTTCTGGTGCATTTGATATGTTCTCTGCAGGAACCCAGATATCCTTTACATCCAACATCGCAGAGCGATGTAACACCCTACGTTGTCCCAGACCATCGAATCGGTGAACAATATATAGAGGACTATGCGGACTGATCCATTCCGCAACTCTGTAGAGGATGGCCACCGACTGATCCAGTATTTTGTTTCGCCCTAGAACTGTTCCTATGGAAAACTCCAGTCTTCAGTTTCGCATCTGATCCCTTCAGATCATGCCTATGCTTCCTGATTCCAGCTGCTTTGGCTAATCTCTGACCAGCTAATCCAAAAACTGCTTTCAGGTTGTGCTGAAGCTCCTGTACCCAGTCATCAGTCCCTTTACCTAGGTGTGATGTTGGGCCCATTTTCAAAAGTTTGCATTAAAACTGCGTGCGTTAAAATGTACAAAGGATATATTTCTAATTCTACCAGAATTACCATGTGACATATTGAGAATATCGTTAAATTTCTGTTCAGAATAATATTTACAGTTTGATGAGATATGATTATAGAACTTATTTTCATGATCACTATTGCTTTCTTGGTCATGGGCTGTATAATCAGAATATTGGAAAGAACGAAAGTTCTGTTTATCAAATTAGTCAGTGACATGTTGGCAAAATTCGAAATCAGACTGAATGAACATAAATTCATCATCACATATTCCCGCTAACGGGAGTGTGTCCAGTGAGTTCGCCGGCATTTCGATAACAGAAATCAATTACAGATTGCTAACACTCGCAAGATTAGCAAGTGTCTTCACTTTGAGCCGTTACTTGTTCTGGTGAATCTTGATGTAGACGCAGCAGTTTTGCATCCACGTGCTGTGTATCTTCCCGTCATGCTTCAGCTGCCACGCTTGGCGAAAGAGTTCACTGTTGTGGGTTGAGAGATGATCATTTATGTCCGTTCCTCTCAACGCAACACGTTTCGTCATCAGCTCCGCTTTCTTGTCGGCTGAGTGAAACTGGACGATGATGGGATGTTTCCCATCATGCCGGGGTGGAAGATCGTGTATCGCTGTGATGTCGTATGGTTCAATTGTGACGTTCAACTTCTGTAACGCGAAGTTGACAAAGTTCGTTCGCATTGTTTCCTGCTCAAAGATAGTCGGTGTTTCCTCTGCTGCATTCGACAATGAACTGCGTGTGCATGGTCTAGTTGAAGTGGCGGTCGATGCGTACCTGTGTATTTTCAGTCTGGTGATTATCACATTATTTTTTTGGAGTTCTGCTCCAGATTGTTCACCTGAGCCTCCAGCTTCGATATGCGTTCATCCTTTGCCTTAATCACCTCCAATAACTCGGAGAAGCGCTTGTCTGTAGCTGTTGTTTTCTGATGTCATCGAACGAGTTGCACAGAATGTCAAATGCGAATTTCATCTATTTCTGATTCGTTGTGCTTTGTCGCTTTTGAAGTAGACATGTTCTGTGTGTGTGTGTTTGGGTGAGTGAGTTAGTGAGTGTGTGTGTGTGTGTGTGTGTGTGTGTGTGTGTGTGTGTGTGTGTGTGTGTGTGTGTGTGTGTGTGTGTGTGTGTGTGTGTGTGTGAGTTGAGGCTCTGCCATTCATGGCTTAATGAGTAGGTAGGTTTATTTCGGAATTGTATAATACTTAAAATAAATGAAACACAAAGCGTATACAAACTTTAAAATTCCTGGTTGGCAGCAGAGCCAATACTGTTACCAGTAGATATACAATGTTATAACAGGAAACAATATAACTTGAATCACTGGTCGCTGCCAACCACTGATAACGGTAATGTAGCTTTGTTGTAGATACAACGTTCAATTAATAACTACAAGCAGACAGTTAATACACTACCATAAATAATAAATAACAGTAGTGACGTGGTTGGTAGACCCAAAAATGAACCCAAAAAATGTTTTCACACATACAACACTAGTGCTAGATTACAGAAGAACAATCCAGAAATAACAATGTCATATGTAGTAGTATTTTCATAAACCGTTTAAGACTAATCAAATAATAAAAAACAAAAAAGTTATAACACATTTAATACAGTGTAGTGTCTTCATAGACATAGTAGTGTTTTAAGACACATGACTTTAGAGAAGATACAAAGCTGGTAAATATTAGGTTCAGTTTGAATATCAAGCAAAATATTATTCCATACTATCGGCCCATTGCATAATAAACTATTTGATAATCGTAGGGTAGAACTCCTGATTGGATGAATATGTCCAAGTTGCCTTGCGTCATGATTGTGAATATCACAGGTTAGAGTAAAAATATTAGATAACGACACTGGCAGATTGTTATGACAATAATTATACATAAATTTAACAATTTGTTTTTCATAAATATCCTTAAATTTTAGCCATATACTCATGCCCTGTTCACACAACCGTGTGAACAGGGCATGAGTATATGGCCCTTTTGAATGTTATGCCATGAGAGCTGCCACCTAGTGAATATGCATGTGATTAAAAGGCATTAAAGTACAAAAAAGTTTAATGTTTAATGTGACATGTTTCAGTATAAGTTTAATGTTGAATAGTTGTTATAGTATAGTATTATCTAATAAAAGTGTATCCTTATTGAATTTGTTATTTCATAGTTGGCCTGAGAGCCAATCATCGTCTCTACCCGAATCTGGGGTAAAGCCTCCTACCGGTAACAATGGCTGGAGTTTAATTATCCAGTCAATGCTGCCACCTCACGGCGGCTGGATAATCATGGCTAGTGCAATGATGGCATTTTGAAAAACACAATGCCGTGACATTACCCTAATAAAAAAGTGCTTAGATGCAGTCAGATTTACAAAACAACAAAACAAGATGAACCAAAAACAGGTGAGAAAACATGTTTGTAATGTTAGAGCATGTTGGCAGAATGCCTACAACTTGCAAATACATTGCCATTCTATATGTTTGTGTTTCTGGAGACACTACACAACACTCAACGTCCAAGTAATATTTACTTTGCGGCTGGATTATGAATGAATGAACGTTTATTCAGAACATTGATAACAATATATATACAAGACAAGACAACCAAACAAGTTTAACTATAATACAAGTGAGAATATACAATGTTTGAAGGGGGTAAATACGAAGTCATTGACTTTTGTGTAAATTTCCCCCTGACATATATTTATATATAATTATATACCTGTATGTATACACACATATACACACATGTATACATACATATATTCACATTCACATACATACGTACATTATATTTTATTATATTATATTATTCGAATTTGCTATTCATCTAACCATTTAGCTACAATAATTGAAAACATGCAGTGGAATATGTGCATATTCAAAATTTAAAGTATGTGATAAGTACACATCTTTACACATATTGTAGTTTCCTTAATGACATGATTATATTTGTGTATGATTTTATTTAGATTTCCACAACCAGATATTTCTCAAATAAAAGATTTTTGCATTTACGCTTAAATTCAGTAATAGTATTACTAGTTTTTAAATGATCACATAGAGAATTCCATAATTGCACTCCCTTTACACAAAGAGACATTGATCGCATGGTAGAACAGACTCTCTGTCGTTCTAGGTCATGATTAGCTCGCATTGAGTATGCTATTTCCCGTCTAGTAAACAAACACTGAATATTTGATGGCAAACAGCTGTAGTAAGCTTTGTACATAAATAATGATGTTTTCAGTTCTATGATATCTGGACATTTTAGAACATGTAATTGTTGGAAAAGTGAGTTTGTATGATCCAACCATCTTGCACCAAATATAATGCGGATTACTCTTTTTTGTAATAAGAAAATACAGTTAGTATTTGTTGGGTACGTGTTTCCCCATATCTCTGCACAGTAATTTAAATACGCCAAAAAGAGAGAACTGTATAGAATACGTCTACTATTTCTATCAAGTAGATGACTGCATCTATGCGTTATAGCTGTACTTTTTGAAAGCTTTGATTGTACGTATTTTATATGAGCTTTCCAATTTAGTAGATCATCAATAAACACACCCAAAAACTTGGTGACCCTTACTCTTTCAATATTAACATTTTGTATTTTTATATTAATTTCTTTGTTTAGGATACGATTTCCAAATAATATATCATTGGTTTTAGATATGTTCAGAGTTAATTTATTTACTGCAAACCATGTATACATTTGGTCCAGAACGTTACATACAGTTTCGTTTAGTTTATTGATGTTACTATTTGCATAAAATATATTAGTATCGTCTGCAAAGAGAATGTATTTTACTAGATTAGATATGTTACACATATCATTAACGTATAGAATGAATAGTTTGGGGCCCAGGATCTAACCCTGTGGGACACCACATGAAATATTGCACACAGTAGAATTACATTTGTCAATGGACACAAATTGTTTTCTGTTTTCTAGATAACTATTTAACCAGTTAAATGCCCCACCACGGATACCAAGAAATTCCTTTTTTTTATATAACAGTTTGTGATTGACAGTGTCAAATGCCTTTTTTAAATCGATAAAAACACCAATAGCATATTTTTTTGCATCCAATGATTGGGTTATTGCATCAACAAGATCTATTAGTGCGTGACATGTTGACATATTTTTTTGAAATTCATATTGGCTTGGATTTATTAGTTTGTGTTTGGTAATAAAGCTATCTAAACGAGAACTGAACAATTTTTCTAATATTTTTGAGAATTGTGGTAATAGTGAAATAGGCATATAATTAGTGCACATATACTTATCCGCAGACTTAAAGAGTGGGATAACCTTTGCTATTTTCATTTTCTCCGGGAATACTCCAGAAGTGAAAGATAGATTACAAATATAAGCGATAGGTTTTGCAATGGAGTTAATAACTTCTTTGACCAAATGCATACTTATGTCTTCGCAATCTGTGGATGTTTTACTTTCCCAATTGTTCACAGCTCGGATAACTTCATCTTCATTAACTGGAGTTAGAAATAAATAATTATTATTTCTGTTTTCTAGGTAGTCATAAATAGAAACATTTGTTGGTGCCGTTATATCCTTTGACAGCTCCGGACCGATATTAGTAAAATAATTGTTAAATATGTTCGCTACATCTTCCTTATTACTAATGGTTACGCCATCATTAACGAACTGGTCTGGGTAGTGATTTCCTAAGTGAGGTGTTCGCATTACAGTTTTAAGTACTTTCCAGGTGCCAGCAATGTCATTTTTCTTCTGTGGGAGTAAACTGCTATAATACTGTTTCTTAGTGGATCTGAGAATACCTGTTAATTTATTATTAAATGATTTATATCTAGTTTCCGAGATAATTAATCTGGATGACAGAAATGCTTTATACAAATGACTTTTCTTGATACATGCGTTTCTGAGTCCTTTAGTAAACCACGGTTTTT
This sequence comes from Escarpia spicata, assembly GCA_963995525.1. Lineage (NCBI taxonomy): Eukaryota > Metazoa > Annelida > Polychaeta > Sabellida > Siboglinidae > Escarpia > Escarpia spicata. The sequence goes on from OZ023218.1 coordinate 41,511,626, forward strand.
TAAAACTAATTGTTAATACTTTAGGTTGTACAGTTGACACAGGACAATGTTTGTTGTACATTTGTGTAAAATCATGAAGAAAGTTGTCATATGCTATATTTGCATTTTCACTACCGATAACAGTAAGCCAAGAATTTTGCATTAAGTCACACTTCAATGCATTGATGTTTTCTTCGCTAAGATGACGAATACACTTGTTAGAATGTTCGTTCACATTACGTTTTACAGTACTTGAACAGTACTCCAATTCTGGAGTATTGTTCAATGTCTTCAATTCTCGACTCTAGTAAGCCGATTTTCTTGTCTTTTTCGTCGTTGGCACGCTGTAACAGTTTAACTGTTGTCAGCAGTGCTGCCAGTTCCTTTTGGAATGTCGAAACACCAGCAATGTCATGTTTGATGTCAGCGAGTTGTTGTTTAATTTCAGCTATATCGGTGGTATGCTCAGGTGTGCTTTGTTTTCTGTTTTTGGACATCGTGATGTGCAGAATGCATAGGTGCAAGGATGATCGCGTGCAGCATGTGTGGTCGGTCTTAGCAAAGGCGAATAGCTGTCGATGTGTTGTAAAGTGTTTGTTTACATCTGGGTTGGCGGAGAGGGCGGGAAATACGATTTGATATCAGACAGACTCAGATGCACATTTTTATCTTGTCGACTGCGCCATTCGGCTTGCAAGGTCAACCGTCAAGTTCCCCGTGTCGGGTTTCGTCTACGTGCCGAGTGATCGTTAGGAAGCCTCCCAGAAAAATCGCAAGAAACGACACATTATGCAGATGACCAAAATCAACAATATAACAAGTAATGCCACCTGGTATGATTACATAACACAAACAATATGTCCGTCCATTGTCCATGTCGTTGTCACTCCGGCTGCATATATATACAACAAAACACTGCGTCGCCTCGTTAGGTCTTATTGTTGTTCGGACACTCCGTGAAATATGAGGCAATTTCGACGGCTGTATTGTTCTTGTTCATCTAATGGTCAAGCACTGCCACATTCGCTTGTTCAATCTTCTGGGCGAATTCAGGACGTGTATTTTGGAGTTAATTGCATTTATTTCTGCCGTTGTCTTGCTTGCGTCAATGCTGCAAGCCTTATACACATCTTTTTTTATTGCGCTGAATGAAATGTTCTGAGTCCCTGATGGCTTTGATCAGCATGTCGGTGAATGTTTGTGTTTTTAGTAGTTTGTTGATAATGCTTTCACTGTTGGATGTTGCAAAGTTCTGGATTGTATTCTCGTCTTTTAGAAGCTCTAATAACACATCTCTCAATATGTGTCCCTTTAAAGGCTGAGTACGCCCAGTGTCGGCATCAATTCCACGATCATCTGGGGACGTCTTGGTGCTTGGTTTTCGGGGCATTGTGTTCAGTAGAGCATAACGGTTGAAATCGTGTGCACCGAGGGGTCCAATTTCCCACATATTCGAATCAGGTTGGGTGATATTGCGATGTGAAGTTCATTTATTGCTCTCACGAGCATGCAAATGTTTTTTTATCAATGTGTAGTTTGACAATGACGGCTGCACTACACATCATATACAGACAAGCATCATCAGCCGTTAAACAAATTTTTCAGTACCTTTTGGCAAATTGCTGGAGGTGGCTACCACACGTCTGCTTACATCGACACCTAGTAGTGCTTACGAGTAATGTTAGCCTAGTAGTGCTTATGAGTAATGTTAGCCTAGGTTCGTCCAGGCATGACGGGTCACAGTTACTTTGTATGGTCGCAACAGGACAATAACATGGTTCGGCAATCACCACCCCATGCAGTTGGCTTTGTCGCACTGGTGCAGTCAAGCGAGTCATTATCCTCTGTCGACACCGGGGGTCTAAAGTTCCCGCTTGTAGTAATAGCGTTGGGCGATATTAACAGGAAGTTTCGGAGGTAGAGACGATTATGTTAAGTTTGCGAGTCACAAACTAGCAGACTTGTTGATTTTACGATGTTGTGATTTACAACTTACTCTTCTGTGATTGCATCTTGCTGTTCAGACGCTCCAGACGCTCCAACCACTCAGTGAATAACACGCCCGTCATCCACGCCTTTCGGTTTGCTCGGTACGTCACCGGAAGAAGACACTTATCAACGCCACGGAAACATCTCGGGTTAGCAGCCTTCCTAATGACCATCGGTGCCAGCTTCACTTGTAAATGATGTTCACAATAGGTGTTGTCATGACATCAGAACACTCTTTTACCTAGTTTGAAGGTATCGGGTCAAGTTTGCAAGTCTTTGATGATGACTTGTAAATGATGTTCACAATATGCGTTGTCATGACATCAGAACACTCTTTTACCTAGTTTGAAGGTATCGGGTCAAGTTTGCAAGTCTTTGATGACGACTTGTAAATGATGTTCACAATAGGTGTTGTCATGACATCAGAGCACTCTTTTACTTAGTATGAAGGCATCGGGTCAAGTTTGCAAGTCTTCGATGATGACTTGCTCAGTAGTTGCGCGGTTTCTTCTTGTGTGACATGGACGAAAGTAGAGAGATGACAGGTAGAGAGATGACAGTTTGTGACAGAGTGATCTATGCTCACAAAGTCGGTACTCACATCATGGACATCTGCCGCTTGTAGTGTGGTGCGAATACACTGGATTTTATTGTCAATGTAGTATGCAAAGTCATTGGCGAGCGATTCGGCACATTCATAGGTTGGTAGCGTTGCTGTGTTATCCCGATGCAGCAGCTTGTTTGCGATGTTGTAGAATTGCTCTTGACTTATATGGTTAGTCTACCCCCAAAATGTCATTATGATCAACTGACCATTCGTCATTGTCAACGATGGAAGATTTCCACTGACTGCAGTGCACCTCGTATTGCTAAACGCATACTTAATGTTCTGAGAAATCTGATTGCAGTCACAGCATCATCAACTGACATGACTATTTCCACTTTCTTCAGCCTCTACTCAGCAGCTTCCATTTTGACTTTGTCATCACAACATTTAGCTTGTACCTTCTGTTTGGCATTCTTTTTACTGCTTCGTGCCGTTCTTGCAGTCTTCAAACTTGTTTCGTTAAACTGAAACGTGCAGCATTCTGTTTGATTCACTGCTGGTTGTATTGTGACAATAGAGCGCTGGTTGTTGACATTCTCATGTGTCTGACACAAACATGTGTCATGTGGCGTGTTGTGACTGAGAAACACATTGACTGGTCAAAGTGTACAGAATGTACTGAAACTGGTGGCATCTCCATATCATTCGACATACATCTTGTATGTAAACTACTTAAAGGGGCCCTGTATAAATTGTGCTATTCCATGGCAGAAGTATTTTGTTGGCCAATGATTGGCATCAGCGGCTATTTATAGAATAATCTGGTGCAATCGATATGTTTGCCGTCGTTAGTTCTTGGGAACACCTGCCCTGATGGAAGCCTCATGCTCCAATTCCTGCAATAGGACTGGGTACAAATCCCATACAGCTTTGACGGCTGATCCCAAGGACAGCCATCTGAAGCTAGCAGGTTCTTTCAATGTTACTGTTCTGGTACTGTCTTGTTGGAGAGCGATCCCCATTGCTCGTATCGGCTGATCCCAAGGACAGCCATCTGAAGCTAGTAGGTTCTTTCAATGTTACTGTTCTGGTACTGTCTTGTTGGAGAGCGATCCCCATTGCTCGTATCGGCTGATCCCAAGGACAGCCATCTGAAGCTAGTAGGTTCTTTCAATGTTAATGTTCTGGTACTGTCTTGTTGGAGAGCGATCCCCATTGCTCGTATCGCATTGCAGAGTCATGATAGAACCTGTAAACCAGTTTTAGGTTCCTTTGATATTCATTGAAGGAAGCGACAGCACTGGTGGCTTGACCAACGGCCAGCGCCAGGCGGTGAGCAACACAACGAATCTGAGTCATTACTGGATTGTACTGTTGTAGCAACTTGCCCACACCTGCAACTGAACCAGTCATAACGGAGGCGCCATCTGTGGCAAGTGATGATATTTTGGAGAATGGTAACTCCCAATGTAACATCAACTTTCGCAGGCTTTCTGTAATGGTTCTGGCTGTCCCATCTGGCACGTCCATATTTTGTAGATACTCTAGTACTGGGCCACCATTCTTTAGATATCGCACGTACACCATAAATTTCTTGTGAATGGCTACATCTGTAGACTCGTCTAAGATGAGTCCTATGAAGGGGGACATCTGGAGTAGGGATTTTTGTTGCTGGATAATTGCATCACTGAGTGCTGTTACAATGTCCATGGCACCATCATAACTAGTGTACAGATTCTGTCTTCTTCTTCTCTGACTTTTCCCGTCATCTGGGGTCGTCGGTATGGTTGGTAATTTTCTTTCTCCATGTCGCCCTGTCCGATTTCCATGTCTCTTCTGCATGTGTCTTTCCATCTGGTCTTCGGTCGTCCTCTCATTCTTCTTCCTGGTATCTACATTGAGCACTCTTCTCACTATGTGCTCCTCTTTCCTACTCATCACATGCCCATACCATTTCAGTCATTTCTCTGTTGTCTTTTTGGATGCTTGTGTCACTCTTGTTGCTCCTCTAATATATTCTTTTCGGGTCTTATGTTTCTTTGTTACTCCACACATCCACCTCAGCATCCTCATCTCATTCATCTCTATCCTTGCTTCTTGTCCTTTCGTTGTTGCCCAGGTCTCAGCCCTGTACAGCATTGCTGGCCTGACTACTGTTTTATAGATCTTCAACTTCACTGGCATCCTCCTGTCGCACAACACTCCACTGCATTTCTTCCAATTTCTCCAAGCTGCACTCACTCTCTTTTTGATCTCCGTTTCCATGCCTGCTGTCTCTTCCACGACTGACCCTAGGTATTTGAAGTGTGTCACTTTTTCCAGCTCGTCTCCCAGTATCTTTATAGTTGGTCTGTTTATCTCCTCATTCCATTCGAATATGAATTCCATAAATTGGGTTTTCGGTTGACTAACCTTCATTCCTCTCTCTTCCAGTGCCCTCCTCCACATCTCCAGGTACTCTGTCATGTCTACCTCCTTTCCTCCACACAGCGCAATGTCATCTGCGAACATCATTGATTCTGGTGCATCTTTTCTCACCTTCTCCGTCAAGACGTCCATCAGTATGAGGAACAGGTATAGACTCAATGCAGATCCTTGGTGCAACCCAACCTCTATGTTGCTGCTTTCACCAGCCACACTGCGTACCTTTGTCTCACACCTCCGGTACATATCCTGTATCAGTCCGATGTACTTTTCCAGTACATTCCTTTCTGTCGCACATCTCCATATCTCCTCCCTTGGTACCCTTTGATATGCTTTCTCTAAGTCGATAAATACCACTCTGATGTCCTTCTGTCCCTCCCTGTGTTTCTCTATTGTTTGTTTGTTTGAGAATGAAAAGCGCATCCGTGGTACTCCTGCCTGGCATAAACCCAAACTGACTTTCATGTATGTCTGTGCATTCTCTCATCCTCTTGTCTATGACTCTCTCCCTTACCTTAAAGGTGTGCGTCAGGAGTTTGATCTCTCTGTAGTTCTTACACTTCTGAATGTCACCTTTTCCCTTGAAGATTGGGACCAGTATGTTCTGTCTCCAAGCCAATGGCATGTTTTCTGAAGTCATGACACAGTTGAATAGTCTGCATAGTAACTTTACACCAAAGTTGCCCATACATTTCCAAGCTTCAGCTGGTATTTCATCTGCTCCTAAAGTCTTCTCACTTTCATCCCTCTGAGTGCTTTCTCTGTTTCGTCACTGATACTCCTTACCATTCGTGTACAGATTATGTATGTTCCCAAAACCAGGCGTTCCCATTGAGCCCAGAAACTTTAAGTCATCCGAGAACTGACTGATAGCATGCCTGGGTTTTAGGTTGTGGTTCATGACACGAAGTTGGGCTTCAAGCACTGGATTTCCTAGAGCTACGTTCTGTGCCTGAACTTCTGCTGCATGATTCATGGCATGCAAGATGGTTGACTTATTTGATTTTGACCTAAAAGCCTCAGCTGGTGCCTTGTGACTGTGTGTCTTTTCATGGCGCTGAAAGCTGAGCGTTGTAGGGTACTGCAACCCGACATTGATGAAAATTTTATCCCGACCTAATTAACCATGTAAATTCAGTCTGCCAGTGGTTTCGCCATGTGCTATGATGTTCGAGTTGGTAGCTAGAGATTGGTGACTCTCGTTGTTTGTCAGCCCAGTGTCAGTTGGCTGCTGATCCTCAACTGGATAATGGTGACTCTCGTTGTTTGTCAGCTCAGAGTCAGTTGGCGGCTGATCCACGGTTTGGAGAAAGGTGACTCTCGTTGTTTGTCAGCCCAGAGTCAGTTGGCGGCTGATCCTCAGCTGGAGAATGGTGACTCTTGTTGTTTGTCAGCCCAATGTCAGTTGGCAGCTGATCCTCAGCTGGAGAATGGTGACTCTCGTTGTTTGTCAGCCCAGAGTCAGTTGGTGGCTGATCCTCAGCTGGAGAATGGTGACTCTCGTTGTTTGTCAGCCCAGAGTCAGTTGGTGGCTGATCCTCAGCTGGAGAATGGTGACTCTCGTTGTTTGTCAGTCCAGTGTCTGTTGGCAGCTGATTCTCAGCCGGAGAATGGTGATAGTACAATTTCATGAATGGACATTGATAATGGAAACTTGGAACTTGCAACAGTAAGTCCAGTTGGAATCAGGAGGTCAAAATGGCCAGCTTACCTATGATCATACAGGCGATTCAACATTGTTATTGGCTGTGCATCTTGGAAATGATCAGCTGCTATCTTACTTACTTAGGTTTACTTAGGTTGTTTCTGACCGTAGGCGGTGGCCTCGGTGGTCAGATCTGCACTTGTTTCTTTAAAAGCTCTACGGCCTCCTGGCAAGGCGGCTTTGTAGTCGTAGAGGAATTCTTCTGTTCTCCAGTGGTTATCTAGGCAGTTTTTAAATGAATTGATACTAGGTGCATTTACTACCTGTTCTGGTAAATTGTTCCACATTTGTGTAACTCTGATTGAAAAGCTCTCCTTTCTTGTATTTACATGTGAACGTTCTTTGAATAATTTCAAACTATGACCCCTTGTTCCTTCCTTTATTTCACAGTCTTTGCATAACATGACAATGTTAGAAGATACATTCATATCATACTTGCCTTTTAACAGTTTATATACTTCTATCATATATCTGCGTGTTCTACTATATGCTAATGTAGGGAGTTTCAACCTCTTAAGGGCAGCTATAACCCCAATTTCGTATCTTTCTTGTTACAAGTCGTAAAGATGTCAAATTTTTTACAAATTAGTATAATAATATGAAAACAAAAAAATGAGAAAATGACCCAATTATGCAAAGTCACATGACCAAAGATGGCCGCCAAAGATAAATCCATAGGGTATTTTCATGTCATTATTTCAAGGTTATTTCTGTATATAATAAGTTGATATTTTAACAGTATGATGCCAATAAGTTATATTTCAACCTGTACTAAAAGAAACAATACCAGATCAATATTAAAACAAATACAATTTTTTATGTACAAAAGTTACAGAAACACATATTCGTCATGGACACAACATGCCATGTCTCTATAAGTAACTGAACAATATCAATCATTTTAGTTCAACTTCTTCATCTTGTACAGCTTTAACAATATGCCAATTTTCACAAACATCAGTCAACAACGTTTCTAGATATACTGACATAAGACTACATGCACGGCTCCAAAACACAAAATGGCGAAAACTGCGTTTAAACGCCACGTTCATAGCTACCATCACTAGTGTTTGTACCAGCCTGTGCAACCCGCCTCCTCTTTCTATTGGTCTTGGCTGAAAAATTGTTGGCTGTATTAAGGATGTTATATAGTGCAAAATATGCAGCTTGGTGAAAACCTGATGTAAATTGGTTGAGTAGATCGTGAAATATAGTCATTTAAAATTATGCATATTTAATTAGGTACACAATACAAGATAGGTGGTTACTAAAATGCACATTTATTAATATTTATAAGTTTCATTTAGATGTGAATTTAACAGTATGCGTAGAATGATAACTACATATCATTATGGTAAAAAAAAAAAAAAATCATGTAATTAAAAACAAAAATCATATCTAGGGGTTATACCTGCCCTTAAGTCTCTCTTGGTAAGGAATATCCTTCATTCCTGGGAGTTGCTTAGTTGCATGTCTCTGCACATTTTCTATCGCATCCTTATATTTTTGTTTATAAGGGGACCATATGCTTACTGCATAATCTAAATGACTCCTTACTAGAGCTTTACATAGTGGTATAAAACTATTTTTATTTAAGGTTGTAAACGTCCTTCTAATAATTGCCATTATACTGTTTGCTTTATTAATCTTTTGGTTGATATGCTTGTCAAATTATAGCTTTGAGTCAATAATAACTCCAATATATATATATATAGACCGTATTATTGATTTTTTAATTATAAGTATTACATATGTTCATCTTTTTTTCCTATGTGCATCAGTTTACATTTGTTTGGATGAAATTTTAATAACCATTGGTTAGACAATGATGTAAGTTTATCTAAATCTTCTTGTAGTGTGTTATGGTCATCTGTGTTATTAACTGTTCTAAAAAAATTTGTGTTATCTGCAAACATATATAAGTCCAAAGCTATATTGCTTGGTAGATCGTTTATATACAGAATGAATAGGATTGGTCCTAGGACACTCCCCTGGGGGATGCCGCTGGTTACATTTGTCCACTCAGAGTTTGTTCCGTTTATGCTGACCTGTTGTATACGATCAGACAAGAATGCTTCAATCCATCTTAATGTTGAGCCTTGTATACCATATGATTCTAGTTTGCCTATCAATCTTCTGTGGGGGACGGTATCAAAAGCCTTCATGAAATCTAAATACACTGTGTCTATAGAGTCTCCTCTATCTAACGCATTGGTCTAAGATTCCATAACATTTAACAGTTGTAGTATGGTTGAACGACCTTTAATAAAACCGTATTGTTGTTTACTAAAAAGGTTATTACTTGTCATATGATTAACAATGTGGTCTTTTATGCATTGTTCCATGTATTTGCATAATATACTCGTTATACTTACAGGTCTGTAATTTCATGCAGTTTTACGGCTTTCCTTTTTATTCCTTTCGCCTAAGGTCCAAGGGACTATTGCCATCACTCTGCATCTGCCGTTAGCTGCCTTATCTCAGAAACCGTTCAGCAACTTTTTCTCAAATTTTGCATATACATATCTTAGGGCACTGCCACTATGCACGAGAAATCTGTATTTGATTGAATCATTTTAAGGGCTCCCTAGGGCCTCCAAGGACCCAAATACTGGTAAAAATGTAACATTTTGCCTATTTTTTCAAAAACTGTTCAGCAACTTTTTTCAAATTTTGCATAAATGTATCTTAGGGTGCAGCCACTATATACAAGAAATCTGTATTTGATTGAATCATTCTAAGGGCACCTAAGAGGCCCCCAAAGTGCAAAAGTTTTACATTATCTAGTGATGTGGTTTTGAGAAGGGCCCTTGAGACCACCCCCAACAGTAGATTTTGTTTAATATACCAGAAAGGCAGCATCATGACTAAACTCTGCAGCCTGGTGCTAGTGTTCCATTGATACCTTGACTAATCTTTAATTGGTCACAGGGTCCAGGCAGAGTAGACACATTTGACCCCTGTTAGACTGAACAGTGGCCTAAAACTGTTAAACTGTATCTTCAAAACTATTGATTTTCTATAATTGCAAGTTGTGTTTATTTTGATGTTCAGTTAATTATTATAAAATGGTGTAACTGTGATGTCTATTGATTAAAGATGTATTGTCTGTAGAAACCTGTAGGTGACAAACATAGAAAATTAATATTCTGGACAACTATAGAGTGAAATATCCTACACTTTATTCATATCAAATGCATTCTACTGTTCTGTTTATGCTTGCCATGCCTTGTGTAGACATGGTACTGTGTAAATCAATGGTATCAATATAGACTAATAATTACAGATTCACAATATAGTTGACACCTGAAACAACCAAATGTCAACCATTAGAAGAGTTGACATAGTTCCGCTATACACAAGCAAGAAATCGGTATTTGATTGAATCATTCTAGTGTCATCAGCATATAGTAGAACATACATTTTCTACATCATCATCACTAAGGTTGTTGTAAATTTCACCAGCTGCCAAGTCAAGTCCGTTATAATTGTGACTAACAGTGTTCAAAATTATTCAGATAAATAGCAAATAACAAAGGACACAAGTTTTCTCCTTGCCATACCTCTACATCACATGAGAAGAAGGCTGACACAGCCTGGCCCTGATTTATACATGATTTAGCATTTTGTACATGTTGTATACAACCTTCTATACATTACTATTAATACCGCATGAAATTATCTTAGACCACAGGGAGGACCGGTCTACTAAATCAAATGCTTTCTTATAATCGATGAAGGCACAATAAAGCCTTTTGCGTCGAGACAAATACAATTCAACCAATACCTATATCTGAACACTGCCTGTTCTTCACCTATTACATTCGCTTTGTTTAGGTATGTGGTCAGTCTGGTGTTCTGAACAGGTCAGTCTGGTGTTCTGAACAATCACTAAGGATTAATGAACACTTGTGCAGAATGTCACCCACTTGGCAGGTTTAATTGATCTATTCAGCAATGAGGACACTGCTTAGGCCTCACTCTGGACACTGTCACTCACAGTGTTGTGTATTGTCTTAGTTGGTGCATTGAGCTAATCTACTTGACCATGAATCAGTGGTGGCTCTGGTTGTGTATTACACCCAGCTGTGGAGTTAAGATTCTCTGCCTGCTATTGTTTGATGGAAACTGTGATTAATCTGTAATTGGTCACTGGCAGTAGCTTGTGTCAACAGACAGCATTAAGCCACTAGACCCCTGTTAAACTGGACAGTTGCCTGTAGGTTTTAAACTGTGTCAAACAGTGAGTCTACCTTTTGCTCTCAAATAATCTGTCCTCTTAGTTTTACACATGAAGACATAATCTGGCATAACTTGATAAGTCTTTGGAGCAGCACATTTGTACTTCCAGTGTATCCCATTGCAACATAACATACATATTACATACTGTGTGCCAAATTTGAATGTTGTGCATGTAACATTTCCATGCAATCCATTTGCATATATAATGTAAAACTTCAACAGCCGTTTTCTTCATTTTCACTTTTTGACCCCTACCATGTTCAATGCTCCATAACTTCGCCAATTTTTGTAGCAGTCATATTTTTTGAAACCGTGTAAAGCACCCTACCAAACCTTTACAAGGATGTAAGAAAACAATGTTACAATTTTTCCGACTTATCACTCATTTGGTCAGCCGGGGTCACATATAGACGTATTAGTCCAAAGGACTTCAGGGCCACTTGGCCCATTTTATATATTGCTGAGATCCTTCCCTGTTTCCATTCCTTTGGTAGCTCACCCATAGCTAGAGAATTATTAAAAAGCCTAGCTAATGGTATACATGATTGGGTCGATAATTCTTTTAGGAATTTAGGGTGTATACCATCTGGTCCTACTGATTTACCCACATTGAGATTATTTAGTTTTTCTTTAATAATTTCCTCCTCAATAGTCAAATTTTCCATGCTGTGTTTTAATTCCACCGGCGGGATGCGGGGGATGTCACCATCTGGTTCTACCTTAAAAACACTTGAGAAGAAGTTACCTAAGACATCTGCCTTTTCCCTGTCAGAATGTGTTAGTCTCGATTTCGGGTCATTATGATCTATGTTCAAATCTGAAACACCTTCCCTACTTTTTGTTAGGGAATTCATGTATTTCCAGACTGCTTTTGGCTTTGACTTAGCTTCTGATGCTAACTTTGTTTCAAACTCCTTCTGGATCTTCCTTGTTAATTTACGGACTTGATTTCTAGCCCTACAGTATTCATTATAGTATTTCCCTTTTTTAGTTTCCATATAACGCTTCCACAGTGTGTGTCTTTTTTTAATTGTTTTTACAGATTTCTTATCTAGGGGTACTTTCCCCCTGTGTATGTTTGTGTTACTAACTTCTCTATGAGGTATGACCTCATCCTCTATTTGTTTAATATGTCCCTTAAACTTTGTCCAGTGGTCATCTATTTTACCATTTCCAATTACTTCTTCCCAATCAGTGTTTTCCAATTTTTCCTTTATAATCTCCTTTTTCGTAGTAGTATTTTATACATTTTCTACTTGCTATATCAGCATAACACCTAAACGTTATTATGAGAACAGAGTGGTCACTTTTCCCGAGTGGACTCTCATGTGCTATTTCATCTATCATAACTTTTTCGTTTGTTATGACTAAGTCCAGGACATTTGATTTGTTTCCTAATCGCCCCCTTGTGGGCAGCATAACGTGTTGGAAAAAAATTATCTCTTATATTTTCTACAAATTTAAATTAGGGATTCTCAACATTATGTGAGGTAGTACAGCAATTGTGCCAGTCTATATTTGGGTAATTGAAGTCTCCAAGCAGAAGAAAGGGTGGGTGGTGATAGCTCAGTGCCTCACTAATCACTTTATTCAGATATTCATCATTGATGTTCGAACTCCCTGGGCTTCTATACACACATCCTATGAGAAGGTTATCTTTTTTATTTAATTTTATTTCCACCCACACTGACTCCTGAAAACGTGTCTCCAAAGACAGAAAGGGTGTTGCTTTAAGTGATTTATGTGTGTACAGGACGACTCCTCTTCCTTGTTTGTCTACTATGTTAGGGAATAAATCATATGCATCTAATGCCAGTTCTTCTGGGTTTAATAAATATATATTTTATTTTTATTTTACCTCTAGTACCTATTATCATGCATTTGTTTTCTTGAACTCTAGTTTTGAACTCTGTGAGTTTATTTATTAAACTATCTGCATTTGTTTACATGCATTTTAGTTGTTTATGTGTATAATTTGTGTTGTTTACATTAGTTTTCTGTTTTGTCGTTCTTAGTGTCTTTCCTCCTCGCCCTTTGTGGGCTTGATTTTTACAATTTTCCTGGCCCATGGTGGGCCTCTCACTCTGTATATGCATTCCCCCAATTCTCTACTCTCCTTCGCCCTTGCCTCCTCTAGTAGTTTTTCTTCTTCCTCTCTTTATGCGTTTGGTCATGTTGAATGCTGAGGCATTTGTATTTTGGGTCAGCCTCCTTAAGGTTTGAAAGGTTTCGGAATAACTTCATCTTCTTGTCTGTGTCTTTCATAATTACCTTAAGTGGTCTTGGTTTGTTGTTACTCTCTCCAGTTGTTTTTTCCCTAATCTGATCACTTTCTCTACCTCTCTTTGCACATCTAGATTTTGGTGGCATACCTCTCATGGCAACCAGTTTCAATGTATCGTTATCTTGTTGATAAACATGAATCTGTCGCTTCATAAGAAAACTAGCCGTGGAAATTACAGGGAAAAAAAGAATTCTTATCACTCTACACCCAAAAATTAATTAAATAACGCACGTGTTGTAAAATTAAACCAAACAAACTAAACAATGTGAATTAAATAATACAGCGGGTGGAGGATTCCGATTAATATATAATTATTACGCATATATGAGGCGTTGTGTAGATTGGGGCAGCTAATCAAACCAACAAATAAGGGACTGGCATCATTCAGTGCCCTTTAGCACCATCTCTCAGTGCAGTGATGAAAGTTTCTGAACAGCCTCCACCCCCACTCAACGACATATACTCCACCATAGAGTTTGATTTTACTTGTTGGTAACCCAAGTTGTTGGCACATGCTGGCAGACCGAGGGGACATAATCCCCCGCCAGTTGAATACGAAGGCCCCAACAAGATGACACCGTTTCCCCACGGGAAGGCCAGTTAGACAGCCGGGGTGTTGTACTTAGCTCGAGGTACGCGTTATCGGCGACAACGGATGCATCGATGGCCCAACAAGTGTTGTGCTTATACAGCACCCCATCCGATATCTGGGGGGATCCTTCCCGCACAGGTATTACCGGAGCGCGCGTAATTGACTAGCCACGGAGCTTCAGGTCATGGAGCAACTTCTCCATGAGGGCGTCGTGCCTCTTTATTCGTGACCCCCATGTCCTGTGGCAGACTTGGAGGATATGTCCCAAGGTCTCGGTCTGCCCACATGGGTCATACTTATCATTTACATTCGGTCTGCCTCTAGCAGCTCTCTTTCTAGTAGCGACAGTGGCTCCTCTTATTTGGGTTGCGTGTATGAATGAGGGGCCAGTCATGAGTGCAGTCCCATCCATAACCCAGGAGTGTACGCACGGGACCGCGGCTGACGCCTCTAACCCATAGCCATCGGCCGATTTGTAAAGTTCATTCGCAAGAGCATGTCTTGCCTCTTGCTTATTAGTGACTACCACCCCATTTATAGAAATCGGGGGGTTAGAGCATTTCGCTCTTTCCTTGGCAAATGTTGGTGAGTTTGATACCAAGTTTTTGATGACCATGTCATGTAAATTGGCCAATCTGCTTAGGCTGTTTTGTTTCATGAATGGGATGGAGTACCTCAAGAGTGGGAACCCCAAGGCCCCCATCCCTCGCATCACCGTTGATATATACGTTTGTGGCATGGTGTGGTAATTTAAGCCAAGTTCGAACCTTACCATGTACCATTTTGTCCAGTCTCCTAAGAACACCACCACTTGACCTTGATAGAACCAGCCTGTGATGTAGTTTCGGCAGTAGGTGATTTCTCAACATATACAGCCTCTGTTGAGGCTTAAGCGGGGCAGACATTAGTTGGTTCAGACCCACATTGAAGATAACCTCCGGGGTTGAGTCACGCTCTCGGGCGCTGATGGAAACGCTGAGGTATTTGTAGCTCTGGGAGATTGACACCATGGGCAACTTCCCGCCTGCGAGGGACAGGAACGGAGAAGGATCACACACCCACTTTTTTGCCTTCCCGTTCACTGCTATCCGCAGCGTCCTCGACTTCTGCAGGTTCAGCGTTAGACCGCAGCGCCCTCTCAAACTGACAGCAAAGATGCTGGACGCCAATCGACGACCGGCACAGGAGAACGACATTGTCCGCAAATGCCAGGTGATTGAGGCGAGGGCCCCTACCTGCAACCACATCCATTTCAGGATCAAGAGACCCCAAGGCCCAATCGATGACGCAGTTGAACAGAAGAGGTGACAGGGGGTCTCCTTGCTTCACCCCCCGGTAATTCACCAAGGGGCCGCTCAACTGGCCATCGACGTATATGACCGTTGTTGCCTCAAGACAGAGACTACGCAGGTAACAGATGAAGGGTCCAGGCACCCCCATTCTCTCTGCTGCCAGAAGGAGAGAAGCGTGGGACACCAAGTCGAATGCTTTTGAGGAACGCTACGGACAACGGTTTGAGCATTTCACAGCTGTCCCTCAACAGGCGCCTTTGGAGGAACACGTTATCCGTGATGCCATCTCCCTTCACAAAAAGGTCTCTGTCTGGAGTTAAACTCCACTAGCTAAGACATTCTTCCGACCATCAGCCTATGGAGGACTCTAGATACGAAAGCCGAAATCGCTATAGGCCTAAACTGGCCTGGTTCCTTCGGTTCGGCCACCTTAGGTATCAGGACCGTCCTGCTGCAACGGAATTCCACAGGCTGGTACCCAGCGAACAGCCACAGGTTAAAATACGCTAGGAGGACATGGGGATCGAGTTTCCGTACATCATCACGTGAGATTTTGTCGAGCCCTGCATCACCATCCTTGGTTTTCTGCAGGGCGGCATAAATCTCATCAGCCGTAATGGGCTGCACAAGGCCCCACAATACCATACCCTGAGGGTGGACGATCTGATCGTCATGTTGAGACTCAGCCCCGAATACTCGACTCCAGAAGACCACTTGGTCCTCCAGAGGAATACTCGGGTGGCCTCGTTACACCACTCACCACTCAGAATCTTGCGCGAGCACTCATTACGGTTAGCTCGGTACAACTTTTGTACACGAGCGTAGTCTGTCCTCCTCCGCTTTTTCTGGGAGCCACCGGGCCAGTCGCATCCTCCTGCCCAGCAGCGACCCGCCTCCTGGCTCTCCTACGAGGCCCTTTCCTGGAGTGGGCATTGCCCAACTCCGACTTTATCTACTCTAGATATTCACAATCGATTTTCGCTTTCTGCTCTCAGCTTAACTGACCTGGCTGAAACTCCAGATAATCAAGGGAGTCCTCCCATCCTATGTAATACCCATGGGCCAGTATCAGTTCATCACTCAGTTTCTTTCTTCAGTTGTTGTAATCAACACCCATACAGTTTGTCTGTTCCACGGTATCTCTGATCGGGGCCGGATGATCATCAGGCAACCCACGACCAGGATCCAGGCTCGGTACATTTACACATTCGTTTAGAGTGTAACTCGTACTGGTATCCTTATCAATACGCTCCGGATGTAACACATTTGACCATAAGATATCAGCTTCACTGATTACATTCTCATTCACATTAGGTAAATTGTTTCCATCAAAGATGCCAGCACTACTGTCACTCTCAGTATTCATATCGTTGTCAATTTCATGAGCTTCGCTGATTACACTCTCACTTAAGTTAGGTAATTCCTTACCAACACCTATACCAGCGCTACTGACATTCTCAGTAACCATATCGTTGTCAAAATCATGAGTTGCCGCAATTGCACCGTCGTCTCGGCCAGTTCGGCTCACGCCTCGCTGACCGAGATTACAAGATGGACTCGGCATCGCCTTCTCGGGGGTATCATCGTTTTCGTATTCTGGTTCGGTCGACCAATCCAGTTCTTTGCCAGCTTCGATTTGTACGTCTCCGGTCGAGAGTGTATCATCTCTCTCTCTGAGTCCTTCACCAATTCACTCATTGACAATAAGTCAATGTATTCAACATGACACGACGTCACCAAGAGGAGGGCGGACTAGCTCGATGGGTGTCAAGAAGACTCCTATACTTGGGCGTTCTTCTCATGCCTTTTATTCCCTCCAGCATACGCTGGGGAAATATCTTGTCCAATTGTATGTTCATATCATCACCCACCATCGCTAGCCACACCTCCCACCTGGCAACATCGGCCAATAGCTCGTACGGCCACCTTATCTTGGGACCTGTCCTATCTTTGGGTTCGGGGGTGGTCCATTTTCTAACACCATATTCCTCAATCATGTGGCCAGGGGAGTCCCCGGCAGGGGAGGCGCCCACTTCAGCTGCCAGACTGTCTCCTAGGGTTTTGTAAGCAGGTGTTTTTCGCAACCCTTTCAAAGAATCCAATGATCTGTGCGGGAATGCCCGACACAGATCTGCGTTTACTCTCACAACCTTGACGGGCCCAACCCTTCTGGCTACCTCCACCAACCGGTTCTCCTCTCTGGCCACCAGTACACACTCCTCGTGCGACCAACCAACCCGATACACTCGTGGTACGTTTTAAGCGTGATAGTACTCCAGATGTCTGCTCCTTTGGTGGAGGGACAGACTCCTAGCCGTTGCGTATGTTATCTTGCATACTGCACAGGGCATCAAACCTTGACCCGTAGGTCCCCCATCGTCAATCGCCTCGATTACCCCATCTACTGGAGTGCTTGATGGAGCAGTGGCCCCATCTTCATTGATGCTAGACATATTTTATTATTATAAAGCATTTATAGAGCGCCGTGTGTCTGGATAACAAATCTGCTCAAAGGCGCTGACAATCGTAGAGTATAAGTAAAATACATTAAATGACCTAAAACATATTAAATATAAATATTAAATAGAAATGTAAACGAATATGATTTAAAAGTAACATATAAAAATTACATAAAATGTCAGTTAGATAAACCTGAATAAAAATTAATATATATACCAGCAGTAACAGCTTGAATTCGATCCACTGGCGTATAGGCAACCAGTGTAGACGGTACAGAACAGGTGTTATGTGTTCTCGTCTCCTTGTCCCGGTAATGAGACATGCTGTGGAATTCTGTACCATCTGCAGCTTTCGCAAGTGCGTCTCCGGCAGACCATATAACACAGCGTTGCCGTAATCAATACGTGACATGACTAAGGCGTTCACAGTGGTTCTGCTGGCATTAGTGGTAAGACATTTCCGAATTAACGCGATGCTTCGGAGGTGACAATATGCCACCTGGCAAATACGACGCACTTGATTCGTCATCGACATAGTGTTGTCGAATAGAACGCCGATGTCGCAGATAACCGGCTTCGGCGAAACAGCACAGCCACATACATCAATGACTTGGTCAACAGGCGGGTGAACAACTTTCCGATTGTTCACTGCAGATATGACGATCACCTCGGTTTTGTTCTCGTTAAGCAGGAGATTATGGAAAGACATCCACGCTTTCACATCGGTAGTACAACGAGATATTCGATCGGTGGCCATTGTAAGTGGCTGGTCACAGGGAAAGTCCACATATAATTGCGTATCATCAGCGTACACATGATAGCGCAGTTGATGATATTCAAAAACATGGTTGAGTCCAAGGCAGTAGATCGTGAACAGAAGAGGTCCGAGCACGCTACCCTGAGGCACACCATATGTTAGATCGACACTTCTTGAAATGATGTTGCCAACTTTAACTGCCTGTGTTCGCTGTGACATATACGACTTCAACCAGCACAGTGCGTTGCCACGCACCCCAATTCGGTGCAGTTGATTGAACAGCAGATGGTGGTCGGCAGTATCAAAAGCAGCACAGAGATCTAGTAGCACCAGTATCACGCTCTTCTTGTTATCCAGAGAAAGCAATATGTCGTCCTGTATGCGTACTAGGGCCGACACGATGGACATGTTAACAATGCTGGTTAACACTGGTCCCAGAATGGCAATGTTAGATTTAAGCATGCTTCCAGAAATGACGTCAATGCTGGAAGAAGATTTGCTGGATGTCTTCTCAACTAGTCCGCAGATGTCGGTGACTGTAGCAAGTTGAAAGTCGTACAATGGTTCTTCAATAGGGCATTCGATATCGTGTAGGAATGTGGTCAGTTGGCATTACGAGCGTGCAGTGACCAGCCGTGTACTGATATCAGTGATCTTATCTGTGAAATAACAGACCAATCGCTCAGCTAGCGCATCCGGGTCGTCGTCACATTCGGGGAGCACAGGTGTATGAATACGTCCCATCAAATTGTTAAATTTCTAGCTGAATAATGCAATGCGTGCGCACTTACAACTTCGCTGGATAGACCGCCCAATGAAGAGGGGCAGAACTCTTAGCTGCCGGTTCCCAAGTGGGCCATTTGATTGATTCTGTTCTGTATACTGGGATATCTCTTTGGCATCCTTTCATCTAGAAGAAATGGTAATCTTGTAGAGTTGTCATCTAAGACCTTCTTCTCTGTTGTGAGTAAATCACAGATCTCCTTACGCATCAGGTCGAGCTATTCAATAAGATGCCTGTGACATCTCTGTCAGCCTTGTACAACTCCGGATACAGTGCAGACACCAAACTTCGAAAAAAGCACCGTCCATCTCTGTAGATTTTGATAATTTTCAGTTTGTTTGGCTGAGTAGTTTGAGGCTGTGTTCCGGATCCCATTGGCACAATATCATGTTGGCACACTGCATCGCCACAAGGTTTTTAAAAAAAAAATGGCGGTTCGATGACTGTATCTCACGTTTAATTCTACTGACCCCTTCCTGGAAAATGAATGCACTAGGGCTTAGCACGCTGATGAGGCAGCATGTTTTCGTTACATCTTGGCAAAACGTTTTTTTTATTGTTAATAGTCAGTATTTTATTTATGCTGCTAAATGATATTCTTATCTCATTTCTTGTTTACCTATGCAATCATTCCAAGTACAAAAACATACTCTTAAAATATTATATTTTGTGCGCCTTTGTTGTTAACAGAACATTTACATGGCAGTGCACTTCACGCAGAACCACTGTCGCTTCTTTATCGCCTTCCCACTGGCAGTACATTTCAGGTGGACCCACGACGAACAATTGTCGCAGTTGGTACTAGATTCTTGGCTGTCATCAATCTCGCTCTGGCAAACATTACATATATGTGTACAGTTCTGATGTTTAACATGAACTACATCCAGAACACACTTCCACGCATCTACTGTAAAGAACCGTTTGATGGTTGTAAGTTACACATTAACACTGACACATGCATTGTCCACCTGTTCAGGTATTGTCTCTGTCATCTCTTCCGTCAACTTACTGCCAGCAAGGGCAGCAGTAACATGGTTGGGAGACACAAACCATGACAGCATCATCTCCTCCTTCCTGCTAGGCACCAGATCTATGAATGCGACGCATCCAACCCGTCGTTTCTTCTTTGGTAACCCTACCACTGTCTTTTCGCTCCCTTTCGGTCTGCCCTGTTTTCTCATGCGAGATGGCAATTTAATTGATGCCACATCACAAGGTGGTGGAGCGACACTCTCGATCTGTGGCGCGACAATCTCGGTCTGTGGCGCGACACTCTCGGTCTGTGGCGCGACAATCTCGGTCTGTGGCGCGACACTCGGTCTGTGGCGCGACACTCTCGGTCTGTGGCGCGACACTCTCGGTCTGTGGCGCGACACTCGGCCTCTGGCGCCACAATCTCGGGCTGTGGCACGAGACTTTCGGTCTGTGGCGCGATACTTTTGGCCTGTGGCGCGACACTCTGGGACTCCCATGACTGTAGCAAGCTACGAAGTTCCTTCATCTTGTTATCGTAGTCTATGCCTCTGACACCACTCCAGCTAGATGCATGCAAATGTGTCTGGCTGCACGAAATTTCTCATGAGTGGTCTGTGGTACTCGCCGTGGGCATAGCACAGTGACGTCTGCCACAGCAGCAGGATCCGTTTCCACATCATAAAAAGCACTGTGCACGACCTGGTACTGTGCGGTGTGCCAACGAGTGTGCGACAACGTTTCTTCATACAGCTTCAGCCCGTGCTGCCTGTGCATCGCAAAGATGTGGCAGCATCCGTTGATGGAAGAAGCAGGAACACACATTGCACGTGGTCATCTCTCCCGGAACCTGGCCGTGTTCAATACACACAGCATCACTCTTGCTCTTGCTTAATCTTCTGGTTGATGGATTCAAGGCGGTTGTTTGTCCTGTTGCCAAAGGTGTTTGTCATCAGGAAGCTGTTACCCCATTCATGGCAAATGAGGTGCCAGTTCGTCTCGAAATAGGAAACCACACGGTACAGCCCTGTTTCGTGCAGTTGTTGCCTCAGTTGTACATAGTCGTCTTGGGATTTCGAGTAGGCCATTTTCTGGAAAATATCCAGCACCAAGTGACGTTCAGCGGCATGGATTGCCATGGCAGTTGTAGTTACCTCTCTACCGAAACTGGAAAAGGCACAGCTGCAGTTTCACATGGGGAAAGACGTGTTGCAGGGCCAGGCGCTCTGTCATATCTTTGTCAGTGAGGATGATCTTTGTGGTTTTCCAAGTCGGGTTGTGTGACTTGAAGATGGCTAGCATCTTGTCTATAACGATACGCTGCTCAGAAGAGGCATGTCGCTACAATCTCACTTTGCCCATTGCTGTCTGACACCAGGAATACATATAATGGCATGCTTGTCAGCTTGTGTGTTGCATCAATGAACAGCATCTCCGAGAATGGTGCATATGCCTTGCACATTGTCGCGTCTTGGTAGAAGATGCCAAGCAGGTTATCCTCTTCATCACAAAACACCTCGCCGGTCAATGTTGGATCACGACGCAGGTCGTCAATGACTGCATGAAGGTCATTGCCAGGGCCGGACTTTGTGTGCGCCTTCATGTTTGACAGGTCACGCAGTGTAATCACACAAAAACAAACGTGCAGTTTAGTATTACAATTCAGTTATCCACATTATATGTTGATTTATTCCCCTCAGTGCATCATTGAGCTGCTGTGGATGAAAAAACTTACCCTACCAGGGTTTTTGTATTAATAATAGGGAACGCAACCTCCATAGCAGCAATGTCTTGTGAATCACGGACACTAATAGAAATCTTTCCTTCTCAATAGTTGCGTGCATTACTTGGGTCCCTGGTCTTAACAAAAACCCTGCCCACTAATAAAATATAAAACACAGTTGTAGTAATCATAAAAAATATAAACAGTCAGTCTTATTTAAAATTACCTGTGGTAGTCAGCAATTCCTTTTGAATTAGTTTCTTGTTGGAGTTCAACAGCATAGCATGTTCGACATACTTCTGCATCTGTAGGAAACATATGGTATACATGAAGGACATGCATCAACTTTGCAGCTAAATTCTCCTTACACTATTCACCTTAGCATAAAATCCCCTGACTATTTGTTGACGTGTGAATTAAGGCTAAACAACAAGTACAGTTTAACTTCCTTCTGTGATATAGTTTTGCCATCAACTGCACATCAGAGAGAAACAATGTCGTCACTCACGTTACAACCTCACAACAACATTACATCTGCAAATTCAACCAGTAAACAAAGGTATTTTAAAGATTGTCTTCTTGCCTTTTTGACATGCATACAAGTGTAAAGAAACTTGTAAAATTCCCTCGTACATATGTACCAAGGATATATACATAAATAATTTCAGAACTAAAATGTAAATTGGCAACAACAATCGTAAATAATGGGAGGTGTGACTCCCATTGTTTTGTTGACAATAGACAGCAACTTGCCGGTGGTATCTGTCCGACTCAGGAATTTTGAAGAATCGTAGGTTTGATCTATAAGAATACTGCTCCAATTCATCAAGGTCAGCCTCTATTGAGGACAATCTTGCTTCTAGAGCAGCGACATGTTGATTGTTCTTGTCCATCCACTCATTCAACTGAGTAATAGAACTTAGCGGACAATGCATCTAACTTGTCAGTCAGACACTTTGGATAGAGCATGCTACGTAGCTTATTAACGACTGCCTCATTGCTTAAAAGATCCAAGAACCAGAGTAGCATAGCGTCTGTCTCCGGTGCCACCTAGCATCCGAGGCACTACCTCCTCTTCGTTTTGTCGGCATAATGCGGTGCGGTCCAAAGTCATGTACAAACAATAAATCACTTATGTCTCAATCCTCTATCTCGCTCCCAAAACCAAAAGACGTCACACCACGGCAGCCAACTTGGGACTGAATTGTAACTTCTCTTCTAAGCAGAACTGCTAAAGTGTCTCCTGGTGTGTTCTCCAAAGACTCCAAGAAACCAAGGCTTACTACTCCTGTCTTGTGGTGTTTTGTGATAACAGACTGCTCCAATTCATCATATTGAGTTTTTTGTTTAAATATGTCAGAGTTAGGCAATATTTACCTCTACTTGGGCCCCTATATTTCCCCAGACAGCCAGTCTGATGTGACCTCTGGAAAAAAAATTCAAAATGCACATTTTGAATTACATAGTAATATGAATAGTGTTATGAAATTATTTTATTTTTCTTCTACGCAATTCACTGTTTTGATAGTATGTTTGCTTAACAGTTAGACAAACTTTGTCTTGATTACTTTAATAAATCTGGACAGATTTGACAGCTGTTTCACATTGTGTACATTGTGTCACCTGAGGACTGGTTGAGAAGTTACTGTTTACTCTCCTGTCAATACCTTCAAAGAAAGTAGCATCTGACGAGCTGTTCTGAAGCTTGGGTGGCATGATGTCTTATTGTCGTAGGTTGGATATCTGATGGGTGTGACGAATGTGGCTGGTCCAAGATGGATGTTCAGTATGGCAGCAAGCCCAATCGGACAGAACCATAGATCCTGTGTGAATCCACCCCCATCCCAGGTTATTGAGAACGCTTGACATCATTTTCATTCAGTTCTCATTTTAATTGACTCAACTGGCAAACTATATCAGGCAATTTTCCCTTTTTCATGGCTGATGTGTGGAGAACGAAGCTCTTTGCAACCATATTGAAGTCTTGCTTCTTCTTGGCATTGCTCTCATTAATAGTATGAGAAAGTGATATTGCGACATGAACCAGTCAATATAAATTGTGCAACTACACAGATATAACATATTAAGACAGGTGGTCAAAATCAACACACTCATGTTGTGCCTTTGCTCTTTGTGATGTACACTACTTCCTCCAGTTTTCTTTTCAACTCAGACAAACGTCCCGCTGAGTAATGTGAAGTCCATGCATTATTGTCTCAAGTCCCTCGTCTTCCAACTTTATTTTGTACATATCACATTAGTAAAGTGTAATACAGTGCATAATAACAGTAGGTACCAGCAGCCAAAATTTCAAATTGCTATATCAGTCATCTTGTTGTATTTTTGTAATAGAGGTTGTCAACGCAAGCAAAATAAAAAAAAGAATTACCAGCCTATCTATATGTGTCATGAAGTTATAACGTTTTTGGTATTTATTCAATCCTCGCCAGGTGTACAAAATTACATTTCTTGTTTTTAGTATACCTGTAACTGCTCAATTAATATACCTGATATAACAATGACACAATATATACAAACTATACCATCAAGACTAATAATCTGGCAGATACAACACTAGTAAAAATGAACAGTTTGTGTTTAATGACAGTTTAAAAGTGACAAAAATATTATAAAAGTCGTGAAATTGAACGAAAGTGCATATTTACACGACCCTTACCAAAGTACTAAAGCATATAGCACTTTTCTATTTCTTGATTTTTATACTATTATATACATGGTTTATCTCTATTTTTAGATGCTTGTGACATCATTAAAGTAAGAAAAAATAAACCCCAAAATGGAAAAAAGCATGATTTTAGTGATGGAAATGGAGGCTGAAGCAGAGGATTTCCAGCATTTTATTAAATGGCATAACTTTTGAACTATCGGAGCAAATTGCACAGAATTTGGACAGTAATAACTTGGTTAATTTATGTTTGTTGGCGTTAGTTCATGCTGGAGAAATTCCTCAAGAATTGTTGCTGAATTTGTCACCTTTACAGAAATACAGCTGGATCAAGAGCTTGTGTGGAAGTTTTGGACGTCTACTACGACCAGTCATCAAAAAAGCTGACTGCAGTTTCTTGAAATTGTCGTCCTCTGGAGAAAAAATATGCTCTAATTTAGTGTTTCCACTAGGGTTTAAAAAAGCGGAGTCCTAGAAACATGGGTGTGGAAAAAATTTCACTACAAAAAGTTGGGTCAAAAAATTTGGTATTCATGCAAACCACGTAATTTATAACCGCTGTACAATGGACGTGAAACCTGAAAAAAATTATGTTAAACTTTATGTGAAACATGTATGTAATCTAATAAACTGGGTTATTCAATGACATTACATCTTAGAATATGTCTAGTGTAAACGTGTGCTTTTGATTTTGAATGTTCAAATATATAGGGTAAATAATAATAATAAACTACTAACGAAACAATTTCATTGCAAGTAATACTCGTTGCCACTGATTGTATTTTGACTTTTTGTATGGTTGAAAACCACTAGCAGTAGCACTGCGACCGACAGCCCCTTGCAGGTTTTTTGTGGATGTGATGATCCAGAACTTTAAATAACAATGAAAGTACACACATACATCTATAGTAGCAAATAATAACATAGGTATGTGATATTATTAATAATCTCTGAACTTGCAAACAATCGCGTCTTTTCATAATTTGATATAAACAAGGCCGCGAACGATGACGCCGCTAAGCGACCAGTAAACCATGACTGACGCCGATGTCCGACGTATTGTGATTAGAGAAACCAACATACATCGACAAAATATGCCGATACAACAGCTTCATTATCATACAAGAAAAAAACAAGGAATGAACTTTATTTCTGTGTTACCTTACCTTACCTATCCTCTTCGGGCCTTGTGGCCCATAAGGCTGCTGTGCAACTCCGCCACCTCGCCCTGTCAACGGCTATGTGTCTGGCTTTGCTCCATGTTGCCCAGCCCAGTTGCTTCCGTTCTTTTTCCACTGTGGTTCTCCACGTTGTTTTTGGTCGACCAACTTTTCTTGTTCCTTCCGGCATCCATGTCAGTGCTGTCAGGCAGTGGTTTTGGGCCTTCTTTCTCAGCACATGCCCGATCCAATTCCACCTTCTTCTCTGTACTTCTGTGCTGATCTTCTCTTCTGCTGTTATGTTCTCAATGTCTTTGTTCGAAATTATTACTGGCCATCTAATTTTAAAAATTCTTCTGAGACAGTTGAAATGGAAAATGTCAATTTTTTTGTTGTCGCATTTGTTTACTTTCCATGTTTCACATCCATACAGTAACACTGATTTGACCAGAGTATTGTATAATCTGAGTTTAGTTTTTAATGTATACACATTTGAGTTCCATATCTGCTTGAGTTTCATGAATGATATTTCTGTGTACAATACATGATATTTAATACAAAAATAAAACAGTTATAGACATGTCAGTTAGTCATGATTACGCAATGTTTGGACCAATTCCACAGAGCTATGTGCAGAGGCCGCTGGTACCTAATAACAGTTTTAGTAGTTTTAACTTACATAATTATCATATGTTTACTTAGAAACCTTACCTCGCCCATCCTCGTCACTCCCACTAGGGCATAAGGCGTAAGCGAATTTCCTCCAGCCAGTATGATCTTGGGCAATCCATCTCAGTTCGTTTATTTAGAAATATGGATTCTTAACATATGCAATGTGTAAAGGTGACATTTAATATAAACATGACACGCTCAAGTTGTACCTTTGGTCTTTGTGATGCGCAATTCTGCCGAATTTGAAGAATATTCTGGGTGGTGTCTGTTCAAATGTTGGATCATATTGGTGGTATTTCCAGTCTTGTATTCCAATACCATACGACAAATCCTACAGACAGTTGTGTCCTTCTGTACCTCTCTGACTCCCTGAGGTGTTTCTGTCATTGGATGGTCGAAATGTTTCCAAACATACGACCTATAAGTCGATGCATGCTTTGTTAATTAACTTTTCCTTGCTCGCCATGATAGCGTGTTGGATCTGGGATAGTCCATGCAAACATGTCACATGCAGCGAAATCGAGCGCTATGATTAGACGAAATGCCTTACCGTATCATCAGGATTCCCAGCAGAGTGCAAGCTACGGAAACGTTGATGTGCCATTTTAAAAATCAAAATAAACCGCGGTACGTCAATTAAAAACCGGTGCATCGAACAGTGGGCCTGAAACCGTGAATACCGTGAACCACAATTAATCGTTGCACCCTTAACGCTGTAACAAACAACTTCTTCAGCCGTGCAACATTTGCAGCATCAATGTTTAGCAGTGCTTGTTCTGCTTCTGAAGTTCCTAGACATACACAAAAAGATAAATTTTAAATTTCATCCAAAACTTGTTGTCAATGATCATATTGGTGTCCAGTGGTTTAAGTGGGTGAAACAACAGCTTTAGGAATGACCGGTTAGCACTGGCGCCATCAAACAAACAAAAATGAACACGAAAACCATAAGCAAAGAGGTGGTTAATAGCTTTCTGCCGCTTTCCAGAATAATAAAACAGGATGGTGCGCTTGCACACCGACGATAGTGAAGTGGGCAAATGGGAACACAAATCTAATGAATCCCACAAACTCCATCTGGAGAACATGCGATGCTAACAATGTGTTATTGTTCTTTCCCTTACTTTCCCGCACACTAAGTAATTTGTGTAAGGCGTTGGCTTCCCTTTCCAGGTTGAGTATCTGTCTGGTTTCCCCATCCCAAGAATCCAGTTGCAGATCTTTCTGTATGGACATTTCATCGAAGATGTGTCCGCCATGTCTACCAGACTCAGGCACATGTTTCTCAGTTGCGGTTCTTTCCATCCAGTCGAAAACATCAGGCAAGAAACCTGGGGACACATTAATGTTTAATTTTATGGCCATTTGGCATGGATACAGTGCCAGTGATTTTAGCAAGGTTCACCATTTAAATCGCGTGCTCTCGAGGTAAAATTCATGATTGTCATGATGCGGTTACAAACACTTTATAAAAAAGGAAAGGGTTACCATGTGATGTAACACTGGTCATAGCAATGTGTCATCACACTTACGCTGTGGGCTTCCCTTTTCCTGACAACTGTTCTTATTGGAACTGGCTTGGTGGTGGGTGGCCAGACTATGTCAACATCTGGTGACAGCTCTGGGTACACACTAGGAATTGCAGCTTTCTTCAGTAACAGTTTCTTGGCAAATCCCATGGTGAACGGGTACCAGTTCACAAAGTCACCTTGCGCAAAATGTTTGCTACATATAAAGATACTAGAGGTGCACGATGCAATACTCCAGTGATCCATGGTTCGTTGAACAAAGTGTTCACACGCGTTTCACAGTGTGGGAAATTCGTGTATTGACACCTGCTTTGGGATGGGAATGCCGCTGTATCCAAACACGACACACCTATTTACCATGGTTTTCAATTGCTTGGTGTTCTTATCTATCATTTGTCAACATCAATATATCCGAAAATATTACCAAATCAACTCAAATCAAGCGAACTTACATTAACTCCAGGTCAGTTGTCATACAAAACCAATATGGTCGTGCATCCCACAAATTTTCGCTCATGCGAGATTGCCTGGTGTGATGTCACACACTTGGGACGTGAAATGAACGAACCGTGGTAG
The DNA here is from genome assembly GCA_963995525.1 of Escarpia spicata. Classification (NCBI taxonomy): domain Eukaryota; kingdom Metazoa; phylum Annelida; class Polychaeta; order Sabellida; family Siboglinidae; genus Escarpia; species Escarpia spicata. The sequence continues at coordinate 41,539,998 of OZ023218.1, forward strand.
GATAGACGCCAGGCCATTACTTCTCAAAGATGCTGCTTCCACATAAAATGGCAGGAACGGCCAAAATGTCCTGGGATTGTTTAACCATTCACCAAAGTACGATTTTATGCAAAAACAACAGATATTTAAAATTTGTTTCCTTTTGTTTATGCTGATTTTTGGGTCTTTATGGAAGAAATATCCAAGAATTAATTTCTCAGTAATTCACCGTAAGCAAAGATAAGTCCTAGAAGGCATATTTCCCTAGTACTGGAGTTGTACCTGCTTTAGTTACATACAAATGGTCCTAAATGCTACAAACAAATGCTACGAACGTTTCTAAACATTATAATGCTACAAACGCTCCTAAATGCTACAAACGTTCCTAAATGCTACAATTCTACAAATGCTCCTAAATGCTAGAAACAAATGCTACAAACGTTCCTAAATGCTACAAACAAATTCTACAAATGCTCCTAAATGCCTCAAACTAATGCTACAAACGCTCCTAAATGCTACAAACAAATGCTACAAACGCTCCTAAATTATACATACAAAAGCTCCTAAATGCTACAAACAAATGCTACAAACGCTCCTAAATGCTCTACCACCTCTGATCTAGTGAACACAGTAAGTCAATCTTGTAACCAGAATTTGATGTCTTGCCCCTTTTTGTTGCATCTTATATAAATGACAGTTGTGCCAGATCACAAGTAAAGTAGTCTAAAAGTAATACAAGGCTAAACAATGCATGAATAGTTGTGATCAATATGCATTGCGATTTGTTTAAACTCTTTGTAATCTCTTTCCCCGCCAAGTGTCATTTCCAAGACCATGAAACATCTTTCTACATGGTTCTGGTCACCGCTGCCACCATGTAATGTATTCGTAATGATAACAGGCACCATGATGATACTTATTTACTGTATATTTAAAGAGTACGAGAACTACACGTGTCGTCTTAATTCCCGACGCTACAAGAGAGCGTGACAAGGTCACGCTCTTGGCACATGTATTACTACGCATATTATTATCACAGTAATAAATGTGGTCCTATAACAACTACTTTGAAGGTAGTTGCAGTAATGATGTGATGGCAATTGGTTACTGTAAACAAAAAGTATTTATTTCCAACCCATTGTTTCTAAATGTTTCTAGCTTTATCTTAATTTCATCAAATTTTGCAATTGATGTTGTTATTGGAGAATAACATTAGAATGTAAATAACAAATGAAGACTTGCATCAGTTTGCTGAATGTGTGCACATTTTACCTGGTCCGCATCACAACTTAGACACAAGGATAGTGATTGGATGGATACCTCCACTATCTCACCGCATGCCTTCTGGCTGTCAAGCACTTGTGGGAGGTCTTCCTCAAATGGACCGGTTTCGACAATTTCTGTTTCCATAGTTGTGGTTAGAGACCGTTTTTTGTAGTCTCTTGTGCTGACTCGAGCAAACGTGTGTGTTTTGCCAGCCTGTTCAAAAGTAAGACAGCTAGAAAAGTCGGTTGCAACAACCACATGTGTATCCCCATGGGGTGCCTAAAAATGTATTTGTCTCTTAAATAAAAAGGCCACAAGTCCTTGGTGGTCGAATGTTTTTAAATATAAAGGGCCCCTCCATATACAACTTCCTATCAATGCATAAAGGTAACTGAGGTTGTAGAATGTGCTGTTAGCAAATTATAGGTGATTAAAATTCCGGTGACCTTGATATTCCTTTAAAATATGAATCCGTATATATATATATATATATATATATATATATACATTATGTTAAAACTAGAGGTGTAAGACACACAATTAGTGAGTCATAGCGTAATAAAATCATGTAACCTTAATTTGACCTTTAAATAACTCGACTTGTATTGTGTTCACAACGTAAAAATATGCAAAATTAAAAATGTTTTTGTCCATAAAATTGTCATATGTTAAGAGATTTTCTCCAGTTTCAATTGTCATTGAGTACTAACCAATACTAATGTTGAACTAAATTTTAAAAGAAATCCACAAACAACTGTGACTTGTATCTTGCTCACAAGCAAGTGTCTACGGACGTTGATGTGGCAGAGGACGTGCAACGGTCGCTAAACCATAGTATCCCCCTAACTGGTACGGGGGATACAATAAAGTTGATGTAGTATATAGGACTGGGCTGGGCCTACTCTGAAGTGGTATATGTGCAAAGCAAGTTTAACTAGAATGTCAGTAGTTTCACTGTTTGTATATAATTGCATTAATGATAATGAAGGTATTGAAATTGTTATTGCTTGTCTAGTTGCAAATATGTGTATATTCATGCATCGATATTGAGTTTTTTGTTGAAATATGTCAAAAGTTGAGCAATATTTACCTCTACTTGGGCCACTAGATTGTTCAATACAGCCAGACTGATGTGACCTCTGGGGTCAACAATGACAGCGTATTTCTTGAGGCTTGTTCTCTTTCCCTTCCAGTTCTGGAAGGTAACAGTTTCCTGGTTGCCTAGGGTGTCAACCTTTGCTGTAACACTTATCTGGAATAAGGAATATTGATTAGGTGGATAATAGTATTATAGATGCTATTAGTGAAGGTTTTGTGAGCAGATGTGGGGTCAAATACATTTAAAAGTATTTAAATACAATTACTCTTGATGGGTTCAAATGCAAATACAATTACAAATACTTTGATATGCAAAGTATTTAAATACAAATACATTGGAGAGTATTTCAGATACTTTTCAAAATACTTTTTAGAAGACAGGTATATATAGCAAAAATAATAGGACATCTTATATTGGAATATGTTGTGTATCGACATATTTTGATGATGTTATGTACAACTGTGACATGAGACATTGTGTACTGACTGGCAAGTAATGATGCCAAGTGATGATGCCATCTGGCTTGGGAAGCCTTAGCAGCTAGCAGGATCGGTTATTCAGATACCTTTATTGTCCCTCATGGGGAAATTCTCTTGTGGTGTTCGCTATTAAGAAAGCAATAAATAAACATGTTTAACTGAGAACACTGACCACACAGACACCCACCATCGATCTAGATAAATACTCATGGTACCGGTTTCGACTGGGGGACAGGAGATCGCCTCAGCCTCGTTGCCACCCGAACCGGTCTCGACCGAGGGACCGGAGATCGTCTGGGCCTCATCGCCGCCCGAACCAGGCTCGACCGGGTGGCCACATCAGGATGACCACATCCCCTATGTTGTCCAACACCGTGTCACACACTTCGGCTGATGTACTGGCATTACACTATGTCTCTATCAATCTGATTCCCTCGGCCGCTCTAACCCACACCTCTTTTTCTTCCCGGGACATCCCCTTAATGGCTGCCCTCATCTGCCTGGTTATAATAGCTACTCGCTGTACCAATGTTTTGGTGTCGGTTCCCACGTTCTCTACGCCACTGGTTTGCCTGCTGCGGGCCTCACCCCACTTACCCCGTCGTGCTTCGCTGGTTCTGTAGTCTCTTGGGGGGTCGCTCTGGGTCATGCGTCGGTCTACTCTCTTCTTCTTCTACCTCTTCATGCTGCTTGCGTCCTCTCTCCTCTCTACTGTTCCTGGCAGCGTTGGCATAGGTAGACTTCTGTGCACTACACCTTGCCTTGGAGTGGCTGGCTTGGCAACATCATAAACACAATGGGGGCTTGCCTGGTACTGTAACTAGCAATTGATACTGGTCGTATGTTACCATGTTGGTGGCCATAATGAGATTCGTTAACTCATTCTTGTCTCGAACCATTACTATGGAATGAACACCCGTAGCCATCCCCGCAAAATTTCTGTAAAGTAGGAAAAGTAGTGGTCCCCAAAATAACTGTACATCTAGAGTACTGTTCCCTGTGGTACCTCAGTTCAAAGTAACTCCAGTTGGTGTTGAAGTTATCCATTTATTACAACATGTTGGGTCCTTCCTGTAAAGAAGCTTTCTATCCATGATGATATTGGGCCTGTAATGCTGTAGTACTTGAGTTTGTGGATTAGGCTGCAATAACTTGTGTTGCTTCCCACCAAATGACAACGGAAGTTCCCATTTCATAATGTAAACAATAAAATAACTGTACATCTAGAGTACTGTGTGTCTGTTGACCAGGTTGCCTTCGTCTTGTTTTTATATGTAGAACAATGAGGGGTTTCACTGCCATTGGAGCCATGCCACAAAGACACAAGCCAGCATCACCAATGTGTAGTTTGGTGTACATATGGTATCCAGTCCTCAGGGGCACCATTGTGAGTTGAAGCAAGTGTCTGTAATTGGTTTGGTGTGCAATATCCTGACACATAAACTGATACATCAATCTGAAGCACCTTTCTAGAACCCAGTGCTCAACATAAATTATACACCAGTGTGAAACGCCCTTCTAGAGTGTAGTGGTCAACATAAACTGATAGATCAGTGTGAAACACCCTTCTAGAGCCCAGTGTGAAACATAGACTGATACATCAGTGTGAAACACCCTTCTAGAGCCCAGTGTGAAACATAGACTGATACATCAGTGTGAAACACCCTTCTAGAGCCCTGTGTGAAACATAGACTGATACATCAGTGTGAAACACCCTTCTAGAGCCCAGTGTGAAACATAGACTGATACATCAGTGTGAAACACCCTTCTAGAGCCCAGTGTGAAACATAGACTGATACATCAGTGTGAAACACCCTTCTAGAGCCCTGTGTGAAACATAGACTGATACATCAGTGTGAAACACCCTTCTAGAGCCCAGTGTGAAACATAGACTGATACATCAGTGTGAAACACCCTTCTAGAGCCCTGTGCTAAACATCAACTGATACATCAGTGTGAAACACCCTTCTAGAGCCCAGTGCTAAACATCAACTGATACATCAGTGTGAAACACCCTTCTAGAGCCCAGTGCTAAACATAAACTGATACATCAGTGTGAAACACCCTTCTAGAGCCCAGTGTGAAACATAGACTGATACATCAGTGTGAAACACCCTTCTAGAGCCCTGTGCTAAACATCAACTGGTACATCAGTGTGAAACACCCTTCTAGAGCACAGTGTGAAACATAAACTGATACATCAGTGTGAAACACCCTTCTAGAGCCCAGTGCTAAACATCAACTGATACATCAGTGTGAAACACCCTTCTAGAGCCCAGTGCTAAACATCAACTGATACATCAGTGTGAAACACCCTTCTAGAGCCCAGTGCTAAACATAAACTGATACATAAGTGTGAAACACCCTTCTAGAGCCCTTTGCTAAACATCAACTGATACATCAGTGTGAAACACCCTTCTAGAGCCCAGTGCTAAACATCAACTGATACATCAGTGTGAAACACCCTTCTAGAGCCCAGTGTGAAACATAAACTGATAGATCAGTGTGAAACACCCTTCTAGAGCCCAGTGTGAAACGTAGACTGATACATCAGTGTGAAACACCCTTCTAGAGCCCAGTGCTAAACATCAACTGGTACATCAGTGTGAAACACCCTTCTAGAGCCCAGTGTGAAACGTAGACTGATACATCAGTGTGAAACACCCTTCTAGAGCCCAGTGCTAAACATCAACTGGTACATCAGTGTGAAACACCCTTCTAGAGCCCAGTGTGAAACGTAGACTGATACATCAGTGTGAAACACCCTTCTAGAGCCCAGTGCTAAACATCAACTGATACATCAGTGTGAAACACCCTTCTAGAGCCCAGTGCTAAACATCAACTGATACATTAGTGTGAAACACCCTTCTAGAGCACTGTGCTAAACATCAACTGATACATTAGTGTGAAACACCCTTCTAGAGCCCAGTGCTAAACATCAACTGATACATCAGTGTGAAACACCCTTCTAGAGCACTGTGCTCAACATAAACTGATACATGATGTATACAAATGGGTGATGTTAGGGGGGATGAAGTGTTGTATTCATGCCCTCTGGGTTTAAATAGTCCCTTGTTGATATGTTTTCTCGGTGAATTTAAAACTCTGTACAAATTCCTATATTTGTTATCCCACTTCGGTTATTCGCTTCCACCCTTGTTTACACGACTGAGTCATTGCTTAGCCTTCTGAAGTTTCTTCCTACCTGCCATTGCCATGTTATATATGGCATGCTAATTTGCTGTGCTATTTCCAATAATTGATTATCGGTAAGTGGAATTAACTTAGTTTATGTGGAGTTATTGTAAACGGTTGAAGTTATTGAATGGACTAAGTGTGTGTGCACAACCAGTAGTGTTTGGAGCATCACAAAATAGAAGTGTAAGAAAATGCCAAAACAACATATCCTAGTAAAGCTTGCAGCCTTAGACATATGTCTGCTTAATGAATATACGACATGACCAAGACATTTTTTCACTTGTTTTTTAAACTCATTTTGTGAACCACTGTCTCAGGTCACACAAGTTACGTGGTTGGCATTGCGCATCATTTACTTAGTTCTAACACAACTTATGTTGATGAAAATGTTTTTTTCCAGACCATTGACCCTAAAGTTATAATAAGTTTGTGTATAATTGTGTAAGTTATAAAATCCAGTTTTGCCCAGTTTTGAAGACGTTCACCTGAGTTTTTTTGTCTTTCAGGTGGGCACAAAAACGGGATCTGAGGGGTTGGTGTGGATAAGAAACAAACCCAAGTGAGAATGAATGTGGGTGGAAAGGTGCATAGAGTGACAAGTAAGTACATATTTTCTTCAGGGGTAACTTAAATGTTGACTTTGGGACAGGGAGATTTTTACGTCACAGAATGTCCTATAATGAATCGTAGGACGATACATTATGAAATTATAACTACAATGCAAAGGCAGCTATCTCAAGCATTTATTGTTGTATATGTCGGGGTCAGACCACATTAGATTTTACATAGGCGGCCATTATAATGTTTCCTTCATTTCCTGCAAAGTTTCTCTAACAGTCTTCTTGAAAATTTCACAGCATATTTAAAGTCCATTGCTACATATGCTGTGGAAATTTTGGAAATTTTCCAACCTCGTTTTTCAGAACAATCCACCCAAACCTGATACCTCTCAATTTTCTCCAATTTGGTGACGGATTTTAAAATATTGGCATGGACTGCAAAATAGCCACTGTGCGAATATACAAACAACTAGCGCATATTTATTGCTACCTTGTGAGTGATCTAATGCAGTCAGTGTTCGCGCTGATGCTGTTTTTGGGTGATATTACGCAGTTTTTCGAGGCAGGATGCAGTTTATCAAGTTTCACTGCATTCAATGGGTGCGGTTTTTCACGTTTCGCTGTGTCCCTTCGACGCAATTCTATGGTTCTTCAAAGGTATTTCTAGTCCCATGTTAGACAGGTCGCTTACAAAGAAATAGGACAGATATCCAAATTGTGTTTCGACAACCGCACTTTCAACCATAAAATCATCAACAGCAAATATATGTAAACGAATATATAGTCAGGGTGAGAGTTAACATTTTGTAAAACGTAAAACGTTTGTAGATTATGAAACATGTTACAAGGCAGAATATCTGATTCAAAGGATGACTGAAAAGCTTTACCCTTCACTCTCTATTAGACTTGTTCTTTCCAACAATAGTACAACTTCTCCTGTTTGATGCTTCAGGTCTAGAGAGTGTCAGAATTTGTCCAACAACGACAAGGAATCTCTTTGGCTGACATTTGACAATGCTGGTGAATTCTGGTAAGTTCTAAAATGATCTGTTGTCAAACAGTTAATTTGCTACAGCTCTGGAACATTAATCTGTGATTCAGTTGCATCTAACTGTGAAGTATAACTCAACATCTGTATCACAAACAACCCATGTGAGAATGGGGGTGTTTTTTAGGCCCCGGGAGACTCGTACATCTGTAAATGCCCCAATAGGCTACAGTGTCGCCACCTATACAGAGAGTAAGTCATGTGTTTGTCGATCGCGGTATAATGATCAACTGATTGCTGGAACAGTACAAAAATGCATCAAAGCATCACTACAAACCCTTTGGTCATCTGTATATTATATTTGTGGAGCTTAGTGGCACAGTCGCTAGAGCAACGAACTCCCAATTGAGAGAACACGGGTTCAAACCATGTGCTGCAGTGTCAAAACTTGGACAAATTCGTTCACTCTATATTGCTCCAGTTCACTCAGCTGTATGAATGAGTACCTGGCTATTAACAGCGGTGGATGGTTGTGTACAAAGTCTTTATGCAGAACAGTTCTGCCAGGGAGTAAAGTGTAAAGTCCTTTGAGCAGTCCTAATGACTGGATATTGTTCTGTATAAGAACTTACCTTTTTATTTTGTTATCAATTATGTATATAAAACCATACATTAATATTTGAAAATTCAATTTTCCTGAAACGATGCCCATATTCCAAGGTTTCCAGATTATTGACATCCAGATTAACAAGATTCTGCTGAGATGAATGCTCCAACATGTCACTCCATATTGCAGGCACATCCATTGGTTTATCAGCTGGTTTCCGGGTCAAAGGGTATGTAGAGTTGCCCCTGCGCAGTCAGGTGGCAAAGGTGATGACCGTCTCCACTGACCAGTCGGATAGTCTGCTGCTGTGGCAAGGTCAGAAGCCTAGCACCAGGGGGCGGGGCAAAGACTACCTCTCTGTCACCCTACATGGCGGCAAGGTCGTCTTCTGGTCAGTTGGTCAGAACAACTCGTTTCTGGTATTGTCTTACCTATATCTAATACATGAGTCGGTTTTCAAATAACTTAATAATCAGGAGGTAATCTCCCTCCCTTTTTAAGATCATTAGTATTAATGTCTTTTGAAATCTGAATAATAACTAGTATTTAAGATATTAATTATTGTTGTTTTAGTCTTTGTTATTTTGTCATATTTTATTAAAAACTGTGTCATGTATTTGTCTGTGTCTGTCCATGAACCACAATGAAAACAAGTGCATGCCCTTTCTTGTGTTGTGCTTATATATGGTGCACTGTGTATTTATATGTTATCTATTTACATGTGTACATTAAAAAACGATGTTACGTTTACGTATATGGCCTGCCACAGTTAAGTGGATATTAAGTTGTTAATAATACAGCATTTACTTGCTAAAATTGAAACAAACTTTTAAAAAGTGACATTTTGAGAAACAAGGTCATTTTGAATAATATAATCTATTGGGATTTTTTAATATGTGGGTTCATAAGTGCATGTATTTTATTAGTTTGGGATTACTGTAGTTGTCGAGGAAAATAAACTGGACATTGGAATATGAGATTATAAAGTATGCATTTCTGCCAAAATCACAAAATTGATGGGACATGACTTACAGTTATTTTGGGTTTGTGTACAAATAGACCTGTGCGACTTAATACCTGGTTCGCCATGGCAGGTCACGTATGAAGTGTTTAGGATATTGATCGCTTATGAACCTTTACATAGAACTATTTATTCTCCAGAACAAAGTAGTATTTGTGGCATTTTCATTATATGATGGTCCAAGAATTGTTATTTGAATTAAACTAGATACACATTAAAGAGAACATAGTCTGCTGCAAGTATATGCACCTAGATAAATCTGCTACAAGGGTTACTAGATATTATGCAGGCACATAGGACATCATGCCAGTGCAGTCACAGATGTAATGAAATAGTAAATTAATCAGCAAGAAATAAAGTTACTTTGGAGCAAATGTTTAAAACAAAGTAAGTTTATTTCTTGCAGTCTGATGGAATCGTGGAGCCATGAACAATATTATATTTCATATATAATAAATTAGGCATTTATAATGCAATGTATATATGGATTTAAACCAGCTCAAAGATGGTGCCAATGTAAAATGTGTAAGAAAGGTCTAGCTAAAATGTAGCATGTAACAATCATAGAAAACATTCATGGCATTGGATACAACTGTCCCAAGTTATGCAATCTTCATCAAATGTCTCATATAAATACTTCTTGAAACTGTATCTTGCGTCTGTGTAGGAAGTGCTATGATGCAAACAAAATACCAAACTAAGCACTTGGTATCTTACCTAACCGTGAAAATGATCACTATACAAATGACCAGGTTATCCCTTCTGATGGACCAGTATTTTTGTTAGTTTGTGTAATAATTTATGTAACCACTATGTCGCGGTTTTGTTTACATCACAATCAAATTTTGCACGTGACCTCCGTCAAGTTTTGCTTTGCTAACAATGCTGTTAATGGTTATATATACGTGAATGACATAACTATTGCTGCATAATATCTCTCAAATTAAACATGCCCACATACAGTTGTCACTTTAAAAACTTTGCCATATGTTTATGCCATAAAGAAACACTTTTGTGACCAGAATTTCAACAAAATATTTGATGGAATGTTCGAATCCACCACATATTTTCTGATGACTTGACAGTGGTTTTACTAGGCAGCAGGTCACGTGATGGGTAGGTTAATTGTAGCGTGTTTGTCCAGCATTGCTAGTGTTGACAGTGGTTGTTATGCTTCAGGCCGCATGCCTAACCTGGACAGCATGACATTTGGCCAGCACGAGAAGATGCTGGAGGGTTGTGTCAGCAACCTGTACATCCAGGGCAAGGGACCCCTTGACCTCACCACTGATGCTGTCGGGGTATGTCGTGGCGCAGTGACACTCCTCATTGCTGCGGCCTTCCAGTTGCTACAGTGTTTCTTCGGACTACACAGAACCATCAAACTCCCACATTGTAAACATCTCTAAATTGTTCTTTTCTTTTTATGTTTTGGGGCCAGTGTTGCAGACAGTTTTCCTTAAAGAAAATGTTTTATTTTGTCAGTTTTATTAACAAAAATGTAACCGAAAAAAATTACATATCTCGGTTGGTAGATACTTGATTTGAAACTTAATAACAGAACATGGACAAGAAGAAGAAGAAAGTTTAATCGGCTGGTTGATATTTGAAACAAAAGCACAGTTTTGTTATCATCTGACTGGAAAATGTCTATGATAGAAAGATCTATTATATGACTGATGACATTATTAAATATCGAAAATTGGCAAACAAGTGGCAAACAAAATGTGGTGAAGGTGGATGCCTATGCAGCAGGAAGGGAGATGTTGGAGTATTGTTTGGTTGGGTTTACGGGGCCTGATGCTGTAATAGGTAATGCTGAAGAGTAGATATTGACTTAGGCAGCAGAGCCAAGTCAACCAAAGAGAAATAATCACCGTATTTTCAGTGTTACCAACAAAATCTAGACACTGTAAACTTGTGTGTAGCTACAGTGATACGAAATGTGTAGATCAGGTCTATGCGAAACAGGAGGTTAACTAATGTCTGAATGAATTGTATCATTAACCTGTAGATATGAATTCTTTGTCATTTTACTTTATTTGTACACATTTTAGCAGTAAAATGTTGTCCTTGAATGTTGAAGGTCAATGTATTTTAATATGATGGAGAGGTAAGGTAATTATGTGCAATCATACCACTAGATCATGCCAACAGAAGTGATGGTCTGATACAAAGTATTTGTTAAGCGCAAATGCCACAAATGCCAAATAGTTATTGAATATTATTCCACACAGAAACAGAGTTGTAGAGGAAAGAAATCTTGTGATGTATTTTATTAGAATGTGCAACATTTCACATGACCCATGCCTACTTCTGTACCTTTGTAGAGTTAGATGAACCATGTTTGGTTTAATTATATCTTTGTTCAAAATAGAGCATTGTTGTCTTATATTTTAGATGCCAGTACGTTATAATGAAAATGTCAAAAGCACGTGGTAAAGAAACGTTAAGTCTTCGTAGTAGATTATTTAAATTATTAAGATTTATCGACATGCTCATCTAGCTATGGATATCTGACCTGGTAAAAACTGGATGCTCATTGGTTCCAAGATGAACACAGTTTATGGTGTGTAGATTTACATTTAGCTGGGTAATATTGGGTTTTTCTCCATATTGGGGGTAATAAGCAAAGTCCACACGATTCACATATGTATACTATCAATAGTAACTTGTATACTATTTATTTTTATATAAAGAAATGCATTGTTTCCTCAAGAAGAACATTATTTTGTTATTCCCTAACTTGAACTTTTTTGTTTTTGAAACATTTGACATTCAATAACACTGTCTCTTGAAACTTGTATTTAAAATCTCTAGGTGGCAATAACAGTACATATTTTACTGGCCACGTATTGTTGAATATAATACACCTTTATGGTAAACACATCAAGAACTGGCATTTTGTTTATTAACCAAAGA
>OZ023218.1:41557116-41558355 GCA_963995525.1 Escarpia spicata
GATCGGCTCGGGACATCATTCGGGAGCTCCTTACAACCCTACTCTGGAGAGTAGTGTCACAATCCTGATCTCTCACAGTTGACCCACTCCCTGTGGTAGCACTCTGCAAGGGAGGGTATATATCGGCCCCTAAGCCATCCCGGCGTTCCCATAACCGGTGTGGTCATCCATGCCACGTGATATAACCCTATATATTGAGCGCGTCAAGCTGCAATTAACATAGACATTTTACCTGCCTTATATAACCTGCCAAACACAGGCAGCCGGAATTGTGGTGTGTGAACTTCAACATTAATTAAACTTGCATATCTACACTTAATTAAAGTTATTTATTCGTTAGAATGGTATTAAAACTTCGGTCATATGTTATGTTATATGATATGATGCAGTAAACGTGTGTATACGCGGCATAAATAATATTACTAATCTATTGTAAGTATTCTGATGTATGCAATTTCATGGATAGTATTGGTTGACGACGATAGGGGGTGAATCCAATATGGCCGCACACAGTGGGGAAACTTCCAGAAATCAAATCATATTTATTGTCTATGTATTATACCAACAACTGTTGTTCAAGCATAATACACAGTGCGGTATTAATGGTGAATTAATAACGAAGAGAGATGGTGTTCGAACTTGTGTTTACTCCGCCGTGGTGCATAGCATTAAACAATGTTTAATTAGTGCATTAACTTTGTGTGCCTTAAGTGACGATACATTTTTTTCTAGTAATTTGATCACTGCCAAATAATATAACTATAATCAGCCAAGCAAAAGCGTGTGTGTATTTGCATTATGACTGGCAAGATGTTCTATGAACACATTACGCCAGAGCGTATGTACATGTATGTCTATATATGTGTCTACAAAATGGTACGATAAAAAAGTTAAGTTTAAACACAATAACCATGTTCATTTCTTTCGCGCGCGTACCTGCCAGCGTGAATAGACTATCAACAATAACCAATTTTCTTGTTGTACCCAAAGGCAATATGTAGAACAGACCAACTACTTGACGTTCTAAACAAATGAAGTCCCTACCTTCTTTCCCGTTTGAAGCCATCTTGCAATGGCTACCCCTTCACGCTCTCTTTTCCGGCATTTGTTTTCATATCCTATAGTGTGTTCCACTGTTGAAATCACCTGTTAAACGAAGCACCATATCGAGCGTCAAGCGAATATTGTTTGTTACATACATATAATGTGCGCTGGAACCATGCAAGTCAACCATCCACC
>OZ023218.1:41558555-41649306 GCA_963995525.1 Escarpia spicata
GGCAGAGACTGAGTCAGAGTTTGGCACATAAACATACAGCCAGCAGGCAGGCAGACAGATCGACAGACAGACAGACATGCATCCAGGTAAACAGGAGAGAGAAGAAATACAAAGAGGCAGAGACACAGACTTGGGCAAAGACTGAGGCAGAGATAGGCATATAAATATACAGCCAGCAGGCAAGCAGGCAGGCAGGCGGACTAACGTACTGTCTAACAGACTTATAGATTGACATTCTAACAGACAGACACAGGGGATGGAGGAGAGAGAGAGAGAGATTCTGGGAGAGAGGGAGAGTTGGAGAAGGGGAGACGGGGATAAAAATAGAGACAGATAGGGGCAGGGAGACAGAGAGACAGCGTGCTGGTTGCGACTACAACATCTCAACAATGCAATCAAGCAACCAACGCTACATTAGAAAGTTGCGTCGGCTGTTCTAATTGTACACGTGTTAAACCGCATGTAATAATACTTGTCTGAACTTGTACAAAGAGTCGGAGAAACTTGTTTTAGCTAAGTACTTCGTTTAACTAGTAACTATCACATTATCAAAGTTAAACGTATGCACACGACATACCTGTACATCACAATAATTAGTTTAAATGTTTGCTAGACATGTAAGTCGTCTGTACACACAATTTAACAGTATACGACACAACACTCCTACACTCGTCATACTATCGCTGACGTGACCGAAGTGACGGGTAATGGGGCAACAAGAAACAATTTAAGTTACGCATTATTCTAATAACATCACTATTATATATAACATATAAATATGAAAAAATAACTCACCAGGTCGTGTATATTGATACTCGTAATACGGAGCCTATAGAACTGTACGTATATCTTTGTGGACACGTCCATGATCCCTAGCGACTGGGTGTGGCTCCAGCTACCCCCCTGTCTGGCGACTGACATAACAATAGCCTATGCAACCGCTTGCACGAAACAATTCCGCCAGAGTTACATAATATATTATACTTGTAGTGTTACAGATTCTCTGCGGGGTTGTATATGTCAACCGGCCCAAAACACGTACGGATTATACGCCCACGAACATTATTATTTGTAAGTTTACAACTTCATATTTACTCCTTTCCAAACATGTTTTTTTCGTTTTATTATGCCATTACATTACAAATACCAATTTCATGAATTGTACGCATGAATTGATTTTGACTACTGGCTTGTTTTGATTTGTTTGCTCTACAATATGTTTCAATTAACATTCAATAAATATTAAATGAAATTACTGCCGAATATACCAAATATCTCAGATGTCATCAGACATAGAAGACTCCGGTAATTTGGGCATGTGTGTCGTATACCAAACGAAAACCCCTGAACGCAGCTTTCATAGAAGCTTGTTTGTGTATTAGGTTTGTTTTGTGAAGCGCAGTATCCTGTCCTAATAACATCTGTGTGCGCTTTACATTTTACCACCGGCGCACCTATTTCTTCTTACATCTTTATGAGAATTAATTATTATTTTGATGGCATAAATATCAAATAAATTTGCCAGCGCCCGTACAAGGAAGCGTTATGCAAAGAGGCCATAAAATGTTGTGTTTCCTATAAGCTGTTAATGATGAAAGTACACTTATTTCATAAAATATCAAAGTGTTTATTGCTGATTTATGCATTATAACATCGTAATATTTTGTACATTCGTAACATCGTAGTTGTTAACTCTAACCATTGCATGCATACTGCCGGACATGAAGACCGGGGAATGTTCACTTTTTTGATCCCTTCAAGCGGACTCTTTTTCTTAACGGATGGTGTCTCGCTACCTATGCACAGGTCTAGTAGCATCAGCTCAACATTTTATCAGGCCTGAATTATCCACACTGGCACCGCAAGATACGAGCAGTATGTAGATAGTTGATGTAGACCGTCAGACTCTTAATTGAGTTTACATATCCGATGACTGGGCGACTGCAAAATAAAACAACTTGATATTGATCGAGTATCCAAGTGGAAAGTATGCTATTAAGATAGAAAGAAGTTATTTTGCTTGAAGACGACCATGAAATGTGGTTTTGTTTCAAGAACAAGTTTGGCCCTGCCTGACATAACCTCAATCATACCCACGCAATTATGCACGAACGCTAGATATGTGACTTAATCTTTACTTTAATAAAGTATACCTAATGCATTCTAGCTGGTGATGAAACATTTCTGTTAAAAGCAATTGGCATTGATAATGTATTTTTTTTGTGTTAACAAGTTCAAAAGCCGCAGCCACTATGGCCAAACTGACCAAAGGAGTATGGGAAAACAAGATGCTCACTGAGAACACCAAGATGAGAGTGTACTGAGCACCCTCCTCTACGCAGCGAATCATGGACCACCTACAAGCGCCAGGAGTGCCGCCTCAACACCTTCCACATGCGGTGCCTCAAGCGCATCTTCAGTATCCCCTGGCAGGACCGTGTCCCTTACAGTGACATTCTGGACCGTGGTAGGATCCCCAGCGTGTACTCACTGCAGAAACGTCTCCGCAGGCTGGGTCTGACATGGAGGATGGCCGCTCACCGAAAGTCATCCTCTAGCAAAAACTCGCCATTGAGCGAAACCAGTGGGATGCCCAGCCTTCATATTCAAGGACCTCTGTAAGCGTGACCTGAAGGCGTGCAACATTAGCTCTGAAGCCTGTGGGGGGGGGGCAGAGGCCAAAAATCATACTGCTTGGCATAGAAGCATTGGATGTGCTGACGGAAAGAGACACTAGCATGTCGCTGAGAAGAGATATAGGATGTGGCACAATTAATGTTGGTATATATATAATAGAAATTCTTCAATATTAAAAATTACCGGCCCACAAATAAAAATGCAAAAAATAACATCATGTGGGATTCAAGCCTGCGACCAAATATTTGTGTTTTGATGCACTGTCCACTTGGTCACAAAGGCAGCTGCATACAAACCTTCATAATAAATGCAGTGGTGTTTCCAGAAAATCTCCTGCATTATGATCAGCAGTTTCATTGTTTCCCCAATTGTGGACATTGTTCTAGTGATAAAAACGTCATATTTGTTTTATCTTCTTCCTGTGCATGTGTCTTGTTTTGTTTTCAGACAGTTTCGTTACGTTGGATACATACAGCTGGCTAGTTGGTGCTGGGGATGACTCGACAAGGACATCAGAGTCATTCTGTTGTGCACAAACTTCTGGATCCATACCCACTAGCTCCTGGCCAACAGCGAACTGGATACAGGGATAGGCTGTGATGATAAATATGTCCAGCGGTTTCCATAATCAACTTTCCCATGTTTTTTCGTTTTGTTTCAAGATGTTTGTTTTTAGTAATATTACAGTGGTCAAATATTTGTTTAATTCTTTACAACGATGCCACTTGAGCAAAAAATAGCAAAACAAACACTGGTTGAATTCTTCTGTACCAACTGGCATAACTCATAAGCCTTAGTACATGCTTCAATGTCTGCATCCATGCCTGGCCACCAGACATATGAATGTACGAGACACCCTTCATTTTCACTACTCTGATTTGTCCCGTGTGTAGCTCATCTAGAATTTCTGCTCGAAATTGCTTTGGAATGATCACTCTCATTCCCCAAAACAGCACATCACCATCAAGAGATAATTCGTTATGACAACTGAAGAACGGTTGTAAATCTGACCGATCAGTTGCCAACTTATCAGGCCAACCATCTCGTGTGTACTTCATCACCTGTCACAACACTGGCCAGGTCTTTCCGAAGTCCACCCTTGATCTGTTCGTTAGGGACAGGTAACACCCCAACGCCGAGAGCGAGAGCCACATTTTCGTTTGTAGATGTACCTGAATCATAATTTTATGTGGGTAACTGTGAGTTGCCTGTTGTTGTGAGACGTGGGCCATGAGGACTGATCATGACAGGAGGATGGAAAGGGTTGAGATGAGGATGGTGAGATGGATGTGTGGCACATCACTTAGCGACACACAGCCCAGTGCAGAGCTTAGAAGAAGAGTAGGAGTGGAGGCGATTAGGGATGTGATCAGAAGTAGGCTGAGGTGGTACGGGCATGTAGAGCGAAAGGACGACGAGGACTGGTTGAAGGGCTGTACAAAGTTAGTGGTGGAGGGGACAGCTCCCGTTGGCAGACCAAGGAAGACCTGGCAGAACTCTGTGTCTGCAGACTTGAGTCTGCTGGATATCGACCCACAGGATGCACGGGACCGTGTCAAGTGGAAGAGGGCAATTGGAAGAAAGGCGAGCACAGTAGAGCCTGGAAACACCGCCTCTAAACGACGATGATTATGTTAATCTGATGTGGATCCAACTTAATTTCTTTGAGAAGCGCTCAGCCACTTTGCATTGAGGATTCATAACTGAATTTCCCCACGCTTGTGTAATGTAGGAAGACCATTGTGCATGACTGGAAAGTCAGATGTTTTATGTATTATGCTTCTTGATTATAATTAATCAACACTGTAACTTTACGATTTACATTATAAACTTATAAATCTATTTTGTACATGAAAAAACAAAACGAAATTCAGCCAAGATGTAGAACCTTTACCGTTCAACTCATAGCACTGCTAATGCACCATGACAAATACATCTGAAGACTTGAACGTTTAATGAAACGACATCATCGTACACTGAATAGACATGATACATGAAATTTAAACCAACATAACTGTCCGACTGAAAATGCATAAATCATTCTAACACGGAAATGTAATGTTCACAGTTGTCGGCAAGTAGAATAACAAGATGGTGGGCCGCACACGAATAAAAGGGACCAGGAGACGTAAGAGCTAGGACGGGGCCTGGCCACTGCGGGCGATCTGTTCTTTGAGGATGAGGATGCTTTGGCGCTGGTCCGGAGGCAGCATCGCGATCTGGTCATCTGACAGCTGCAGCACCTGCATGATGAGGGCCGCCTGCAACAACACCAGTCACGTGATCAATTGCTCCGGTCAGGTGATGAAACGCTCAACAACAACACCCAAAAACAACAACACCAGTTAGATGATAAAGTACCAGCCAGATGATGATTTGCCCAACAACAACATCCATAAACAACAACACCAGTCAGATGATGAAGTATTCAACAACAGCCAGAAACAACACCAGTCAGATGATAAAGTGTTCATCAACAACTTCCTGGAATAACAACACAAGTCAGATGATAAAGTGTTCATCAACAACTACCAGGAATAACAACAAAAGTCAGATGATAAAGTGTTCAACAACAACTTCCAGGAATAACACCAGTCAGATAATAAAGTGTTCAACAACAACTTCCAGGAATAACAACACCAGTCAGATGATAAAGTACTCCAGCCAGATGACGATTTGCTCAATAACAACACCCAGAAACAACAACACCAGTCAGATGATGAAGTATTCAACAACAGCCAGATGATAAAGTGTTCATCAAAAACTTCCAGAAATAACAATACAAATCAGATGATAAAGTGTTCATCAACCACTTCCTGAAATAACAACACAAGTCAGATGATAAAGTGTTCAACAACAATGTCCAGGAATAACAACACAAGTCAGATGATAAAGTGTTCAACAACAACGTCCAGGAATAACAACACAAGTCAGATGATAAAGTGTTCAACAACAACGTCCAGGAATAACAACACAAGTCAGATGATAAAGTGTTCAACAACAACTTCCAGGAATAACAACACAAGTCAGATGATAAAGTGTTCAACAACAACGTCCAGGAATAACAACACAAGTCAGATGATAAAGTGTTCAACAACAACGTCCAGGAATAACAACACAAGTGAGATGATGAAGGTATTTGTTATATGGTGGTCTGGAGTGGCAGATCAGCCACATTTAAAATTACATGTGTAGTAGACTAAGCAAGTTGTTATTATTCAAACAGCCAGTATCGATACATAACGGTTCCTACAATGGCAGTTAAGTTATACATACCCCAATAACATACGTACAGACCTGTCCAGAGGCACCTGCTTTATTGAAATCTAGACTATAATTATACAGATAACAAATAGGAAAGAATTCCATATAGACAGGAATTATCACCCAACTATGATGTCTCTGCGTGGTAAAGGAAACAAACTGGACAATTACCTAATGACAATTTCCAAGGAGTCTAGCTACAGTAAATACACAAGTAACAAACCTTTTCATGATCCTGGGGTGATATCGGCGTGCCTCCTGAAAGACCTGGTATTCCACCCGGGGGCAGTGGTGTTCCAGTCCCAACTTGCGGCTGCGGGATGAAGAACAGTTGTCACTGAATAAGGCACGGTGGTGTTAGCAGTGAAATAAAACACGGTGAATAAAACAAACTCGGATGAACCAATTATGACATAGAAATTGGCTTGATTTTGATGGGTTTATTTTGACAGGTGTAATAAAAAACATATTATGATGATCTGTTGTCATCACCAAGGTTTATTCATCACGATTATTGTGACTGAAAATTATATTTATTTTGTAGAATGTTTATAATAACGGCTTGGATATTAGCTGGATTATCCTTGTAATATGACAAACACAGACCAAAACAAATAACATATTTACACCGTGTTGATATTTACACATATACTAATCTTACTAAACACTTTCTTATTTCTCCCGTCCCTACCTATCCCCCACTCTCTCTCCCGCCCTCTCCTTTCAACCCTCACTCTCCCCTACTCTCTATTTCTGCCCCTCTCTCCCTCTACCTTCCTCCCTTTCCCCCCTCTTACTTACCGCAGCCTGTCTGGGTGGTGGGCCCCTGCCACCCCCTACTACTGACCCACCCCGAGGGTCGGGCTGGTCGGGCCTCACCGCCCGAGGATGGGCACCCCTTGGACCATCCACGTCTCGCATTGGTCCCATCTCGTGCATCGGAACCATGTCGGAACGGGGACCCGGTCCTCTTGGGCCACCCATGCCGTGCATAGGACCCATGTCAGGACGAGACCCGTGTCCTCGTGACAGTCCCATGTCATGCATAGGACCCATGTCATGCATAGGACCCATGTCATGCATAGGACCCATGTCATGCATGGGACCCATGTCTTGTTGGGGCGCGGGTCCTCTCGGACCTGGTATAGAAAGAGAATCTGTGTCATCCTATAGTTGTGCTAACAACACAGTTCTGTTTGAAGACGTTGTTTATGTTATCCTCATCTATTATAGTACGTGTGTGTGCGTTTGTGCATGCGCACGTGTGTGTTGCCAGCACGCGCAACAGTGTCTCCATCACAAGTGTTAAATATTCGGGTTGTGTGCGATGTGCATGCAGCGTAACATTAAAAAAATTATTTTCCGCTGCGATGTCAGAACCCAGCAAGTGCAGAATCAAAATATGTAATAACCAACCAAAAACTATTTAGACCATTACCGAAATTTTATTAAATATGTTATTGCTATTTACCCCCTCGGCACAGCAATCACAAATGTATGTACTAAGATATCAAATTAGTAGATGGAGCTTGCAAGATAGACAGAGTTTTCTGTGATGGTTTTTCATGTTTTTCAAAAAATACACTTTACAAAATATGACAAGATACATTGTACGGCAGACAGACCTGGGTTCAATTCGTAACTGAATTGGATTTGAATTGATAAAAAATGCATGAAATTTAATTGTATTGGAATTGAGTAAAACCAAAACAGATTGAACTGGAATAGAATCCAGCAAAATTAGATGAATTAAATGAATTGATCGAAACAGAAAATAAATTTAGTTGACAGGTATAAATTACAAAATATATGTTAAATTGTAACGTTTTTGGATGTCTTTTTTGGTGAAAGACAAAAACAAAACAACCAACAGCAGAACTACCAGTATTTACAGGCACAAAAAGACAAAACCTGGGCGGCAATTCTTTGTCTAGCAGTTCTCTACTCTCTCAGTCCCTATGTACCCCAGTTTTAGTAGCAACATAGAACAGAGCTGCTAAGTGCTAATTGGAATCACCACTAATTGACCACCAGAGACCAAAACTACTGTTTGCTGAGGGGGTGAATTAGCATTTGTCAATGTTCAGAGTTCAGCATCCCCTTTGTTCTTTGGCCAGGCTGTAAGGTGATACCATACTGTACAGGTGCAGGTTGTCTGACTTGAGTCAACATAACCTGTCACAACACTCAGATTGCAGTACTTGGCACAAGGCCTGCTTAGCACTGTCTCTTCTGAGAATAGGTATTTTATTATGGACTTCCTGGCTTATGCTTAATTAAAGAAATTAAAGGTCTGATGTTTGCTTCAGTGGATTTTCATTGCCCATCAATGTGCATAAATTCAAGTCACAACAAAACAGCTAATGTTGCTGACCTAAAATAGAACTGAATTGAATAAAATGAATTGAGTTGGAATTGATCCTTCTTGTGAGTATGTTGAATTGATCATTGGTAAATACACATGAATTGGAATTGAACCCAGGTCTGATGGCAGATACAGAGTTTGCCCTGACAGTGGCACTGCATATCAGGTTATAAAGAAGCCGATATACAGAAAATACTGCACAATATGAGTGAATTAAGGAGTAGTCTCATAATTTTGCTAAGATCACATTAATTTTGCTAAGATCACATATGTAAAGTGTTTAATGTTAATTGAAACATTGGTTAAAATATAGTGTTAAAACAATTTTGTAAAGAGGCGTCTTGAGTGCCATTTTAAACTGGTTAACACTGACTTACCCCTGCCTTCCATGAAGGGCGGGCCTCTGTTTCCACTCATGTGCATGTCCATATGCTGCTGACCCATTGACCCTGGCTGACTGGGGCGGTCACCTAACAAACTGCTCCTTGCGGCCATTGGCATGTCCACATCTGCATTCAGAGAACACACACACAATTGATGTATCCAGTATGTCGCGGTTTGCCTACATCACAATCAAATATTTGCGGTGACCTGCGTCAAGCTTTGCCTTTGCCAACTATGTTGATAACGTGTATGTACGTGAATTACATTGCTATTGCTGCATGACATCTCATAAATCAAACATTCCCACATACAGTTGTCACTTTACAAACTTTGCCTGACGTTTTTGAACCCACCATGTGTATTGTCTGAACCCACCATTGTGTATTGTCTGAACCCACCATGTGTATTGTCTGAACCCACCATTGTGTATTACAATCACAGCTGCTCTGACGTAAATGACACAAACTTGGGTGATGTAAATTACTGTAGCACCAGATACGATATTTCGCCCTTCTCTCAGCTAACAGCTGTGGCCTTTATACATTTAGGAAGTGTCACAATACGCTTCTAAAATCCTAGTTGCAGTCCCCCAATGTTTGGCTGTATTGTACAAAACTGTGTGATCTCTTGACTGTCTGCATTGTCTTGATGACTTGCACATTGTTTCACATATAGTTGATGTTTTAATCAGCATAATTTTATACGGACATTCATCCACCAAGAAATTAGTTACTAACAGTGTAATGAACGACACCCTCTTATACCAAAAGTAGTTCAATAGTGATTACATGACGTTTTAGTGCATTTCTGCATGTTTATATTCAATAATTTAATAACAAATGTGTCTCTGTATGTGGCCGGTATGGCGGTGGGCGGTAATGTGGGTATGGGCGATACTGCAGTAAAATACGGTACAACCTGTCACTCAGAACTAGTTCTAGTTGTTTCCGGCGCTCGGCAACATTCTATTAACTGATTATAGTATGTATTATTGTGGTTACAATGTAATGGCCTTATGAGGTCTCATTCAACTAGTCAGCCTTTTTCAGAACAATATCGCCAAACTGACCTTTATATGCTAGCACTGAGGATGGTCACTGCCAGGGTGCTTGTTGTCCTCAGTGGTTCTTTTACGTCTCAAATTGAGACGGGACCAACATTAACATGATCTCCGAGTCACAAGGGCTACACAGTCCCCAATGTTGAGAGCCAAGTTTTTACACCAAATATCATGCCTGCTCGGTCCGGGTTTTGACCTCAGACCGCTGGCATGCCAAGTGGATGTGCTGACCACTACACTAGCTGTGCTCCCTAGTAAATAGTCTTCGAACAAGTGTGGGAAACTGGTACCAGAGAGGCTAAACAGTTCACTTGGCTGAGGATGTAGTCCCTACATATAACATTTGTTTCATGGGATATAGGGCCATTCAGCCACCCAAAAGTACTTAGTAGCAGGGTAATAGATGATGTAACCATGGTGAAGTTACAAAGCCAAAGTATTGGGATAGTGAATCTGAGAATTATTTTTGTGCACCCTATGTTTTGGGACATCTGATAATTTAATAATTTTAAGTGAAAATATACACATACGGACATTATGGTAGCGATCACGTAGACAATTTTTAGAAACACAATGCACCACCGGGACACTTTCACCGGTGTGGCACAGAAACACAATGCACCACCGGGACACTTTCACCGGTGTGGCACAGAAACAATCCCCTCTGTGCAGCGTTCTTTGTTTTTTTTAGAAATTCTAAACTTAAAAGATTCTGTTTGATGGTGTATTTTCTTGATGAGCTCGTGTCTTAGTGAGAGAGGAGCTCGTGTCTTAGTGAGAGAGGAGCTCGTGTCTTAGTGAGAGAGGAGCTCGTGTCTTAGTGAGAGAGGAGCTCGTGTCTTAGTGAGAGAGGAGCTCGTGTCTTAGTGAGAGAGGAGCTCGTGTCTTAGTGAGAGAGGAGCTCGTGTCTTAGTGAGAGAGGAGCTCGTGTCTTAGTGAGAGAGGAGCTCGTGTCTTAGTGAGAGAGGAGCTCGTGTCTTAGTGAGAGAGGAGCTCGTGTCTTAGTGAGAGAGGCCCCAGGAAAATTATTACAAAGTTGAATGAGTGAGATTTCGTTTTATTCTGGAACTGAATAATACACCAATCAAACACAAAAATAATACAATAGTTTGTACACAATTGTTAAAATATTAAACGATTGTGATGACATGAACAGAATATTTTTGTTCAAATTAATTAATATAGATGAATTACAAGGCACAAACTTGTTTTACTATCTGAAGCATTCTGCTGTAGGTGGTTTTGAAATCTTCTTTCAAGGATGCTAGAGAGACCAAGGTAACCAGAGACAGCATATTTCAGTATTGTGGTAAGAATTGTTACCCAGTGAAATCTTTAGAATGTCTACAATAATGGCAAACATTGTTTACAGACAGCAAGTGCCAACATAAATGCTTAATACCATAAAAATGTTTGAACTGATACATTATATGTCATACATGGGTGCTAAAGTATTACAAATTAGCCTGATGTGGTGCAAGTTGTAACAATAAGCGGCAATAACAAAAAACAGTATCAGAAATAGAAGGTTTCTTATAGATATCCATGTGACTAGAGCATATGAGAAGTTCTTTCTTTATGTAACCACGACAACCTACCCCGTCGATAGTCAAGCCCGGGCAGTTGTGAACTTCCCTGCATAGGGTTTCCCATGTGACCCCCTGGCATGGACATAGGCTGGGAGAGGGGCATGGATGAAGGAGTCATCCCGGTCCCAGTGTGGGATGCAGTTGTCTGTAGAGAAACAAAGTGGGAGAAAGTGTAACATTAAGTCAGAGACGAGATCATTGGCAAAAGGTTGTTTCTGGCCAAAGGAGAGTTTGGAAAAATTACATCACTTTAGGGCGTCGTACAATGATGTTAGTTCGTGAAAACAAGAATAATGGAAATGTTGCAATTATGTTTAATGTTAGTTTATTGAAATAAGAATGCTAGAAATCTTGACAGTTTAAGTAGCATTCACAAACTGACAATTTGGTTACACAGCCACCCACTCAATGGCTTTTGTGTTTTGTCAAAAACAAGACAATCTGAATCCGATGAAACGCTATGAAAACGTATTTTGCCCAGACATCGGGAGCTAGTTCCAAGAGAACAAAACAGGCTAACCTTGCCTTTGTCAATGCATTCATTCACAGAAAAAAATAGATATTAGAAAACAATATCAGATATTATAAAAGTATCACAGTTGTTGAAAAAATATCAGAGATTAGAAAATGACCACATACAGCATAAAATTACCATAAGTACTATAATATTACCAGATCTTCGAAAATTACCCCCAAAAAATCAGATGGTGGAAAAACACCACAAAATGAAAAGATTTTAAAAAATACAGACATTAAACAAAGTTCACAGAGAGTGATTTGGAGAGACACATCATAACAGGACAAAACCACCTACCATGGCAGGAGGTGCATTGTGGGATGGCTCTGACGTTGCATTGCTGGTTGGCAATAGAGGGGGGATTTGTTCTGTGTCTCTGTGTAGCATTGCCTGAAACAAGTATCAATCTCATGCAGTGTTCGACACAAGGCTTACACTGTCAAGGGCCAACCTTGCCTGTAACCTAAACATGTTGCAGGCCCGACACAAGATTTGAAGGACCGGCAATTCCAGCAGCAGTCAAGCTGCTGCTGTTATCTTAGCAATTGACGTACATTATACCTTCAAAATAAATATATATATAATACATATATATATCGAACGTACACTAGAATAAGTAACAATGTTTAAAGTATACTGCCACCAAACTGGTTTTAGAAAGTCCAAAGCAGTAGTGTTTCACCAACAAAATGGCCTAACCGCATTTCTTGGAACTGCTTATTGATGCTGTCTGGTTCCCTCAATGAAGACCGGCGAAGACAGTAAGTGGGATGAAGTACAACTGATGTAGTAAACATCCTTACATTTGTGTTGACCAGGGTTAGCTTAATGCTATTACTTGCCTGGGAGACTGATTCCGGGTACTAGAACAGATACAACTTTTTTAATGTATACACATCCTTTGCTGCACCTCTTCCTAAACACGGTAATGAATCCACCAACGTATGCAAAGGCATGGTGTTGACCCCTCTTTTTTGTGTCAAACTGCATGACATTTATCTACACAAATCTTTAGTCTGGCCTGTAGAACACTCCCTTGCGTTCCACTCTTGCAGCAGTTCTCATGTAGTACCTGTCTGTTCTTCGCAAACAAAAATATGACAAGCTTGGCAGATATAAAAAAAAATCGTGCAGGCCAGCCAGCCCTGTGACAGCTGCCTGCCCAACAGATGATTCACATGCCCTGGGCCCTTGCAATTATGTCAAACGCTGATCTCATGTCTTCAGTAGGAAACTGTGCTGAAGTACGCATCCATTCACTTAAAAGGTGTAGTCTTTTCCTAGTTTTTCATTTATTAATTATTTGACATTTGTAAGGCTATATTAAATTAGATAAATATGTTGAAGGTATAATGCCCGCCAAATTCCCTTTAGTAAGTCCGTAACAATTGCAATATGAAGGGACGACCACAGGCACATGTTCAAATAGTAACCAAAACATCCAGTTTCAAAAGAAGCTTTAGTGGCAATATGGGCAAGTCGGGCAGAG
Source organism: Escarpia spicata (assembly GCA_963995525.1). Lineage (NCBI taxonomy): Eukaryota > Metazoa > Annelida > Polychaeta > Sabellida > Siboglinidae > Escarpia > Escarpia spicata. The sequence continues at coordinate 41,571,861 of OZ023218.1, forward strand.
TTATTTGCTACATCCTTTGATGTTAAACAGCAGACTTCCTGTTACAAATCACTACGCCCACATATTCTGGGTAGACGAACAGACTGTGTCCCTTTTACTGACAATCTCATGTCATATCAGTAAGAAACTGCTGAAGTAACCATCCGTCCAGTTACCTAACAGGAGAAACGACTTCTGTAATTAGATGTATAATCCTGTTTACAGTACAAACAATATTTATCCGTAATAATGACAATAAAAAGACAGAACTGCTATGGCACACAAAACAACAAACAGGAACAACGGTGCCACGACCGGCACAGAGAAGTATAAGTACAAATGTATGCACCAGATGGTGCTGCAGTTGCTACTCACCAGCGCCACCTGGGGATCAACGATCTTCATGACAATCTGGGCCTGCAGGAGAGCGTAGGCAAGTTGTGGGTTCTGTAGCAGCATGTTGCGCGCCTCGTTTGGGTTGTTCTGGATACACATCTAGAGAAACACAATGGTGTCGTTATGTAACATCAGATGTTGGCCGATTTGGAACAAGGCCAAGTTCAACGTGAATAAATAAACAAAGCCTCATAACTATTATCGTAAAAGTTACCAGGAAGTTAAGAAGAATTGTTGGACTTTTGACAAGTCATTAACTTCCTCGTGCACTTGTGAATGTCCTGCACTGAATGACAATCATATTAAGGCCAGTCACGGCAGGTAGATAGGATTATTTTTTCATTTGTGCAAATTTTTTGTCCAAAGTATGCAGTGGGTCATACTGAGTAAAAAATATATTGAACTTTTTTGGCCAGACCCCTGTGGTAACAAAATAATCTGACAGAAAACCATTTTGAGTATTTTTTGCCCCAAAACACCATTTCACCTGTGGTGCCTGGCCTTAAATGTCACTTCTAGATTATTTCTTACATTCTGTGATATAACAAATCACGGCTGACGATACAAAACAAAACAATCAAAATATCTACCTTTCCTTCTTTAGAAAATCTAAACGGACCCTACGCTTTCCATACTGAATTTATGCTGACTATGCTCATAAATTGTTCGTGTTTGCAAAGCTCCTAAGGGTGATTCGCATTTCAACAACTAGTTATAAAACTTAGTAAATAATCATAGCATAGATTATACAAATATTTAAAATGTTTTCCCAAGTTTTCATTATGATATTGTTACCTTCATCTGCTTCATGAGTTCAAACATCTGTTCTGGCGGCAGACTTGCCACTGCCTTGGAGATGGCTTCTGGAGCCTTGCTGGGTTCCACTGTCTCACCGTACGGACTCTGGAAGGATATAATCAATGAAATCAACATCCAAATATTATTTCCAAAACAGGTAAGATTCTGGTTGGACAAATCTTAGCAATTTAGCAGCAGATTTGTGTTTACAAAACATTCAGCTATACAATATAACTCCTCATGAACCGCCTCCTGTATAACAGGCCGACCATTTCAACAATGCATTATTTAATAAAAATGAAAGTCAAAGTTACCTCTAGCAGTGGTCCACCAACAGCTTGCTGCATGCCTGCCAAAGAAATTACAGTATGTAATATTAAACATTGTCTTTTTAAAATATGTTTATTGTGGGAATAAAACATCGAAAATGAAAGATATCAACTATGCACATAACTCTAAACGTGTTTACCATACAAGCTATTTTATCATACAATGTTGCAGGACCGAAGAAACTACACAAAGTATATTTACAGAACAGTTCATGATTGAAAATAACAGCAATCATTAATACTATGGCAACTGGGATACATGTGTGGCAACTGGCAACCATTGTTGCAAGTGAGACGTACTTTTATTGTCGTCTTTCTGCTCTCCGGCAGCGACACCGACGCGCAGTGGTCGTCCGTTGAAATCATGGTTGTTGAGGTTACGCATGGCGCTCTGTGCCGTCTCCACATCCTGATACTCACAGAAGCCATACCCCTTTGGTTTCCCTGTTTCTCTGTCATACACCAACCTAAACAACGACAGCAGTCAGTGATCCTTGTCAAACATACATGTACAGCTGTATACAAGAAGACACGGGCACCCAGCAATAACGGTGCGGTGGTATAGTTATCATTACTGGTGTACTTCCTAGTAGATCCGCTCCCCAGGCCTTTATGCAGGATAAACGTTTTACCAGTCCAAAAATGTCCTGGTACTGGTAGATACTCAAATTTGCGCACGCACATACAATCCAGTCCAAATATGCATATTTACACAGAATTACCATACGTGAACACACATATTTTCAAAACATAATGAGCACAGTCAATAATAAATAAGCTTTTTTGCTCCTCAAATTTCTACCTGCCCAAATTCCAATTTAAACCCATCTAAAAACGAATTTTACCAGCCAAATTACAGGTGGATGGGCCTCTAGACAAAGCTATGCTGCACCCCCATTGGCAAAGCAAGCAAGTTAGAATTAACAGCGTCGATTCAACAAAAACGGAGGACATCCTTCAATGTCCAATAATGTTGGTTGTCTGTTAGCACAGCACCCTCTGCATGCGTGCACTGCATGTCTACTGGGAACTATGTAGTATTTTAAAGGAACAAAGTCTGATTGATCTCTATAAATAAAGTATGTTACAAATTATATACGAACAAACTATATTTAATCTAACATTTGAACTGTTCCAATTCATGTTTAAATGAACCACATTTGTTTTATATACACTGCTTGTATCTGTTTACGACATAGAAATGTGTACACTCTCATCTATGTAGGAACTGATGACAGGAGCTAAAGCCCATCAGATTAAAATTATTTAATGTTTCTTTCATACTGAACCTAAAGAGAATGATTTATTACAGAAAATTTTATTTAATTCCTTGTTTGTTTTAACAAATATGCTATATTTTTCAAGTCGGTAGCACTTGGTTCAGACATATCTGGAAGAAATTCAAATTCTGAAACTGGCTTGATCTACCTTAACAACACTGTAATTATACACCTATCTCAGACTGTCATCCATGGCACAGAATAACTGTATAATTTACCTGAAACTGACAACAGGTCCAGCTTGAGTGAATATCTCCTTTAGTTGTTCTTCTGTTGCTTCGTATGGAATGTTACCAACTGAAAGACAAAACAGAATCTGAGGTAGCGTAAACCTAACTAAACATATCAAGTATCTACCATAAACATGTTGTCTTCATATACAAAAATGTATATCAGCCATTCCTAGCTAACTTATACATCATACCGGTTTTTTCAAATGTCACCAGGAGTTGAAAACGTGAACTTTTTATAAAGATGTATATTTGGGGGTAATACCAGTTAATATGAAATATCCCATGGATATGTGCCTTCCATCCTATCACCATGGTCCAGGACGACACACCCCTCCGAATGCCCTAAAATATAACAAATTCTCATAGTTTTTGGGGAAGTGAGTTTTCTATGGAAAGGTTCAACTGGCCAGACCAAAATTGGCAGCTAAAAATAGCCAACTGGCAACACTATTGCAGCACAGTGCATTTGGCCTGACAGTTGTTCACAGCTTCTTCAGCTGAGAAGATGCAATCTACCTCATTCTGATGTCAGGGAAGTCAAAAAATAAATATTTTGTTTTATTTCCAGGGAAATATGTAGTTTAGAAAAAATTCCTTTACATTTATAAATCTGCTAGTATTAAACTAACTATGGCTGGCCTAATGTATAATGTAAGTGCTTTAATGTAGTTAGGAAATCTACCTCAAGGTCTGTCACGGAAGTCACAATGATTTGTCACGGAAGTCACGTCACACCAGTATTTTGTTTTTATTTCCTAGGAAATACCTAATGAAGAAATGTTTGACATGTTTATGAATCTCCTACAATTAGAGCAACTAAGGCATTCCTAATGTATAATGTGTTTTACTGTAGTAAACAAATGCACATCAACATTGCCCCATCACATCACCGACTTGCTCGACGCGTACCGACCAGCGCGTGCACTACGTTCAGTCGACAACAACCACCTGCGTGTGCCGTCATCCAACAGCAGATACGGCGATCGCTCCTTCCCAGTTTCGGCCCCACGGATGTGGAACACTCTTCCGTTAGAATTAAAGACAGTCACAGCGCTAGCCACATTCAAACGACTTTTAAAAACCCACCTGTTCCGTGTAGCATTCAATGTTTAGTTTAGTCTGTGATCTCGTACATGACATAGTGTTTTTAAATAACTTATTTCATTTATGCCTTATGATGCACATATTATGTCATGTTTTAATTAATGCTATATCCTTTTACAACCTAATCTTATTGCCCATGCATTATGCATCACGGTTTTAGCAATTTATTTATTAATTTTTATTATCATTTGTTTAACTACCTTGTTTTAGTATTTATGTATTAATCTATTTTAGCGCCTCTGAATGGACTTTTGTCTAGAATTATGGCGCTCTATAAGTTGACATTATTATTATTGGAAGTTATACCATACAAGTAACATGCGCGCTTAGTTAAGCATGTACAATTATACAAATGATGGACTTTTTCTTAAACAAAATATTTTATATTATGTTCCTTAAGTTCCGTAACCGAACGGATCCTAGAATTTGAAGGCCCCCAACAGCGATGCCCACACCCATTACAACTATAGAAGCGTTAGCAGCAATGGCCAAGCTCAACAACAACAACAACAATGAACAAGTGGCTACGACTGCATCCTGGGAGAGCTACCAAAGTACGTGTCCACATGTTTGGCAAACACCAATCGAAAATATTCAATGATGCGATGGAATAACATGAACTATAGGGGCTTGGTAGAGATGTCTTAATCCTTCTACAAAAGCCCGGGGAGACAGTGGGGCCTCTAACGAGTTTGAGACCTATCATCCTACAGACTGTCCTGTACAAAATGCTGTCGCTAGTGGTTTTGTCCCGAATCGTATCAAAGTCGACGAATTCCTTTCATCTGGCCAGAGTGGATTCCGTCGAGGTCGAAGTAAGGCTGACGTAGTGTTTGGGTACCAATGGTTGAGCTAAGGCACAGAGATACTGTGTCACAGTCGAAATTCTTGGAATAGACATAAGCCAAGCATTCGGTACCATCCGGTGAGACAAGCTGATGGATATACTTTCAACCTTCCTTTAAGAGTCTGAAATTCGAATGATAAGACTTCTCCTTGCAAACACATCGCTCGTAACAAGCATATCGGTCGGAAGATGTCCTTCTTTTGTGACAACGATAGACATACCTCAAGGTGACAATCTCAGCCCAGTGATGTTTATCGTCTACCTTGAGGCGGCATTGAGAAACCTGCAGGCACAGCTGCCTCAACAACCAGTCACTTACATCGACCTTCCACTTGACATTGAATTTGCATATGACACAGACTTTGTCAGTTATTCCTGAATTTTCCTGGACCGAACTGAAGAAATTGCCCCACGCAGCTTGGCAGAGTGGTTCCTCACCATCAACGAATCCAAAACCGAAAGAACATCTGTCCAGAGACAAACCAACCGATTAGCTGAGGAGTGGCGGATGACAAAGACGCTAGGATCACTACTGGGAGACGCAGAGGATGTCGCACACCGTAAACAGCTCACTATTGTAGCATTTCGGAAGCTGTGGACAGTCTGGTTTAGGCGGAATCAGATCAGTTTGAAGCTATGGCTCCGCCTCTTTGCATCATTCATTCTGACAGTGCTGACCTACAACATGGGCACCTGTGGTCTGACTCAGAGTTAAACCGACTGGATTCATACGCTCGCCGTCATTTGCGTCATATAATCAGTGTTCATTACCCACAGAAGATGACTACAAAAACCTTATATCGTTGATGACAGTGCGAGCCGATCAGCCGGTTGGTCCGAAAAGCCTTCGGACACGTGTTATGTTTGCCAACAAACGTCCCTGCCCAGCTGGCCATTGAAGAATAATTCAAGCAGGAGAAGGGCGGCTTCATGGACAACCTCGGGTGACATTGCAAACGATGTTGAACAAAGTTGGTTTGCAACTGCACAGTTCCGGGGACATCAGAAAGCTATGTGTTCTCAGCCGCATCGAATGGCACGAACTGATGAAGCAAATCATTGAAATGACATAAACGAATCTTACATAGTTTGAAACGTGAATATGCTTATTATATATATGTTCCGTAAGTTAATACTACTGTTAAGTCAGGATGCCACTCACTCAGGGAAAAATTACAATCAAATAAAAATTTTGCAGCAGGAGATGGACAAAATATTTCAAGAAAGGCAAATGGGGAATGTTTTAAGCGAAAAAAAGAAGATCAGCTAGAACTTGTGTAGAAGAAGGAAGCAAATAAATTAAACAGTGAAAATGTATGGACAGAAAACTTCTTAAACTTTAATTATGTAGTACAAGATAAGTTTACGTTGTACGTTATTCAGTCAATATTTACTATCATAACCCTTGAGTACTAAATTCTGCATGTTTTTAACATGTACCTTTATATATTTAGTTAATGTACAGTTCTTGAATTAATTCATTACCTTTCCGTTTAGGGGCTGCTGCTAAATGACAAGAATGTTTATCTGAATTTCATGTATAGAAGTGGTAATTTCTACAACTGGAATCCCTTCAAGGATAATCATAATATGTCCAACAATACCAACCCCGAATAAAGTTGATAATATTAGGGGTCATTTTTTTCTGGTGACACTTTAGGAAGCAGGAAACTGACTTTTAGCATACATACCAAACTAACCATAAATCAAAACTGTTTATTTTAAGTAGTTACAAGACTAAATGAACCTACAACATCAGTTTAAACGTAATTCATGAAACAATTTAGCCTTCATTTACTTCATATATACACAGGATTTGGAAATTAAAATATTTTGAGAAATTTTGATCGTCAAATTGTATTTTATTTGTGATTTGTATTTTGGGGTTTATGAAAATAAATAATACGAATCTAAAAAAAATTGCATTGTGTTTTGTACTGGTGGAGCTACTAATCACGGAAGTCACGCACATCCAATACTCTCTAAAAACATAAAGTGATTGATTGTTGATAGCTTGTCTTATTTAGGTATCATCAGACCTCCATGTAGTCAATTATGTGAAACAAAATGGTGTATCTCCCCTAGTCTATATATTTGGAATAGTAGCTGTTACGGAAGTCACGTTTTTCACCTCTCATTTTTCTCATGAAATGTTTGACAGAATTTAATATTTTTTTTTGCTAAATTAAAGACTTGACACAACAGTTCAAATTTGCCCAGGAATTTAGATGCAGTAGAACAATATCACTACAACTTCAATTTCAGTAGCTTTTGACTTTGTCACGCAAGTTACGTTGGAATGGCTGATATACTAATTTATATGAGGGTAATGTGAGCAATTTTTAAGTTACCTACCCATCACCCATTTATAATCAACACAAAGCTGATACCACTTTTAAGTTTGTAACTATACCAAGCATGCTTAATAACACAAGAAAACTGTAACATCACTGATCACAAGGTCATGGACTATATTGTTGACTTGACGCTCAGTGTTATATGATAACATTACTTCATTATTTAGAGTATATTTCTTGTGTGTTTTTACAGTGTGCAGCAGATATATCAAGCAATACACATCACATGTAGAAATGTTAGTTTTAATTTAAATGTAAATTAATATATATATTTCCTACATCTATATGGCTTATATGCAGAACTTGTTGTGATCTTCATAATTCAGCAAGGACACTATCCAATAGCCAGGTACTGTCAAATAACGTATAGTAGGAACAATATTACAGACATTTTGCGTGCTTTATGCGCGGCAGTCACTGCGTTTCTCTCGCTAATCTGCATTATCGCCCACAACCGGCAATATTTCTAAATAATTTACAACACTAACACAAACAACCGTTTAACTATCAACCAATGTATAATATGAATTAAAGTCAATTTAACAACCATCCTTACCAAACACTGAACGATGCGCTCGTTCAACAGCTGTCAGTGGATTTCCAAAATTTGGAGGAAAATTAACGTTTGCAATATTCGCCATTTTGAAAATCTCGTTATCATTTCAAAAACAATTTACTTAGACAACTAATTTATTTATATGCTAAAATTCTGGTGTCGTTAAAACTGTAAAATTATTTATTTAGCTCTGGTGTAAGTATGCATACTATTGTGAATATGTTTAAAGTTGACTTTATAGATTAGTAACGAGGATATTTATTACTCAATATTATTCGCCTTGTTACCAGCTCGTCCCAAGCCTGGTCGTCCCGAACGATACCTAGAATTTCTGCAGCATTGTCGCACTGTTGTATAAATATAATAAAGTGGGTATAGTTAGTGATTATATACAACATGAACGTGGTGAAGGTTAAGATAATTAAAATCAAGTTAACATCTTGATAACGCAAGTAATATTCTATGGTGTTAGTCAAAAGAGATAACAGTGCTAAACTTAAATTGTTTTCGTTAGAGCTATAATAATTATACAGTGTATAGATTATAGATGCTGTGCTTGTATAAAGAAACGTACGTAGCTACTTGTATGTCTATCAGATGTATACCTACCAAGTTTCCTGGAAAATCCAGGAGTCTGCCGAATGTTTAGTGTGTACGTCTCCCCGTCTCCCGGAATACATGCAGGCGCAAACATCCCGGAATTCCGATGAAAATCTCCAACAGCACCCACCGCCTGTCTTCTAGTGTCATGAGGCAGCCGAGAAGCTACGGCGGCGCGGCAGCAAAAATACGGCAAAAAAATACGGCGGCGAACATTTTTCAAAATCACCCCCACTATCTTCCAATGTCAAGATCAAATACAGGGCGACAACACAGCGGTACATGAGAACCGTGCTGAATCGCTGATGAAAGTCTCCCAGATTTAAAGAAAACAAAATTGGATGATATACAGATGGTGTGATACACGGTACGTCACAAATATGTTAGCGATTATCCTTCGGCGTTGGAGGGATTTCCAGCCAAGATTGTGGATCATTTAAGTTGGACTACTCGTGGTTACAAATCGTGCTGTCCGCGCCGGCCGCTGGAAATTAAACTTGCAGTTGTTTGATGTTGCTCCCGGTGCTGGTCAGTGTCCCACGATGAACTGGCATGTTCGATAATGGGTTTAAATAATCTCTCGTTTAGAGCTCACGTACTCTGCCTTGATCTTTTATGGATAACTACGTATGCATGTTGATACTGTTCCTGGAATAGGGGCAGTCCAGGTCATGTATAGCTATTATATATGTGACCTCAAGGTACATTCTGTTCTTCAGAAGGGTGACATTAATTGCTACGATGGATAGCTTAGGTAAACGTAACTGCATTTGGCTTCCGGGTGATTATGACGGTCTCACACTTGCTTGGATTGAATGCCATCTTCCAGTCCTTCTCCCATACGTGCGCTGTTTGTTGAGGTCAGCTAGGAGGCTATCAACTGCGATCGAAGAGACGGCAGGTAGAGCTAGACGACTTTCTGTGTCATGCCGTTGGTGTAGATATGAAACATATGCATCTTAGCATGCTTCCAAGGTGATACGGATTGGTGCCGATGGGTGACCTTCTTCCAGTATTAATCTTCTCTACCGCGGCAATGAATATGCTCTTGGTCCACTGGGGGAGGTTGTCTCTGACGCTATGGTGTTGGCAATTGACAGCAAGCAGCTGCATGGTTGAATACCTTGTCAAATGCCGTGCTTGAAGACTAAGATCGAGAACTGCGTTGATCTGTTCCTCCTTTTTTAATGCAGCTGCAAGATCGTGTAGTGTTAGGATCAACTGAGACTTTCATACAATCTCGTCTTCCTGAAGCCATGCTGCTGATCGCATAGGATTTAGTGTACGTCGAGGTATTCCATAGGATCTGACTATGGAGGATGTGATCCGTTACTTTAATTGCTACATAGTGCATAATAGATTGACTATATGGGCCAATAGTGCATAACAGATTAATTATATGGGCCAATAGTGCATAACAAATTAACTATATGGGCCAATAGTACATAACAGATTAACTATATGGGCCAATAGTGCATAAAGGATTAACTATATGAGCCAATAGTTTGACGGACTGTTGTAGTCACACTTTGTAAATATTTTAGTGATGTTTGTTTTCTTCCAGTCGTCTGGTGTTGTGCCATGCAGCAGCGATGCTGGGAAGATCAATTTTAATGCACGATTAATTTCTGGTGCACACTCCTTTAGAAACTGGTTGGAATGTTTTCTCAGCTGAAGCATTATGTACGCTTTGTGTTGCCTTCGGTGGCATAGATACTGCTGAATTGGCCATTCAAACAGTAACTTTCTTCTGGAGGTCGTTGTGACGTAAGACCATCCGTAGGTCGTATGCATTCGTACTCCTTGTGTGCAATCTGAGATTTACGACCGTTACAAGTCAGGGTGCTATGCGGTAGTAGTAACCAGTGACCACACTACCCTTGGCATTTATCCAACGCATTTTATGCGCATTTGTGTGATACTATTTCTTTCAAGTCCGGTAACTCCCAGCTGGGTTTTTTCAAGGTTACACTCATTAGAGAACACCGAACAATTGAAAAATGTCTGCATTGCAACTACATGGATGTGCTTAGTTTATTTTTGCATTTTCCCTCCACTGGCCCAGTACACTATACGAACAAAGACAGGAACCTCGGGAGTCATCTCTATCGATCGTTTGTTTGCTAATAATTGGATAGTGTACATTTGGTATCTTCGTCATTTGCCACTGGGTGTTTTAGTCTGTATTGCTGTTGTCATCACAAGTCGCAAACAGGCAAGTCAAGTCAAAGCTAAAATTAATGCGCGACGACTATTCGTACAAATATCCACCACGTACTGTCTTTAGCAAGGTACTCGTTCACACAGCTGAATAAACTGGAGCAAAGTGGAGTGAACGAACTTGACCAAAGTTCAACACGGCAGCTAGCACAAGATGCGAACGCGGGTTTTCTCGAATGATAGTCCGACGCTCTAGCTACTGCACCACTGCGCTCCACGATAAGAGAATGCCGCCTAAAGATATAATCCAGTCGTGTGACATGAAACTAACATAGATATATGCGATGTAATGTAAGAAGAAGATCAATATGAATTCCGTGTTTCCTGTCTTTGTTCATATTATATGCACATCACAGTGGAGGACAAACACGTATACCATGCTAGTAGTACGTCCATGGGTTGCGATGGGTCCGTACGCACCCCCCGCTGAGTCAAGAGTGCAGTTGGGAGTATAAATTAAGAGGGTGCAGCGCGCTTCGAAAATTGGACCCCCTGTACATACTCTGTATATGGCCAAGGCAAATGACGAAGGGTAGTATAGATACAATCTGCTCTGTAATCTATGGTAAACATAACACGGAAGAAATTACGATTGCGCTTGCGGAGCTTGTCGGTCAACAACATGGACAGAACAGTCGTGCTCGCCGTGACCTGAGGTTGCCGTCGCACGAACTACGTGCACCATTGACAACCGCACCATGAAATAATTGGTCGGATCTCTGTGCAGTTCCAACCGGGTGCTCAAGACATAGCGCAGAAGAGTAGGTGTATTCGACAAAAACCACCCGGGACACACCACCGTTTCAAAATCCGTGACCACTTTTCTCACCCTCTTTATTCCTTTGTTAGTCTTCTCGTTTCACTATTACCCGATCCAGGTTGTTATCTGCTACGTGTAGCTTCTCGTCCTGCCTCTGTCAGTGCAGGCAACGAACATAAAAATACCTTTCAACAATTGAAGTAGTTTTTAAAAATTATCTAAGTTATCTAAGAAACGACTTATTTAATAAACAAAATTATGTGCGCAAGAAATCCAGCAGTGTTATGAATCATTTGTTTCGCTTAAATATCTTTATCAATGAACACACACCCATGCGCCCATTATTGCACACATGCACACTAACTGCATAACCGTACAACCTCCAAATAACCGCCATCGGCAACCTTGAGGCTCACCAAAAAATTAAAATTGCATCCCCTGAGACCTCAAGCGAACCTGGTTTGCTTCAACAGAGGACGCGTACGCACCCATCAGACCCCAGCCTACGGGATGGGGACGGTTTCATGAAGCGGTTAAGAACGTTCTTAAATGTAAGTACGCTTCATGAAGCCGGCCACCAGCTGATAATTATGTTGACGTTGCATGGACGTGGGCCGTCGGACGCGCTAAACAAATAATGATGACGCCATTGCGACAATTACGTTATTTTCCACATAACAACGAGTTGCATATGTGCGACGACGAAGTGAATGATCGTGTTCCTTATTGCTTCTTGCAAGTAGCTACGACAAGTTCGGGGTGTGAACAACACCGACGGCCAACAACTGACAGGGAGGATTGTACGTGAACTTCCACGGAAGGAGATGAAACGTCAAATGCCGTTCAAACTAACGAGGCTGTCGTTTTTAGGCACTGTGACATTATTTATCATTATTGGATGTTAATACTATTTAGGTTTGTATCGCTGTAATTTATTTTAAATAACGACGCCGACGGTTCAAATAATAATAAACTCCTTTCGATATTGAAAGCATAATTGCTAAAGCACACCTCATCCCTTGCTCGACAGGGGTTTTGGGGTTGCGGGAATCTTGCATATCTGATCCTTCCGTGGATTATCCACCGTCGTCAACTGTCAGTCATTTTAATAAGATATTATTCTGTCTAACGTAAATGACTGGCTGATTGCAGACGGTGCTTTTGTCATCATTGGGTGTACCATTTCGTAAAAAGTAAAATTGAAAACAAGAAGAAGAGTTGTATTATTGGTTTCACACTGTTGTGCGGTCAAAGGAGGGCTATTTCGTCAATACACTGGGTGACGTTCATTGATCCAACATGTCCCAAATTGCTCCGCGCTGACAAAGTTTCCATTTGTCCGATGAGGCGAAAGTGGCCTGAATATAAAGCGTAAAAAATAGCGTACGCCGCAAGCCATGTACTGTGCATAACCGTATGTTTTAACACTGTGTAATTTGTCTCAATATATCCAACGCACGTACGCACACACACAGACACACACACACACACACACACACACACACACACACACACACACACACACACACACACACACACACACACACACACACACACACACACATCGGGTACACATCATATGGGCCTGATGTATTGACGTTGCAGTAAACAATTAAAACTTCCGTTGTCCGGTGAGGCGAAAGTGGCCTGCAAATGAAATGCCGCATGTCACTGCATATAAGTAGAAAATTATCAATAGTTATATTAGGGAAAACGGACAACATGCTCCAGACAGTAGGATGGAGATCCCTCTCGGACAGAAGAACTAATGCAAAATTATGTATGAAGTACAAGATAGCAAACGGCCCAGTGGGTATACCAGCAAACCAATACCTTAATTATTCCTGTAAATATAGTCACTAGAAAACAACATTCCTTACCTTATCCCTCACCCCAGATGCAACTACCACTTGTATTCTTTTTCCCCAGTACCATTCGACTTTGGAATCCCCTCCCTCAATACTTTGTTAATCTGAACAGTCTGGATGCGTTTAAAAGCAACATCCAGATTTCGTACTACACCATATTTTAGACGTTAACTAGTTCTTCTGCAAGTATTTATGTTTATTTACACGATAATTGTGTTCTTATATATTGCACTCTAAAAACAAAAAACGAAAACACTTCCTGTTCGCTTGCCATGCCACATACCGCCTGTATCCTCAGCATGTTGAAGCTAGGCATGTATCGGAAGAAGAAGAAGGAATCGAGGCAAGCGAATATCTAAGTATATATATATGTATATATATATTTATATATATATATATATATTGTATATATACATATAATTATGTATATAAATATATATTGTATATATATACATGTATATATATACAATATATATATATGGATTATTCAAAAGAAAGTGGAATTGTTATTGACATTAACAGGTCTGCCAGTGATGAAACGTGCAGCTGTTTGAACTTTATGAAAGAACCATCGAGGGACTAATTTTTATATAAAATAGTATGCACAAGGTTGATAGACTGGCCCTCGCATGGTAGTGAACTGTTTGGGGGCGAATTGGTAAAGAGGCGAACTCGTTAGGCGATGTGGCAATGGGGCGAGATGACCGGTTTATCAAGTTCAAGTGCAAACGATGGCGGGACAACCGCTAACCTGGGGACGGTATTTCCTAAGGTATGTTAGTGTGGTTAGAACACATAAACAGTTTCCTATACTTGCATAAGTAATTTGGTGGAAAAGCTATCACGGTGCGCGTAATTTGCGTTGAACATGCCCGCCGTATCATAGGTAAACATAAAATATATTTATAAACTCTTAGACAGAACGACCCAGCCCCTAGTTACAATCAGCGGAATCGCTTACAGTTACAGGTCCTTAATTAGTTGGTTTGCTCATCGCCAATCCGGTTCGTTTAGGTCCACATGTGTAATGTGTGAATAGTTTAACTAGTGTGCACAGTCGGTTTAATAAAAAATGCATACTTGTTTTTTAATCGTAAAAAATGATTTGTCGTTACACCGGGTATAGCTGGCGAAAACAAATTGCGCTGTCGGCCTCCTGCGCCAAGTTGGTCACGTGCTTTCCGCGAGATCGGCATCCCATGCATTCGAAAACAATAACAACACAAGGGGTCATGTTCTAGTTAGATTTGTGTGATTGTAGAAGGTATTGACTGTGAAATGGTGGGTGTCACACATACAAGCATTTTACGAGAGCTAGACGTATGCAATTTTTGTTAAAATCTATCAGCATGTCAATGAGATGATGATAACAGCAGGTGAGAAGTTTAAGACATTTTGATACAAAATATCAAGACCAGAGGGGCAATCAAAAAAAGTGGTGAAACTACTGGAATATTATTTTCCTTGTAAATAATTAAATACCAAGACACCCCCAAGACAACATACAATTACAATTAAATTATAATATAATTTTGAAATGTCCAATAATAATAATTTTTAATATAAAAATAGATTAGGTAAATTATTATTACATTACTGTTATTATCTAACCACCGACAGCGCAGGTTTTTATGACGAGAGGCACCATTTTTAAGTCCCGCCGCGTCCCTTAGACACACTTTGTTCGGTGGTTGGAAGCTGCCTCGACTTTAGAATTACGCACGCTTTTTCTTCTCTAGATATATGAAAGGAATACAGCTTAAATCCAAATTTAACTAGTGGCTAAAGTGATAGAAACCAAATGTAACTCAGCGTCAGCAAGGGCAAGGTGAAGGCCACCTATTTTGGGTGGTGCCACCTAGCGAATGAACCATGAAATAGTCTAATGCCTTGATTGACCTGTACATGAAAGCAGCGTCAACTCAACAACCGACTCGGATTGACTAGCTGTCGTCACACTGACCACACTTTATTTGAACTTGGCAAATACTGTATATATGTATCTGAGTACACACTTGAACAATATTGTTAGCATTGGACATCTCACTTTGAACAATCAGTATGTGTATAATAACTTCTAATAACTTTGTTGGTAAAATGATAAAAAAGACTAATAATGTTTTGCACCTCAGAATGAGCGTATTTTTGACGGTAACAAAAAATCCGGGCCAGTAACTTTTACAGGTGGGCCACTAACTTTTCAAATCTACTGGCCCCCTGGGCCAGTTTATTCAAAACTGTAATGTCAAGCCTGTGTTGGCATTGTTTTTTTGGTTTGCCTTGTCTAACATTTTAACTAATTTAAATAGTGTTTTAATTGATTTCAACATTTTGGCAGTGTAACTTGAATGGAAAGTTATAATTGTTTTGATATAATTAGAACAGCCCTGTTATACATCAAGTGATTGCAAGAAACTATGAGGAAGTATTAAAGTGCAGCCGCGTAATTAACTAGGACAAATTGCTCGCTATATATGTAGAGGAGACTTACCAGTGGAAAATGGGGACAAATTTATGCAGATTATTTGAGGTCGGTCTGGACAGCTGTAATTAGTAGCCTGGATCACTTACTTTACTGTGATTAATTACTGCAGATCGATGTGATTGGCCGCAGCAAACTGGGTAGTAAGTTCCAAAATAGTTAAGTGGAGTTTTGTACCCTTTTGGGTTCTGCAGATCAGAAATATCTTCAGTAGTTTTTATTTATTGCTAAATGTAGAATTGATGCAAACTTTAAAAAAGCAGTGTATTGAGTCTTTTTGAACAAGTTTTTACTCTTTAGTGTTTTTAATCTATGAATTCGTCAATACATGTATTTTATAGTTATGAATTGTGTGTCAAGGAAAATAAACATGATGTTGAAAAATGACGCTATAAAGTGTATATTTCTGCCAAAATCACAAAATTGCTGGAACATAATAGACAGTTATTTTTGGCTCATGTTCAGAAGTGACACTTATACACAATACATTCTTCGCTGTGGCAAGTCACAAATTATATAGCATTTATAATTAATACTAATTTGTTGCTAAACTGACACGTTCACATATATATATATTAACTTTATGTTCTTTTCCAGTAGAGTAACAATTAAACATTTTAATTATCAGTTTGAAGTACACTTTCTTTACTTTGGGCTTTTAGATAGTGAAGTTAAACTGTGTATGACCTTTAAGTCTGGTGTTCATGCCAGGAGGAGTGTAAGCATATGACACAGTCATAGTAACTACCATGTTCTCTAGTCCTTGACCATCCCTATACCTTTTCACTCAGCATCTTCCCCATGTGTCTAAAAATGTATCTGGACTGTCTGCTGTATAAAACCTCCACCTGGTGACAACCTTGGAAAGTGGTTCATGGTGTCCCCACCTGGTGACTATCGTGCTAATAAACTTTCCATATTTTCAGTTCTAATACAATTCTTCTAGCACATTGAACCCCCAGCCAGTTAAATTGGCATGTGTCCGTGTTCCCCAGGCTACTGCCACAGATTTCAGCATTTCTGGGTGCCTGCAGATTATAAGCTGTATCTTCAAAACTATTGAGTTTCTATAATTATAAATTAAGGTAGGTAGTATGGATTCAAAAAATGATTTTAGACATTTTTTGGGAAAAGGACTTTCTTTACTATTTATGTACTTTCATAACCTTACCTCAATATGCAGTTAGTATATTAGCTGAAAAAGTAATAAAAAGTGGCAATATTGAGGTTTCTTCGGACGGCTTTTGGCAGAATTTGGTTATACAAAATTACCTTATCATCGTTTTCTCGGAATACCATTTTTGCTCTGAGTACTTAAAGTTGCTGATCTCTAGTAGAATAAATACTGGGTATAACTGCAAAACATTTTGCACCACAGTGCCTAATGAGTATATCTACTGCATGAATTAAAAGAAATCATAATATATTTAATGGTTTCTGAATTATAGGCGTTAATTATGTGAAAAAGTTTTTGGTTAGAGCGCGGGAAAAAATACCTAATTTTCCCTATTATGACGGCCATATTGGATACCTAATTTGCATAATTTATGCGAAACATGAAAAAAAACCTTAACTATGTTGGTATGTATCTGCATACCAAATATGGTTGATCTGTGTTGAAAACTAAAGATTTTTGGTGGAATCCATACTACCTACCTTAAGATGACCTTAGATAGAACCATTAAATTACGTTAAATAGTTATGGTTTTCTGAAAATTATGAATATAATTATAACATGTCTTAGACGAATATAAACTAAGAATTACAATTGTTGTAATTACAATAGAAAACTATCATATTTTATTCAGGGCTTTTTGTTTAAATACAATAATTTAACATTATAATTGACTGTTAGTAATAATTGTAATGTTTCCTGCTGTGTGTTGTAAATTTGGAAGCACGTTAGATGATTATTGGTTATACACTGTGTTGGTGCTGTCTTTCCCCCGGTGGTGCTCTACAGAAGTAAACACTTGGGCATGTCTGGCCATGCATGGACTTTGACAATGTAACTTGTTGGATGTTGCAAAGCAAACATCTCTTTGAAGTGCAAACCTTAACTGGAGACAGGAGAAACAAAGTATGTTTAGTAACTTCCTGGATTCCCAAGCACCATGAATGTGTGTCACTATATTTACTTCTGAAGAGTTTGATTGGCAACTTTATGGACCAGGGGTCGCGGGTGCAGTGGGGGGAGGTGGGGAGTCATTACGGAAATTATTTTTGTCAGGTAGGCAGCCCTGGACATGAGACAGTGTAAATCAGTTCACTTTGTATAAAGTTAATATAGACAGCAAACACATCTTTGTAAGACTTCTGTCTTGGTTGCTGTCATACCACATATGGCTTCCATGTTGTCTATGTCGGTGTTGACATTGTGATCACTAGCATATTGACACCTGAAACTGCCAAATATATAACGTACATTTAGTTCAGTGTCAGAATTGTCCCGTCCAACGAAATAATAATGCAAACTTCGTCATTAGAAAATAACTACAATGTCCAAGGCGCCACCGTTTTTGGAGGTTCACAGATGGTGAAATTCTATTGTGAAAAACTAAATTTTGTTCAATGCAAGCACATGTCGACAATACCCACCATACATAGCTCAGATATCAAGGAATCAGCCAGTGTTAGTCTCTTAGTATCAACACAATGGGGGCCACCTCTAGAGGCTTTATCTCCACCAGGTGCTCTCAGGTTGGGGGAGTAGGGAGGGTGGGGGAGTAGGGAGGGTGGGGGGAGTAGGGAGGGAGTAGGGAGGGTGGGGGAGTAGGGAGGGTGAGGGAGTAGGGAGGGTGGGGGAGTAGGGAGGGTGAGGGAGTAGGGAGGGTGAAGGAGTAGGGAGGGTGGGTGAGTAGGAAGGGTGGGTGAGTAGGAAGGGTGGGGCTGCCATGCTGTTTTTGGCCAAAAACTGCTGCACAGACAGAGGTGTGGGCCGGCGCGTTGTTGTGTTGCAGCAGCCAGTTCTGTGCGTGCCACTTGTCCAGACGTTTCTTCCTCACATCCTCCCTCAAACACCTCAGGACCTTGATGTAAAAGTGCTGATTCATTGTCGAACCTACAGGAACGAACTCCTTGTGAACAATTCCCTCCATGTCAAAGAAACAGATCAGCTTGTTCTTCACGCTGCTCTTCACCTGCTTCGTTTTCTTCAGTCACGGTGAAGATGGACTCTTCCACTGGGATGACCGCTGCTTGGTTTCTGGGTCGTAGCCGTAAACCCAGCTTTCATCACCAGTGATGATGACCTTGGAAAGGAAGTTTCAAACATTTATGACCTGTTCCCTGCACACAATGAGCTGGCATTGCTTTTGGTCCTGGGTAAGCAAGCGGGACACGAATTTGGCAGCAATCCACCTCAAGAAGGGTTCCTCCATGAGAATGCGTTTGGCATGAACCAAACGATAGGCTAACGATGCTGCAAATGTCACTAATCGTTCGCTGATGGTCCTCGTGGATGACCTTACACACTTTTTTTAACATTTTCATCAATTTTGCTGGTTATGGGATGGCCAGAACATTCAGAATCCTCAACCGATATTTGCCTACGTTTGAACCTCGAGAACCACTCGAAAGTCTGGCTTCTGCCCATGACATCATCACCAAATGCTTGTTTAAGCATTTTGTGGGTCTCCAATGTGGATTTGCTGTGTTTAAAACAAAACATGATGCTCACGTGCTGCTCCTTCAAGCCTTGTTATTTCTCTGTCATTTCTGTTCTCACAAAGTTTGCAGAGAACCACTAACAGCAATGCACAAAAACGCTTGCGAAACAAAACATGTGCATGTATCACCGTGTCACTCGGCACACTGCTTCACGATAAACCTGTTTAACACTATCTAGCGGGCCAAGGCTGTACCTGTTAGCGACTAGTCTGGGAACTTTTGGATCACACCTTGTATATATATATATATATAGTGTTAAACAGCTTTATCATGTATATATATATATATATATATATATATATATATGTATATATATATATATACATTATGTAAATGTATGGTCACAAGTTGGGAGATTTCTTATGTGGATTAACCACCACAGATGTCAGGGTGTTGATACATAACAAATTCAGGTACTAATTATTGTACTTGGTGATATAATATTAGATTAATAAAAAAAAATTCAATACCTCAAATTATTACAGGATGAGAAATCTATAAATTTGCCACAGCGTACCATACATATTTTCATATCTAAAACTAAGATCTCCTTAATAGAGTTCAAGATCCGTCGCCAAAGACAATTTACCAGGCCATGGAATCACCCTACTTTTCTTCTGTCGGTATCATTATAGGTTGTTTTGTACTAGTTATCTTCATATTGTGATGTGGGTTTGTAAGCTGGGAAGAATATTTCACTTGCACAACATTGTTTAGTCGTTTACTGTCAAAGATTTAATATAACATTTCTTCTTCCATGTGTCACAATGATGATGCTGATGGTGGCCACCTTCAACAAACAGCACAGTAAGTACCATTAACTATTTGTATTTTAAAAATAAACAATAAATAACAAAATCCAAAATTATGTGTACACACGCACACACACATGTACACACACACACACACACACACACACACACACACACACACACACACACACACACACACACACACACACACACACACACACACACACACACACACGCCCGTACTCATTACATATTGTTATACTGTAAGCAACATGCCTTGTTAAAAACTTTCATTGAAACATTTAAATCAAGATTACCGGGGTAAGAAATAAACTGAACAAATTATCACATAGAATGCATGTTTTAAACCGTTAGGAAGAAAAAATGTACATACTTAAAGGTGTATTGTGGATAAAGAATATTATTAATATTATTAAATTATTAGATCCAGAAAATATGATTGTGATTTTTTTGGAAGTGGCCATTACATATGATTTATGCTAATTTGAGACATCTGTTTTTAATTTCAGCATTTCTGGGGTCCAAGTAAGTGTCACTTTGGTTGCTTACACATGAAGTGTGTCAGGCGTATTAGTCTCGTGTCAATTTAGTCAACATTTTTCACTAATTGATAGCTAAGTGTGAGTGTCTTGAATCTCTTCCGTCGTTCCGTCCGTTAAAGCAAGGTAAACAGTATGTTGTTTTTGTAAAAAAAAAACATTTTAAACACCATGTCATAATGTTACTTATTTTATATTTAGTTAAACTAGTGATGTCAAAGAAGCAATTTTGTAATCAATAGTTTAAATGTTTAGAAAATTGCTAATGTTGTTATGGTATCATCTTTTGATGATACATTTAAAGAAATGTTTAGAAAAATTTTATGTCACTGAAACGACCCCTTTGACCACGCCTCTTGGTTCTGTCATTGTAGTTGCAAACTGGGGTCTACCACTTGCCGCTCTCGCAGATGTCAAAGACAATCCTGAAAAGATCAGTGGAAAAATGACAACAGGTAAATCTTGGCGTTTGTAGTTGTGCCACGAATCTCGTAGGTTTGCAATGAATTTCTGTACATTTTTAAAGAGTGCAAGCAATTAATACTGAAATCGGTAATTAAGTTTTAGTTACATGTATAATTAAAATAGTTATACTGTACTGTAGATAAACTGTACATCACAATATAAAATATATTTTTATTTATAAACTGTTATCATAGTATTTATGGTATCATGACAATCATATGTCAATGACAGGAAAATGTGTATCATAAAAACATTATTTGGCCATCTTATTTGTCGTAATATTTTAACCATTGGAATATGCAATTCATTCTTAAAAATGTCTTGCTTTCCTTTCATAACTATTACAAACAACCAGACAAGTATTAAATATTTCCATAATGTTCAAATTTAGTTGTATGGCATCAACTAGCATAACATTAATTGTAGCATCATCATAGTTAGTCAATTTAATCTGTTTGTTTATTCACCTCAGACAATCATGGATCTGGTGCTGTATAAAATCAGACGTATTGTTTTTTGCAGCACTTTGTATCTACTCGGGTCTCTTCATGAGGTTTGCATGGAAGGTTCAACCACGGAACTTGCTTCTCTTCAGTTGCCACTTTGTCAATGAAAACATGCAAATTCTTCAGATGGGTCGCTTCTTTGACTTCTAGTAAGTGTCATCGATGCATCCTCTTGAAATCTCTTCTTGATTTCCAAAGTTCTGTAGCATTTGTCAGATTTTTTTTGAATTTCTTACTTAAACATTTTAAAACACCACTTCAGATGTCAGAATGGCATTGTCATTCAAATGGGATTTTGCCGATCAGTGGGATCACGTTTCTCTTTCACTTGGTAGCAATAAATAGATGTTAGTCGCTCGTGTATCTACACAGTGGCAATTTTGCAGAACGCACAAAAATTTTAAAATCAAGTGATCAGATTGGGATGAAATTGAGGGGTATCATATTTGGGTGGATTTTTCTGAAAAAAGTATGTAATTTTCACGAATTTACCACACCATATCAATTAATTAATGTTTCATGTGCTCAGAAAGTTTAAAAAAAATCTATGGATACATTTTGTGTATGTTGCATAAAACACTAATAGATTTTCCACCCATGGATGTAAAATCTAATGTAGCCTGGTCTCTGATGCGGCCACTAGCCTGATGCGGCCACTAGCCTGATGCGGCCTCTAGCCTGATGAGGCCATTAGCCACCGCTTTATCTTGAGATCAGTCCACCCGTATTTTGGACGAGTCGAGTTTGTTTTGAATGGGTGGAAATTTTAGGAGCAAAAAAACATTATTGACTCCGACTGTAATTGATATGGTCAATTATGCTTTAAAATGTATGTCACACTTGCGTATGCATGCATTATTGTTATATACACATGTATGCATGTATATATATTATATCTGTATGTAGATATATACATACATATATGTATATACATGCATGGATACATATGTATACAACAATAATGCATGCATATATATATGCATGTTTGAACTGGATTGTATAGAGCTGGTAGAAGTACATTTATTTTGTACTTGAATAAAAGTACAAGTAACTAGGAAAAAAGCTACTCAAGTAAAACTACTTTTAAAAAAATGTACTAGAAGCACAAGTAAAAAGTAAACAACTATAGGCCTACATGAAGTAAACACAAAAGTACTTTTCTAAATAAATGGCTTGTAATTTGGTATTGCAACTTGTATGCCACCTGGTAATGAACCAGCCAATCAGAAAATAATACCACTTGTAGTTCCGGCTGATATCTAAATATAGATCTGTGCTGGGAGCAAACAGTTCTGGGTTCCGGCACAGATGATTTGTCGGAAACATCTTAGAAGTTCAAAAATGTTAACATATAAATTATGCATACTTCATTACATTTAAAAAGTACACCTTAATTGTACTTTGTAGCAAGTAAAAGTACTTCTAAGAAAATGTACTTTGTTACTCAAGAAAAATAAACTTC
This sequence comes from Escarpia spicata, assembly GCA_963995525.1. NCBI lineage: Eukaryota > Metazoa > Annelida > Polychaeta > Sabellida > Siboglinidae > Escarpia > Escarpia spicata. Next base: position 41,595,084 of record OZ023218.1, read on the forward strand.
TGCGTAAGTAAAGTAACAAAGTAATAGTGCTTCTTTACATTGCGGTGAGCTGAGCGAACACACGTATCTAACAGTGCATTTTTGGACTGGGTGAAATTTGATCCTGCGTAAGGGCGTGACCCACAACATGTCAATCTCTGTGCTGCAGCTATCGCAAGACTCCCGCTGAGCAGGAAGAAGTACGCCAGTTCTACATCGAAAAGGCCAAGCGGAAGAAGGCCGAGCTGCAGCAGAAGAAACTACAAGAGAAACTGGACAAGGAGAACATGGGATGACCCCATGTAGCTGAAGCTGCAGCCCTCGCCACGTCCACCATCAGGTCATGATGGTATCGGCAGTAGAACCTGTATGTGATACCAGGAAACAGTAGCTTTGCTGGGTGTACGTACCTCTGCATGCAATGACTTGGTTGGCTCTGGGACCTAGGGGAAATAGCTTGTCTCTCCAAGTCCAAGATGTAGTAATATTGACTAACCTAACCATTTTCTTGGCACTAAAATATAATTTATGGTAAACCCAAAAGCAGTGACATTTCTGCATTTTTTAAAATATCGTTATGTATGTTCAAGAGTATACCTTACTATATATTACCTGCTGTGTCAGGATTATCTAACATTTCTTTGAACATATATCACCTGCTGTGTCAGGATTATCTAACATTTCTTTGAACATTTTCTGACCTCCGAATTGCACCCATGTTTCCTTCAAACTGACAGAGCTCATCCTCTGTGTACTGGGATCATCAAGAGAAACCATTAGAACTTGCCAAGATGTCAGTAAAAATGAGATGAAACCAAATGAAAGCCGCAGTGATATTTTCGTAACTTTCAGTGTTGCCTTATAAAGGCGTTTTTTCAGGCGAATGCTGTTTATTTATAATAATCCACAAGTTGTAGGCTGTACCATTATGGATACAGTAAAACTATATCTGGGGTAGGTGTGATACTTTTAAGGGTCACACCTCTTGAAATGTCATATTTTAATTAACTGTCATATCTTAGAAACTACTCGTCCTATTTTGCCCAATTTACAGTTAATTAAAATGTAATAATTCACAATGAGTCCATAAATTATTGCAAATACTTGTAATATAGATACTATCTATTGCATTTTCCTAACAGTATTACAAAAAGATACTAATTTTGCAATGCTCTTTCAAAACACATTAATGTATTTTACCGAGGTGGTTGTACTTTTTTGTTCTTTGTCAATACAGAAACTGATTTCTAGGAAGCAATAATCCAGTTGGCTTTACTAATTTACTGCCATACTAACCACGGGCTTTTAAAAGCATGTTGTTGATGTAGCACTACCCAAAATATGCAAGTTATGGCATCATATGTAAGTGTACTTGTAGTGCACAAATACCTGATGCCGTATATATATTATGTAGATGATATGCTATGTTAGGATGTTGAATCTGCTCAATAGTGTGTGTTGTTCAAAACGTTTGGAATTGTTACATTTCTGAGTTGTTATGGTAGTTATCCATAATATTAGTTGTGGAGTCTTAGGTGGAGGGGGTATTAAACTTCTGCTTTTTGTAGTGGTTCACTCCTTAAAAAAACTTAGATGTTCGACATGTATGAGTGAGAAACCTTGGGCAGTGGTGTATCGACTACATGCCAGTCATATGAATAGCAAGAATATATTTATGAAGGTATTCCATGTGTGGTATTTTTAGCAAATTAAGATTGATGTTAGGGATCATCTCAGAAAGTTAATGTCCGATATCGAACAAAATTACCGTCATCTGGTATCAGCCCCCCACCCCCTCAGGTAAAGGTTTGTAAACGTTGATATGGTGATAACAATATATTAACAGTATCGGTCCAAAGCATAAAATATTGATGTCCAACACCAGATAAAACTGCCTTTGGCCCCCCTCCCGAAACAAAAGTAATTTTGTTTCATATTGGAAATCAGCATTCTGAGATGATCCCTAAACCTTGTAGGCAGTGATGTGTAGTGACTTCACTGCACTGGGTTACCATGACTTCACTGCACTGGGTTACCATGACTTCACTGCACTGGGTTACCATGACTTCACTGCACTGGGTTACCATGACTTCACTGCACTGGGTTACCATGACTTCACTGCACTGGGTTACCATGACTTCACTGCACTGGGTTACCATGACTTCACTGCACTGGGTTACCATGACTTCACTGCACTGGGTTACCATGACTTTAACCAGTTTAAGGGCACAATGTCATCATGATCGTACTGCAGTATACTATCATTATAACTTTATTGCAGTTCATTGTGTGATCATGACTTTACTTCAGTGCACTGATTCATCATGACCTTACCTCGGTGCACTAATTAATCATGACCTTATTTAAGTGTACTGAATCATCATGACCTTACTTCAGTGCACTGTTTAATCATGACCTTACTGCAGTGAACAGTTTAATCATGACCTTACTTCGGTGCACTGTTTCATCATGACTTTACTGCAGTGCACTGTTTCATCATGACCTTACTTCAGTGCATTGTTTCATCATGACTTTACTGTGATCATGATCTTACTGCAGTGCATTACATTATCTTACTGTAGTGCACTGTGTCATAATCTTACTGTAGTGCATTACATCAGTTTGAACTTACTTCAGTGCACAGTCATCATAACCTTACTGCAGTGCACTGTTTCCTCATGACTTTATCTAGAGAGTACTATCTCACCATGACCTTGCTGAATGCACTATGTCAATATGCCTTTACAGCATGCATCAAGATAATTGGTAAATAACTACTGATCAATAGAAGCAATCAAATTAATGTCAATCAAGTGTAAAAGAAATGCTACAGCGTACTATACAAAGTTCTGTGATTACAAAGTGTGAACGCACAGTTGTTTTACTTTAATTCGTTGGCCAAGGACCTGATGGCAGGTATGTTGTTATTTATATGCGTGAAGTACACATTTCCTGTGGATGTTTGATATTTCAAGACCTCGCAATGGTAACTGAAAGGAAACTGAATGTTCGTCTTCAAAACCTTGCCATCTGTCATGTTTGTACAGTTCACAAACTCCATTAGGACCGGTGGTGGGTGTAGTTTCAATACACTTATTAATAGCGCTGTAGTATGCTACTTGTATGCTACACGCGTGCTACGTGTGTATGCTACATAATAAGTGTTACTCTACGTACTTGTTTATCTGTGAATGTGGTTTATTTAAACTCGGCTGAGGCAGCAAGGCAAGTAAATCATTGATATTATTATCTTAGATGATCCTCAGGTGAACTAAGCCATGTGTCTGTTGACAAATGCCTCGTGGGATCAAGCACAACTCGGCAGAGACCTGTCTTCAAAATGTAATTTTATGTGGTGTTTTTTGTACAGTTGTTTCTGGATACCAACAGAATGTTGCTCGACTGTTGGAACTGACTTGTATTTGTCAATGGTCACTTGTTGACATCTACACTACTATAGTGTGTTGTTGTTACTGCTCCATTAGTTACATGGTTTTATCAAGATATTATGTTTTTTCAATATGTTATCACATCAGTTTGTTATTTAGTAAACATGTAGTGTATGAAATAACTTAGAATAGGAGTATTCATGTCATCGTTAGATATAAATTAAACCAATGAAGCAAGTATAAAGCACAATTTTATTCATCATATTAACCTATGATATTAATAAACATGCCATAAGTGCTTGCAATATGTCTACATCTGGGACACGATGATATTTACAGTCGAACTTTGTGTTTTTGTATTTAAAACATTACAAATATTAATAAGAAATTATCCATAAATAAATTTTCTTATTCTGGTAAGAATACAAACAAATCTATCAGGAAGAGATTTGTTGTAAAATTTAATTCATGCGATCCCAAATAATTAAGTTAACAACAGTTTTTATTGCTCTTGAAAATCTTTGTATGTATAATTTCACGGTATGATTAATTCAGCAGTTTTTCCACTGGATTACTATCCATGGCCTTCAAAATGTTACTCGGATAAGAACAGCAGTGTTTTACTTACATGGTGTGGTCATATAATTCATTCAGTTACAGACTTGTTAAACATATGTTTTGCTTAATTAATTTGCAGGAATATTGCCAACATCATGTTTTTTATAACACTGCAGTTTTTTGGGGAGGTGCAGTTATTATAAGCATAATGTCTTTTAAATAATATAATTTGTTCGAGGTTTCTGTTTCAAAACCACTACATCTGTTTTGTTTAGTAAAACATTAGCACTTTGTTATGAACTGAAGCAACTTTATTTTATACAGATCTTTACGAATTATTTTAATAATATAAATAGTTGGGAACTGGCGTATGAGTATAGAAATAAAATTTATTAAGTAATGTTGAGATAATACACTATTTGTATCTCATAATTCTAAGCATTATAATTATGTTGTTAATATTGTTGGAATATGAACATTTTATAACTGTGGCTGTTGGATAGCTTTGCTGTTGCAGCTTTGATACTTGTGTATAGAAGAGATTTATTACCCGATTTACTGTGGCGAAAGTGGTATTGGCTAGCTGATTTTTACCAGTATTATTTGCAACGTTGTTAGTAATATGCATTAGATTGTTATTTAGATAAGGATAAGGTTCTGGCAGTGGTGCTGTGATATGTTGCACAGTATATTGCATACTATGATGTACAGCACAGCTTATGCCTATTATATGCTACATTTAATGAAATTAATAGTTGAATTTCTTTATATAATAAACTAGGTATATTTTACACTGCTTTCATATATAATTTTGCTGAATGGGTGTTATTTGTTATAATAGTTTGTTATATGGATTGCAGAGGTTTATGTAACGGTGTCGGATATTGTATATTCTGAGTGACATTGTCATAACTTCCATATATGGTCATGATCAATTGCATTATTATCATATTAAAACCTGATTGACCACAAATGGAGTTGTTTGGTTTGTTGATAAAATAACAGTACACTTTGTAAGTTACGACATACACTTTGTGTTGGGGCACAGGACTGAGAGTCCAGACTGGACTCCAGTGATTCCCAGTTCAAATTCCTGTGCAACTAGCCTTCTTCGAATATGCATATTTTGGCGAAGGTTTCGGTATGTCTATAGATGCTCAGAATTAGTAGCCTCGATTACCCAGGCGCCGTGAGGTGGGAGTACCTTTTCGCTCCTCACTACGGCCTAGAATATTAAGGCCCTGCCAATTTTACCGGTAGGGGGCTTTACCCCAGATTAGGGTAGAGACGATGATTGGCTCTCAGGCCAACCATGAAATAACAAATTAAATAAGGATACACTTTTATCAGATAATACTATAACAACTATTCAACATTAAACTTGTATTGAAACATGTAACAAAAATAAACCGATATTAAACTTTATTTCGTAGTGTAGTGCTTTTAATCACATGCATATTCACTAGGTGGCAGCTCTCGTGGCTGTCAACGATCCCGTATTGACGGTATTTGCTTATGCTCGAGCAGAAACAAGACTGATGTAAATAAGCATGATATAAATACCAAACAAAGACAAATTTAACTAACCAAAGTACAATCGATGTTGCGCGCAACGGTCGGACTGCTAATTAATAATGTAAATCGGTAGCGTGTCGAGAAACTATTTTTAGGGTCTTCGGTTCGAATCCCGTAGAGTATTCGAAACCGTTGTTTGTGTTCATTTAGTTTAAGATTAATTTTATTTTGTATAATACTATATTCGGGCACTATTTCGTAATTTCCTTTCGTTATCAAAAATATACGTAATATATAAACATTCTGGGGGGTAGACGTGCTAAATGGCATTGAGCAGTCAAAAGGCGATTCTGAACCAAACTATCTATCTGGCGAGAGTCGGTTAAGCGAGACTAGATAATTAGCTATAGCCTATAGTTCGGCACTGACTGGCAGTGTATGTACGACTATATTTCCGACTCTGGTCGAAAGCAGTTGGGCTGCCACCAACTAGATGTAAATTATGCTGGTTTATAATTTTGTGGATAGATGGTTAAATTCATTGCGAGTTCAATTTTTAAATGTGAACGGGAACAAAATGAAAAATGTTGTTATTACTATTATAATGTAAATTTTCGCGTGGCAGACGTGATGTAGTTCGCGTCTGTTTCGCTTGTGCCATTCCGCACGAAATGTACCATCACAGTTCCTTTGTAGAAGTGGAATAAATTTATATATAAATAAATTAAAATGAATATATACAAATAAATTAAAATGAATATATACATGTATAATTAAAATGTCAATATGAAAAAAAAAGTATAAAAAATACTCGTTAAAAATTCAGTAAAAAATGCACTAAAAAGTAATACAAATGTAAATCAATAATTTTAAAAAGGTAATTTCCATGGATTCATATGACGCTTTCTTATTTTGAAATGACCAGCCTCAATTGTCGCCACTGTTCACGGTCAAATGCGCGCAGAGCATCGACGTCGGCACGGCAACGTAGCGTACGACCTATGCGTCGCAGGTCCGCGCTCAACGCTGTCGGAAGAGTCGTTCGCGGTCGACCCATGTATGTCGTGACACCTGTGTCCACGGCGAAATAGTTGTCGATCGCTCGCTGAGCGGGTGCATCGGGTGGCATACGGAGCACGTGCCCGAATAGACTCCATCTTGCAGTTATGACAGCTTCGCTGATGGGACGGCATCGACAACGGTGGTACAGTGCCTCGTTGGAAATGCGATGTGGCAAACAGATGCCGATGATCTGGCGTAGGTGACGACGGTGGTACGCATCCAGACGATCTACTTCTGATTTCGTGAGTCCCCATGTACCCATGTTGTACGTCAGCACGGGCACAACGAAGGATGCGTGTAGCCGTAGCCGCAGCTGTAGAGAGATCTGTGATCGCCTAAATCACTGTGTCCACAGCTTGCGGAAGACGACGTTGGCCAGCTGCTTTCGGCGAGCGACGTCTCCTGCTTCACCGAGAAGCGATCCAAGCTTGCGTGTCATACGCCACTCTTCCTGAATGCGGTCAGCGTGTCGGCTGATACTTGTTGGTTCTGTTTTCGACGCGTTGATCGTCAGCGACCACTCCGCCAAGCAAGCTGGCGCGATGCGCTCGATTTCGTCGAGGAACGAACGAGAAGAGCTGACGATCGAAGTCCGTGTCGTCAGCGTACTCGACGTCCAGCGGTAGGGTGGCATCGGCTGGTGGACGTGTCGGGAGGCGCGAACGAAGGTCACGTAGTGCCGCTTCGAGGTATACAATGAATAACACCGGGCTGAGGCTGTCGCCTTGCGGCGACCCGATGGATGTGGCGAATGAATGGCAATCGCCTGTTGAGAGACGCGGCTCGAGCGACGTGGCGGCGAGTAGGAAGCGAATCATCCGCAGTTCCGACTCGCCGAGGAATGTTTGTAGCGTATCGAGCAGCTTGTCGCGACGTATGGTGTCGAAGGCGCGACTCAGGTCGATGCCGAGGAATTCGATTGATACGTGCTGACGCTGCGCTTTAGCATAGAGCCAACGATACCCGAAGATTACGTCGGCCGTGCTGCGTCCACGTCGGAATCCCGATTGCGACGGCGACAGGTAGTCGTTAACTTTCGGCGCGATCCTCGAGAGAACGATGAGAGACAGTCTCTTTCGGAGTACTGTAAAACTATCGGACGCACACTCGTTAATGGACCTATTGGTTTGCCCGGCTTCTGTATCAATATGAGCACACCTTTGCCTAGGTCGAGCGGTTCGTGTTTTTCCAGCGCATCGTTGAAAATGCTGGCAATCGTGTCTGCTAGCAGGCCAGCCGTGCATTTAAAGAATTCGGCCGGTATGCCGTCGTGCCCGCTGGCTCGGTCGCTGTTCATTTTCCCGATCGCTCGCTTGACTTCTTCTGTTGTGATTGGGTCTGCCAATCGCGATGGTCTTCTGGTGAAGGCAGGCAGTTCTTCTACGGCTTCGTCGCTGAACTGGCGACTGAAGTGTTCGGTGACACGCGCGTTTAGTCCGGCTGTGTTACAGATAACGCTTCCAGCGTCGTCGTGGATCGTTAGCTTGGCGGCAGGTTTCCTCGTCATCTCATGAACGGCACGACACATTTTTGCGCCATCGTGTGTGTAGACGTTCAATTTCTGACGCTAGCCTGTCTAGTCTCGCTGAGGCGTTATCGCGAGCTTTTCGGCGCATAGCGTGCAAGATTGTGTTGCGCTGGCGTTTCGGTTCGCACCGGCGGATGGCATTTGGATTGTTCTGCAGCCATAGTTTCAACTTGCGTTGTTCCCCTGACATTGCCGCCATTTCAACACAGTGTGGGACACTTCGTCTGGCCGCCGGGGCGGTCTGACCGATGGTCAGTTCCGCCGCCGACTTCAGAACCTGTTCTACTGTGTTCCATCTCGAACTAGCTGACGTATTCGTATTGACTTCCGATATTGCTTCCGACACGACGTCACGAAACCGTGCGCGGAAGGGATCGCTGGCTAACAACTCGGTGTTGTAGCGAACGTGTTTCGCCGAGCGCAACTTCTCGATTCGACCCCAAACGTTGAACATTTGCCTGAGGTCGAGCTTTGCGACGAGCAGACGGTGGTCGCTATCGAGTAAAATGCCGGCGTATGATCGGGAGTCTGTCAAGAGCCTTTTGTGTGTCTGTCGGCAGATGACAAAATCGATCACATTGTATATGGGTACAGTGTGACCTGTCGTCACATCGCGACGCTGTCCTTGCCATGTTGTTTTGTGACGAGCGGCGTATTGGAATGCAGTGTTGCAAACAAGCAGGCCGTGTACCTCAAGGAAGTCGACGAGGGCTATGCCGTTGCTGTTCCGTCTGCCACGCGAATGTTTTCCCATGAATTCCTCGTCGAACTTCTTGTAACCGAGCTTGCTGTTGAAGTCACCGGCAATGTAAAATAGGGCATTCGACGAGTACTGCGACGTCAGACTTGCGAGTTCGGCGAACAACTCGTCTTGCTCGGCATTGTTGGTGTTAACGCGCTGCGACATCGGGCCGTATACGTCTATGATTGTTATCAATGAGTTGTTGGTCAAGCGCAGTTGAATTACAATACTGAGAAGAAGTTTATCGATATATTTTTCCAAGCATGTATTACTAGATTACCAGTTATCACTTAAATTTGTCCAAAGTAGTAAACTCCAAATATCAGACAAAAGTGATATCAACAAGACGTAGTGTACCAAAAGTTGCCACCATTTTATTACTACACGCTATATTGCAAAGATATTATAAGAATATTACAAATAACACAAATCACCATTACCAGCAACCAGAGTAAAACGTAAAACACAATGTTGGGAAAAGGGGTGGTGACTACGTACACTACAAGCCAGGGGTGGTGACTACGTACGCTACAAGCCAGGGGTGGTGACTACGTACGCTACAAACCAGGGGTGGTGACTACGTACACTGCAAGCCAGGGGTGGTGACTACACCTGGCATGTATTTTATGGAATGTGTGTACCACCAGAACAGTACAGACACCTGCCCCACCCGCATTTCAAAGACAGAGCCAGACACTTTGGCTGAGAACATTATTTAGTGTAGTCGCCAGTGATCCCTGGCAACGGGCCACAATGGTCTGAAAACACATTTCTGCCATATAATATGTGATATGTTGGATTGTTCTCTTACACAATTTCTTCTCAGCAATTAGCCTTCTCGCATATGGCAGCTGACTGTATCGCTGATTCTTCAATGAGAGCCAGATGACCGTCTTTTCAAGACCTTTTGGACGTCCCCGTTTCAGCATCAATTATTTGGTCACGTTGCGAAAGGAACAACCAAGTTCTTATCAAAGTTATTGCCGTTGATCTCGGCCCGCCTTGCATTCCACCATCGACACTACTTTATTGTATGATATTTTATCAACACTGCTTTATTATGATATTTTATCTTTGCTTTAATTTGACATATAACGTATATTGTGTACATTATTTCCAAAGTAGAGTAAATATACATTGCATAATAAATACGATTTCCCAAGCGTATCCGTAGATCGTAAACGCAATTTGAAAGTCGGCCTAAATAACAACGACACACCAACATATTATCGCCGGTCGGACATGGGCGTAGCAGAGCTGTTTGCCGACATTATTCACTATATTTCGTAATTCCCTAATCGTTTTAACATAACACATGCATGTTAAAGTATACATAAAACATAGTCGATCATGTAAAGTCGGATAACAAACAGCGAAAATAGCATAAAGAATGTTTAGCAAAATGTCAGTTAACAACTGGCATCGCGCGCCCCCTCACACCAAAGATCGACTTGTACTAGCGTCCATTGCTAAGGTTTGTGGATCGGTCTACTTAATCATATACAAATAATCGCAAGGGTTTGAGTATACATTGAAATAGGTCAATTTCACTAAAAAAGGTCACACAGATCTCATCTTCAAAGAATGTAAATTTCTTAAGCTGGATGACGTTTATAGACCCCAACAGCTCAACTTTTATTACAAATTGATCAACAAGGTTATACCAGAATACTTCAGTCGTATTCCACACTCATATAACTTTGTATTTAACAGAGCTGAGCTTAGTGGCATGGTGTAAAGAATAACAAGCAAACGCCCAAGAACAGAACCCTGGGGAACACCAAATAAAGCTGGCAGTGCAGCTGATAAGCAGTTCCCAATCTATATAGTTTGGTATCTATCAGTTAGATATGATGAAAACCAGCTTAGAGCTGTGCCAGATATGCCGTACCGCTTTAATAAGCGTTCAATGAGAATGTTGTGATCAATCGTGTCAAAAGCGGCAGAGAGATTCGTCTGTCTGCCTGCCTGCCTGCCTGCCTGCCTGCCTGCCTGCCTGCCTGCCTGCCTGCCTGCCTGCCTGCCCACCTTCATGCTGACTGCATGTTTGCCTTCCTATATCTGCCTCTACCTCTGGCTCTGGCTCTGACACTGTCTATATCTCTGTTCCTGGCTCTGGCTCTGTCTCTCTCTCCCTCTCTTTGTCCCTGCCACTTCGTCTGTGTCTGCTGTCTGTGTGTATGTCTCCCTTTCTCTCTCTCTCGCTCTATTGCTCTCTCTTTCTCGCTCGCTCTCTTGCTCCCCCCTCTCTCTCCTTCTCTCCTCTCTCTCATTCGCTATCTCGCCCATACGCTCTTTCACCATTCCTCGCTCTCTTACTCCATCCCGCTCTTTCCCAGTTATATTATTAGGGGCCTCCCACATTCGTGAGCCAACAAAGTTAATTGATAACACAAATTATAATGATTGGCTTCAAATTAGGTTGTGTCACAAAAATGGACCATTTCAAGTGTTTTGTAAATAAAATCAACTTTCACCCTCCTCCGCAACCCGACAGTGTTTCCTTTTGGTCACTAAATGGTGCATTTATAACTTAAATAATAAAGTATACGTTACTTTTAAAAAGTGTTCTTTTAAATTACAACCAAATACATTACAATATAATTTTTTAGTTGATAAAATATATATATACTATAGAGTGTATCGGACATGTTGTCTTACTAGAATTTTTATTTAACGTAGTTATGGACGATCTCATAATGCAATTATAAATTGGTCAATGCATAACAATACATAATATTAGTGTCACAATTTCTAACCCATTGTTGCCAGTCTGTACACTAAATGCCATACAATTACACTATTCTTAATTGATGTTCTCTTTTGTAACTGTGTGCTCTTCTCTAAGCATTAACAAATCCACCAAGTATAACATTAAACAATGGAAGCTACAATTTTTTTAATTAAGAACCAGGATTAGCACATAAACGGCAAGACAAAAGAATGGCGCTGCAAATGTTTTTTGAGTCTTGTTTTGATGTGGTGTGTGGCAATGTGCGTTGGTGCATGTCTGTTTCTGTATATCTCTTTGTATCTTTCTGTCTGTCTGCCTGTCTGTCTGTCTGTCTGTCTGTCTGTCTGTCTGTCTGTCTGTCTCTCTCTCTCTCTCTCTCTCTCTCCTCTCTCTCTCTCTCTCTCTCTCTCTCTCTCTCTCTCTCTCTCTCTCTCTCTTCTCTCTCTCTCTCTCTCTCTCTCTCTCTCTCTCCTCTCTCTCTCTCTCTCTCTCTCTCTCTCTCTCTCTCTCTCTCTCTCTCTCTCTCTCTCTCTCTCTCTCTCTCTCTCTCTCTCTCTCTCTCTCTCTCTCTCTCTCTCTCCTCTCTCTCTCTCTCTCTCTCTCTCTCTCTCTCTCTCTCTCTCTCTCTCTCTCTCTCTCTCTCTCTCTCTTAAATTCTCATATGGCTACATTTATCTGGACGGAAATACAAAAGTGATGTATATGTACAGCGTTCGGCAGAAATAAGATCTTGTAACAGTTATGTGCAGTAGTCTTTGATTGAAGAGCTTCATATCATCCACAAACAAGAAAATACGAGAGCTGTTTATAACATCAGGTAAATCATTTGTGAATAAAACAAAAAGAAGGGGGCCAATTACTGATCCTTGTGGTATATTCCACTGATTACCTCCTGCCAATTTGAAAATGTGTTATTTAGTCTTACTCGTTGTCTTAGTATAGCTATGACCCACTTAAGAATGTTCACGTTTATGCCATTGGTCTGGAGTTTCTCAATGAGTTGAATATGTGGAACGTTGTCGAAAGCTTAAACAAATCACAATGTACTAAATCTACGCATCCTCCATCATCCAGTGTTTGAGTCCATGAATCGAGCACTTTCAATAATTGCAATACTGTAGAACGGCCCTTATTCAATCCAAATTGTTTATCGCTCAGTCTTTCATATATTCGGTGATGGTGTCTCTGAGGTAAACTGACTGGTCGGTAATTCTGTTCTTGAGCTTTACTTCCTTTCTAATGAATCGCAGATGTAGTAGCTTGTTTCCAGCCTATGTATAGTTTTTCTGTTGTGAGTGATGTGTTAAATATGATTGATAATGTAGTGCTGACGCTCTTTGCTTATTCGTTTAAGACACGAGGATGGAGGCCACCGGGTCCTGATAATTTAAATATATTTAGGTTTTTTGTTTTTATGGCACTATCGATGTGTTGATATTACAAGATTCCTTGTGTTATAAAATTTTAGGGCTTCTTGTTTTCTCTGTCTCTGTCTCCTTTCCATGCTTACTACCTAGTCTCCTTACTTGTACATATAATGTAAACGTTATTAAATTATACATCATTAAATAAGTAAACAAATCCAAATATATTAAATACATTTTCGAAGCTTATATTAACAGATATATCACTTAAATTGTGTAATGACGTAAGACTGGTGCAGAGACCCCATACTCATGCAGCGCTTCGTCACGCCTGCCCACAGACCTCCTTCCGTACTTTATAGATGGCCCCTTACATAACGTACAAGTATCTAAATGTGATTTTCGGAAGAGCATCCAAATTTAATTTTCTGTCACAACTTACTAGTAATGAATATGTTTGAATTAGTTATTACTTCAACCGTGCCTACCAGAATGCTTCTAATATGTAATGCAAATTTGATTTTGTGTTACAAGAGCGGGCCGGCGTCTTAATATAACAAGGGAGGATATATACAGTTGGGAGCTTAACACTGAAAAAGTGGGTTTATTTTTTTTCAAATGATACAAACATACGATATTATCTCTTTTGTGAAACATTAATACTCGTTTATAAAATTTTCAGATACGTGTATGTACCATATCCAACAATGTAAACAATAATATATTTATGACTGAATGCTGTTAGAATATTGTGTTGTAAATGCAGACATACTATGTAATTTGTTTGTTTAAAAACTGTTGAACTGTGTTGTTTATGACAATAGTGTTTCAGTGTTGTGTGTGGCCGGTTCGATCCCTGCTGATGTTCAGTATCCATACACTACTGGTTGTGCACACACACTTATTCCATTCAATAATTTCAGCCGTTTACAATAACTCCACCTAAAGTAAGTCAATTCCACTTAAATAACTATTGGAAGTAGCACAGCAAATGAGCATGCCATATATAACATGGCAATGGCAGCTAGGTAGGAAGACACTTCAGTAGGTTAAGCAATGATTATGTCGTGGAAACAAGGGTGGAAGGTTGGTTTATGGTAGTGCTTAACAGGCAGCAGGGCAAATTGTTCTCTGGAAATTATCGTGTTTTTCAAAGGATTTACGCTGCACTGAGGATCACAAATACCATTATTTATTCGTGAAACTACAGTGATTCTCACGGTACATTATTTATACGTCAAGACAGTATACGTTGTCTATGATTTTTAAATGTTATAAATCAATGCCATCAGCCATCCGTGACAACGCCCGTGAGTTACATAATTTGGCAGACTGTAATTGTGCAACGACGTGCTTCATTCGGGCTCTTTAACCTGGCTCCAGGGGTGTCACTCCCCGATTGCCCGATGCGACATATTCCTTAATAAGACGTCTAGGGACTGCCTGAAATACGTCATACCTTGCCTAGCAAACAAGGGGTCACGCGCAAACAGCGCACGACCACAACGCGGATTACTGACTATTTGGAGTATGCTACACGAGTTGCAAATGTTGCCAGATAAAATAATGCAGCCCATCTGGTAAATTTACACTGTATTAAACATCATGCATGTGATTTTCCACTGACGATGTTTTGTTTCAACGCTCGGTCAGTTCGAAATAAAGCTCTGTCGCTGGCACACCTGGTAATTTCCAGGGACATCGACCTAGCGTTGACAGAAACCTGGCTTGGAACAGACACTGACAGTCAGGTGATAAAAGAACTTGTGCCATCTGGCTACACATTTCAACATACCTCTCGCTACAAGTTCGATGCAGCGTCAAAACCTGCCCAGAAGCGAGGAGGTGGAGTGGGCTTAATATATAAGTCCGGCGTAAAAGTTTACAATGTATCATCATGTCATAATAGGCTTAAATTCACCCATTTTAAACATGCATGCCGACTATTATATTACGACACGTGGCGTCAAGTTCAGATCGGGTGTTACATATCGCCCACCACCTTCAAAACGAAATGGCTTCACAACGTCTGTTTTCTTCGAGCAATGGTCAGCATACTTGGACACCGTGATGCTGGACCCGCATGGCATCGTTATTACCGGCGATCTGAACCTCCATCTTGAAATTATATCTTATCATGATGCACGGCATTTTTCATCACCAAATAATTACAGATGCCACGCACAATAAAGGTCACCTCCTGGATGTAGTTATCGTTCGAAACAACACTGCAATAGTTATTACACGACCGGGTGTGTATGACCCGTGCTTATGTGACACACATGGTAATCCATCCGGTGATCACATGACCATCACGTTCTGTGTAAATGCCACAAAGCCTGGTCGAATGCGTAAAGATATAGTTTTTCGGCGATTGCGTCATTTACGTCTTCCTGTTTTCAAACGTGACATTACCTCTTTGCTACATGACATAAACAGTGAGGCATCCGTTAGTGTCATGGTTGCCACATACAACAATGGCTTACGTCGGCTTGTTGACAAACATATCCCACTGCGGAAGACGACCATAGCATTGCGACCGGACTGTCCGTGGCAGACTGACGAGATTCGTAACGAGAAACAGCGTCGACGGCGAGCTGAGCGCAAGTGGCTGCAAATTCGTCTTGAGGTACTTATCGGCAGGCGTATCGCGCTCAATACGTGGTCTTCAACAACATGCTGGTTAACACAAAGACAAACTACTACACAGCTAAGATAGCCAACTGCAAAAATGACAAAAAAACAACTGTTTTGTATCACAAGAAACCTCATGGGCAATAGTGCATGGCATAACGATAATGCCATCGTATGTGTGTCCGGTGGACATGGCGCAACGCTTTGGTGATCACTTTATTGAGAAAGTTTCTAACATCAGAAAATACATCGTCGACTATGGTGAGGATCGTTCGGACATTACGTTGGCTGCTATGAGCAACGACGCGGCATTCAGTGGTGTCCCACTAGTCTTCTTTGAGGCAGTCACTGAATCGGACGTTGAACTTGTCATTTGTGTCGAAATTGGTTTAAAAAGTCGTTGTAAAACAAATTAGCACGCACGTTGATGAACATGCTCTGCACGACCCTTTTCAGTCTGCATACCGTCGCAGACACTCCACAGAAACAGCGCTACTCCGTGTCAAGAATGGCATTGACGCGACATTGGATAGGAAATGTACAACAATTCTCGTGATGCTTGATTTGTCGTCCGCGTTTGACACAGTCGATCATGAGTTGCTGATGACTTGAACACTCATTCGGTATCACCGATAAGGCGCTTGCGTGGCTGAAATCATACTTCAGCGAACAGTATCAAATGGCAGTGGGAGTGCCGAGTCGGTTGATTCAATCTTGGCGTGTGGCGTCCCACAAAGGTCGGTGTTGGGCCCTGCCTTGCATTGCATATGCACCAAACCTATCGGAGATATTGTTGCTAAACACGGCATGGAGCATCACTGTTATGCTGACGACATTCAAATCTACCTCACGGTTGAACGAGATGAATCAATTGTGGCGGCACTGGCTAAGGTGGAATTGTGTGTTGCGGAAGTGGCTGCACGGTTGACTAAAAACCAGTTAAAACTTAACACAGAGAAATCTGAGGCGATTGTTTTTTCTCCAGTCTGCCTGCCAATGTACAATTAACAGTAGCCGGCCATCGAATTCAACCATCATCGTGTGTGCACAGTTTGGGTGTGCTATTTTGCAACCTGAAATGGAACAGCAGATTGTTAACACTGTGAAAAGTTGCTATAATCATATTAAAAACATCGGGCGAATTCGGCCACACCTGTCGGAAGAATCATGCAAGACACTCGTTCACGCACTAGTGACATCCCAACGCAACGTCTACAAAGGTTGCAGAACTGTACCGCTCGCCTAATTACTCGCAAGAGGAAATACAAATACATCACGCCCCTGTTGCAGCGTTTACACTGGCTACATGTTAATTTGAGACCGACCTACAAAATGCTGGTGTTTACGTATTGTGCCTTGAATGGTCTAGCGCCGGACTACATAAATGAGTTAATTGGCTACCGTCCCATCAACAGAACTCTACGATCTACCTCGCAGCCTCGCCTTTTATTCGTACCGGCCTCACAAACTGTTACTCATGGTGATCACCGTTTCACGGTTTGCTCGGCTTTTCTATGGAACAATTTGCCTCCCACGTTCAGGACAGTAACATCATTACAAGTGTTTAAAACACATTTGAAGACTCACCTATTTAAACAAGTGTTTTTATAATTCACCGACGAGGACATTTTATGTGCTTTCTTTTGATAAATATATTTTTGCTTTATTAGTTTCTTAGCATATTTATGGTTATTCTTCTTGTATAAATGAATGTATTTAAACTAGTTTTTAAGAATGCCTTAATATCTGTATTTCTTTAAACGTTTTTAATGATCTCTCTTTTTTAAATTGGTTTTAGCAACTATATTTATGGTAACGTTAAATGTGTAGTTGTTTGCAAAACTTTGGATAATCCGAACTGTTTTTACCAGGTACTTTTGTCGATTGTGCAATTTGAACTGGCTTGCTTTATACAGTATGGACGTTAATCACTGTTGTATTTTTCTGGATTTTGACAGAATTAATCATGTGTATTGCAAGGTATATTATGTCCTGACGTTATGGTTTCTAAATTATCAGGGGCTTACTGTATCATGAACACGTGCCATAACAAGATACAAGATATATTTTAAAGAAATTTACTGACACATCTGTGATCACGTGCACACATGCTGAATAATACTAAGCAGTGGTAATCGGTATGACAACAACATTTTCAGACTAACATGTGTATTAAACTGACAACTACATGCAACTGCTAATAAACCTGGTTGGCGTGCCATCATTCAGTGTACGTCTTAGGTTTGAGAAACAAATGACACAATACAGCTTTGCAAAGGAAATGCGCGTCGAAACGATCACACACAAACACAATCACCTGAGACCTGAGAGGTTGCAACTTCAATGGGCGCTAAATGTAAGTCGTTAATGTTGCAAATAAATATTTATTATTCTCCAAATGGGTGTGAAATGAAGTAATTTTATTCCGTTTGTTGATAGTCCTACGACAGCGTAGCCTATTAATGTGCACTTTTGTTAAACTATGTCTGTGATGTATTGATTGCCTACTTGGTCTTAATTAAGTATTGTAAGTGTTGCTATCAAATTAGTAATATTATTGGGGGTTGTAAAAAGTTACTGGTGACGATATTAATTATTGTAACGTAATTGGTTGGTATTGACATGTCATGTTTACAATTGCAGGTTTTTAGTAGAATTCTGTTTGGCGTTTTTACATGTCACATTGTATATGCATGTTGGATATTTGTATAGAATGTTTGTAGTTATAAGGTTTACATTGGTCAATTCCAACTGACCTCACGGGCGTTTTCTGTTATTCATATCCCTACATGAAGTAGCGAAGGGGTTTTGGGGCGCTTTGACGCTTTCCCCTTCTGTATAGGGTTATAGTTTGGCAATTCATGGGTGAGTTCCACCACCTGTGTGTGGTTGGTTCCCCTCACCTTTGCTGTAATTTATTTGTTAGAATTATATAGGCTAAGGCACTTAATGTATATATTGTATTGTATGGTTTAATGTTTGGCTTAATACAAAGCTCTGGTACAAACTTACATCTGCCTTGTTATTTACAGCAAACTAGCTACGATTCTGAGTCAGTAACACCACTACACTAACAGGGAACACTGTCCCACATAAAATATGTTATGTTTTTTCGAAGATATCACTAAGTGGGTAGATGATGGATCACCAGTAGATATCATCTACTTAGATTTTCAAAAACCTTTCGACAAAGTGCCACATCAAAGATTACTGCTTAAACTAAACGCCCATGGCATAGGAAATGGTATAATTAACTGAATAGAAAAATGGCTGATTGACAGAAGACAACGGGTAGTTGTTGATGGGGAGGCTTCAAACTGGAAATTAGTTTTGAGTGGGGTCCCACAGGGATCAGTACTGGGACCTATATTATTCTTAATATATATAAACGATTTGGACGATGATATAGCTAGCAAGGTGTTGACATTTGCAGATGATACAAAAGTGTTTAGAAGGATTAAAAGTGATGGAGATAGACAGCATTTACAAGATGATCTTGACAGGTTGATCAAATGGTCTGAAAACTGGCAAATGTTGTTCAATTTTGGGAAATGTAAATGCCTTCACACAGGACATGGGAACGAATATGTAGAATATACAATGGGGGGAACTGTACTAAGTACTACTGTAAAAGAAAAAGGCTTAGGGCTGACAATTAGTGCTGACATGAAGGTTTCAGAGCAGTGTGGAATTGCAGCTTCAAAGGAAAACCAAATCCTTGGATTGATTAGGCGAAATATAGCATATAAAGAAAAAGAACTAATAATACCGCTATACAAAACAATAGTTAGGCCTCATTTAGAATATTGTATACAAGCGTGGAGGCCATACTGCAAGAAGGACATAGATATGCTAGAAAGGGTACAGAGTAGAGCGACTAAAATGATACCAAAACTGAGGGATCTTAGTCATAAAAAACGCCTAAAAGAATGTGGCTTAACAACACTAGAGACCAGGAGATTGAGAGAAGATCAGATAGAAGTGTTTAAAATATTGAATGGTTATGAAAATATTGATAGAAATATGTTATTTTTTCAGTTAAGAAAGATAGAAAGACTAGAGGACATTAGTAAAGGAGCAGTGTAGATTAGACGTAAGAAAGTTCTCATTTTCACAAAGGACTGTGAATGAATGGAACAGATTATCTGCTGATTGTGTGGGTGCTAGTAGTGTGACTATGTTTAAAAATAAAATCGACACATACCTCAGAAGGGCAGATAAAAGGGTTGGACTCTCGATAAGCCAAAGGGCTTCCTTGTCCACCTGCCATCTAGAGTTAATTCTCTGGATGGCAATCTTGTTAAATAATAATAGATAACTGCTAATTGTATAACGCCGTATATCCGGGTATAAACCATGTTCATACATTACACGCACTTAAATTACATAATTGGTGTAACATAATCTATATTATTTATATATTTGTCAGTAATGGGAGGAAGGGGGGCAACGTATAGAAACAGCAAGAGGATGGCGATCAACGCACTAGTTGAGCAGATGTGTGAAGAAGAGGGGGTGGGATTCACAGATTTATGGGGATACTTTATTGGGAGGGAAGATATGTACATGAGAGATGGCCTCCACCTTAGTGGAAAGGGGAAGCAGTTTTCTCAGAGAACCTGCAGCGATCTGTTGACAGTGGGACAGGTTGCATCTATGTAAACTAGATTCGCAGGGGGGACTCACAGAAAAGCCAGAAACTGGAGGCATAGATAAAGACAGCACAAATAAATCAGCAAAGAACAGTCTGGAAAACTCTTCTTAAGCTGGATATCAATGTGTTTGTTTAAATGCAAGGAGTATAGTAAACAAAAGAAATGAACTCAACATTATGGTAGAAGATACTGACCCTCACATAATAGGTATAACTGAATCCTGGACCACCACCGATATATCAGATGCCGAATTGGGACTGACAGGATATGTAATGTTTAGGAAAGATAGAATAGGAAGAAAGGTAGGTGGAGTTATTTTATATATTAAAGAATATATCCAGGTTTATGAAATAAAATTAGAAAGAGAAGCAGATTGCGAAGAAGCTGTTTGGTGAAACATAGTTACAGGAAACTTAACGTTAACAGTTGGGTTAGTTTATCGAAGTCCAAACATAAGCATAGAAGAGAATGAAACAATACAAAACACTATACGGGAAGTAAGCAAACGGGACTGTATTATTGTGGCAGATTTTAACCACGGGCATATACAATGGAAATCTCTACAAAGTATGGGGAGTGAGGACCACAAGTTTTTAGTTTTAGTTCAAGATACTTTCCTTTCTCAACATGTGCTAGAACCAACCAGGGGTGAGAATGTGTTAGACATAGTTTTGTCCTCACAGAATGAATTAGTTGACAATGTCTAGATATGTGAGCCACTGGGGAGTAGTAATCACAACCAGATACATTTTGCCATCAAAGTAAAATCAGAAAGGAATATTAGAAAGCAGTATAGGAGAAATTTCCACAAAGGAAGGTATAAGGACATGAGGAAATATTTAGCAAAGATAGACTGGAATAACACACTGAAAAATAAGACGGCAGCAGAAAGCTGGAATGTATTAAAGAGTGACATTAAGTGCATTGTCGATAAATTTGAACCCTTAAAAAACAAGGGAAACGGTCCAAAAAGAAACACTTATCGAAAGAAGCCATTAGAAAAATTAAGTATAAACAAAATGATGTGGAAATCATATAGATGTATTGGAAACGATGAAGACTACAACAGTTATAAAGAAACACTTAACCAAGCTAAAGATGATGTTAGAAATTAAAAGAGAAGCTATGAACAACAATTAGCTAGTGATATAAAACATGACAGCAAGAGTTTTTATGCGTATGTTCGAAGCAAACAGAAAGTTCAAGATAAGGTCGGTCCTCTAGAAGATAGTGCTGGAAATATAATATAAGAGGGATCCTTAATGGCAGAAGACCTGAATGAGTACTTTAGTTCAGTGTTTACCAGAGAAGATATTAGTTCACTGTCAGTACCAGAGGTTAAGTTCAAGGGGGCAGATTCAGACTATTTAGGACAATTAATTGTAACCCCGGAATTGGTAGCTAAGAAAATAAGGGCTGTGAAGGATAATAAATCACCTGGAGTGGATTGGATTCCGCCCAAACTACTATTGGAAATTGTAGAACAAATTAGCGTACCGCTTGCAACAGTTTCCAATTTGTCATTAGAAGAGGGAGTGGTTCCTTTAGAATGGAAAGAGGCAAACATTATACCGTTATTTAAAAAAAGGTTCGAGAAACAAGTCAGAGAACCATAGACCAGTGAGTTTAACATCAGTGATTTGCTAATTATTAGAAAGACTAATTAAAGATCACATGGTGGATTTTCTTGTTAAACATAACTTGATAAATCCATCTCAACATGGGTTTTTTGAAACCGAGGTCATGCTTAACAAATATGTTATGTTTTTTGGAAGATATCACTAAGTGGGTAGATGAGGGATCACCAGTACATATATCGTCTACTTAGATTTCAAAAAAGCTTTCGACAAAGTACCACATCAAAGATTACTGCTTAAACTAAAGACCCATGGCATAATAAACTGGATAGAAAAATGGCTGATTGACAGAAGACAACGTGTAGTAGTTAATGGGGAGGCTTCGAACTGGAAATCGGTATTGAGTGGGGTACCACAGGGATCAGTACTAGGACCTATATTATTCTTAATATATATCAATGATTTGGATGATGAAATAACAAGCAAGGTGTTGAAATTTGCGGATGGTAAAAAAGTGTTTAGAAGGATTAAAAATGATGGAGATAGACAACATTTACAAGATGATCTTGACAAGTTGAGCAAATGGTCTGAAAAGTGGCAAATGCTGTTCAATTTTGGGAAATGTAAATGCCTCCACGCAGGACATGGGAACGAAGAGGTAGAATATACAATGGGGGGTACTGTACTAAGTACTACTCTAAAAGAAAAGAACTTATAATACCGCTGTACAAAACAATAGTTAGGCCTCATTTAGAATATTGTATTCAAGCGTGGAGATCATGTCGCAGGAAGGACATAGATATGCTAGAAAGAATGCAGAGGAGAGCAATTAAAATGATACAAAAACTGATGGATCTTAGTTACGAAATACGCCTAAAAATGCGGCTTAACAACACTAGAGACCAGGAGACTGAGAGGAGATCAGATAGAAGTGTTTAAAATAATGAATGGTTATGAAAATATTGATAGAATTGTTTTTTTTTCAGTTAAGAAAGATAGAAGGACTAGAGGACATGATCTTGCATTAGCAAAGGAGCAGTGTAGATTAGATATAAGAAAGTTCTCATTTTCACAAAGGACTGTAAATGAATGGAACAGATTATCTGCTGATTGTGTGGGTGCTAGTAGCGTGAATATGTTTAAAAATTAAATTGACACATATACCTCAGAAGGGCGGGATACACATAGATAAAAGGGTCGGACTCTCGATAAGCCAAAGGGCTTCCTTGTCCACCTGCCACCTAGAGTTAATTCTCTGGGTGGCAATCTTGTTAAATCTTGTTATATTGTTTAAAATATACCTTTTAAAAGAAATAACTTGTTACATGAAAGAAATAATCGGATAAAAAAGTATACAGTGTATATATATATATACATATATACTGACTAAAGTAGGTATTTACTATCATACTATTAATAGTTAGTTAATACAGCGCCAAGTATATTAATGTTCGTAGCACTGTACATAAAACAAAACAGGTAACAAATAACAAATACAAACAGTCGCTGCGTTAAATTAATCAAGTAATACAAATACACTGTATATAATTAAAATGCAAAAAAAATCACGTTAGTGGCAGTAAGTATTAGATGTAATTATCAGAAATACATACTGTTTGCTGGTCATATCGTATGTTGCAAACATAACCAAACTGGCCGACCACATTTCTGCCAGTTTCAAGTGAACTTCGCTCGAAGCAAGGCCGCAATATTGCAGCCAATCGTACTGATTAACAATATATATTTGAGTATCTTTCTACGATTGCAGAATACAGTTTCTCCACAGGGCTGTCATTTTCCAATAGTTTATTTGTTGCAAAAAGGCGCTGAAGCTGCCAAGTTTACTGTTGTACGACGCGTTTGTTTGCCCGCCTATTCGGCATAGAGTGATGTCACGCAGACACTGCCTCAATGCTGGCGAGTGCTATAGGCATGCTACCGATAGTGGGCGTTTTCAAGAATGTTTCCATTAACAAAAAAGTCCAATTGCGAACATTGTTTAGGGTTTATTGAACACAGTCTGGCGGGCAAAACATCTTCAACATATTTACGCTATTAATAAGAACATTATATTTAATTTTGAAATTAGGAACTGACAAGGTCGGCTTTAGACACGCGCCGGGCTATCGCTGGTACCGTCTTTAATGAACGGTTCATTCGCTAGATGGTGCCACACTCTTTCATTTCAACAGTAACGGTGGCTTTGTTCTTTTAATAACGCTCGACGTTTCATCTAGCGAGTTCTATAGAAGCAGGTCATGTTAGCTACAACTTCACAACCACTTGACCACTTGTCGGCCCCTATGACAATGTAATTAGGCGAGAAGGTGTCTGTTCGCTTCTTCAAGAGACCCCGTCGTTAGACCTATATACAGCCATTACAGGGCCTGTATTATATGGTGTACAGTATATAACAGGCGTAACAATTAATACGAAGTCTGTACATGTGCAACCGGCCGAGTCAAATACTTGTACATGGTGCTACTGATTCATAATCTAACTACCGTACAATGAATAGGATACCCGCCAGGGACAGTGTAGTCAACAACCACATCTGGTTTGCGAGCCTAGTACATCCAACCAAACATTTATTAGCGAAAACCCGTTAACAAAATAATACTGATGTGTTTCAAGACGAACCGGCTGATCATCACAATGTATTTAAGAAGTTGCTGTCGGTGGCTGTCAACTTCGTCTCGTCAACCATGCGCCGCAGATACTGTTCATTGGCCTCCGAACCTCCATGAATCCAATTCATTCTACGTTTTGAAGCTCAACCGGCGGCAGAACTAATAAATCAAAGTTACGGTTGTGCACTGCCACACAGCTAGTCTATGGAAACATGTCGTTGAGCTGCCGAAAGACTTCGTGATAAATATCCAAATGTGACCCACCGTAGTCGGTATTAATTAGCACAGGCGCATTCTGCACAAACGCGCCAAAATATCTGTCTACGTCATGTCCCGTCAATTGTGATTTTTTCGAAGAAAATACAAACCTTATTCTTTCATCTTTCAAAGTCCAGTTCATTTTACTCGACACATCATCAAAAACTAATAAAAATGCATCTACGAACGTACAGGACGAAAAACAACAGGCGATACGAGTCAAAATGGCCTCGTTTCTCTCGAAATGTAATTGTCTTAAGATTTAACAAGATTGTCACAGCGAGAATTAACTCTATACGAACTTAAATCCGCATAACAACTGACTGCGACGATAGAGAACATGCTCATTAACATTGCGTTTGAATTGGCTGCACTCAATCATCAGGAGTGTGAAATCAAATATCAACTGGTACCTCTGCGACCTGCATTCCGCTATAATTGTACCCAATGGTGGCATAGTAGCACACGTAATTGGACGTAATTAAATGTGCTACTACGCCACGGTTTTGTACAAATTGTACAGCTCCATGCAATTTGAAATTACAATTTGATAGAATAGCACAATGCTCAAACAGTGCAAAACATTATTAAGAAGAGTCGGGGTTCCTACATGCATACATACACAAGCTGTTGCGATTATACATAGATAAAAGCTATATTTAATCATATTAAAATTCTTTTGAACTGCATGACACCCTCACTGGTACAACAAAGCATCGTTTAGTCAATCTCAGACATATATTGGTGTACATAAACAGATAGTGTCACATTTAATGCAACTGGATGTCATGAATAGAGCTACATCGAAGTCGCCACTGGCCTAAAGAAACAATAACTCAGACAAGCATTAATTTGCTTTAATTGGCTTCAAGAAATCGTAAGGGGTAAAGTCATTCCTTTTCGCAATGTAGAAGTCAGATTTTCACAGACAGATCGTGTCTTCAGCGAATGCCATGCGAACGCTTTATTGAGCGTATATGGTCCGTCAGTGCCATACTGATTCTGTTCCATACTGACCAGCAATGTCACACATACGCCATCGTTCACTTCGGCTGGCTTCCCAGCATGCTCTAGGCTTAGGACACCGTGCCAGGTTTGCTGCGGGTAACAAGTTCCCAACGTCTTCTGCAAAATGAATATTGTGATACGTAAATAAAATTATGAACCTTTTAACATTCATACGCTGTCTGGTACGATGACAGAGTCTGTGTTTAAAGGTCTCACTCAGCAGTATATGTTTTGGCCTGTACACCTTTGGCATTCGTATGCACAGAAGTGCTTGTATAAATCGTGTTCGTCTGCACTCGGTCAGTGTCCGATATACTATACGAGAACATTAGAACTGCATTCAACATTTGTTATGTATTGTTGAAAGTAGGCGCCTGTTACTACCATGCTCCAAAACAAAAAACTCCTTGTAATTTATGAAGGCTGTAACATTGCAACATAAACAAGAAGGATTAGAGTACTGCAGTAAGACGGCCCATCCCACTGTCGTGTTGACATAGTTATCCCACTTACACGTAATATCTGCTTTATGGCTGAATTCAGAGATGTGTTTTCGGACATTTCCCCCACAGGGAAATGTGGAGTGCCATCCTTCCCTACCAGCACGTTCCAGTCGGATCTGTTACAACAGAAAACCCCATTCAGTGGCAACGTGACAACAACGTCACTCACCCTCTGATCTAACCCTGGCAGTGATTGATGTCCGCCAGCACCGACTGAACGCAGTTTTTTTTTTACTTTGATAGTAAAGAATGGCAGGGTACAGTCATCTACCCCACCCTGCTGTCTCATGAAGTAGAGCAAGATGTCGTTGTTCATTGTCTGCATAGCACATTCCATGGTGATAAAGTGCAAGATTAAAAACATGAGAAAAAACAAACAAACATTGCTTGATGCAACGCTAAACGTGTTATGTCTTACAATGCAGAAGAACAAACATAACTATGCTGGAGGTCTTGAAACAATGCCAAAGACACCAAGATGCCAACTTATAACGTGTAACTCATTCTAGTGTCTACAAGAGGTTCAGCAACTAAACACAAGTAAGATAACAACGTGTAGGTCTTGCACATCTGGCTTGCTTGGCCTCTAAGGTGTAATGTGGAGAGAGGGAGGGGGATGCTGGATAAGAAAGAGCGACAAGGAGAGGCAGGAGTGGGAGGAAAGGAGTAGTGCAGACTGGTGGGTTATTAGCTGACGCGGGACAAACTGATCTGCATGTATACTAATTCAGTACATTAACGAGTGTGATAATAAACTGTGTATGCACATGACAATAGGGTGGCATATATAAGGGCATACCAATGGATAAGTTCTATAACATGATAATTTTTCACGATGGTCTGGCAGCAGTTCGTCACAAAACTAACTGAAGATGCCTGCAATTATGTCGAATGGAGGGTTATTATTGCATATGCTTGTAACAGACGTGGCACGTGGTGACGATTAATACTACAGAGAAATTTACCCATGACGGTGAACCAGTACAATGCGTAGCAGGAGCTTTGTGTGAGGGACGATCTGCGGCCTCAGTGTCGGATGTCTGTTATTTGCCTGGGTCTGGTGGTATGTCAACACTGTTTGCACCAGTCCTACGATATCACTGGACCTACAAGCATCGATAGCTCGCGTCATAGGTTATGACAATGCATTCGGTTATGTCACATATTTTACCGAGCTAATTGCATTTGCTAAGCCATGAGAATGAGACATTACACTAGTTAACCACAACTAAATCCAAGCCAACTTTCTGTTTTGTACCATTTCTAATGGTAAATATAGAGATCAGTTAATCAATGAAAAATGTTGTAGACTCCATTAAAGGATGGTAATAGAACTCGACTATGGCACAAAGTAGCATTAGTACAAGAACAGTTTAGATTGCACATGATTAAATTATTCCTTTTCACAGAGGATGGGCCACACACAAAACATTGATGGAGCATGGATATGCCAGTGGCTCCTTTTCCATTTGGTGATTGTGACTTTTAATGAAAATTGTGTTCAGTAGTGGGTACAGGGGCAGCTGACTATTTGAGAGGACATGCATGACTACAACTATTTTGATATTTCCTATATACCCTGTTGTATCACAACATTTTAAGCTGGAAACTAATTGGTGATTAAGCTTAGCCCCCTTTTTGTGATATCCAAGATAGGCCACAGTACAGGGAGAATCAGCCCTGTAGCTGTGTAGGGTGGCATACCTTAGTGGGAGATGAGAGTTATGTTTTGTGATAGAGCTGGCCACACACCATCTCGCCTGGAGAGACTCTGCATCCTGTTCCGCCAAAGTCTTCAACCTCCCCCCTTCAAACAACAACTTCATTGTCTTCAAACTCTCTATATAAACAACTACTTCACAATTTCTTCAAACTCCCACATTAAAACAACTTCACAATATCCTTAAATCCCCCTTTCAAACAAAACTTCATGTCATAAATTTCCCCTTCAAATAACAACTTAACAAATCCACAATGTTTCCACTCATCGATTTGAACAACTTCACAAAGTCATCAAACTCCTCCCTACAAACAAAACTTCATAATGTCATCAAACTCCTCCCTACAAACAAAACTTCACAAAGTCATCAAACTCCTCCCTACAAACAAAACTTCATAATGTCATCAAATTCCCTCCTTCAAACAACAACTTTACAATATTTTTAAGTTCCCCTTCAAATAACAATTCACCATGTCTTCAAACTCCCTCACTAAAACAATAACTTCACCGTCTTCGAATTTCCTCTACAAAGAACTTCACAATTTCTTCAAACCCCCCTTTTCAAACAACAGTAACTGCACAAACAACTTCACAACGTCAACAACTGCAAGATGGTATTTATCAAGGCCAACAAAAACATTGGCTTTTTTCTACAGGAAAAATCACTTAAGTAAGAACGCCATTAAAATGTTACTTGCCCACGTTTTCCTCGACATTAATTTTAGTATATGTGACAAATACGTTCAACGATGCATAAACACACATATTTCTTCCCTGTCAGATACTGCAGTATTCAATTTCACTAATTGTCGATAAAATATATAGTGCAAAAGCAAGTTTAGTTAGAAGGTGTAGTTTGGCAGAGTTTGAACAAGTAAATTAAGAATAAATTATTATTTATGGGTGGAGTTTTGTTGTTGTATATTTCTAAAGCAGGCTTGCAACAACGATGTTAAAAAACTAATAGGTAAAATAAAACTTTCACTTAAAATAAATAAATTTGCATAAATAATTATGTAAATTATTATATAAACAAAACAATTACTGTATAAATTAATAATCGTGTTTTATCAAGTAAAATGTAAAAAAATAACAACACATATCAATAACAAATTAAGAAATATATATACATTGTATGTTTGTAGATTTCTTAATTTGTTATTGATATGAGTTGTTATATATATATATATATATATAGAAACAGAAGGAAAGCACTACACAGTGCAACTTGTTATATATATATATATATATACATATAACAAGTTTCACTGTGTAGTGCTTTCCTTCTGTTTCTAGTTTCACAGAAGTTTCTAGGTGGTTTAGTCCAATTGTATATACTTATAACTTATGCATTATCGACATATATATATATATATATATATATACAGTATATATATAAATATATATATATATATATACAGTATATATATATATATATACACACATAGCATTATTACTGTTTTAGTAGTGCCTAAATATTAATACAATTGGTTTACTATAAATTAATATGTAACTTAAAATATAACTTAATATATAAGTAATTGTAACAATTTATAATGCAAAAGTGAATATATTTAAGGTAGTGTAAGTTATGCAACAGTTGATATAGATATAAGTATATGATTACATCACTTAACATATTTAAATCAATAATATTATAACATATTTCCCCAAATACGTGTTATTAATAAATGTCAGGTAATAAACTAATACCTGTTGATTTGCGGAAACATGTACAATAAGTTTGTGGGTGATAAGTCATAGCTAGACTAACAGAAACAACTATAAAGTATAAAACAACGACAAGCAACATAGTCAATAACGTCACAATTCACTCTTTTTTGGTTGCCTTGTCAAAAAGTTACATTGCAGTGTGATGTTAGAATGTCCTTGGTAGAATAGCTTGTAGTGTCCACCCATATTCGTGAAATGTTTCTTAGCAGACAAGCCAATGCTGTCATTGAATTATCTGATGACTGGTAAAAAGGGGACATGTGTTGGAGCGAAAAAACAGCAGTGTAAAACGTGTGGGTAAAGTATTGGCAGGTGGCCAACACAGGGAAAAACAACTGTAAACACCTTTATTCACTGAGCTCGCTAAAAACACAGGTGATAAATGGTGCCAGTTAAAGGTACATGGTCTCGTTAAACTTTATCTTAAAAACTGGTTATTATATAGGGTAAAATACTTCTAACAACTCGACCATCCAAATGTGTTTTAAAGACCCAATTAAAATATATAACAGCACCACTATCTTTTTGTGAATATTGCCATTGCCATTCAGTAGATTGTGTACTTTAGAAGCTGGTTTTCCCTGGTTAATTCACCTGTATTGTGAAGTAACATTTGATCTGCCCTTTTGTGGGATTCCACATTCTACAAACATTACTGTGTTCTAAATATAAAACAAAATTAATAGGAAGCAGACCTAGTGGCACTAATGACAAATGAAAACACAGGTTAATGGTGCCAGTATAACCCATGCCTGCTATTACCCGGGGGTAATCAGGGTTAATGCACCGCACAAGAGAATTGAAAAAAATGTGCACTAGTGATACCTGACCACACCCAAACACTTGCAAGCAATTACAACGTGCTATTAATGCCCCCATGCTCATGCACGGTCACAAAATGTTCCCACGCAAATGCACTCATGACATCATGACTCTCCCAAACCACTCCCATACACTTCTAATACAACCAAAAACATCAATCGATCAATCAATTTATTTATTTCAAACATATTATATAAAGAACAAAACAAGTCTAGAGAAATCATGAATAAAAAAAGTGAGGCGTACAAAATACAAACAAATTATTAAAGAAATAGCACGTAATTAGATAATAAAAAGGAAAAGATATATTGTTTGAAAAGATGTAAATATGAAGTTGTAAACTTATAATTATCCCCCCAAAAATCTTCAAACACATTTTGCACTGTACATATTGCCTTAACAATGAACACACTAGTAATTTTGTAGCATAGAAGGTTGTGGTAGGATTTTAACACACTTTTTCACTTCTACTACCACAGAGTTTTAAATCCAGATTAGATTTTTTGTTTAAATAGAACATGTTTGTACATGCTCGTGTCTATGGGAAACTATAAATATAAAACACTACCATTCACCCAATCAACAGACCAAGGACAGGATTATGGTATTATGAATTAAAAACCGTTGCCCACAGACCATTTAAGTTCTACTGTCGTCAATTACAGCTGGTAACACTGACCTAAAGCCACATTAATGGCGCTCTCTCTAAACCACTGCTCACTGTTTCCATGATTCCCTGACAAGGAAAAACACAAATTGCAAACACTTAAGTAAATAGCTACTTTTATGTTTTAGTACATCACTAGGTAGATGAGAGGTCCACGGGCCAAGGAAGCTAATACACATGGAAAGAAGTGAGTGGACCTCGGCAACTGGGAAGAGTTACTGTTACAATGCTCCAAAAGTTAGCTTGTTAATATAGATTATTATTACCTGTGACTTTGCCCATGAATGTAAATCGGTACCAAACACCCCACTGTATCTCCACAGCACCGAGTGAGGTAGGTTCAAATTCCAGCCCTGTTTCCTCCAATACTTCTCGTTTTACTGCTTCCTGGGAAACACATTTATGTCTTATAGGATTGGTGAATGTCCAATGTATAAGGTTTCATTGATGTTCTATGGACGGAGCACAGCAGTGAGTTTTTGTCCAACAAACAAATAATATATTTTGTTTTGCCACGAAACCCTTCATATATAAAGGAATCTTACGCAGACAGAGATAGGATATATACAATCCCTGAAATAGTGCTCCCAAAATTAACAAAATAATATTTGTTGTGCAAATAATTATTCAATATCATTATATTTCTGGTTACACTACATATACCAACAGTTTGAATTTTAAAATAAAACATTATCCACACTACCAGAGGTCAACATTTTAAGCAGAATGGTTTTTCTCTGTTTAAAAACAGCGGGTCTGCCTAACATGGCGCTACATGCATATCTGGTCTCCATATGCTACTGTTAGTAGAGTATATATATATATATATATATGATCTCTTAATATATATAATTTTATATATATTTATATCTGTATATATATATATATATATAGACACTATTTTAAGTCCTAACATTTCTATCTGCCTGTCTAGTGTCAATACACAACACAAGGTGGGTCAGTTGACAGGCTACTGACAGAACTGTCCTAATTTAAATGGAAAATATACTTGTGTGTTATACATCACACGCTTAGACTTGTCGTCAGAAGACATACATTGAAAGAATGATAGATACATTCATACCACCAGGTTGACATTTATTGTCTGCAATGCACACGCAGTGAGTAATGTGGTGGTCTTTACCAACATACAGAAGCACTTTCTGAAAAGCAATACATGTATGTGATTTATTTCAATATGACAAGCACATTAACATATATATGTGTGTTTGTTATCTTTACAACCGTTGAAGATTTTACTGTGATGAATAATTTATTCTATTAACTTTTTCATCATTCTTAATTTATTTTAAAGCAAAGTGAAATTGTTAGTTTTTCAGACTTGTTTTAACTACTGGATGTTCAAATTTGTCTTGCGTAAACAACGTATTTATTTGGATTTTAACACAAAAAAGTAATTGTTTTAATCTACTGATTACGTGTATTATTGTACTTTAAATGTTTTATTACACACACACATATGTATATATATGTTAGTATTATGCACAACATTGCAAACATTAACAGATATGGTGCTATTTAAAAATAATAATAGTTATTGTTATTACTATATCATTAGAGTAAAACAGCATAATAATATAAATGTGGCACCAAGAGAACTGTGTTCAAATTTATTTGGTTCTGGCTTAATCATGGACATGTTTGTTCTTCCACTTTGCCCTGGTTTAGTCTGTTTTATATATTTAAGCACACAGCCCTGTCACTGTCACATATCTTAGGTCGATATAAATTCTCATCTGTGTAAGTCAAGAGAACTGGAATGCAGGGACCTTTGCAAAAAATTGCCATAATTGAGTAGGTGCCAACAGCATGTTGTGTTGTATTTCCAAAAAAATAATGTGCTGATGAATGGGAACACATAAATCACATCGTACTACATTCATGTGACAAGTTTAGTTGACTTGAAACCACACAGTTTGAATATAACAAGTGATTACAATTTTTTTAACATTAAATAAAAAAGACCAATAAATTGCAAATAAATAAATGAATAAAATTACAGTACAGCGATATATTTAAAGTGGCATAAGTACAGTTTTAAAACAGACAGTACAATGTTAATATACAATTATCACTACCACTTGGTTATTTACAAATGAAATGCAGAAATATATATATATATATCATATACTTACACCTAAGTAGATTTTTCACTACTTTGACTTTTAAATGACAAGTACCTGTACACTCGGGCAGTTGTACAAGTTTGCCAAAATATCAAGTCCATAACTTGATTACTCAAATCAACAACTTTAAACCAGGGATTACCCCGCAAACTTCCCGCAAAAATTCGCCATATTGGATTAAAATCAACACTGAACTAAAGAAGCAACAAACCAGTTCACAAAACAGATAATTGCCACTACACCTAGCCATCCACCCTAAGGCACCCATAATCAAGAAGGTATTTATATTTAACAGTTATCCTATGTAATATACATAAATATACCACTCTAAACCACCAAGTGCTACGTGCATTATAGTCTCGTCCCCTAGCAACGACAACACTATGCTTTCAGGCTTACAACTACAGCATATGTAAACACAAAACTAAAAACAACGTGCATAATCTTGCGCAACTGTAGGAATCCATTTTGTCCATAGGCTGCCGATATCAACAGAAGGGAAACACTGTGCACAATAATAAACTTTCTACTAACAGGCCTTTTGTTAAGACGCTCTCTATCCCAGTCTCGCCCTGGGCCCAGCCATGTCTGACCAAGTATATTTTGCACACGGCGATATCTCCTGGACTTCCTTCACCTGTGGTGTACCAAATTTCTCCAGTGAACTCTTCGCCACTATTCCTGCCGAATCATGTATTCCATGGATATATCACGAGCCTCGTCACTGTCAACAACCGGATCCAGTAGCCATGCATGCCAACAAGGTAGTCCAGCCAGTCACAGCTTGATCCATCGTGGGTCTCCACCTAAGACCTCCACACCGAAGCACTCTGCCAATCCATCAGACTTCAACTCCACCCAGATCCAAACCAACCATTACCAACAAAACAAAGCTAAACCCTTCGAACCTTAGTCATCAATTTTTAAAGTCTACGCAAAAAAATCTGAACTGTGCAACCTGCTAAAAATTGCAAATCCAGACATTCTGATGGGCACTCAAACATGGTTAAACCCAGACGTATTCAATGCAGAAATATTCCCACCCAACTATAATGTCTTCAGACAAGACAAACAAAATGGTTATGGCGGAGTCCTCATAGCTATCAAGGATGACCTGGTTGCCCACGAAGTACATCATAACACTGAAGCGGTGTTAGTGCAGATCCAGACCAATGAAAAAGCAGCACCTCTTTTTGTTGGCATCAGGGAGGAACAGTCCACTCAAGGTAAACACTATCTTCCTTGACAAAGTTATAGACCTTGGACTCCACCAGATCAATAAAACACCAACGGGAGGCAATGCAATCCTAGACCTGTTCCTCACAAACCGACCAAACTTAATTACCAGAACAACTGTCATTCCTTGACTGGCGGATCATGACATTGTCCTGATTGACAGCTGTCTACACCAAAGAAGATCTCACCACAATACCCACTCTTGACAACAGCCTACATCCGGACATGACAGAAATCAGTACTGGTGTAAATAGCATCACAAAGCTCCTTACAAACCTAAACCTTCGGAAAGCAGCTGGCCCGGATGGCATTCCCTGCCGTCTTCTACAGTCAGTAGCAAAAGATCTCGCTCCTGCACTCGCACAACTGTTCCAAAGATCACTACAAACAAACGAGATTCCTGCGGTATGGAAACGTGCAATGGTACAACCAGTGTTCAAGAAAGGAGACTAAAGTCAGGCTGCGAACTACTGACCTATCTCCCTCACATGCATCTGCTGTAAACTACAGACCTATCTCCCTCACATGCATCTGCTGTAAACTACTGACCTATCTCCCTCACATGCATCTGCTGTAAACTACAGACCTATCTCCCTCACATGCATCTGCTGTAAACTACAGACCTATCTCCCTCACATGCATCTGCTGTAAACTACAGATCTATCTCCCTCACATGCATCTGCTGTAAACTACAGACCTATCTCCCTCACATGCATCTGCTGTAAACTACAGACCTATCTCCCTCACATGCATCTGCTGTAAACTACAGACCTATCTCCCTCACATGCATCTGCTGTAAACTACAGACCTATCTCCCTCACATGCATCTGCTGTAAACTACAGACCTATCTCCCTCACATGCATCTGCTGTAAACTACAGACCTATCTCCCTCACATGCATCTGCTGTAAACTACAGACCTATCTCCCTCACATGCATCTGCTGTAAACTACAGACCTATCTCCCTCACATGCATCTGCTGTAAAGTACAGACCTATCTCCCTCACATGCATCTGCTGTAAAGTACAGACCTATCTCCCTCACATGCATCTGCTGTAAACTACAGACCTATCTCCCTCACATGCATCTGCTGTAAACTACTGACCTATCTCCCTCACATGCATCTGCTGTAAACTACAGACCTATCTCCCTCACATGCATCTGCTGTAAACTACAGACCTATCTCCCTCACATGCATCTGCTGTAAACTACAGATCTATCTCCCTCACATGCATCTGCTGTAAACTACAGACCTATCTCCCTCACATGCATCTGCTGTAAACTACAGACCTATCTCCCTCACATGCATCTGCTGTAAACTACAGATCTATCTCCCTCACATGCATCTGCTGTAAACTACAGACCTATCTCCCTCACATGCATCTGCTGTAAACTACAGACCTATCTCCCTCACATGCATCTGCTGTAAACTACAGACCTATCTCCCTCACATGCATCTGCTGTAAACTACAGACCTATCTCCCTCACATTCATCTGCTGTAAACTACAGACCTATCTCCCTCACATGCATCTGCTGTAAACTACAGATCTATCTCCCTCACATGCATCTGCTGTAAACTACAGACCTATCTCCCTCACATGCATCTGCTGTAAACTACAGACCTATCTCCCTCACATGCATCTGCTGTAAACTACAGACCTATCTCCCTCACATGCATCTGCTGTAAACTACAGACCTATCTCCCTCACATGCATCTGCTGTAAACTACAGATCTATCTCCCTCACATGCATCTGCTGTAAACTACAGACCTATCTCCCTCACATGCATCTGCTGTATACTACAGACCTATCTCCCTCACATGCATCTGCTGTAAACTACAGACCTATCTCCCTCACATGCATCTGCTGTAAACTACAGACCTATCTCCCTCACATGCATCTGCTGTAAACTACGGACCTATCTCCCTCACATGCATCTGCTGTAAACTACGGACCTATCTCCCTCACATGCATCTGCTGTAAACTACAGACCTATCTCCCTCACATGCATCTGCTGTAAACTCCCCGAACATGTCATCAAATCCAAGGTTACTGCACATCTGGACCAAAACAACATCATCACCAATATCCAAAACGGTTTTCGGAAAATGAGATCATTTGAAACACAGCTAATACTAACCATCGACAACCTGGCAACTGAACCAAATATGGGGGACCGACCGGCATAATCCTTCTAGACTTTCCCAAGGCCTTCGATAAAGTCCCAACACCAGCGCCTCCTCAAAAAGCTCAACCACTATGGCATCCAAGGCCATACTCTAAAATGGATCAAGACATTCCTCTATGGCAAGACACAGGAAGTAGGTTTTGAGGGAACAAAATCATCAGTAGGTCACATTATCTCTGGAGTACCCCAGGGATTTGACTTGTGCTCAACACTCTTCCGGGTATACAGAAATGACATCGGTAACAATATCCAAAACAAAATCAGACTGCAGATGATACCATCCTGTACTCTCCCATAAAAAAACAACAATGACAATAAGATACTCCAACAAGACTTGAACTCTCTGGGGCTGTGGGAAGAGAAATGGCAAATGCAATTCAACTTAGACAAATGCCAAATGATGGCAGTCACACAAAAGGAAAACTGATTAAGTCCAACTACTCCCAACATGGTCAGACATTCAACTAAGAATCCAGGGTAAAGTACCTTGGTGATGAGATTAATGAACATCTCCATTGGGGGAAACACACAAAGGCCACCACAGCAAAGGTGAATAAGACAAGCGCCGTCATCTATAGAAACCTCAAAGGATGCCCAGCCACCATTCAGTCACATTGCTTCAAAAGTCTAGCCTGACCAGTACTGGAATATGCCTTAGTAGTCTGGGACCCCCACCAGATGAAGCTCAAGTCTGACATCGAGATGGACCCTCATATGGTCCAGAGGAGAGCCGCTAGGCGGATCTTTCATGACTTTAAACAAACGACAAGTGCCTCTGATCTCGTTGCCAGACTTGAGCTTCCAAAGCTTAAACCCAGAAGAAAAGTAGACAAGGTCTGTATGATGTACAAAGTCATAATTGGCCTTGTCGTCAACACACTTCCCACTGAAATACATCAGTCATGCTTGTATACAACCAGAGGACATAATTACAAACTCACGATTCCATACTCCAAGACTGACACTTACCTCCACTCATTTTCCCCCTCAGTTGCATGTTTCTGGAACACCACCCCACCAGTCGCAACAGATTCCACTTCACTGGTAGCTTTCAAGCAGCAGCTGGGAGGCTGGGAGGCTGGGCAGCAAACTAATCCCACAGTCCACGCCACATTTAAGGACAGTGAAGTGTTTTTAACCAAATTTGTATTCACTATTTACATGGTTTTTAATTATATTTCGAAAAGCCGACATCGCGTCACGCGTGCGCACCAAAAAAATTACAAACCTGTGGGACATCACTCGGAAGTCGAGGATATCACATTATCCAGAAGAAGAAGAAGAGTATTTAGAACACAAAGAAATTGTTTTTTAGTATTTTATCTGCATGCTACACAACACTGAATATCCGATTCGAATCCGATTCGAATCCCGGTACTGAGTGCCATTTCAAAATTTTGGAAATTTGTGTCACCTCGTAGACACTATAAGCCATTGGTCCTTTCTATCTGGTGTCTATGCCAGGGGACATAAATGATCCCACAAAGGGGGGAAATGTGCAACCTGTAGTGGAATCACTAACTGCAGAGAAGGATACACAGAAATAAACCCTCAGCACAATATCTAAGTACGACTTTGCTGAGTAATTATCGAGATCCAGCTTAATATTACTAATAATTATATATTTTCTAAATATTTAATAATCGGCACCTGAGTAATATTGCTATTGTTGGTCATTAAACTGAAATGTACATGTACTTGATAAATAAATGTTTCAAAATACTTACAAGTATTTGACCTAAACCAACCTGTACTTGGAATTGTACGTGACAACAACCTTTTTATTAAGATATGAGTTCTTTAAATCGTTTAGGTCTGCATCTAGGTATATATATAATACTTACCTAAAGTTATTGGTGGTTGCATAACCGGCCTAAAAAGTGATGTGAATTTATGGAGGCAGTAATGTATCCTGTAAAACACAGAAGAGCAGGAGTTTGAATGGATGAACAATACTATATATATCATGATGTCTTGAATCACACAAACAAGGCTGAGGGGATACACAAAAACTATACACCACACAGAATCCAACCTCCAATGTTTCATTGAGTTCCACGCGACCAGCTGGTAGGTACCATTTACCGCGACACGATTCCTTCGCTTCCTGCATCATCAACACCTCCT
This sequence comes from Escarpia spicata, assembly GCA_963995525.1. NCBI lineage: Eukaryota > Metazoa > Annelida > Polychaeta > Sabellida > Siboglinidae > Escarpia > Escarpia spicata. The sequence goes on from OZ023218.1 coordinate 41,633,861, forward strand.
GGTTGTCATTTGTGACAACAGCTGCCACTATGTAGCATACAGTTTTCTTTGTGACGGGTACGTATTTACCTGTAACGAATGCATTTTGAAGACGTCTTACAGGAGCATCAACGTATTTAATATTATTAAGTATTAAACATCCAAATGTTGTATTGTTGCATCCCTAGTTTTATAGGAGTGCACCACTCAAAATATGAAAAATCTAAGACTATTTAAAGATACTTGTTTATATTTAAGATTATCTAAATAATGTCGTAATACTGAATACTGTATTAGTGATACAAGGTGAAACAAAGATATCTATGTATAAAAATACTCTATTTTCTATGCTGTCTCGTGCCAACTGCCAGTAAGTAATTTATAAACATTCCAACATGCACGTTATATATATAGTTTGTAAATGAGATACATCCATTCACAACCCAGTGTTCGATTTGTTACACAAACTGAAGACAATAAGAGTTTGCCTAAAATATGTGACACTAGAAAATGTACTACACCTTTTGCTGGAAAATCAATACAAGGTATAGATGAGACATCTAATGCATCTCCACGTAGCAATGTTTGCAGGTCTGTTTCAATATCAGTAGCCATTGTCTGAAAACACAATGTAATATTGGCAAACTTAAAATTACTAGCAAGTTAGCAACAATCCTCAACTTCTGGATGATAATAAATACACTCAGATGATATCCCAAAGTATTCATACTGGATCTTTATTACGACAAAAGTTTTAGCATTGTTTGCCATTGTTCGGTCTCAATGATCCCTGCAAGCTGTTTTACATTTACGTCTGTTCAACATCCGGTATGAACCATACAATTTTTAACAACCCATAATCAATGGGAAATTTTTTAAAAATAAATGTGTTACTTTTCTTCCAAGTTGTTGCAGATTAAATTAACCTCTGAAAATTTGTTGCCCAAGATACAAACCATTGTGGAGAATTTTTTTTAACATACCTGTATTGGTATATATATATATATGTTATGGTTTGACGATATGGATTATGGCTAGAAGATATGGATTATGGTTAGACGATATGGATTATGGGATTATGGTTAGACGATATGGATTATGGCTAGAAGATATAGATTATGGTTAGACGATATGGATTATGGGATTATGGTTTGACGATATGGATTATGGCTAGAAGATATGGATTATGGGATTATGGTTAGAAGATATGAAATGTCAATGTTTAATAATTTGTAACATATGATTTAGACACAAAGGTACTTCATTGCTTCAATTATACACACAGTCGTTCAGAGTCACTGCTTTAAGCTTAAGTTTACCGACCTTGTCTGTTTGTCTTATTTTATTAATATATTGTTCTGAAAAATAAAATAAGGCTATCTAACTGCTGTGTCCACCACATGTCTATCTCTTAAGCCCGCAGTAAACAAGTACATTTTTTGACGTTCGACAATAATCTTCACTTGTTGGCTAGTGTGCTGCGAATTCCGACAAGATCGGGGCTTGTCGAATAATAATATCTGACAGTGCTAGTTCTCAGGATGTCCTGATGGGCTTTGTCGGCAAGTGTGCGATTAGCGACTAATGGGAAACTGCACGCGCACACGTCATTTTAGACATGGCCACCCCCCACAGTGCCACTAGCCACAATGTCAAGCGAAATGTTGAAGTCCGAGCAATGCCTTTAAGATGTGACATCTACTGACTGTAGCAAGAGTTGTGAAAGCGAGGCCCTGGGCCTGGCAGGAAACTTCTGCTGAAGTGGATTTGTCTAGCAGTAGCATGACTGTTATTATTAGCAACAACCAACTGCCCAAGACTGACAGTGACAAAAGCACCTGACCTGTGTCTTCCTACGTGCAAATTAAATTCATTCACTTTATAAATATTTGAGCCCACGATACTGATACAGATGAACCGCCTAACTTTGCGCCCCTTTGTTTGTCACGACAAAATATCGGCTAGCGTACTATGAACCAATGGCCGCAATGAAAAATCTGCAGTCGCCCGTCGAAAAATTGGCTAGTGTGCTGCGGGCTTTACTCTCCACTCCCATTAAATCTCACTTTATGCAAGTCTTAGCTACTGTCTCACTGTCAGTCATGGTCCTCTTCTACACTCTACTCTAAAAGCATATTTGCTCTTCATAAACCCATTAGCCATTCCTTTAATTCCAGTCCACTTAAACCAACTCAATCATCAACTTCCATCTGAAACACTCTTTCACGTCAACCGTCAACCTACTCCCTAGATGAATTGATCAGCTCTTCCATTCTGCTGAATCAGTTATTTTCAAGACACAAGCCTGCACTCTGTTCTTGTTTTTTTACCATTTCCATGCCATGCCCACTGTATAAGCGCTAGGCGTTATTAGATTTTATTATGTATGATTAATGATACTCATTTTATAATTTCTAGAACATTGCTCTTATTATATTTTAGAATACCCGGTAGTGCTTTTACAGTTCTTAAAATTACTACTTTAAAGTCATCAATGGTTAAATACTGTGCATGCACCATGAGTGCCACTAGGGCGGATACCGGCGCTATATTAGATTTCATTATTATTATATATTAACAGTATGGAACTTTTTTGCAAGGTACAGTTGAATGCTCTAAACTGTGGTCAAGTGGTTAGAGGGCTGAATTATCGTTCGGATGGACCGGGGTTTGAATCATGGTGCTGCCAGGCAGTGGTTTTGTACTGGTTTGGCGGGAGGTGGATGTTTCGGTCCAAAACGTGTTCGGACCATCCGTTTTAGGAATCAGTGAAACATGACTCGCATGGGCCAAATCAATTGTTTGTGTAACCGGTGCAATCGGATCTGTGTGGACCGAACCATCCGTCTTGTTTCTATTGTGAAATCTGATTTGCGACATGTGTATTGTGCTATCTAATCGTTATTCTGTCTAGCATATTCTTACCGCGGACTTGTAACTATTTCGAATTGCGTCTTACATATCTTCTAACTAAGAAATGGTTGTAACAATAAAGACATAGCAGGTAATTTATTATAAAACATTCTAAACAATCTTTGTGTACACTGCTGAATCACTGCTTTGATCATTATTCGTGGGCCAAAACATCTGACATCGCACAGCGACTTTTGGTGGAGTGGGCTGATCGAACCATCCGTCGGCGTGGGTTGAAACATCCGGGCTGAACCATCCATCTGCATAGGCCGAACACGTCGTGGGTCGAACCATCTGGGACCTGGTTTGGCTGCTACATCGAGACTTGGGCAATTTCATTCACGCTACGTTGCCTACACGTTGTTCGGAGGAGACGCAATAAGCCGTTGGTCCCTTCTAATCTATCTTGTGTCTATATGCTAGGGAAGTAAAAAAAACATGCAGGGAAATGGAAAAACCTGTTGTGGACTCACTGAGCTGACACCTCTGATCGGGTCCCTCTGATCTCATTCTCTAAACTCCCAATACCAACGCAACAGTAACCTTTAAATGTTAAAGTTGGTTGGTCAACTGGAATAAGAAAAAAGAAGAACTGGTTACTTGTGTCACCTGTTCAAAGCTGCTATCGCGTTGTTGATTTTTGAACCATGGCCATGCCAAGCATTGATGCAACTTGCAACTTGAATCGACTACAAGTCAATTGTCAACACTCAGTCTCATGTGATTGAAATTGTCACATGATTGTGACTGTCATTAATGATTGATCATTGAGTGATTGACTCAACGTCTCAACTTCAAGTGTGAACTTGGTTTGTATCTGTATCTGTATTTTGACTGACAAAATGTCCTATGGACACATCACGCCAGTGCGCATGGTGGCTCTTAAGGATTACCTTTTTACATGTTGGGCTAGACTAATCTGGAATGAATTCAGTGATGTACCTGATACAATGCTTGAGTTGGAGGTAGAGAATTTCAAAACAACACTCTTTTATTGTGACTGCGAAAAACCTGTTTCCAAATATTCGGACATGTCACTCATGCTAGTTATAATCAATATATCAATCTTACCTCATCTCACTAAAACAGTAATAATTTTACTCGAACAATGTGGATATTACAGGACATATCACCAGAGGACTGTCACACATTTTATAAACAAAAACAATTCCATTTGTTGATCACTTAGTTATTGCGACACCTGACGTGACGACAAAGTGGATGTTAGGCATTGCTGCAGTGCAGACGACTCAAGATAACTGTACGTAAATGTAAACGACCGATTTGTTCATCATCGTAGTCCAGGGGGTGGGGGATTTGCAATCTGAACATCAAGAACAGTTCAAAACAAATCTATAGCTTATGATTGGGCTATGATATTAATAATAACACAAATGTTGAAGGTATATGCTTCCTGCCGAGTAAGCCTGAAACAGGTATTATTCGAATTTTGAAAGTTGCACTTGCAAAATGTAAAAAATGTAGGCCCTTAATTTACACAACATTCAAATACTAAACAACCGTTATTGCATGTACGTACTAATTTGGAACTTATTGTATATAACGCGTACCTACCCAGAAATACGTCCTAGGGCGAACTAGTAAACAACGGGTATAAAGCGCGCGAAACCCAAACCACCCCCAAATCAACTCATAAATCGGTGCATTCTCCCAGTGACAAAGTAAAACCTATGTTATTATCATTACTAGATCTGTTTATATACTATTAGAAATCAAGCTGAAATAAACAGTAAACACAATAAACGGTATGCCAATAAGTGAGTGCACAGACCAGTCCATAGTCAGACTGCACACAGGGAAGTGTCGTGTTAGTTGGGTTTTCAGTTTGACTCATGAACCAGTGTGAGCTGGTTCAACATACACACATGTAAATATATACTTTCACATAAAGCTTGCGTATCATACTGTTACAAATCCGGATTGTAGGCTGTCGAAAAACAGCAACAACAACAACTAGTCACTAAACCTTTTACACGGACAGATATTTTATAATTATTTATCTTTTATTTTTTTTTATTATCTCAGTACACGTTTTAAGTGTGGGTGTATTTAAGTGTGAGTGTGTTTCTTAATAACTACTTGACCGTTTTATAAATTCTTAACCACTATCACTCGAGTTGGTGACATGGCAGGCTCCGTACGACATACCCCTACACGATGCACTTTTAGATGTACCCTGTTCATGATTTTATGTCTGCAGATCACTTTTAGGTTTTTAAATGATCCTAATTTCAAAAGGTTTTAGAGTTTCCAGAGCAACACAAAAGAGACCTACGTCAACCCCAAAGCTAGACAAGACATCCATTCTGTCACGTCCTACTACATTTACAGTCCTATATGGAAAACCATAGCCCAATTGAAATGTCTCACATCCAGCACCTCCACTGGATTACTGATCACTCCTCTACCGTACAAATCCAGGACAACAACAACATTCTCCATACTTCTATGCATCATGCTATCAGATGTTCAACTAAATCCAGGCCCCTCTAAATATCACTCATGTAAGAAATCACTAAAGTCTAATGCACTCATCCTAACTTGTAATGATTGTAATAAATGAACACACATCAAATGCGCCAGGATATCCAAACAAGAATTTAACAACACTTACAGAAACCTAAATGTACCATGGCACTGTTCAAATTGCTCAGCACCCTGTGGCATTTGCCATGGGGATGTCCTAAATTACCATAAAGCAATTCAGTGCGACCACTGCCTAAACTGGATCCACACAGAATGCTGTGCAATAGATGACAATGAATACAAACGATTAATAAATTCCTCATGTTCGTGGGCCTGCCCCGAATGCAACAACTTCAACTTCACAAATTCTTTCTTCAGAAATACAGAAATCCCAAGGGCAAATCCCTGTTATACTCTGGACAGTAACAGTCATAACCTAAACGAAACCACCAACAACAATATAACTAATAGCAAGAAAGCATATAGACCGAAAAAAGACCAAACTTCAGATGCATCCATATAAAATGCCAAAGCGTTAAAAAGAAAGCCTCAGACATCGAAGCACTAAACAATCTACACAACCGAGACATCATTTGTGGCACTGAATCATGGTTAGATCCCTCAATAAAAAATGGAGAAATATTCCTAAGCAACTTTAACGTCTTTAGAAAGGACAGAGAAACATACACTACTGGAGGGGGGTATTTCAAATATCAAAAGATGACCTCATCACAAGCCACCTACCAGACCTAGACACTATTTGGACTGAAACCCAGATAACAGGAATGAAACCAATAATCATGTGTACCCTCTATCGTGCCCCAAATGACTCTCATGGAACTCAAATCGAAGAACTAGACCTAGCCCTTTCTAAATTAGGTAACAAGACCAACACACATAATGTCATAATTACTGGCGATTTCAACCTCCCTAACATCAATTGGGAAATTCACCAAGTCACACCTAACAATAGATAGAGTACAACTGGTGCCAATAAATTACTCTCTCTTACAGAGGAACATGGACTGATCCAACATGTCAAGGAACCCACGCACAGACAGGGAAATGCCAACAATATTTTAGATCGTGTCTTCACCAATATACCTGGGTTAATAAAGAAAATAAATGTAGTAGACGGAATAGCAGACCATAGCACAATCAGCATTGATGTAAACATCTCGCCCAAATGAAAATATCGTCCGAAACATAAAGTCTTCATTAGAACTAAAGCCGACAACATTAACATCAAGAAATGGGCGAACTAGTAAACACATGAATACTTCTCTCAAAACCAAAACATGACAGTCAATGACAAGTGGAATCTTGTTTCCACGAAAATCATCAACATTATGAACCAATATGTACCGCACCGTCTTCCTACTTCAAGACACAATCTTTCCTGGTTCAATAAAGATTGAAAGAAAATGTGCAAAAGAAAGAAACAGCTATATAACAAAGCAAAAAGAACTAGAAATCCAGAAGACTGGAAAGAATTCTGTGACATCAGGAGAAACATGCATAAACACCTTCGTTCTGCTATACTATCCTACATAAGTCAATTCCTGGCAACAACAATAACAGAGAAACCTAAATCATTTTGGAGCTTCATTTCTAAACTTAGACAGGATAACCAGGGTATTGGGGACCTTAACATTGCGGGTAACATAATTAGTGATGACAAACATAAAGCAGAAGCCTTAAACAATCAGTTCCAAAGTGTCTTTACAGACGAAGGAAATTCCACCCTACCAGATATGGCCAGAAGTCCACATGGAGAAATCCCCAAACTAACAATTTCACTTAAAGGAGTACTTGATCAACTTTCCAAAATTAACATTTATAAATCGCAAGGACCAGATGGCATTCCACCATGGTTCTGAAACATATATGCCTCTCATCTAGCATCAGTAATACATGACATTTTCCAATCATCTGTTGACTCTGAACAAGTCCCCAATACCTTCCGTGCCAAAAGATCAACTGAAACACAATTAATTCAAACAATCTATGACATAAGCAAATCACTTGATGAGAAGAAATCTGTAGACATGGCCATCCTTGACTTCACCAAAGCATTCGATAAAGTTCCACATAAAAGACTAATCCACAAACTCAAACACTATGGCATCACAGGCCCAATATCATCATGGATAAATAGCTTCCTTACAGGAAGAACTCAACAGGTTGTTATAAATGGATCCAAGTCAACATCAACTCAAGTCATTTATGGGGTACCACAGGGCAGAGTACTGGGGCCCCTACTTTTCCTACTTTACATAAATGACCAGCCAGACAATCTTTCCTCAACTGTTCGCCTTTTTGCAGACGACTGCCTGTAATATTCACCGATTAAAACTGACCAAGACACATCTGTCCTCCAAAACGATCTGCTCAAACTTGAGAAATGGCAACACACGTGGCTTATGAAATTCCACCCCACTAAATGTTATACAATGACAATAGCCTCAAGAAAACCGACACCTAATCTCTACACCTTCTGCGGACAACAGCTTAAATCTGTTGAATCACACTGTTATCTTGGCATATATATACCAAATACATTAAATTGGACAATACAAAGCAACTCGGTCACAAAAAAGCACAACAGACATTGGGAATTATTAGAAGAAATTTAAATAAATGCCCAACCCAAATCAAGTCCATTGCCTACACAATCCTTGTACGCCCTATACTTGAATATGCGTCAGCATCATGGGATCCACATTGCCTAAGAAATATCAAACTCATAGAAAGAACCCAGAGACAAGCCGCCAGATTTTGTAAGAACAACTATTCTAGAGAGCCAGGAACGGTAACACAACTCCTTAAAGATCTCCAGTGGGACACCCTCCAATCAAGAAGAAAAACCCAACGACTTAGCATATTATATAAAATGGAACTTAACCTCATAGATATCCCACTAGATCAATACATCAAACGCAACACCAGATGCTCACGTAAACATAATAAACAGTTAGTACAAATCAGGCACTCAACAAACATATTTGGAAACAGCTTTTTCCCAGTCACAATAAAAGAGTGGAATTCTCTACCTCCAAGCATTGTATCAAGTACATCACTGAATTCATTCCAGATTAGCCTAGCCCAACATGTAAACAATTAATCCATAAGAGCCACCATGCGCACTGGCGTAATGTATCCATATGACATTTTGCCAGTCAAAATACAGATACAGATACAAATACCTTTGAAGTCCTTGGTTCTCTCACACCAAACCAAAAGACGGACAACGTGGACTCGATTGATTCATTGACTGTTTCCTGCTATAATAATTATCTAACGGAACATACAACCTCTTTTAAAAAGTATTCTGGAGAATGTGGCTAATAAAAGTTAAAGCAAAAAGTATTATTATTAAGTGCACTTTCGCATAACAGACTTACGCGAAATGAGTCACGTGCCTTTCGCTTGTGCCATTCTAGAAAATGTATCATGGCAGATTTTAGAAGTAGAATTAATACATATATAAATAAATACATAAGATAAATAACAAATAAAATGTTCATATCTCTCAAATGTTGTTAAAAAGCAATTGCTAAGAAGATAACAGTAAAATGAACAATAAAAGTGGCTGAGGCGTACTTGGATATAGAACTGAAATAAACAATTAAGACTGTGAAGACATACATATGTACTGTGTGTACAGTTTCTGCAGTGCTGTAGCACACATCCCCATATAGGCGTTTAGGGTTTTTGGCACACAATGTAGCACTACGACCAATGACAAAAGTGACCCATGTGACCAGTTTAAAGGAAGATTTGTTGTTTTTTATTTACTAATTAAAGATCTTTAGATTATACACAATCATACTGGCCATTTAACGGACGCCAGCTGGTTCAGACGCTATATTGTTAAAGGGAATAAAAACACCTATGGCTTGAATTCATATTATATTACATCCTGCTATCTATTTCCATGTCCACCAAGCCCCCCCAAAAAAAATTCAATGAATTAGAAATTCCACATTTTATGCTGTGCATCCGGACATTTTCGAATATGCATATTTTTGGCGCGCTCTTCGGGATGCCGAGATGTGACGTCACATATGACCCATAGTCGCATCAGGCCGACCCTTTCCATGCATTCAGAGCATGTTTACAAGGATAGCTTTCGGATCGAAACGAACGTAAAAATGAGTTATTATGCGATATTCCGATGTAATACAAACACTAGTCTAATATAGATGAACAAGCAGTTATCTTACGGTTCCACATGAATCCAATTTTATTCAAAACAATGAATGCGAATGGGCCTACAACTACAAGGTTTCGCCGAGCTTGGGCTCGTTTTTAGAATAATTATATTGGATGCAACCAACGGGAGATAATCTACACCAATAAACAAACATAACAAACATATATCGTATCCAGCTACAGAAAGTAACGTGTATAAGTGTATAATCTTATAATATCACTAGAATATCGATGTACAGCTGTATGTATGTATAGTGATATTATGAGATTATACACATTACTTCCTGTAGCTGGATACGATATATGTTTGCTATGTATGTTTATTGGTGTACATTATCTCCCGTTGGTTGCATTCTATACAATTATTCTGAAAACGAGCCCAAGCTCGGCGGCTAGTCGACTTGTAGGCTCATTCGCATTCTTTGTTTTGAATAAAATTGAATTCATGTGGAACCGTAAGATAACTGTTTGTTCCTCTATGATGACTAGTGTTTGCTATGTATGGTTTCATAATATAATATGTATGTATGTATGTATGTATGTTTGTATGGTTGTATGTATGTATGTATGTATGTATGTAGGTTTGTATGTATGTATGTATGTATGTATGCATGTATGTATGTATGTGTGTATGTGTGTATGTATGTATGTATGTATGTGTGTGTGTGTCTGTGTCTGTGTGTCTGTGTGTGTCTTTCTGTCTGTCTGTCTGTCTGTCTGTCTGTCTGTCTGTCTGTCTGTCTGTCTGTCTGTCTGTCTGTCTGTCTGTCTGTCTGTCTGTCTGTCTGTCTGTCTGTATGTCTGTCTGTCTGTCTGTATGTCTGTCTGTCTGTGTGTGTGTGTGTGTGTGTGTGTGTGTGTGTGTGTGTGTGTGTGTGTGTGTGTGTGTGTGTGTGTGTGTGTGTAAATGTGTGCGCGTGCGTGCGTGTGCGCGAGTGTGTGTATGTATGTATGTATGTATGTATGTAAGTATGTATGTATGTATGTATGTATGTATATATGAATGTACGCACGCACGCGTACGCACGTATGAATGAATGTACGTATGCATGTATGTATGTATGGACGCAAGCATGCATCCCTCCCTCCCTCCCTCCCTCCCTCCCTCCCTCCCTCCCTCCCTCCCTCCCTCCCTCCCTCCCTCCCTCCCTCCCTCCCTCCCTCCCTCCCTCCCTCCCTCCCTCCCTCCCTCCCTCCCTCCCTCCCTCCCTCCCTCCCTCCCTCCCTCCCTCCCTTCCTGCCTCCCGTTCACAGTTTGTACTAGATACCAACGAAAACATCGGATCAAGACCACAACGGCCGACGAAGCTAAGCCTAATCGATGCACGTCATTACACAGCAAAAGTTTAAGTTTAATATGAAAGGATTTGTAAAGACATATGCACGTATAGCTACTATCCATTGATCCCACCATTGAACTTCTGGTTAAACGCAGACAATAAATGCTGGTCGTTAACCTAATTAACGGTGTGGCTATACATACGACCAAACGGGTCACACCGAAGTGGTTGCGATTACATCGACTGTATTGTTTCGGTTGTGAATGAGCCGTACCAGAACCACTAATCATATCAGTAGGAGTGTGCCTGCCTGCATGCATAGCGTGAATCGCCGTGTGAATAAACTCGTCTCGATACACACACACTCAGTCTGTGTTTGCACATGCGGTTATTTCAGTTGGTATCACGTACGGTTGATCATAACCATGCACAGTCACTTCGAGTAGCAATTAAAGATCTTTAATGCTGTCAGAAATAGTATTAAATGGGAATTTGATCGAACATTATATTGCCTGGTACTCATCAATGTAGTGAGTGAACTGGAGCAACGTAAAGTGAACGAACTTGCCGAATAATCGAAACGGCAGCACAAGATTCAAACCCATATTATTTCGATTGAGAGTGCGATACTCTAGACACTGCGCCACTGCGCTCCTAAATGAATGATACGCATGTTCTTCTTCTTCTCGCGTTTGTCTACTGCCTAGACGTGCAGAGTGTTGTTGAGTAACCACTCCCGGGTCGCCAGGTCCAACTCGGCGATGCCATTCTCTCCACGTGGACCACATTAGAGAGTGCAGTGACTGATAATGTGATCTGTTGTTTGTTGGGCTGCACCGCATTCACAACTAGCACTTTCATATAGTCCCCAACTGTGCATACTAGCGTTGAAACGTCCAACTCCCGTTTGCAGGCGGTTTAGCTGCGTCCAAGCCTTTCGCGGGAGGTCGGAACCATCACAGTGCACAGATGGTTCTGTTCTGGAATGAACCTATGTAGGGAGGTTGATTTGGACAGCCAGTCCTCTCCCTTATTGGTTGATATGCAGTGTGCTGTTGTTTCATTGGGGCCGAGAAATTTCATGAGTTCATGTGGCTGGCTGTTGAAAGGGTGTCGTGACTTCACGCGCTGTACACCAGCCCTTTCTGAGCAAACGTTGTACGGTAGATGCTCAGTGTTTTGCACGCTTGCCCAAGGACAGCACAGCTACCTGTCTTCGAAGTGTCGGTGGTGCAATGCCTGCAAACATAACTAAGTGTTAATTTGTTGTTGCTCTTAAACATCCAGTGACGACTCGTAGGAAGTTGTTGATGTTGACGTCCAGTTTTGATGTGTGTGCACTCCTGCACCACACCGGTGTACAGTAATCCGCTGGCGCGTACAATAATGCCAAGGTAGAGATGCGTACTGCGTAGTGTCTTGGTGCTTGCTCCCCAAGTGGTACCAGCAAGCCGGCGTATTAGCGCTCCACGCGATGCCAATGTTGCGGTTGTGTTTTCCAGATGTTGCCTGTAAGTCAGTGATCTGTATAGTTTGATGCCCAGGTATGTAGGGTCTGCTTGAGAGACGATACAGTTATTGTTCGCAAACACGTTCATTTCACGTTTACCTTCTTTGTTGCAGAGATGGAAAACAGGAAAGACCGTTTTCTTCTCACTGAATTTCAGTCGCCATTGTTTCAGGTATGTGGAGAGGATGTTCATGTCTCGTGTGCGAGCAGTCTCAACATGGAATCATTGCCTGTGCCTCATTAAGATTGCGAGGTCGTCCGCATATCCGTACTTCTTTTAGGTTGTTTCGAGCTGATCGTAGATGTAGATATTGAAGAGAAGTGATCCTAGGACAGAATCATTCGTTAGTCGCCTGAGTCTGCTTCGCTGTCCATCGTTGGTCTTCAGTACAAAGTGTCGGTTGAAGATCATTTGCATGATGAAGCTAACCATTCGTTTGTCTGGTAGGGTCTGCAGGAGCTTGAGTTGCAGGCCTCGGTGCCACACGGTGTCATAGGCAGCTGTCAAATCGACGACTATGGCACCAACTTTTTCGTTGGTTTACAGCCAATACGCATGTCGACATTTCTAAGTATCTCTCTTATATACACATATGACGAAACAATATATGTAATATAGTTGTTCCTGTCCTGAAATTTCCTTTGATAAAGGGGTAAAGCGAATGCTTGACTTACTTAATATAGCTGCAGTCAGGAAAAGGTGGAGAACCCTTGTTTCCGCCCGATGTGCCAGTGGGCACGAAGAGGAAACAAGGATCCTCCACCTTTTCCTGACTGCAGCTATATTTGCAGCCTGGCCCCAGCTTAGGAGTAGCTATTTTAGGTCCTTTTCTAAAGTCTATCTCAGGGGTTGTTTGTTCAGGATATGGCCGGTCCATCTTCATCTTCTTGTGGCGAGTATTTTTTTATATTGTTTTGTCTGCTTGACTTACCTTGACTTAAAACTTTTCATTCCCTGACGGGGCATATGCCATCAACGACTCTTCTCCGCCGGACACTGTTTGGGTGTTAATTTATAATTGTGTCCATATATATCCTGTTAATATAATATATATATATATACATACACGCACGCACACACACACACACACACACACACACACACACACACACACACACACACACACACACACACACACACACACACACACACACACACACACACACACACACACACACACATATATATATATATATCCACTTCTCTACACTCTTCCAATACGTCTCCACTATACTGTACCACAGCTTTCTCCCTCCACTTGCGAACCTCTTCTGCTTGTTTTGGTATCCCCAACATTCAATCCCACTCTATACGATATATCTGCCCTTTTCCATCGGCTTCGCTGTTCCATTTGATTTTACAAAAATATTAAGAGCTAGTAACACATTTTTCCTGGATATTATGCTTAATCAGTCGAGATGCTATAATGAACCATTTGTTGTTCTTGAAAGTTAAATGTTTCTATTTATATGCTAGTGGGCCGCTTTCGAAGGCATGATCTCAGGTCTGAAGCCTTGATGACAGCGTATTGACAATATAAATCGCCCTCGGAATTATCCGGGCTCTGTTTTGGGGAGTAGAATGACGCCGCAGCAATTTTTTATACATTGAATTGTTGAATTTAAAATTTGTTTCTGCTTCATTAAACATATTTGGGCAGGACGAATACATTTTATACGGCATGACCTGGTTTTACATTAAAAAACTTTCCTTTAAAAAAATTAAGACGTAGATCAATTTACAAATGACAATCTTCGTGCAATCCCCTTTGTGAGGTGGTTTGAGTGATGTTGTTATCAAGTAGACGTATCATAATTGTCACCCCCGCTGAAGCCAGGGGGCCCCTAGCTGCTAACATATCCACCCATTTTATCTGAGGTACCCACCTATAACAAAATAATCAATTAAACACTTTCGCCTACTAGACGTCGTGCTATGACTCCTTAAAGCGACTACATGTCAAAATGAATCACACAAAATGTGTAAACCCTAGGAGTGATGTAACTAGATGTACAATGATGGTAATTTAAGACAACCTTCCAAGTTCCTCATTTATTAATATAATGTTCTTAGTGCTAAAATTAATATACCAAGTTGCGTTAATTAAATCCGAAGCATTGTTCGCAATTCAATGTTTCACCAACGGAACTTCATTCAAAGTGAGCATTAAACTTCCAAAATAGTAAACTTCAGCTGTAGCGGAGGCAATTTGGGCTAACCCCAAGTTCCTGGTATTGTTTTTAGAAGTTGGACGAGCTCGTGTGGTACCTATATATATGTTTGGAATTTACCAAGGTAGCCTAATGATTTAACTACCCCCCAGACACGAGTAGATGAGTAGATGAATAGATGAGTAACATAGGACCTAACAGACAAGAACTTTAACAATGCAGCCAATGGAAAATAAATGATGTCCCGTCTCCCTATTATAACGCTGCCTCTGACTGTCTGTTTGTTTGTTTCTCTCTCTCTAATTTAAAAGTCGAAAACATGGGCCAGGTGGAATTCCACCAGAAGTTAGAACTTTGTAGCACAACGGGAACTGTGCACTGATATTCTCAATAGTCTTGTAAAGCTTCACGCTTTCTCGAATGAGAAATTGCTTCCAACCCATATAAAGGACACATCACACTGCGCTCAAAGTATTGAGGCGTCAGCTTTACACCAACACTAGTTCTAATTTACTGCTTCCTCTGGGTGCAAGCCTGCCAAAGAACGACTTCTTGGATTACTTCCACAAGGGTTGTTCTACAGCTGGTGACATAATAACTTTATGCAGAATAGTTGAAGAGGTATACCTCAATTACAAACATACAACAGTTTCATTTATTTATTTAAAACATTCGTTTGCAGTGCCCACGTTGTTTCCAAAATGGAATAAAACGAAGAGAATTGTGCTATTGAAGTCATATATAAAGACACAGCCGTATGTGTTATTTCACTATTTCACGTGACGGACAAGCTGCGTTCATTGACATCAAATTCATATCTCTCTCTCTCTCTCTCTCTCTCTCTCTCTCTCTCTCTTCTCTCTCTCTCTCTCTCTCATCACTCTCGCCTC
>OZ023218.1:41649506-41725400 GCA_963995525.1 Escarpia spicata
GCAGAGAGGGAGGGAACAACTGGGATAGTTCAGAAGTACAGACAGTTAGTGAAGAAGTTAAAGAAGACAAGAGTAGAACAGATTATCCTCTCAGGAATTTTGCCAGTAATGGGAGGAAGGGGGCCGACATATAGAAACTGCAAGAGGATGGCGATCAACGCATTAGTTGAGCAGATATGTAAAGAAGAGGGGGTGGGATTCGTAGATTTATGGGGATACTTTGTTGGGAGGGAAGATATGTACATGAGAGATGGCCTACATCTAAGTGGAAAGGGGGCAGCAGTTTTCTCAGAGAACTTGCTGCAATCTGTTGACAGTGGGACAGGCTGCATCTATTTAAACTAGATTCGCAGGGGGGATTCACAGAGAAGCCTGAAACTGGAGGCATAGATAAAGACAGCAGAAATAAATCGGCAAAGAACAGCCTGGAAAACTGTTCTGAATCAGGATATAAATGCATTTGTTTAAATGCAAGGAGCATAGTAAACAAAAGAAGTGAACTAAACATTATGGTAGAAGATATTGACCCTCACATAATAGGTATAACCGAATCGTGGGCCACCACTGACATATCAGATGCCGAATTGGGACTAACAGGATATGTAATGTTTAGGAAAGATAGAATAGGAAGAAAGGGAGGTGGAGTTATTTTATATATTAAAGAATCTATCCAGGCTTATGAAATAAAATTAGAAAGAGAAGCAGATTGCGAAGAAGCTGTTTGGTGTAACATAGTTACAGGAAACTCAACGTTAACAGCTGGGTTAGTTTATCGAAGTCCAAACATAAGCATAGAAGAGAATGAAAAAATACAAAACGCTATAAGGGAAGTAAGCAAACGGAACTGTATTATTATGGGGGACTTTAACCATGGGCATATACAATGGAAATATCTACAGAGTATGGGGAGTGAGGACCACAAGTTTTTAGTTTTAGTACAAGATAGTTTCCTTTCTCAACATGTGCTAGAACCAACCAGGGGAGAGAATGTGTTAGACTTAGTTTTGTCCTCACAGAAAGAATTAGTTGACAATGTCAAGATATGTGAGCCACTGGGGAGTAGTGATCACAACCAGATACATTTTACCATCAAAGTAAAATCAGAAAGGAATAGTAAAAAGCAGTATAGGAGAAATTTCCACAAAGGAAGGTATAAGGACATGAGGAAATATTTAGCAAAGATAGACTGGAATAACACACTGAAGAATAAGACAGCAACCGAATGCTGGAATATCTTAAATAGTGAAATTAAGTGCATAGTCGATAAATTTGTACCTTTCAAAAAACAAGGGAAACGGTCTAAAAAGAAACACTTATCGAAAGAAGCCATTAGAAAAATTAAGTATAAACAAATGATGTGGAAGTCATATAGATGTACTGGAAATGATGAAGACTACAACATTTATAAAGAAGCACTTAATCAAGCTACAGCTGAAATTAGAAATTCAAAGAGAAGCTATGAAAAAAAATTAGCTAGTAATATAAAACATGACAGTAAGAGTTTTTATGCGTATATTCGAAGCAAACAGAAAGTTCAGGATAAGGTCGGTCCTCTAGAAGATAGTGCTGGAAATACAGTATCAGAGGGATTCTTAATGGCAGAAGACCTGAATGAGTATTTTAGTTCAGTGTTTACCAGGGAAGATATTAGTTCACTGCCAGTACCAGAGGCTAAGTTCAAGGGGGCAGATTCAGACTATTTAGGACAGTTAGTTGTAACCTCGGAAATGGTAGCTAAGAAAATAAGGGCTATGAAGGATAATAAATCACCTGGAGTGGACGGGATTCCGCCCAAACTACTATTGGAAATTGTAGAACAAATTAGCGCACCGCTTGCAACAGTTTTCAATTTGTCATTAGAAGAGGGAGTGGTTCCTTTAGAATGGAAAGAGGCAAACATTATACCGTTATTTAAAAAAGGTTCGAGAAACAAGTCAGAGAACTATAGACCAGTGAGTTTAACATCAGTGATTTGCAAATTATTAGAAAGACTAATTAAAGATCACATGGTGGATTTTCTTGTTAAACATAACTTGATAAACCCATCTCAACATGGGTTTTTAAAAGCGAGGTCATGCTTAACAAATATGTTATGTTTTTTGGAAGACATCACTAGGTGGGTAGATGAGGGATCACCAGTAGATATCATCTATTTAGATTTTCAAAAAGCTTTCGACAAAGTACCACATCAAAGATTACTCCTTAAGCTAAAGGCCCATGGCATAGGAAATGGTATAATAAACTGGATAGAAAAATGGCTGAATGACAGAAGACAACGTGTAGTAGTTGATGGGGAGGCTTCAAACTGGAAATCGGTATTGAGTGGGGTACCACAGGGATCAGTACTAGGACCTATATTATTCTTAATATATATCAACGATTTGGACGATGATATAACAAGCAAGGTGTTGACATTTGCGGATGATACAAAAGTGTTTAGAAGGATTAAAAGTGATGGAGACAGATAGCATTTACAAGATGATCTTGATAGGTTGATCAAATGGTCTGAAAAGTGGCAAATGCTGTTCAATTTTGGGAAATGTAAATGCCTCCACACAGGTCATGGGAATGAAGAGGTAAAATATAAAATGGGGGGTACTGTTCTAAGTACTACTGTAAAAGAAAAGGACTTAGGGTTAACCATTAGTGCTGATATGAAGGTTTCAGAGCAGTGCGGAATTGCAGCGTCAAAGGGAAATCAAATCCTTGGATTAATTAGGCGAAATATAGCGTATAAGAAAAAAGAATTAATAGTACCGCTGTACAAAACAATAGTGAGGCCTCATTTAGAATATTGTATACAAGCATGGAGGCCATATCGCAAGAAGGACATAGATATGCTAGAAAGAGTACAGAGGAGAGCGACTAAAATGATACCAAATCTGAGGGATCTTAGTTACGAAATACGCCTAAAAGAATGTGGTTTAACAACACTAGAGACCAGGAGATTGAGAGGAGATCACATAGAAGTGTTTAAAATATTGAATGGTTATGAAAATATTGATAGAAACATTTTTTTCTCAGTTAAGAAAGATAGAAGGACCAGAGGACATGAAGCTACATTAGTAAAGGAGCAGTGTAGATTAGATATAAGAAAGTTCTCATTCTCACAAAGGACTGTAAATGAATGGAACAGATTATCTCCTGATTGTGTTGGTGCTAGTAGCGTGAATATGTTTTAAAATAAAATCGACACACACCTTAAAAAGGCGGGATACATGTAGATAAAAAGTATTGGACTCTCGATAAGCCAAAAGGCTTCCTTGTCCAACTGCCATCCAGAGTAATTTTCTGGATGGCAATCTTGTTAAATCTTGTTAAATCTTGTTAAAGCCCCTCGTTTCTCACCATTATTGCCGCTACTGAAACAGTTGCACTGGCTTCCGGTTGCGTATCGAATCATATTTATGTTAGTCACTATTACATATCGTGTCCTTTCTATACAACAACCACTCTACATTGGTTAGTCTCCTTCGATTTTCCGAAATCCCCAGGAATCTCAGATAATCTGTTTCACAATTTGTTTTCCTAAAACCAAGCTTAATTAACATTGGCAAACGTACTTTATTTGTAGCTGCACCCAAAATCTGGAATCAACTCAAAATCATCTGAAACTATAACTACCATTCGTCAAAAAACTCAACACCCAAGATCGCTTTCCCACCCTAGCCTTCGGCGGTCTCTTCCTCTAATGATGACTTTTGCTTGTCCCTGTTCACGATTTTGTCTAATGATTTGTGAATATTCCTGTGGAGACAGGCGCTGTAGAAGTTTAGTATTATTAATATTGTCATCATCATTATTATTACTAGTAAATAGTCCCCAACACTCCAGCGGAGCTGCTCGAACATTGCGGCGAAAGAATGGTCATTGTAATAACAGCCATTTGCCAGAAGATCTGGGATTTCAAACAGTGGTCAAAAGAATGAACACTGTCACTCATCATCCCATTATCTAAGAATGGAAATCTCCGGAAGTACCAAAACTACAGAACCATTAGCCTCATTACCCACCCAAGCAAGAGAGAAGCCCTCCACAACTTCAACACCACCTCTCTTTGGGAGGCAGATCTGTCAACAACCTGCAGACAGTATAGATCTTCTTGGAGGAAGCAACACCGAGCACCAAGATCTCACCAATAGACTAGTGGATAGAGCAGGCGCTTACGGCATGGAAGTAAGCAACGAAAAGAGCAAGGTGATGGTCAGCAGCACTGAAAACATCACTGTTGACATCACGAAGAACGGCCAGAAGATGGAGGAAGTGGATGCGTTCAAATATATCGGCTCCACACTCACCAAAGATGGACGGTCGGACAAAGAGATCCAGATCCGAATAGCCCTTGCGACTGCAGCAATGACCAAACTCAATAAGATATGGAGAAGCGTTAACATCAGCTTCGCAACTTAGGCAGGCTCACAAGAGCCAATCCTCGCAACAATGAAGAGGAGAAAGTTGGTACGGCCATGTCACACGCAACGCCTCCCTTGCCAAGACAATCATGCAGGGCACTCTGGAGGGCAGCAGACGGAGAGGCAGGCAAAGTAAGACCTGAATGGACAACATACGGGAGTGGACCGACCTTGACGTCCAAACGCTACTGAGACTTGCGTTAGACCGCCCCGGCTGGAGAGCATTCGCTGCGACTGCGTCCCTTATGTCTCCCTTACGACCTGACAGGTCTCGGGATGAACTGAAATGGTCCCCAAAAGTTCGGGGGACCTTGCGACCTCGGAAAAATCGCAGAAAATACGGGCAACATTATGGACATTCGATTTACATCCGTCTAACTTACAGTAGGTACACTAAAACGTCAACAGAAGTTGTATATTGTAATTCTTATGTTAAAATCAGTCAGTGTGCGTACCTATAAATACTATACGTGGTCGGAAAATCGTGCGAGATAGAATAAATATTTGGTTTGCTGGTATCGACCACAAAAATGCTCACTTCCGTTGAGTGATTACGTTGTGGCGCTGCGTGACGAGGCAATCACTGTAAACAAAACTGTGTGGATTGGTCGGAATGACCGCAATAAAATGGAATGTTAGGTGCGCTATTGCGAAAGGTATGCGCCTGTGACTAAACGGCAATAAGACTTAACATATTGCTGTCTTAGGAATGTTCTCCACTACAAACGATATTACTGAAGTTACTCGTTAAAAGTACGCGTCTCATTGAAGCGGATCAACACGCAGCATAAGCTGTTTGTGTGCCACCGGAAACATCGCTGCTTCGAGTGGTGATTAAGGGCATTATTGACTTAGTTACCTTAGTTAACTAACGCTACAGTGGCGCTCCGATGTAATGCATGCTCGATCACGCCGGTTTCCATACAAATAATGAATCATGCTCAATGTCACCGATAGTAGACCCATGTTTTATATTTATTTGGACAAGTGTATATCCCTCGCTTTCCATCTTCCTCCCTCCTCTCCCCCTTCCTTCTATCCCTCCCTCCCTTGATATCCATCCCCCCTCGATGATGATGTTTTATTTGTATGGCACGCATATAGACACAGCACACATTAACATGGTGTAGTATTGATAAGGATCAAGGGAAATTGGACAAGAACGCAAATACCACATAAGGTGTCATGTTTCAATGCTACAGCAGATTCAACAATTGGACAAAAGGTCAGTGATATCGTGTCGACCAAGTATTTGCATGCAGGGCGTTCCGCGTTCGCGAACGCGTTCCTAACAGCAAAATTCGCAATGGTGAACACACACACACACACACACACACACACACACACACACACACACACACACACACACACACACACACACACACACACACACACACACACACACACACACACACACACACACACACACACACACACACACACACACACACACACACACACACACACACTCACACACACACACACACACACACACTCACACACTCAAACACTCACACACTCACACACTCACAAATTCACACACTCACACACTCACACACTCACACACTCACACACTCACACACTCACACACTCACACACTCACACACTCACACACTCACACACTCACACACTCACACACTCACACACTCACACACTCACACACTCATACACGCATTGTGGGTGTGGAAGTTTATGCCATCTTTGAGAAAAGTGACCGGTTGACCACGCCTAGTACTGCCCCACGCATCTCAGCATGTCCCTTTATTGCTGAATCACCAAAACCTGTCCTCACCTGACATATTCGTTGCCGTGAGGTTTACAACCAACAATTACGTGTACAGATGAAAAGCCAAGTTCGGGTAAACACGCTTACGCGCCTCCTAAGAACATCATTAATGGGCGTGACCACATTTCTGTTATAAGGCTGGCAGAATGGCAAGCTTTATGAATATTCACTATTCGCATTCCACACGACAGAGAGTGATAGAATGGCTGGCTTTACGAAAGTCGGCGTGCATTCAAATGATCGATAGTGGTAGACAGAGGGACTTTCTAAAGATCCACATTCTAATGATAGACATTAACTGTCTGGCAGACTTTGTGGACAACCACAACGTTAGGTAGTAACATACATGCTCGCTTAACTAATATCTACAACGGACATTCTAACTGAACATCATTGTCGTCATTGGTCTGCCGAAGCCAGAATTTTGAAGAGTTGTTTCCGAAAAAGTCGCTTGTTAGTTGGTTGGAAGGCAGCCATTTATAAATACTCGCAGATCAGTTTGTTGTATGATATTTTGTATGAATCAGCCTCGTCTTCGTGCAAAGAAAATGGATACTTACAACATGAATCTTGACATTGGTTCTTCTGTGTGACGCTAGGTAGTGGCCATAATTTGGAGGCGTCTGATTCGAGTCTACCTTGAAAGTGGGCTATGACCCCATAAAAGTTTTTGTTTGCCAGTCTGTTGCTCTTTCCGTTCACTCTGGTATAACTCCCGTCGAACCTCGGGTCTTTTGTTAGGGGCCAAGTGTCGGCGCCATAAAGCAATACATTTTCAACCGTAGCCCAATAAGAAGAGATGCCTTTCTTAGTTTTAGTCACATGTGTGGCCAGTCCAGCTGAGAGAGAGAGAGAGAGAGAGAGAGAGAGAGAGAGAGAGAGAGAGAGAGAGAGAGAGAGAGAGAGAGAGAGAGAGAGAGAGAGAGAGAGAGAGAGAGAGAGAGAGAGAGAGAGAATGAGAGAGAGAGAAAATGAGAGAATGAGAGGGAGAGAAAAATATACAGATAGACAGAGGAGGGAGGGCAAGTGTGAGAGAGATGGAGAGAAAGAGAGAGGGAGAATGGGAGAGAAAGAGACAAATCCACAGATAGGACAGAGGCGGGAGGGTAGGTGAGAGAGAGAGAGAGAGAGAGAGAGAGAGAGAGAGAGAGAGAGAGAGAGAGAGAGAGAGAGAGAGAGAGAGAGAGAGAGAGAGAGAGAGAGAGAGAGAGAGAGAGAGAGAGAGAGAGAGAGAGAGAGAGAGAGAGAGAGAGAGAGAGAGAGAGAGAGAGAGAGAGAGAGAGAGAGAGAGAGAGAGAGAGAGAGAGAGAGAGAGAGAGAGAGAGAGAGAGAGAGAGAGAGAGAGAGAGAGAGAGAGAGAGAGAGAGAGAGAGAGAGAGAGATGAATTTGATGTCAATGAACGCAGCTTGTCCGTCACGTGAAATAGTGAAATAACACATACGGCTGTGTCTTTATATATGACTTCAATAGCACAATTCTCTTCGTTTTATTCCATTTTGGAAACAACGTGGGCACTGCAAACGAATGTTTTAAATAAATAAATGAAACTGTTGTATGTTTGTAATTGAGGTATACCTCTTCAACAATTCTGCATAAAGTTGTTATGTCACGAGCTGTAGAACAACCCTTATGGAAGTAATCCAAGAAGTCGTTCTTTGGCAGGCTTGCACCCAGAGGAAGCAGTAAATTAGAACTAGTGTTGGTGTCAAGCTGACGCCTCAATACTTTGAGTGCAGTGTGATGTGTCCTTTATATGGGTTGGAAGCAATTTCTCATTCGAGAAAGCGTGAAGCGTTACAAGACTATTGAGAATATCAGTGCACAGTTCCCGTTGTGCTACAAAGTTCTAACTTCTGGTGGAATTCCACCTGGCCCATGTTTTCGACTTTTAAATTACTTTAGAATCTCATACACTTTCAATCGTGTTACATTTTCACAGCTGATATACAGATCATTTCAACCACTCGTCCCATGGTTTGTTTTCGGTATGGGGTGCCGGATGTAGAGTCTTCTTGGCCAAGGAGATTATCGATGGGATTTTCTTCCATGCATTTTGACATTTTTATAGTGTTTATTTAATGTACAACATAACAACCATTGGAAAATCATATTATTAGTGCAACTTGTTGACATTTTGAGGAAATATTGTGGTTACTAAATGTATTACTTAACATAAGTGTCATTGCTTGACTACATTTCATTTTGGTAAAATGTTCTTTTCGAAAAAACGGGCATCGTCAATGGAACTCGGCTGATGGTCACAATCACACGCACTACACAAGTTACACCCTGCCGCATTGTGACTTGGCTGCTAACTACATACTCTCACGGGTCGTATTTCTATGGCATTAAGATACAAGTACTGCACTGCCGCTTTTTCCAGTGGACAGTACAAAAGGCGGCAACCGCAACCGTTATAGGCAAACACCACCTGAGCCAACATGCCTTTTCATACGGGCGTTTCCCTATGCGTATTGACACATTTGATCAAGCATTTCGCGAGCATTCAACGTATACATCAATGGGACGCTATAGCTAATCCTTGGGCGTCACCCCGAAAGAACTATTTGTGCCGAGTTCTAAAAGCGCCGATTCAGTTTGGAGTGATTTAGCTTACCGTTAGATCGGCTCGCTGAAGAGAATTATTTACTGGCTGACAACGACTGAAGATCACCCACTGTAGACAGTTATTTACTTATGTAGGTTCGTAAGCAGGGATTATACCGTGACGCCCAAAGAGCCAGCCATTGTTAGTCACACGAAATCATAAATAGGTAGATTCTTTATTGTTATCATATCGTTTTATTGGTACAAATGTTTACCTTTCCTTGTGTTTCTTATTGATTGCGGCAGTCTTCGTAGATTCTATTAATTCGGTCTTCATGCATATCTTTTACGAAATATATCAACATTGATAACAAGAAAAACATATACATACACATATATATATTATATATATATATATATATATATTAAATATATATGTATACGTATATGTATATATATATATATATACATAATATATTCTAGTGTTTTTGAAAAAGTTTTCTTATATGATTCATTGTATGAGCATGTGCGTAACGCAATTTCCGGAAGCCAACACGGATTTGTGAGTTGTAGAAGTACAGTATCTTGACAACGAGAAGCAAGTTGATTGTGTTTATTTGGACGTCAGTAAAGCCGTTTGTTCAGTGCGCTCCCCACTGTTAGTTCACATCTTAGATCATATGGCTATTCAGTTCAGTGCATACAATGGTTGCAGAGCGGTCCACGAAGGCAAAGCATCTGACTGGAAGCCGGTGTTGTCTGGTGTACCACAAGGTTCACAAATTGGACCACTTCTGTTTATCTTGTATATCAATGATTTCACTAATCATGATAATTGATGTGAAATATCATTGTATGTTGATGATTCCAAATTGTTTATAGAAATTACATTGGCTACTGATTGCCAGTTGTTGCAGAAGGATCTGGACAGTGTCTCTGGTTGAGACATGGCACCTTAAACGCAGCTTAGACAAATTCTACATATCACAGACGTGTCTGGGGGGAGGCACGTGCTCCCCTAGACCTTTCAAATTTGGCGTGTCCGCAGACCTTTTTGCATGGGACCCCGTGACCGTGCCCCCTAGACCCTTTAGAATGTGCCCCCGCGACTGAAGTTACGGCGGCGCAGCAAGGAAAATGTTTCAACAGCACCCCCTCCACACTTCCGATGTCACCAGTCGAGCCGCGACAGCAGGAAACAGTGCGAGACAGCGAGAAGACGGTTACGTTACGGCCGCGCAGCGACGACAAATTGTCACCCAGTCGAACCGAGACAGCGGAGCAGGTGAAGCTGCGGCGACGCGGCAGCGAAACATTTTCTACGCCATTTCCTTCGGCCGTCAGTGGAGGTTTCTGTGCACCCCCCCCCAGACCACCCTCTCTGGACACGCCCCATGCATACTCTCTTTAACTAACACAAATAATCGTAAATATTCTATGACTGCATTATTCCAGCCAATCTCTACACCGCTGTCAAAGATCTCGGCGCCACATTGACAGACAGTTTGACTTTTGAAGGTTAATCGTAATGTATCTAAAGCTGTTAAGATGTGTATTTTTAGTAAGCTCGTTTACACAACATTTACCGATGTACAGGTTTGCCATCCTTGTAGATGTCTCATGTCCGAAGTCAGTTGGAGTATTGCTGTGTTATCTGGAATCCATGGCAAAGTTCAATTGACAAAATTGAACAACTTCAAAACCAATCATTAAATATACGTTACAAATCCAAGATACAGTACTCCTGTTACAGTTGTCATGCGCTTTGCCATCATTTTAGATTACAATCCCTTCGACATCGTAGGCAAGTTTCATATCTTATCTTTTTACACAGATGTGTACATCTCAGTTAGTCTCGTCCTATCTGGTAGGAACTATCCAGTTTCACTGTCCTTCAAGATATCTACAAAACTAGGGCAAGGAATGGGATCGCACTCCAGATCTCATGGACAAACTAGAGGCATTTACATGCCTTCTTTACGCTCCAAATCTTCAGCTGTGAACGTCAATGATCTGAGATACCTCTTGATCTGTGCAAATAAAGGTGAGATAGAGAGTCACCAACTGTCACCATGCAGAGACTGTTTGTTGAAACATACACAACGCGCAAACTACCAGGCTGCAATATTGAGAAGATGTCTGGAGCAGGACCCAAGGACTCCGACCCCAGTTGGCAGAGGCCGGAAGTTGGAAAGAGAAGATGGGACTGAGCAGCTGGTTGTACACTGGATGGAAGGTCAGCCAGCACTCGAGACTGTGTTGGATCTACTAGTATGCAGTTGTCCCGGGAAGTGTGAACTGCCAAAGTGTGTCTGCTTGTCAAATGGACTCAGATATACTGATATGTGCAGACGCCAAGACTGTGACAATCAGGTGTGTAGTGCTAACAATGATGAAAGTGTAGTTGAGGATGAACTGGATGATGGCTATCAACTACAACAAGAACCATGAATGTGGATACATGAGGTTACTAGCAAGACCTTTAAGTGATTTCTTTTGTTGAATGCCTGAATGGCGTGGATTGCATGTTGAGACGCAGTAGATAAAATGCCATAAAATCCACATTTCTCAAGGTATTAAAACCACTTTCACATGTATATGACACACCATACTTCAGCCATATTATACACAATTATCATACCCATAAGATGTAACTACTGTATAATGGTTTGTTTGACCACCCCTTCGGAAATTTCAATTGAAAAATAGTTTTCGCGGAAATGGGGAAAGGATTTAAAAGAGTAATTTCACACAAAATAATGTATGTACTGCAATGCTATCACATTTTTATATGTAGGGATGAAAGCCAACGTTATGGTGCAATAAGAACCTCGAATGAGGATACATGTAGTTATTAGCCAGAATTTTTAGTTTATTTTTTGTTGAAAACATGAATGCCGTGGATTGCATTTTGAGATGTCAAATAAAATACCACAACATGCACAATTATCAAGTTATGAAAATATTTTTGATACGTATGGAATTCATGGCATTTACCCCACATCGTTTTCAATTTTCGTTCTACTGGGATGTATAGTAAATATTCCATAGTAGTTTGTATACGGGCCCCCATTAGCAATTTCATAGAAAACGTGTTGTCGCGGATATGGGGATAGTGTGAAAAAATGATTTCTCACAGAAAGCTGGGAGTGCTGCAATGCTATCACCTATGTTCCATCTCTAGGGATGTAGGCCTAGCCAAAATTCACTATGAGCGTTCGTCCTTAAAAATGTACCGGATGCCCAAATTTTAGGTCCTGGCTCAAGGCCTAAGCGTGCCTTAATGCGGCATAACTACGAGCACGGAAATGTTATGCATTTGAGATACTTACAAGCAATCACGGGAGCGTGCCGACAACCACGATATATATGTATGTATGCGGAATTACGGAGGTGAATGTCTGCGTAAATGTTCTCATACAAATACAAGTACAAACGCAGTTTAATTGATCCAGCAAAACAAAAGTGTGATTGCTACGTAAGTTGTATAACGGGAATGGCTACATGCATCCCAAATATGTTTCGCAGGAAATGAACGTAACGTGTTTTATATAAAAACGATTATTTTATGGAAATAAAAAATATTACAACTACAATATAGTATTTAGTATATATTATTGTATTAAAAAAAGTTGAAATGTCTTCGTTTTTGTAATTCTATTGTAAATTAGACGAGTTTGGCAGGAGTAGACCTAATATGTGCTTCTGGTTTCAGGTTTCGGAATAAGATGCGAAAACAAGACTTCTCGCCTATAGCCTCACCTTTGTTGCCTCCGACAAATTTCGACTTAGAGTTTGATAGTTAATTAGGTTAGACTTATGATAAAGTTTAGTACTGTAATGCAATGTGGAATCTGGATATGCCACCCCGATGTAGAGGCCTTCCGTGTCTATGGTCGTTCCGTTAAATGACGTCATTGCAAATTATCACACTCAGTCAGTGATACGCACGAACTGATTAGCTTGATTTGATTAGCGGTTACGGCACGGTTTATCGAGGTCTCTGCATGTCGAACAACGGCCTGGTGCTGTCGAGTTTGTCCGAATGTTTATTAGCTTACAGGGCGTTGACGGTATCTCACACGAGCGTCGTGCGGTGAATCTCACGCCCCAACAGTTGTTCAACGCCCGGTGTCTTGTTGTAAACGGCCCCCCCGTGGCATATGGCCCGGAGGTCCATACACCACGGCATGGAAGGTGGACTCCTGAGAAAAATTGAATGTTTAATGTTTTGAGTGAGTAGTTAGAAGTGGTTCATAGTTGTACGGGTTATAACAAAAAACAAACGTTTTCAGGAAATGTCTCAAATATTACTGATAGAAAATCAGAAATCGCGCTTTCAGTATATTTTACGGTTATTTATAGTGTTTTGACAATTTTGCTGGCACATTTTTGTCTTTTAAAATAATACTTTTTACGTACATACATCAATAATGAATCGCGTCTATAATAATTTAGTCAGAACAGAACAGTGCATTTATTTATCCAGACTGTGCATTCAATAATAATGTAACAAATTATAATATAAAGAGGTGTACAATGAGGATGATGGAGACTCCCACTAAGACTTCAAAATAAGTCGCTACCGTGGGAACCATACATAGTATAATTATAGTTCAGCTTAGGTTGAAAGAAAAAATATGTTGTCTATTATGTAAGACATAAGCAGTAACATAAAGACACATCGTCAGTGGAAAAACAGGATACTTACTGTTTGGGTGCGGGTGAGGTCATTGTGGTTGATTGCGTGTATACAAGAAGGCATAACAGTTAACGTTTGTGCACGTGTTGTAATTTTGAAAGAAATGGTTCTTAGCGTAGTTTAAAAAACCATGTAAACTGTGTGTATACAGTTTAGCTGTCACACTAAGGGAAGTGTTGTTAATTGTGTTTGGTAAACTGTATTTAAGACATAGTTTTGCAAATGAATGATTTGTACCATAAATGTGATATTTTGTGTTGGTTGCGTGTATTGTGACCATGAATCATGGTATTTGTAGCTATTTTACTATGTAGAAGGTGAGCAGGTAATTTGTTATGTATAAATTTATAATAAAAATTTAATTCTTGAAGGGCTAAAATATCATTCACTTTTAGTAAGTATAATTTTTGAATAACGGGTCGGTATGAGCAGTATGAAAAATGACTCAAAGTTATTATGTGTACAGCCCTCTTCTGAAGTTGATTAATTCTTTGAGAGAGGTACCCCATGTTGTTAGACAGTAAGTTATGTGTGGTACTAATAATGTATTATATAATATTATTTTATTCTCATTGGCAGAATTTGTTTAAGTCTATTTAGTATACCGATTATTCTGGAACATTTGTTTGATACATTTTCAGAGTGTTTTTTTTAAAGTTTAGATGTGTATCCAATGTTAATCCCAGGAAATTTAAAAACTTTTAACTTTTGTAATTATATTGTTATTGATTTTAGGAATAGGTGTGTTATATATATTTTTGTGTGTGAATGGCTAGAAATAAATAAACTTTCTCTTAACGGTCTTACTTTAAGAGAAAGTTTATTCATTTCTAGCTATTCATTAATTTTGTGGAGTTCTTCGTTAAACAATGTTTCAGCATCATCGGTGTGTGAGATTGTGAAATTGTTCATTGTACTTAACAAAGTAGTGTCGTCTGCATAGGATATAAAATTGATCATTTGGCTCGCTTGAGAAAAGTCATTAATATAAATAATAAACAGAATTGGTCCAAGAATGGAGCCTTTGGGTACTCCGGTTTCTATAGATAAGATATCAGATTTTACATCATTAATTTCTACATACTGTGTTCTATTTGATAGATAACTTTCATAATGTTTCAGAGACACCCCTACAATGCCGTAATGTTTTAATTTACAAAGTAATGTATTGTGGTCTAAGGTGTCAAATGCTTTAGAGAGATCAAGAAATATACCATGAGGTACCTCATTATTATCCATGTAGGTTGTTATTCGGTTTACAAGGTCTAATGCAACATATTCCGTCGAGTGACCAAAACGGAATCCATACTGGGATTCTCGATAAAAGGTTGTTACTTTCAAAATAGGAAGATAGTTGATTTTCCATAATTTGTTTTCCAAAACTTTAGATATAGCAGCCCGGAGAAAAATTGGTCTATAGTTGTTGATTATTGATGGGTCACCGTTTTTAAATAACGGAATAACTTTGGCCACCTTTAGTTTTTCAGGGAATATTCCCGTATTAAAAACTTGATTTAGAAGTAACGTTAAATATTTTATTGTCGTAGGTGGGATTTGTTTTAGCAAATTGGTTTAAATTAAATCAGACCCGGTACTCTTTTTAGACGGAATGTTGTCTATTGTTTTTTGAACAATTAGTTCGTCAACGTTGTTATGTACAAATGTGCAGTTAAAATTTTATCAAAGTAATGTCTAAAATCTTTGTTACCTAAATATGTTATTAACCAGTTTTCTGTCGATATTTGTAAATAAGGTGTTAAATGCGTTAGCGATATCAAGAGTGTTTGTAGTTTCTATATTATTTATACTGAATGATTCGGGAAAATTATTCTTATTGTTTTTTCTTGAAATAATTTCATTTATAGTTTTCCACGTGTTTCTGATATCAGATTTATATTTAGTGAAAGTTGACGCTAAATAATGTTGTTTGGATTCACGTAAGCTTCTCTTTAATATGGTACCATAAGTTTATACGCATAATTTCGTATTCCCTTGAATTGGGATTTGTAAGTTTCAATCTCTTATATAATTTATCTCGAAACTTTATAGATTTTAGCAGACCCGTGGTAATCCATTTATATTTTTGTGTTTGTATTTATTAAACTTAACTAATTTACTTACCATATGCTTGTTCTTGTCCATTTCAATTACTTTGAATATAATGTTGTAGCTTAGATTAGGGTCTGTCTTCGAATTATCGTTTATTGTGTTAATTTTAATCCATCTAGGGTTTGGTGGATTTACTAACGACATTTCTGAGAGAATAAAGCAACGGAGGTGATCATATATCTTATTTATTAATATACCTAAGCCAGCGTTCCACAAACACAGTCAAAGAACTGAACTTTTAAAATATTACGTTCCCGGTGCAAGGTAGTAGCACTATTACGACGGTTGCGCTTACCTAATGTTTTCAATAAAAGGGTTTGGACAACCTGTAGCTTAGCTATGTTGGTCTAACACGCTGACCCGTACAATTCGATCCCATAATTCATAGGGGGAAATACATATGCTATATGATGTAATACAACTGATAGTCATACTATGCCATTAACGTAACACATTGCTGCCTATTGCTAAAATATTGTCTAAACCAATCACATACATGGCCTCTTATTCCATATTAGTCTAACTTAAACAACAGTATTTCATGATTAATTCATGATGTCATGTCTAAAACCTTACTTAGGTCAAGGAAGACACCCATAATTAATTCGCTATGTTCGAGATATTTCCTAATGTTTTCTATTATTTCGATAAGCGCTAATGTAGTGGAATGATCTTTGCGAAATTCAAACTGATGATTGGACAGCATAATACTTTCTCTCCAGGAAGTCTAATAACCTTTTTAATATTAATTGTTCTATGGTTTTATTGAAGACACTCGTCACACGTATTGGTCAATAGTTACCAAGTATACACCTTGATCCTATGTTAAACACTGATATTACTTTTGAAAAGTGTAATGCTCGTGGAACAATGGCCTCTGAAAACGACAACTTACATATCTAAGTCAAAGGCTTGTAAATGAAGTGGCATGACAGCTCAACAATTTTCGATGGAAAATTGTCAATATCCGATACATAAGAATTAGCTAACTTGTTTATTTCATTGATCACCTCTTGACGATAAATTGGTACAAGAAACATAGTATTGTTTATCGCATCACTTAGAAATATATTCGTTTCCATGATTACATGATTTTTTCATTTCTTTACCCATTGTCGCGAAGTATTTTTTTCATTTCATTAGCGATATTTTCATTGCCTTTTAATTAAATGTCATGGACGACCAACTTTTTTACGGAATGTTCCGTTTACCCTCATTAATAAGTTCCTCGTATATTTTCCATAACTCCCTGGTAGAATGCTTCTCTTGTAATAGTAAATGACTGTAATATGATGTCTCAACCTGCCGTGTGATAGCTATAAGCTTATTCGTATACTGTCGACATACTGTTGTATTGTTTTAATTTGGTCTGTTGATATATTTTTTTAAATAAAATAGTGTTTATCCTAATACCTTTTCTTATGCCATTAGTTATCCAGTTTTGCCCTTGTGGCGTTTATTTGACATCCTAATCAGTGGGAAGCAATTATGGAATATTTGGTCGCATTTGTTTGCAAACATATCATAACGTTCGTCAGTATCCTTACAGGTCATCATATTTTCCAGTTTATATTCTCCAGTTCGCGTGAAAAACTTAATATATTACGTTCACTAAACACTTTCCGTTTGGGTTGGTCTCTGGTGTCAAAGAGTGAAAGTAAAACCGAAAACTGCTTGTCAATTTACCTATAATAAGTGCCATTTTTTTACGTCTGCCACTTAGCTGATGCATTGTTGGGAAGCTGTCTTTAAATAAATCGATTCAGCTGAGGCGGGCAATGCCAGCTGGGGTGTACGTTCCACAACCGTATTGCATACCCAGGAAATAAGCAGCGACGGTAAATGCATCTGAAATGAAGATTTATTTAGGAAAGAAATGCTATCGCCTCATGCTGACCTTCACAAGATGTTTGCCATCTGTTGTGCCCACTATTGAGTAATTTATACCACTTGAAGAGCCCAACGTTTGCCCTGTGCTATGCTGGGGTCACATATTTCGGTATTTCCCTTTGTCATCATATCAGTCACACCAGAAACCCTATGGTGACTATAAAGGGCATACCAGGCTGCACGGCTTTTTGGTAATTTATCATTTGTAAAACTCTGATCACGAATGGTTTCGATTTTACTGTCACTGTGTGCGTACATTACAGTTAGATCTTGTTGACCACCAATCCACATGCGTAGGAGCATTTCACACACAACATCTAAACAAGTGCTGAATGACTATTAAATTGCACAGAAAGGCATATCTGTCGACACTGTTGCAGTTAGAACATATTACACTATAAGGGAATCCATATGAAGCAAACTGAGCGGGCAAGTACTTGTTGATTCGTATGTTTGGTGTGAAACAACAAATAAGAAAAATACAAGAACATGGCTGATAATGTATTATAAGGCAGTGCTCCGTTTTCTAAAATATATCTCTCATGTCCTTCACATGCACACTTTTAATATTATAACACGCAAGTGAGTGTTTATCATAACGGTCTATTCTGATATCTACTGCAATTCTGTGATTGTCTTTTCTTCTCCGTATTGCAACTTATTACAAGGCCGTGTTCCGTTTTCTAAAAATACGCCTACCCTGTCCTTCACACATAATAGTACACTTTTAATATTACAGCCAATAATTGAGGTGTTTATCATAACTGTCTAGTGCAATTCTGTGATTGCTTTTGTTCTTAGTAAGGCAACTTATTACAAGGCTCCGTTTTCTAAAATATGCCTATCATGTCCTTCATACATAACAATACACTTTTAATATTAGAACACGCTAGTGAGTGTGCTTATTCTAACTGCCTATACTGATATCTAGAGCAATTATGTGATTGGTTTAGTTCTGAGTAAGGCAATTTATTACAAGGCAGTGCTCCGTTTTTTTAAATATGCCTACCATGTCCTTCACTCATAACAATACACTTTTAATATTACAACATGCAAGAGGGGTGTTTATCATAACTACCTATACGGATATTTAGTGCAATTCTGTGATTACGTTTGTTCTTAGTAAGGCAAAGGTAAGGTAAGTTAAGCTGTTTTATTTCGGAATTGCATAATACATAAGATAAATAAAACACAAAGCGTATACAATCTATACAATTCCTGGTTGGCAGCACAGCCAAGGCTGTTACCAGTAGATATGGGTATACAATGTTATAACAGAAACAGTATAACTTGAATCACTGTTCGCTGCCAACCACTAATAATGGTAAATTTAATTGTCTTAGATACAACGTGCAATTAATAACTACAAGCAGACAGTTAATACGCAACAATAAATAATACTTAACGGTAGTAACGTGGTTGGTAGACCCAAAAATGAACAATTGTTTTTCTTTTCACATATCTAAATAATAATGCTACATTGCAGAAGAACAAATCCAATAAGAGGAAGGTAATATGTAGTAGTATTTTCATAAACCGTTTAAGACTAATCAAATAATAAAAAGCATAAAAGTGACAACACATTTCATATGGTGTAGTGTCTTCATAGACGTAGTGTTATTAGGTTTATTTTGAATATCAGGCGAAATATTATGCCACACTATTGGCCCATTGCAAAATAAACTATTTGATGATCGTAGGGTAGAACTGCTGATTGGACGAATATGTCTAAGTTGCCTTGTGTCATGATTGTGGATATGAACTGGGGATGAGTATGCTCATGGAAAGCAGTTCGAAAAATACTACGGGTTGTTCCATATGTCAAATATGGATGTACTAACGCATAGTATATTGTCTTTAGGGATTCTACAGGAAGAAAGCAATTCCCTTTATTATACTGTATAAAGCACTTCGTTTGCAGACATTTATGTGTTCATGCCAGTCAAGATTATCACCAGTAAGAAGGTATAGAACGTTTGCACAAATTGTAGGCTGAGTTATCTGATCTGACATCTTTAATGTTATTTGTTCACTAAGTAGATGTCGTGACATTAAAACAACATATATTTTGATATGGATACATTTAATGAGAGGTAATTAGCATGGAACCAGTCGGCTATTACTTGATGTTCTTTATTCATATCATTGTAAAGTTTGGTAATATGATTTCCATTCATATATACCGTGGTGTCATCAGCAAATAATATTGCTTTACTTTGCTTCAGACAAACGGGGAGATCATTTATGTATAAAATAAATAAAGGTGGACCAAGAATAGAGCCCTGCGGCACACCGAATATGATATTTTGTGGAAACGAAGCGCTGTTGCTACAACTTACTACAAGCAGCGCTCCGTTTTTTTAAATATGTCTATCATGTCCTTCACACATTACGATACACTTTTAATACAACACGCTAGTGGGATGTTTACCATAACTGTCTTTATTGATATCTAGTGCAATTTTTTTTTTCTTTTTGGTCTGATTATAGCAAAATAGGTCTTCCGCGATTGACCTTCGTTCTAAAAATCCCGCATTCAGAAGAAATAACTACGATTGTTTGCACTTCAGGTCACCTGTTTTTCAGACAACAGTACAGCCGGTGCCTAAATGAATTACGTTGGTACCGAGGTCAACACAAACCCGTTCAATCTCGCACTTCTCCAGCTGTGCGGTTAGCGGCCGCATAAAACGTCTGCGCTCAACTCATAATTGTCAAGTTCGTCTCATCGTACCACCGGCGGCTGTGTCAATGGAAGGTGTGGCGAGGTCGACACGGGTGGCTGCCCGACACGCGTGGCTGACGCTCTCTAACGGGTCTCCAGACTTTGGCGTCAATTTGTCAGAGAATCTTAACGGCACGCCTACTCGAGAGACGACCCGCGGAGTTGATTCAGTGGAACAGTCAGGGTGGAGCTCGCGCGGAGAACAACGCCCAATCTGAGTCTTTTGTCCACTATCGCTCTATATTTCTTTAATGAGCTTTTTCTCAGGATAAATAATAGCGTTTTTGCACGGCTGTTGTACTTATTGCTTAGAGATATATGTGCAATGCAGTTAAGCGTTAAATTATGTGTAGGTGGTCTTCGAAAAAACTGTCTTAAAGTATTCTAGACTACATTTCTTATGCACCATGGTATTGGATGTGATAATTAAGCAGATAATTTAGCATTTTTGAAGTGTGGGAAAGAGTTGTGCAACGCATGGCAAGTCCGTAGTGCAATTTTTATATTTGTTTACATGTTCAAGTATGTGTTAGTACGTACTTACATCGTTGCTAGTTGCGTTGGTCCGGTTACGACGAAACTAGTTTTCGGTCGTCGTGTGCAAAATGGCGCGTACGATACCGGTGCAGTAAGAAAAAGAGAGATAACTTAAATCGAGAAACGGAATCGAGGCCAGCCTCACAACTGACGCAGCCTCACAACTGACGACAGGGTATCAACAATTGCCGATACTGATTAACTGTATGGTTCTTCTTGACACATGTGGAAGATTATTTAGAGTGATATGTCCCCTAAATTGTGTGAATTTTGAAGATGTATTTGGTGAGCGCCATTCGAGTTGCAACCTCCGAATTGAGACTACATCGTCTCGATGATCCCTGATAATCATTAAAAAGGCATCCTCGCAATGTAATGACTGATAGCAGCGATAGCAAACTGATAACACTATTTATCGCTGTATTGTCAGATGTTTGAACGTGGAAACTTATTTATGTAGACCAGTGACGTGACACATAACACCAAGTAGGCCTATGTTTCTCTCGCTCTTGTTATCCGTTACGTTGACGACTATGACCGCTCGCTATATTCAAACTGCAGGTCAGTGACCGTCGGCCTACAATCTGAGGCTAATCAGTAGGCCTACCACTGCTTTGAGTGTGTACCCTTTTCTTCACATTCTGTTTTACCAAATTTAAGTCGATCGCTTTGCTCTCATCTGACCTTATGATTAGTATATCGCAGCATACATTAGACGGGATAAGACGTTCTATCGTACTTTGTGTGTGTGTGTGTGTGTGTGTGTGTTGTTGTTGCGTGCGTGCGTGCGTGCATGTGTATGTAACCATGGTAAATCGAATAAATAAACGAACTGCCCATGGAGTAAGATTGATATACTAGGCAGGAGTCACCCCAATCATTCAATGTATAGTCTGGATCCGCCCATGTACACAGTATATTAAATTATTAAACTTCTATACCAGTAGATCTTTGGCTCGTTGTTACTGATATCCGTAACCGGACTTGCGCGCAATGTATTACGTTATATGTGGGGCTAACGAGGTACAATCAATCTAACTATAATCGAGTCGCTGTGTGTGTATGTAAACCTAATTATAATGTGTGTGTATGTAAACCTAATTATAATATATACACACAAGTGTGTATGGGGCATGCACTATGCATATTAAGCTTTTCGTTCTAGGCACTTTGTATATCGAGCACAAAACTCCCATGAGTTCACCCACGAGCCCTCGGAAGAAAAGTAACGTTTTTTTGTTTGTCCGAAACTCCTAGTTGTTGAATTTGTTTTAGCGGTTTTAGGGTTCGCACTGGACGTTAGAAGGACGTTAATCGATTGTTCGCAACTTTACGCGTGTTTTCGAATATTCTTCCGAACTGCGAATGTTGGGAACAGATCAGTGTAATTTGCATTGCGAATAAAACTGCTTCAATTTACGTAATATCGAACATCCGGTATGTATATTTTGGTAACCAGTCTTCAGCGCCTGTGTTTATGTACCACCAACCAGAGAATTGGAATTTTTTTAATGTTATTAATTCCGGAAACATTGTTGCGGTACAATGCCTCAGGTTGTGATCCAAGCAACTTTTTTCAATGACGATCACATCTACAACAACGTGAGTCATAATGTTGTATCCGGATTCTCACAGGAGTGGGGTGGGGGCAAGGGGGCAAGATTAGTCATGTCTCCCCAAGAAGAGGGCGGAATGCATCACAGAAACGTAATGACACAACGCAACACGACAGCGTGACAATTCATTTAGAGCAGCTGTTAATTTATGATGCGGTTACTTTTTGATTTTTTTTGGGTCTGTATAGACCGGTTTCCAGTTGTAAAGGTAGCATCCCACGGGTGTTGAAATATCGTGGTTGTTAGTACGTTCCGGTGATCGTTCGTAAATATCTCATGTTTCTGTGCGCGTAGTTCTAACGCTGCACATATACATAGGCACGCTATAAGGCACGCTGTAGTGTGTGTGTGTGTGTGTGTGTGTGTGTGTGTGTGTGTGTGTGTGTGTGTGTGTGTGTGTGTGTGTGTGTGTGTGCGTGCGTGTGTATGTGTGTGTGTGCGTACGTGCGTGCGTGTGCATGTGCGTGTGTGCGTGTGTGCGTGTGCGTGCGTGTGTGTGTGACAGATGATGCAACCATAATGACAACAACTGATGCCCTTCGCATGTTGCCCTTGGGTGGGTGTAAGTTAATTGTACACAAAGGCCGCTCGGTTTCTACTGCTAGTTGAAACTACGTTAACATAACATAACATAACATAACATAAATGTGTATACGTATATGTGTGTGTAGGTGTATACGCGCGTACGCATGTACGTATGCACACATGCACGTACGCACGTATGCTTATTTGTATGCAAGTGTACATGTGCGTTTGAATGCGTGCATACATGTATGTGCGCGCGTGTATGTTTCTGTGTGTATGAACACACAGCGTTAGCAGCTAAAGACCTCTCACAAACGTGTTTCATTTTCAACTGGGTGTCTGGGAAAGTGACGCTTCTAAGTGCGGTCACCACCACGAACGTCAAACGACGTGTATTTGTAACACTAATGTTGTCCATTGTCGCACGTCTGTCTATTCAAGGTGGCACCTGTGTACTTACTGCGTAGCATCCCACAACGTCAGAGATCATTACTACCAAATTAATCGAGAGAGACAGAAAGACAGATGCAGACATAGACAGAGAGATAATGAGAGAGAGACGGTGAGATGGACAGATAGAGAGACGGAGAGATGGAGAGACACATATACAGAGAAAGAGAGGAGAGAGTGAGAGTGAGAGAGAGAGAGAGAGAGAGAGAGAGAGAGAGAGAGAGAGAGAGAGAGAGAGAGAGAGAGAGAGAGAGAGAGAGAGAGAGAGAGAGAGAGAGAGAGAGAGAGAGAGAGAGAGAGAGAGAGAGAGAGAGAGAGAGAGAGAGAGAGAGAGAGAGAGAGAGAGAGAGAGAGAGAGAGAGAGACAGACAGACAGACAGACAGACAGACAGACAGAGAGAGAGAGAGAGAGAGAGAGAGAGAGAGAGACAGACAGACAGACAGACAGACAGACAGACAGAGAGAGAGAGAGAGAGAAAGACAGCGATAGAGACAGAGACAGAGACAGAGACATACAGGCAGACAGACAGACAGACAGACAGACAGACAGACAGACATACAGACA
The DNA here is from genome assembly GCA_963995525.1 of Escarpia spicata. Classification (NCBI taxonomy): domain Eukaryota; kingdom Metazoa; phylum Annelida; class Polychaeta; order Sabellida; family Siboglinidae; genus Escarpia; species Escarpia spicata. Next base: position 41,673,372 of record OZ023218.1, read on the forward strand.
GACAGACAGACAGACAGACAGACAGACAGACAGACAGACAGACAGACAGACAGACAACAGACAGACATACATACATACATACAGACAGAGACAGACAGACAGACAGAGAGATACATCCTTATGTTGCCATTTAGGTCCGTTTACAGGGCGCTTCTATTGGTAGGGGGGTCCACGTGGTATCCATTGCGCATGCACAAACTACTGTAGACGGCCATGTTAGAGAATGCCCTGTGTCGTTGACTTGAAGCTTTGCAAAATCTCAAGGTTGGTTGGTAGCCCTATTCTGCCATTTCACACCAAGGATCATGCGAGGCAGCGGAGACAAATGCATCTATTTGCAATATTATGTTCAAGTCTCTCACTGTATGATATGATGCAAAGAACACACGGACGAGACACCGTCAGTTTTGTATGCAGCGCCCGCCTCTTGTCACTAGTCGTCTACTACATATGTCTGGCCTAGCAGTCTAGATGTGATAAAGAAGACATCACCATCGTTCGTCATAAAAAACAACACCACTGTTCACCGCCACTCGCCCCAGTGAGTTGTCCTCCTCTCAGGAAGCTGTGTCAACGAGACTAAACCCGTGTGACATACATGACGAGTTGCCAAAGAGGAGACGACGCTATTTGCCAGTGTCGCAACCTTGACGACGTGCGATCCGCCCTATCCATCATGGCACGCTCTCTTCCGCGGCCGTCCCTCGACGCGCTCGGGGTGCGGGCTCCTGTTGTTTACCCGGTAGGCAGTCGACACGACGCCGGCCGCGCAGGCAGCCTTACGTGCCGGGGACACAGTTACGACGGTGTCCGAACAAAAGCCCACACGATTGCCATTGTCCCGACGTGTTTACTGCACAACCTGACTATGTTGTGGACGGCGAGTCGTTGTACACTGCGAGATGTGTGCGTTATGTAACTGGTGGCTGTCCATTTAGTCAGGCCATCTCAGTTCAAGACGGTTTAAGTAGAGTAGTCGTGACACAGGAATACACAGATAATTATAGACATATTAGACCAGATCGCATCCTGCGTTGGGGTACCTTAATAACGAGTAACTTTGTAAACCGCCGAAAATCTAGAAAGCAGCAGGAAACCACACGAAATAAATATAAATAAAGCAGTTTTTCTCCGTTTCCATAGATAACTGTTATCATCACCTATGACATTGGTGCGCTATTCTAGCGTAATAAATTATGTTTGTAATTCATCATATAGAAACGATGTTCACATGCTTATGTTTTATTTGAACAGGTGGAATGTCATCTTGCAGTAACTAACTATAACCATGAATCGCTAAGTGCTAATAGCCAACTCAGTTTTGTCCACAAACTATTACAACACACTGGTTCTGAGAATCCGTCGTCATATCGATAACCAATAAAGAATACCACAAGTCAGACATGAAGCGGTTATTGTGGTATTTTCGTTACGCCACGCGCATTATTCTTCTATCGACGTCAAGCTACTCCAAACTCGATGGCCGGCTTCATAACTGTTGTTGCGAACATCTTGTTGTACACGTCAGAAGCAGAGAGAGAGAGAGAAAGAGAGTCACCCGCAATTTTGAAACATGGACCGATGTATGCTTCACCCAGCGTCATCGTTGCATGCTGAACATCAGATGGTAGACATAGGCCCTATCGACATGTAAAAAACGAAAATTGTCACTGCAAGATGGTTTTCCACCAACCAGTTTCCAAGATAGTGTGCTGGTGGCCTCCAGGCGCGGCGGGCCAGAAAAGCCCGGACGTAATCTTATCTGTTCGTCAGAGATATAGGTTACGTTAAAGTCGATCTCGTCATTAATGCGTAACAAGAAAGTGGGGACGAAACATGTCGCCGTTCCTCTTCCGTCTAAGGACGATATGTGACGAAGGTGACGATACAAATTTCTGAACTTCGTCCCACGTAGTACGAATGAAGTAATTAAGACGTTTAAATCGGGACTGTTAGAAATCACGATGAAGGAATTCGTCAAATTAAAACTTCTTACGAAGTTTCCTACGGTAAGAACGTTATACGTGATACCGGCCCCGGTGGGTAATCATGCTCACGTCACGCGATTGTTTTAATACGTAAAACCAACGTCACCGTAGCAACGTGACATCAAAAATAGAGGTGAACGTGTCCTACGCTCGCATGAGAAAGACACGATGGACATGTCGTCATGGCGATGATCCAAGCGGTCAGTCCCAAGAGGGGAGAAACAAGAAGAAAAATGAATGAATCTATGACGCCTCGATAAAACAATACCCACCTTAGTTAATTATCTTATGCAGATTTCTAATTAAATATCCATATTATTACAATATATCCAGCACTGACTACACACTGACTAAGTGGGTAAATTATGTGTAATTCGCATGTCGGATGAGAACCTGACAAAAATAAGAATTAGGTCAGGAGTGAGACAGCTAAACGGCGGAGTCTGACTGCGGCGTGACGTCGCGACGCCATGTAGACATAGGGATGAAATTACAGTCGTTCGCACAAGTGAATGAGCAAAGTATACGTCAGCCTACGGTTGACAGGAGAGTGACTTGTGTGCTTGTACCGAGGTCCCACTTCACACCTGCGTCGACGTTTTGCTAGGTCAATCCGTCAGTTGATTCATCCGGCGGCTGCACATGTTTTACCCGGGTTAAAACGAATAACTGGAGACGCTCCTGCAATTTCGAAAGTTAATGAACACAATTAATCCATATTTCCAATCAGCAAAAGAAAGGAACTATATTCGGTTCGAACTTTTCCACAGATGGCCGAGTTATACGCATGTCGCTATTACGGATTCATCAGGAAAACTTCCGTTGAACCAAGGGTGGTAGCAATGATAAGCCTGGCATATAGCGTATTCCGCATAATGTACACTGGTTCAGTTGTATTACTCTACATTTGCTCTCTTCGTTGGTCTTAATTAATTTAACCAGACACTCGCGCCCAATATCAAATATATAAATTCCAACAAATCCCTGTCATCACCGGCCAACCATCGTCACGCAGCATTTCTACGATTGGCCTACGCTACGAATGCCAAAAACTGAAAGCACGCAATATCTTTGGGCAACGTTGCAACTGACAAATCCACGTTTCGATGGTCTATATGTAAGATATACTGAATGTATTTATATTATCAGCAGCCTCTGGCTCACGAGTATGTGCCACGCCCAACGTCGGTGCATTTCTGTCGGTAAGAGTGTCAACCCGTAGACACGGACAGATCATCGAGTCGGGCTTACCTTGCTTCTCGATGCGTTCGCTTTGGGCGTTGACCAAACGATACAGTGGTTGGGTGTGCTTATGTTCAAGTGCATGCATAGTACTGCACACGTGGCGTGGCGCGTGCGTTCTTGCTTTCGTGCGCCTGTGTGTTCGTGCGTTCGTGCAGTTGTGCGTGTACTTTTCCAAGTATGCGGTTTCATACAAAGTCACACATTATATTAGTCTCCTAAGAATACTCCTACTTCACTCCAAATGTGTACAATGTACCATCACATAAATATAAGTCAAGTAATGGATAATTATGTGTAGGTATGTCACCACGTCCAGTCTATATGAGAAAAAAAAACGGTTGCTGTCGAAACAACATTGGCTCGTAAAATGATCGCTGGAACGACAATTGGGCAAAGTTCAGTTATATTTAATACAATTTATTAGTTGTTTTTTACGAATATATAATATCGACATTTGGCTGAGTTAAAGCGATGTGACTATAGCTCGTGGTTGACGATAAATGGTTGTACATTTCAACGGAATGTCCATAACCCGCGTTTTCTTCGCACGCACGCATACACGCACGCACACACGCACGCAAGCAAGCACGTACATGCACATGCACGCATACACGCTCATACACAAAATGCCAACAGCACGAATATTTTTCGAGGCTTTTCAAACAAACAACTTACACGTATGTACTGTAAGAAACGTGGTCGTTTTATTGACGCATTCATGTTTCAACCAACGTGGACATTCGCCTTGAGAAATTATAAATGCACATACGATGTTCGCAGTTAGTGATAACATGAGTACTTGTAAGCTATATCTTTTCACGTGACAACGAAGAACATCCTGGTTTGCTCAAACGTCGAGATAATTATTACACCGTAATCACGTGATAACACCATCTTCACATTATCGGTGCTTTTGTTTCATGTCCCCGCTGGAAACACAATACACTACGTGCACGTTGAATTCAATGTGTAGCCATTGGCGGATCTGGGGTGATATCAGAAAGTTCATAATCATATACTCGAGTTGAAGTATCGCAATTCTGTAGACATGTCACGTCGAAATATTGTGGTAATAAACGACGCACGTTCGAAAGTTTAAATGACATACGAAACGTATCGATAGGTATGTGACAATCAAAACCCTATTAAGGATTTCATCCGATAATGGAACAATCATGACATCGTTGATTTAGTGTTTCTGAGATGGTAGATCCACCAAGGATGCCAACAAGATGGCGTCACTTGTTCGTGAGGACGAGCAAACAATAAATGAATTCAATCATACGTGATTACCGAATGAAGCTTTGCGGTTATACAACAAACGAGGATCCGTGCAACTATTGGCGATAGCTGACAGCTCTTAACACATACGTTCAACTCGGAAACGGTGCTTGACTCTCAAGGAGGCTGCAGTATGTCTTAATAACACATGCACTACATTTTTCACAACTGACATCAGTATATCAATCAAAGTAGACATGAATCTACTCCAGGTTTAAGATATTTGAAACCAAGAGTAGATGCAACAGCGATAACGTAACCAATAGTTCCCGTCGTTATCAGACGCGCCATTTTTTTAAAATTGAAAATAGGGTTAGAATTTCAAATAAAAATACGGTGAAATGTCCGTCAGCTTTACTGTAATGGCGGCATTTTAGTAAAAGTTGTCGGACATGGTTTCTATGGATCACGTGACATAATGGATCGGAGTGTTCTGTACGTCAGATTGTAAATTCACTGCGTTTCACAACACTAGGCAGTATTTTGTAACTCAAATACACTTCAGACAGAAAAAAGCAGTCAGCCTCGCTTTGGATACAATTGAACGTATGTGTTACGTGGATCTCTCTGTCGGCAACATTATCTGCACTCCACCCATTTGCAAAGAAACATCGTTTGACATACAAAAACATTCAAAACAATTCTTGCAGCCAAATCACGCCGGACTATGAAACACTTTCGCTTCTGAAGCGGTCCGAGCAATAAATACGAACGCGTTTTTCAAACATTCTTCAGATTACCTGGTACCAAAATATAGCTTCTTGTATAACGTACATACACAATGTGCTGATATATTTGAAGCAGCATGCTGTTAGCTGATAGATTTATGTAAACAGACGACTGAAATGATTTCAGTAAGTACTGTAAATTATTACTGTACCAAACCGGTGTCATGGGCCGATAATTTTCCGTGCCAGAAGTAGGTGTTGAATATGGTTATTTTTGATAATAATACATTTGTGTTTAACATTCTAATTGTCAGAGCACATAGTGCAAATATAAATTGAATAACTTGTTCAATTATTTGCAAGATTCCTTGTATACGTAGAAGTCTAAAAGAAAACACGCAAACTAAAACTCAGCTACTTCTGACACGGTAAAACAATGGCGGCAGGTCATGTTATTCACTGCGCTTGCGCACGCATGCGTAGTAACCATTTGCTATTCGTCTCTTTGCACGGAATAAGTTCAGTCACCAGGGCTTGGCTAGTTGTTTACAAATGCATGGTTTCAACGGAAAAAGCGTGCATCATAAACTTGCATATAGGCACGATGTTACGTTTTGAACAGTCAATCGACCAACCCAGAGCAACTTCGTGGCAACTATAAGTTCCTCGAAGGTATCCAACACATTTCCTAATGAGCAACAATAACAAAACATAGACACAATGAAACGACACAGTTTATATAAATGTCAAAAAGTTTAATAATTTAACTAAGTCATTCGTTGGAAATTGTAACTGCTGACCTAAAACGATGCTAAATGAGAGCATTACAGTTCTGTTTGTTTGCGCTGTATCGTTGTTCGTGCAGGATTTACTTTGCATCTAACCAGTGGGCGGAATCACCGTCGAGTAATTTCGACCCCCCGTTTGCATATAGGATTTCAGCGGGTTTCCCAACCAAGGGCGATACGTTTGACACCTCGTATTGGAATACTGTCTACCCCACGAGTGATGTTTGCTTCGCGCGACTAGGTTTAGAGTGAATGAAAACTCACGAGAAACGAGAAGGCGTACGCGAGTCCGCATATATAATGACGCTTGATCATTAACCAGTTCGCGCCAGGTAAAATCGTGCTGCAGTCTATTTACGAATATTTCAGCGATATGACCGCAATTTTAAGCCCAGATTAGTCCAGATTTCTGACCGGTAAACGACTCGATCGGGTTATTTTCTATACAACGACCGCGGAATAATACGTCGTGCGTTCTTGCAGTGTAAACATAATAATACAATTATATACGATTTCCCGCTGGGGTGAGAAAGGCGAGGATGAAATGCGTCATTCTTACGGGAAGTTCGTTGTTATTATATAGAGGCGTAGGAGACGCCACTGAAACTGCTTCATAAGTCGCTGTTTTGTAAGATACGAAGTGACACCGTGCGTAGTAGCGAGAATGTGTAAGTAATAAAGACGCACGGGTCGCTACGCATCAGTCACTAGGTAGACTCTCGGTCGATTTAGCTGATGAGTAAGCTGATAATTTGTTTTATAACTGCTGCGCGCGCGCTCTCTCTCTCTCTCTCTCTCTCTCTCTCTCTCTCTCTCTCTCTCTCTCTCTCTCTCTCTCTCTCTCTCTCTCTCTCTCTCTCTCTCTCTCTCTCTCTCTCTCTCTCTCTCTCTCTCTCTCTCTCTCTCTCTCTCTCTCTCTCTCTCTCTCTCTCTCTCTCTCTCTCTCTCTCTCTCTCTCTCTCTCTCTCTCTCTCTCTCTCTCTCTCTCTCTCTCTACCCGGCCGATTGTCGAAATTGTCATAAAAAGCAAGCGGTGACGTAGCAACCGTTCTACTGAAAGTAAAGCTATTTGACAACACTCACTACACTAAGCGGCGTCAATAAACCCGTATTTTCCGTGTATAAATTTCCTTTCCCAACGAAATGATAAAATCCAGCATTAGACTCGATTATAAAGATACAGTGTAGACGTAGTGGTGAACCTATTTGTGGTAATCGGAAGCATGGATGACATGGTCGCCGGCCACGAATGAAATGGGCGGTGCAAACAGTGTGGTGAGTAGAATCCGATGTTTGAAATAGGTAAGCAAACACGCCGCTAGGGCAGGTGTCGTGGGAAAGGTAATTCGTCCGGACACGCTCCGATGGGCGGCCACCGTTTCCGTTCGACTTATCGGATGCGGTGCGCGCGTTTATACTCCGGACCAAACGCGCGACTTTGTCATCGATTACGTCTGAGTTTGACCTGATTAGCTCAAATAACACTTGGTGGCGGGCTTACGTTGGTTCGTGCGAGACTCGTTACCTTGCAATGTATATGTCGTACGTTAATGCGAAACGTACGAGGTACGACACTGAGCGTATAGGTTACAGTGATCGCAGTAGGAATAATATAATATCCGTGTAATAAAATGCTGTGAAACCTGTGTATAATAGACAGCATGTCTACACTGGGAACTTTTGATGTTGTCAGCGTGAACGTGTGTTATAGTAGAGCTGCAAACGCAGTTAGTAGACCTATGTCCGGTATAGACAGGTGTTGTTATAATAATCTTTAAGCTATGCAGGTTTGATCGCACGTGCCATCATTTGCATGGCTATATACACATGAGGAGCAATGACCGCTATGGCGCGGACAACGACACGTCTATGTACAGTTATATACGTACGTACTACACAGAGCATCGAGGAGGTCGCTCGCTATAAAACTCGATGAAAGACGACTCGAAACCTCTGCCTACGGGAGTGGACCATCCACCCCCGACGTCACCTGTCCATGAAGAAGTACGTTAGTACAGGTCCGAATGCATTGTCTGTCCGTTCCTTGATGTTGTACGCGATAACCAACTCGATGTGCGAAACTACGACCTGCTCGAAACGTTGTCTCCAGTTGGTCGTGCACAGGTAGAGTTTGTTCCTCGCAAGCAAGAGCGGGCTAAACGCGGATCGCGAGCGAGCGTTCAGGAAGTGTCTGAGTGCCGATCGAGCCGGGGATGCGTCACTGTCAACACCGTCAACGACAATGATGCCTCCGTCTCGCAGGATGCACGCTGCCTTCTCCAGACAACGCAGCAGCGACACGGCGTCCTGGTTTCCGTCGATACTCACGAGACGGAACTGCCAGGGAAGGTTCCAAGCGAGAAGAGTCTCCCGGTCGATATCCGCCGACCGGCCTTGGTGCGTGTAAACGCGCCGCTCCCCCGACGTCGTGAAGCCCCACGGTTTGAGAAAAAGCCGAAACGAGTCCAACTTCGGCATCATCGGCATGGAGTTTGTCGGCTTATCGAAGGTGTCGGACAGAACGAGCCTCTCCCCGGCGTCCAAGTCTGTGTTGAAGGAGAGCACGGCTGTAAATTTGCCCTCTCCCGTGCCGAGTTCCCCCATGGAGCCGAACACCCCGTTCTGCCACTGAAAATCAGTCAGTAAGGTGGTGAAGATCAGATGAGCTACATCGGCGCTGCCCGGCACGTAGAGGAGGAGAGACCGAGTTTTGTCCACCTCCGAATCGCTCCTCCACGTCGTCTTCCGTTCCCGCTGTAGCTTCCTCAGACACCCGCCGATTCCCGGGCATGTGCCCACGTATCCCTGAAGGTGCCCGTTTCCGCACGCCGACAGGGAGAGGTTTCCTGGGTGGGGAGACCACCCGTTCTGTCGGGCCGACTCTCCTCCGTCGCAATCCCACAACAGAAGCAACAGTAGCAGCCAGACGCACATCGAAATATCCATGGTGGTCGAGCGACTAGCGTAGCAGCGAGGCCACACAATCGTGACAACGCATCGTGCCTACTCGCCAGGCCGCATAACGGAAGGCTGCTCACGTCGAAAGTTGGCCGCGATGTGCCCGTGAGTGTGTGCGCGCGTGTGTGTTTCGGCGGCCTTCGCAGCGCTACTACTTGCTCGGCGCAAGCCGCTCGCTCATATATATCACCGAGTACTTAAGACGCGCGTCTCCGCCGAACAATAGATGTTTGCCGTCGTTACGCGGTTACATTCAGCGACCAGTAGCGACTCCACCCTGCGTCCGACCGGGTCAGCGTTGGTACGCGGCGGTACAATGACAGAGGGTCATTCCGATCACAGAAATGTCCCCGCAGACATTACCTGGTAGGCGAGATTTACACTCGCTCGCATAAATCAAACCTCTCTAGGGCGTCAATCAAATGTTATTCACTTGCCAACGTCACTAGCGTACGTGAATCACGGCGCTGCTATTAATTGACGTTCGCGGTCCTGCATTTTGGGTGTGGCCGCACAAGAGATTTATATACGGTTCCAATGTCCGTTATTAATTGCCGGGTTCATAAACAAGCTGGGTGGTATAACATTTACAACATGAATCACGCCATTCATTAAGATTCATCGACGTTTCTCCACCACTAATACGTTATTCCATAGGTTAATGCATTCTTCACCTTTGAAGTTGACAAAAGAGGGAACGATCAAAGTAAAATGATCAAAGGTGACAATACAAACTAGCGCATTTGACGTAAAGACTGGAAGAAGGATGAAAATGTGAGATAAAAACTCGGAAAATGGCAGAAAATTGGGCATTATGAAGAAAAAGGCAACGAACCCGAAGAGATGCCTCGTTGCAAAAAAACTCAGAAGAATATTTCCAATCAAAGTAAATCGTGGCTCTGCGGTATGGTAATATTACATTCGTGTAGGCCTATACGTGCATGGTTATTCTGCGCTACATATGTAAAGAAGTCTATATTTGTTTAAGTTACTAAATATTGTATATTAGTCCAGTGGCAGAACCCCATATTTACCAAAAAGCTTGCAATGTCCCCTAAAATAATTTAGTTGCATTTTGTATTAGTTCACATAATCTAGTAACAGAATCCACGGGGTGTGGACTTCACACCCGTTTACCTTTTTCTAAATCCGAGATGGCCAACACGATTGCCGCCGAAATGCTAGAAATGACTAGAATAGAATAATAGAATAAATTTATTATTATTTGCAACTTTTCAGTTGGATTGTACATATATTCACCATAAAAATCCCAAAATCCACACAAGTATCGTGCTGTTGCAAGGCGACACAGCATTATGTTACAATACTCATAAAACATGTTGTACTCAATAAAATTAACGCATCGCTAAAGATATTGTTAAATACATTACAGAAAATGAAATGACCCCGTGCCGCAACTAACTCAGTATGAGGCGCTTTATCATATAATTGTACATTATCATTGCATTACTATCTTTCAATACAAAATAAGATACTTTAAATATACTAAAATTAAGTCATTTAGTTTAAATATTAAAATTAACTGTTAAGACTGAAATCATTAAGTGTTATGGCAGTGTACTAAACGCCATGGAATTAATGAGATTTTGTAACGATTTGTGTCCGCCATTGGGACGGGTAACTCGTTGAATGATCTTAGTGTATATGGCACGTTTCGAGTATTTGGTAGTAACGTATTCAGCTACGTTTCATTCTTGCGAAATACGTTTTACACAGTTCATTGCGTCTATCGAGCAGCGTTGGTAAGAAGTTTACCATTTCCAAAATATCCTCGTACACACACAACCAGGAAATATAGTTTTGAGACACCTTTTTTAATTATCTCGATGTTGTCTGATAAGTATTTAGGCAAGTTCATATGCCATAGCGGACAGGCATGTTCAACTACTGGTCTAATCACAAATGCATATATTCTAACCAAATAATTTTGGTTGATACCAGCACGTTTCAATTGATATATCATATACACTCTCTTTCTTGCCTTTGAAACTATTTCATTTATATGTGCATTCCAACTTAAATCCGATGATATAGTTACACTGAGGACTTTTGCTTGAGTAACTCTGTCACTATATGTCCCATTTATATCAATATACGGCAGAGATTATACAAAAGTTCTATCTTTACCGAAACATATAACCATTTCTTTTGTCTTACTCGTATTGATGAGCATGTCATTATTACTAGACCATCGCTCAATAATGTTGGCAGAATCATGTGTAACAGATACCATACTTTGATTGCATATCGGTTTGATTTGATTTGATTATTTAAAATATGGTGCAATCGTCAACACATTTAAACATAGGACAAGATGTTTGCATATCATTGATATGAACCACAAAGTGTTTTGGTCCTGACAAAGTTCCCTGGGGGACGCCCCCATTAGGGTACCTTGGTTTTGACACAGCGTCGCCGATTTTTACTCTCTGTTCACGGTCTAGTAGAAACGCCGCCATCTATCGGACCAGGTGTGCTGGTAATTCCATTGCAATAATTTTCTGTATTAGTATATCATGGTTAATTATATAAAATGCTTTGCTGTAATCGAGAAATAACACTCTTACAAAATTGCCCGTTACATCGGTGGTTTCGTACCATTTGTGAAGCATTCCAACAAGAGCGTCCGTGGTACCAGTCCCTACCATACCTCCAAACTGATTGTCGTCTATTTGTGGTTTAACATAAACATCGACCCACTTTAGCACTAGAGACTCAAAAACCTTAGCCAGAATTGGTGTAAGCGATATAGGTCTAATGTCATTTTTAACTGTCACTGGAGGGTGTTTCTTCGACAACGGAATAACGGCTGCTGATTTCCACAATTTTGGCAATACACCTTCCCTGAGCGAGCTGTTGAAGATTGCAGTGACCAGTGCCACAACAAGGTGCGAAAAAAATGTCAAAGCCCATGGTGGTATATTGGACCGGACGCGTGGCTTTGTTCACTTTGATCTTACTAAGTGCTATCTCAGTGTCAGTCACGCTGATAGTGAATTCAGCTGGCAGTGGTTCCTTAATGTCAAAGGTCGGTGGGAAGACTGCAATCTCGGTAAGTCTTCACTCACCGACACGAAGAACGCATTCACGGATTTGACTAAGCTGTCTACATCTCCACCAGTAACTTTATTTGTCAGTCCCAGCATCTCGTTGCGACTGCCAGATACGTTTCCCATGAGAGACTTCATGTGCTTTCACCAGTCGCGTAACGATGTTTCCTCAATTGATGCTGTTTTAGATTGATAGAACTGACGTCTTAATTTAGGTGTGCAATTCACTAAATTCCGGAGTTTATTGGCCCGTTCCGTGTCACCTGCCTCGCGAGCACTTTGCCTATGTCTAATAAGGTGTCGGAAGCCATCCGTCATCCACGGTTTGTCTGTGCTGTGACGTGACACAGTCTTGTGCGGACAGTACGTATCCAGTAAATGGTCCATGGTTTCTTAGAAGAGATTAAACTGTTCCTCGCACTTAGGCAATGTGTGCATATATTCCCAACTGGTTGGTGACAGGGCCGAAGTGAACATTGCTCGTTCGTTGTTACCCATGCGCCTGGTAACGGCGTACTGGACCATGCCCGTGTCAAGTGTTTGGAACCACGATGGGACCAGTAAGACCATCTTGTGGTCTGATGTTCCCAATTCATCAAGCACTGTCGGATAGACGTACGCAGGTGACAGTTAGACCACATTTTATCCAATATTGCAAAATTACGCGTGGCTGTCTTAACAAGCTGCTCGTATCCATAATGTGTCCGTAAAAACGTGTCCTTGAATTGATTAAAATCCCCACTTATAATGACACCACAATCTGGGCTACGTCGCACAATAGTTATCAGGTACTCTCGCATAGAGCCATTGTCAGCACCAGGTGGATGGTAGATGCACGCTAAAATAATGCACGACTATTTTCTTGGTAGTTTCTTAGGCTTCATTTTAATCCATATCACTTCGTATTCGGCATCTTCAATATCATGTAACCGGTCATACGCAATGGTCTCGGCCACATAACACGCCACTCCCCCGCCTCCTTTATCCACGCGGTCCTTTCGTTCACAACTGAAGAAGCCTTCCGATATCATCCCACAGATTCTTACCCTGCATGCCGTAAGTGGATGTGATACTGTGGCGACCACTTATGGAGTTGGAAAGGTAACTGCCATATCAACAACAAAGAAGGGATTGAAACTTAACAGTATCGGTAAGGTTGATGGTGATATGGAGCAGGACAAGATGGAGGCAACTGCGTTTGTAGTTGCATGTTATTGTAGCAAGCTGAAGTGTGACTCCATGACAGAGTGCCGCCAGCGCGTGTGGGTTCTGAAAACTGGAACGAGTACTACCTGTGTTCCCAACCTATGCTCTCTCCCACTAACAACTCAGGTATTTGTCCAGAATGTGTTCAGGTGCCATAATCAGGTTGCACTATGGTATGATCGATAGCAATAAATGTTTACTGACAGTAAAATAAGGAGTTCATAATGGATTGTAATCAATAAATAGCGTGTTCATTTTATATGACAGTTTCAATTTTATTATTTTTATCAACAGACAAATACCAACAAAAGTTGTTGGCTTCAGATATTTAGCCTTCAGACATCCATTTTGGACATATAATCATTTGGCAGCATTCGGATTCCTCAAGTCGTCATGAGCACACCAAAATCGGAATCCATGACCCCGAAAATCAATATCGTCAGTCTATGTCACCTTCCTCCTAAACTATGGCATTTTAAGGATTTTTAAAGCATTTTAGCAGTCATTATGCAATAAGAACTCAACCAATCTTGATGAAAACTTCAGAAATAGATTCCTTGCCCCTAAAAACACATGTTTAGACCCCACGATCACCTTCCAAAGACAATTCGTTCAGAAGTTATACCATTTCTTGTTGGCTATCTTGGATTTTTTAAAAGGCAGGCGGATGTGAAAATCCACTGGGTGTGGATTTCATACCCAGTGGACTTTGTTATTAGATGACATGGACTAATAAAAAATGCAAAGAAATTATTTTAGGGGGACATTGCAAAGTGTTCTGCTTGAGCCACTGGACTATAATTATTTGATTTCTTAAGAGAATGTTTTTAATATGTTTATACATTCTAAGTTATAAAGAATTGATAAGTCACATTTGCTGTTTACGAAATGAACTTTTTTAAGCTGTTCTTGTGTTTCAGTCCAAAACCTCTAACAGTTCACGGAGGTTATGGATTATGAAGCCTCCTCTTGTGAAGAAATTCCACCCGAAACAACGCTTGGATTGGAAGAATGGTGTGTGGTATTGTTGAACTATAAATAACAAATGTAATAAGATAATTAACAGGACATAAGTAAGGTAAGTTTTAAAAGAATAGTACTGTTTTCTTAAATCCACCGCCAATTGATGAATGAGGCGGGTGGACCTTTGATGAATGAGGCGGGTGGACCTTTGATGAATTAGGCGTGTGGACCTTTGGTGAATGAGGCGGGTGGACCTTTGATGAATGAGGCGGGTGGAACTTTGATGAATGAGGCGGGTGGACCCATGATGAATGAGGCGGGTGGACCTTTGATGAATGAGGCGGGTGAACCTTTGATGAATGAGGCGGGTGGACCCATGATGAATGAGGCGGGTGGACCTTTGATGAATGAGGCGGGAGGACCTTTTGATGAATGAGGCGGATGGACCTTTGATGAATGAGGCGGGTTGACCTTTGATGAATGAGGCGGGTGGACCTTTGATGAATGAGGCGGGTGGACCTTTGATGAATGAGGCGAGTGGTCCTTTGATGAATGAGGCGGGTGGACCTTTGATGAATGAGGCGAGTGGTCCTTTGATGAATGAAGCGGGTGGACCTTTGGTGAAAGAAGCGGGTGGACCTTTGATGAATGAGGCGGGTGGACCACGGAAGAGTTGCACCTACAGGGATCACTGGAACGACATTTAGGCAAAGTTCAGTTGTTATTGAGTAAACTTTATAAGTTGCCTTCTACGAACGTCTAATGTAACATTCAGCCGAGTTAAAGTGATGTAACTATATGTCGTTGTTGACGATAAATGGCTGTAAATATCAACGGAACGTCCATGAACCGCGTTTTTTCGCACGCATGCACGCACGCATGCACGCACGCATGCACGCACGCATGCACGCATGCATGCTCTCACACAAAATGCCCACATCACGAATATTTATCGAGGCTTTTCAAACAAATAACTTACACGTGTGTGTTGTGGTGCGTGGTCGTTTTTATTGTACATTCATGATTCAAACAACGTGGACATTTGCTTGAGAAAAAAAAAATGCACATGTAATGAGGCGGGCAAACCTCGGAGGAGATGCAGTTACAACGGTCCAATATTAGCGTATTAATATGCAGATAAGTGTGTACGTCGGTGTGTTGGGAATGGACAGAGCATATAGAACTTGGTAACTTTGTTACTGTGAACCAAAGCAAGAGCTCATGTGTATGAATAATAGTACAATCTGATCTGATCGTAACTTCAACTTCTCCGCTGTCTCGGCTCGACTGGAGACATCGGAAGACGTGCGCCCATTTAAAAAGATCTACGGGCACGCAAAATTTTGTGGAACGTCCCATGGAAAATTGATTGAATATATTTCCATTACAAATATTTCAACAAATTAATAAAGTTTTATTTATGAAACGAACTAGATTGACCGAATATAAATTAGTATTTCAAGTAAAATAAAAAGTAAAGGTAAGTTCTTATATAGCGCAGTATCCAGTTGTTATATTACTCAAAGCGCTTTACACGTTACTCTCTGGCAGACCAGTTCAGTCGAACACCATCTCGACTTCTCTAAGAAGCATTAAGATACGCTGCAATTAATGAGCGAAGACTATTCGTACACATATATCCACCACTGTCTACAACCAGGTACTGAGCCACACAGCTGAACTGTGAAAATATTTTATTAATATTAGTTTAGTTTTTGTTTATTTATAAACAAATGTAACTTACATAACATATTTTATTATCGAACTAACTATTCTCTGATAAACCAAACAACTTTGTGGTAAAGTATTATATATTATTTGTTGGAATAAAACCTGAAAATAACTGTATATGTATTACATTTTCCGTGGGAAGTTTCTCAAAATAACTCTGGCAGCATTTATATGACGTCATAAGTGACGTTCTGTTCACATAAAAGATACATTACACTGAAAATTTAATAAAAACGGAATTAGTAGATTTTAAAGATAAGACAGAACCGTGGTATGGAAAAACCTCGTGTTCTTTTTAATGGATCTAATGCAAAGACCACTAATTCGTCATTTACTTACATTCCTATACACCTGGTAGTGTTAGTGGAATACATCATAGAACATTGTTAATGAATGCTACATTTAGACACATGACATTAAAGGGCAGAGACCACAAAATATCCGCCTTGCGCAATTTACTCAACGCTGTAACGTCTAGCGTATTTATTCAGTGATCAAAGGTTAACGTGAAGATAATGAACTATTGATCTGCTTGTGAGAGAGGCCTTTTAGCCGTAGTGATGGGTTCTGCAAACGTTTTTTGGCGTGGGCCAACTTTTATCCAATTATCTCTCTGCAGGCCAAAACTTTTAATTATATAAAACATAAAAAAGGTGTTCGTAAAAAGTGCGAGCAACAACTAAATGACACTATTTAAAGTTCATATAAAAACAAAGTGTAAACAAAATGGTGGCGTTATCCATTTTTCTACAAGCAAGACCTACTACTGGAGAGAGCAAAGAGATCGCAGGTCGTAAAATAACCTTCAAACGATATCAAAGGTGTTCTCGGTGTGATTCGTCGTGGGGAATTCCGATATTGCCCACTCCAATGGTGCCGAAAAGTATCAACAATTTCTGCGACGTCTCAACCAGTGCTCAAATTGGGTACCCGTATCGCTCATAAATCAGGAGATCTTTCAAAGTGAATCATTCTTCATTCAAACTCTTAATTTTGCATTCTTTGAGATTCTGCTGCAAAGCAGCTTTGTCATCTCCAAATAATTGTGACAACTTCAACAACGTCACGCTGAGCGGCAAATGAACTTTCAAAGAAGAAGTAGTGAAGTCGAAAATTGACAACAGAAGGTGGTCTGTAGGCTGTCCGACAAATCGACAAACACCGCATTGACATCTTCGATACGCGTCTGCCCGCCCGCCCGCCCGCCCGCCCGCCCGCCCGCCCGCCCGCCCGCCCGCCCGCCCGCCCGCCCGCCCGCCCGCCCGCCCGCCCGCCCGCCCGCCCGCCCGCCTATATTGTAATGAAAATTGGTCGTTATGATCTACATTCACTTAATATTTTATCAAATGCACGATTTATCGATGAGTTAAAACAGGTTAGTTTTACGACATATAATGTAGAAACCGGCTTATGACATTAATAAACATATCAGTGAATCTTCACATTTAAAACAAAATATTGTCTTTTCACCGATTTCTCTATCATTAGTTTGTCAAATTCCCGTAATTTCGATATACTACAACAATATAAAATAAAATATGTAGTAAAATAATTTTAAGCTAGAAGTAATAGCTTACTGAGAGCAATGTAACACAATTCTAAGCATTTTAATTATACAAAACCCTCAACTAACTGCGTGTCGGTTAACCAACGAAAACCATTGAACGTTCTCTTTAACAGGGGGAACTGGGGAGGGTACGTGCCCCCTACGTGCCCCCTAGACCTTAGGAAATTGGCGTGCCTGCAGACCTTTCATAATGGTCAAACGCGACCGTGCCCCCTAGACCCTTTGAAATGTGCCCCCGTTCAGGTTATAATAAGCGGCGGCGAAAAAATTTCAACAGCATCTCCCCCCTCGTTAAAGTTACGGCGGCGCGGTAGCGAAATACATTCTACTACACCATTTGCTTCGGCCGCCAGTGGAGGTTTTTGTGCCCCCCCCCCCCCCCCCAGACTCGCTTTCTGGATCCACCCCTGCCCTATACCTCTTGAATGTGCTCCTGCTAGACGGAGAGGCAACAGCGAATAGCTGTGGCGCCACCTGCCGATCAACAAATATTTACCCTCGTTTACATGTGTACATTTATATTTTACGAAACACAGCGTGCCATTCACGCACGCACGCACGCACGCACGCACGCGCTATTCTCCCTGAAAGCCAGAGTGGGCTTCGTGCCTCGCGCACTCCATTGACACGATGTTCACATTGCGGCAACTGTAGGGATAAGCTGTCAAACAACAACAAAGCCTCTACATGTTTGTTTTACTTGTCAAAGGCATTGGACACGTCACTGGACAGATAAACCCTGTGTATCTTACTTAGGCG
This sequence comes from Escarpia spicata, assembly GCA_963995525.1. Classification (NCBI taxonomy): domain Eukaryota; kingdom Metazoa; phylum Annelida; class Polychaeta; order Sabellida; family Siboglinidae; genus Escarpia; species Escarpia spicata. The sequence goes on from OZ023218.1 coordinate 41,691,597, forward strand.
ATATGGTTGCCATGGGAACATTGTCATGCTAATTTAGGTAATGTATAACGGTAAGGCTGGTGTAATATCTATTGGTGGAGAAGTTACTGGTACTTTTGAAATCAGTCAATGACTAGAGCAAGGATGCGTCTTGGCACCGACCTTGTTAGTTCCCGTTATTTGCGCAGCACAGTCTGCACCATCGGAACATTTGAGGAGAAACCTGGTGCTTTAACCTGCACTAGATCTGATGGGGAGTCAGACTGAGAGCAAACACAAACACCACAACAATGTTCTCTCGGGAACTGTTGTTGGTAGAGGCAGCAATTGTTGCGTGCGCACTAAAAGACGCCAAAGAGATTTGTAATCATTTAGAAACAATCCGCTATTTTATTTAGATTTACAGTCAGTACAAAGAAATTGTTACACTGCTAACCTTCATCTGACCACACTCCAATCGATCCAGACATTATAATCTATGGCACATTATTATCAAGATTCTCGATGATGTATACATTATGTGATAAAATCCTAGCACTGCATTGGTTCTCACATGGCCATGTTAACCAACCTACCTATTAAAAATGGTTGGCCGGTCACAACGTTCTCTCCGCATGTGGAGAACGAAAACAGAAATATTGTGTTGACAGGGACGTACGGGGCTCAGCATGACATACAGGTAAACTTGTACGTTCGTGAGTGTGTGTGCGTGTGTGCGTGTGTGCGTGTGTGCGTGTGTGCGCGTGTGTGTGCGTGTGTGTGCGCGTGTGTGCGCGTGTGTGCGCGTGTGTGCGCGTGTGTGTGTGCTCGTTTGTGTGCGTGTGCGTGTGCGTGTGCGTGTGCGTGTGCGTGTGCGTGTGCGTGTGTGTGTTTAAGATTAAGAACATGTAATGGTGATACCTATTGTACTTGGTATGCTGCTACACGAATGGGTGTAAGCTAGTAAAGTTAAATAAGCTATGCATTGAACACAATAACAGAAGAAAACACATGTAGCATGTGACCAAGGAAAAGTCCCTACCCAAAGCTGATTTCCGGTTTTAAAACTCCTTATATATTACTAATGTTAATTTAACACTGCAGTCAGCCGTTTGTGCTAACTTTATCAAGCTACCCCCTTATACACTGGGCCTTTTGTTTAAAGAGTGGTCAATTGTGTGGTTCTTACTCGACGTCTTTCTGAATATATATCTACCTACGTAGTGGTGTCTACTAAAGATATATAAACTACTTGTTGAGCACCTTGTTAAGACCTCGGTTTTAGTAATCTATGTTGATATGGATAATCAATGTATGGTCGCCAAGGAAATCCGCCATACGGTCTCCAAATAGTTCACACCGCTGGTCTTTTGTACTTGTCGGACTTCGTTCGCGAACATGTTTTAAATAATGGTATAATTGTTGCTTCTTTCCTCTCAAAAGGTCCGTTAGTTTATTATTTTAGTGGAAACATTTACGCTCCAGCTGACTATTTAAACTTACCAAATATTTGACGCTCAATTATCGTATTACGGAAGTTCACAAAGTGAGCAGTAGTTACTTCCACTGGGTGTGTCATTCCAGCATAAACCGTCGTCGCGGTGAAATAGTTCACATGTATCTTCAAGTCCATGCCAATTATCTGGTTGTCCATGCCACCAATATGTGTAGCTGAATGGTTGTCCGGTCGCTGTCCATGACCATACACCGTTAACCTTTTTCCCCGAAGTATAGACATGGGTACAGCTATGCGGTCGTAAATCTGGAAAGAAATACATATTTACATTACACAGTTTATATGAAACCAAAGACAATACTATAATATATTTAATTTCAAACGTCGACTAGGAATTCTAGCAATTTCTTAAAATAAGCAATTTCTTAAAATAAGGCCATATGTTATTTTAATAAATAGCGTAATCCACTGTTTTGCAATATCTCTGTCTTTCAATCATATTAAAATATATTATTATGTTCATTTAAATATTCAGTATTTTTATATAAATTTACAATATTATATTTATAAGTTGATAAATGAGCTTATCAGCTTTCATTTCAAGTGATAGGAAACGCATTTTGTTGGGGTTATGCGCCAAAGAGAATTACTACAAACACATACTTTATAATAATAGGCGTATACCATACAGTCAGCAATATCTTGCGGAAGGTTTGCTCAAATATGATCTCAATGTGGGAGCTGTTAAGAAAATATAATATTTCATGGAGGCAGATATACGTATTGTACAGGGTGCTTTTGCTTGAACAAAATGAGGTCAGCAGTTTGTTTTACGACTGTGCTGTTATGACGAATTAGTTTTAACCGCTCGAAATGTACTCTCGCTTATACAACTATCGCTCGCCTTCGTGGACTCGCCAATAACAGTGTCTGGAGTATTACCCGCATTTAGAGAGTTCACTTGGAAAATAAACCCAAACAGTGAGGACATCTAACGGCGACTGGTGATTCTAGATTCCCAATAAATATTTACGTATAATAATTAGTAACGTTTATAATGTTACTATGTATTGTTTTGATAACGAAATTAAGCTACAAAATAGCAATATACAAAATAAAAAAGTATGTTAAGGTAAAAGAATATAAAAATAACGTAATCCGAAACTAGAAAATCAGCACTTCGGATGTCCGACCACGTATATAGTTTGTAATCTGATGTCTATGGTTAGATATATCAGTTGTCAACTCAACCGTCGAGCTCGATATCAGCTGCACGTCGTGAAGCTGAATTAGTTCATGCTCAATCTGTGTTTGTGTTCCGTTTATTCAGTCTGTTGTCTCAGTTTGAGTACGTGCTGGGCAACGTCAATGGTAAATCTATGACCAAGAAACGTTTCCCCTGAGCACATAATAACTAAGTGGATGATTTGGAAGAGAAATTAAGAATGCAAAATTTGAATTGAAGTTTATTTTATTGTGTTTCAATATAAGTTCAATTCTGGATAGTTTCGAAAGCATAGATTAATTTATGACAGTTTATTCTTATTTAATTTGTTACGTTGTAACCATCAACAACTGTTTGAAATTGAAATCGACAGATTCATTTACAACGTTTGGGTGTTTAAAAATGAAATAGCGATATTCAGACATTGCATATGTTAATTTCAATTGGTAAACTCCTGATGTATGAAACTATGTTATATTCACAGATGAAATTTCGAACTGCGTGAACGTGAAAATGGCTTTACTAATTATTTGCATTCGGCTTGATGGGTGATTCGTCGGAATTATCAGAACATAGGATTTGAACTAGCATTTATACTGGTAGGATGGACGTTTTTTAGAATATGAACAAGATGTCTTTAGTAAAGTTATTAGGTTTAGCTATAAAGTTATTAGGTTAAGCTATAAAGTTGATTTACTTACAATCAAAATAGAACCACATTGTTAGGAACACTTTATGTGTTGGCTGTGAACCCAAAACATATGCAAACTTCAAGTTTCAAAATATGTTGTTGTTTAAAAATGCATTAAAATTATATTCCCTTTCAACAAAATTGTGTTGTCAAAAATGCATTAAAGTGACCATCCCGAGGGATGGGGCCTCACAAAACCAACTTACAACAGGGCCGTAGTACGCCTTAATCTGCCACTAGATGGATGCAAGCTAGTTCGCTTGTTACTGCAACACAACCGTCTTGTTTTTTTCCAGCTACTAATATTATTATCAAATTCATCCACAATCTAGGCATCGTATTAGTGTAAGAAACCGGAATCTGTCTGCATAACATCCTTTTGTAAAATTCATATCTTATTTACTAGGCGTACTATTTTCATTTGGCGTGTGGTCGCTTTGTTAGTCTCCTCACCTTCTATCATTTTTATCAAAAACTCGTTTTCTTCTTGAGTTTCTATCGACACGAGGTCTGCTCCGTCAAAGAGACTTTTGCAGTTAACTCTGCTGCTTTCCCACGTCATCAGTTGTTGGACCAATTTGTAGCAAACGCGGTTACCACCGACGAACAGTTTACACCTAATATCTGCAACAAGGCGTAGAGTTTGTATAAATAAAATGTAAATCATTATATACAATTGTACAGGCCCGCAGCGTCGTTGCTTTTTGAGGGTGAATTTTTGGCCTTTCCACCACGTTTGAACCAGAGCCTCAGGGGAGGGGGGTAGTGGCGGAGAACGTTCGCATTCGAAGGGGGATGTTGTGATGGAGATATTCCGCGGTCGAGGGGAGAGTAGTGTTGGACATTTGTCTTCGATGTCAAGGGGTGTGGGAATGTTGGACTTCGCTGTCAAGGGTGTGGGAATGTTGGACTTCGCTGTCAAGGGTGTGGGAATGTTGGACTTCACTGTCAAGGGGTGTGGGAATGTTGGACTTCGCTGTCAAGGGGTGTGGGAATGTTGGACTTCGCTGTCAAGGGGTGTGGGAATGTTGGACTTCACTGTCAAGGGGTGTGGGAATGTTGGACTTCGCTGTCAAGGGGTGTGGGAATGTTGGACTTCGCTGTCAAGGGGTGTGGGAATGTTGGACTTCGCTGTTAAGGGGTGTGGGAATGTTGGACTTCATTGTCAAGGGGTGTGGTTATGTTGGACTTCGCTGTCAAGGGGTGTGGGAATGTTGGACTTCGCTGTCAAGGGGTGTGGGAATGTTGGACTTCACTGTCAAGGGGTGTGGGAATGTTGGACTTCACTGTCAAGGGGTGTGGGAATGTTGGACTTCGCTGTCAAGGGGTGTGGGAATGTTGGACTTCGCTGTCAAGGGGTGTGGAAATGTTGGACTTCACTGTCAAGGGGTGTGGGAATGTTGGACTTCGCTGTCAAGGGGTGTGGGAATGTTGGACTTCACTGTCAAGGGGTGTGGGAATGTTGGACTTCGCTGTCAAGGGGTGTGGGAATGTTGGTCTTCGCTGTCAAGGGGTGTGGGAATGTTGGACTTCGCTGTCAAGGGGTGTGGAAATGTTGGACTTCGCTGTCAAGGAGTGTGGAAATGTTGGACTTCACTGTCAAGGGGTGTGGGAATGTTGGTACTCGCTGTCAAGGGGTGTGGGAATGTTGGACTTCGCTGTCAAGGGGTGTGGGAATGTTGGACTTCGCTGTCAAGGGGTGTGGGAATTCTGGACTTCACTGTCAAGGGGTGTGGGAATGTTGGACTTCGCTGTCAAGGGGTGTGGTTATGTTGGACTTCGCTGTCAAGGGGTGTGGGAATGTTGGACTTCGCTGTCAAGGGGTGTGGGAATGTTGGACTTCACTGTCAAGGGGTGTGGGAATGTTGGACTTCACTGTCAAGGGGTGTGGGAATGTTGGACTTCGCTGTCAAGGGGTGTGGGAATGTTGGACTTCGCTGTCAAGGGGTGTGGAAATGTTGGACTTCACTGTCAAGGGGTGTGGGAATGTTGGACTTCGCTGTCAAGGGGTGTGGGAATGTTGGACTTCACTGTCAAGGGGTGTGGGAATGTTGGACTTCGCTGTCAAGGGGTGTGGGAATGTTGGTCTTCGCTGTCAAGGGGTGTGGGAATGTTGGACTTCGCTGTCAAGGGGTGTGGAAATGTTTGACTTCGCTGTCAAGGGGTGTGGAAATGTTGGACTTCACTGTCAAGGGGTGTGGGAATGTTGGTCTTCGCTGTCAAGGGGTGTGGGAATGTTGGACTTCGCTGTCAAGGGGTGTGGGAATGTTGGACTTCGCTGTCAAGGGGTGTGGGAATGTTGGACTTCACTGTCAAGGGGTGTGGGAATGTTGGACTTCGCTGTCAAGGGGTGTGGGAATGTTGGACTTCGCTGTCAAGGGGTGTGGGAATGTTGGACTTCACTGTCAAGGGGTGTGGGAATGTTGGACTTCGCTGTCAAGGGGTGTGGGAATGTTGGACTTCGCTGACAAGGGGTGTGGAAATGTTGGACATCGTTATCATTTATTTTTTATGTTACGATTTTAAAATCAGGCACATAATCAGTTCCGTCCAAGCTATCAGATCAAGTCAATTATTTCCGCATTCTCCTGAATAAATTAAAAAAAATGAATATTTAAGAAAATAACAATTTGTTCTTTAAATGTCCTTAAAATTTGAAGATAACATTAATAGCAAGACATGTACCAATTGTCACGGCAACATTATTTTACTGTGGGTGTAAGGTTTATAGTTGTGTGCGAGTAAGAATAAAGGTCTGAGAAAACACTGATAAAGATTACCGATGGCTGGTGTATTTAACTTAATTTATTTTTAAGTACACCAATGCATACATTACATAGTAACACAAGTAGAATCAAAGCATATATAAAATTATTATTTTATAAGTAAGTAAGTAACTTGATTTTCTCATCCACATGATATAGGTGTGACGCCTCAGGGGGCGATTGTTTGCAGTCTCTTCCACGGTGTTTTGGGGGATGGAGCATGACTTCAGCGTGGCCTTCAGGACGTCTTTGTAGCATTTTCGTTGCCCACCTCGTGAGCGCAAACCAGTGTTCAGTTGACCGTAGAAAAGCGCCTTTGGTATGCGGTCATCCGTCATGCGGACCAAGTGACCATACCATCGTAATTGCGCGCGCTGGATATGAAACTGGATTCCGAACGTTTCGCATTTGTCCAGCACCTCAGTGGTTGGCATCATGGCTCGCCACTTGATGCCTGCAATCTGCCGCAGGCAGCGCGTGTGGAATTGCTTTAAACATCTGATATGGCGTCGATATGGGTCCACGCCTCACAACCATACAGCAGAGTCGACAGTACGACGGCACAATACACGATGATTTATGTGTTCAAGCATACACCACGTACAATCCATAGGCGCTTTTTAGCCTATCAAAAGATGCGCTTGCCTTCCCTAAACGGATAGAAATTTCATCGTCGATCATTGTGTTTATAGATAACGTGTACCCACATATACAGATATCTCCACAACATTCAATGGGACGTTATCGATTGTAACACTTGGTGGTACACGGTTGGTTCCACGCTTTGGTTGGAACAATCCTTTTATTTTATTTTGAATGATTTTGAGTCCAAATCGGCGGGCTACTTTAACAAAACAGTCAGTAATTGCGTTAATGTCATCGATTAAGTGTGCAGTAAGGGCACAGTCATCAGCAAAGACTAGGTCTCGTACAAGTAGCTGTGAAGTCTAGCTCTTGGCTTTCAGCCGTTGTAGGTTAAATATATTTCCAACGGAACGAAACTGGATGTAAACACTTAGCTCGTTGTCGCGAGCTAGATGTCTACATATAAGTGCTGCGTACTTTTGATAGTTGAATGCTGTCATGTGATGCTTCGGTCTGTATAGAACAACGAGCGTCGAGCATGTCTACACCCCGCAAGGTGTTTGAAACCTTATAATTGTAATACCCACATCAAATAAAGGGAGTGATTTCCATAGCATAGATATGGTATGTTGTCATAATGACGTAATTGCTGCATAATTACATATTAAATGTATCGTATTTAGGAGGCACATTAAACTATCGTTCCAGCGGTACCTCACATGCAGTAGGTTGGCAGATTGATGTTATAAAGTGGAACTATCTGGCCTACGGAGAACAATGTGCAGTGATTTACATAGAATAGTTAAGATACTACGTCATTATGATGTCATTACATCATCGTTTCCTAATAATTACGTCATATTTGGAACGATAATTCAAACGTAATTCAAACGATACATCATTTGCTATAGTGTGACTGATATGTATTGATGAAGTGGAAGGATATCTACCCTCACCCCCTTATTTTACTAATCACGCTTGTTGTAATAAATCAGTAAAACTACACGATGGCTTCCACTCCCAGGGGGAAAACACCTGGATTTCATAATTGTATTTTGTAACCGTCTTGAAAAACATTGTTGCGGAAATTCCCTAGGTAAGTGGATTTCACCTACATGAACTACGGACTAAAATGCTGGTCATTTCAAGCAAATGGCTTTTATACTAAATGGTTTAATGTGATTTACACTCATTCTCACACGCACCCTCTCACTCACGTGCACCCTCGCACGCACAAGTTGTTTGATTAAAAGAACACCATATACAGTGTGTTAAAAATAGCGAAAATCATACTATGCCTTTGCCACACTCCTTCACCGATTGTTCGATTGATTTCTGTCGGTTCTCCAATGACTCCAATTGTCTGGTCATTGTCTGTAACGTATTGAGTATATGATTCATGACCGCTGCCTGGCATCCTCCATTATCGCAACCGTCACACTGGTCAGTGGTCGGTTGACCTTGCACACAACCGAGGTCACAGGAAAGCCACAAGAGCAAACCAATCCAGTAAATTGTCTTGGTTGTCATACTTTCTCAAGCTGGGCAATGAAATAAGTCACAGGAAACCTGAAATGTGATCAACGTAAGATAGAAAATTGGCACGATTACATTTGTCTGAAAACACTCTAAAATGCAACAAATACAATCTATGTCCATTTTGGTAATGATATTTACTGCTGCTGTTACGGACGTAATGTATGTGTATGGCGCCCTCTGTAGGAGTTGAGTTAATTCCCTGCAGCGCCATTTTGTGTAGATTCGCTGACAGGCCAACATTGTAAGTGTTTCATTTAGTTGCACTTACTTTTCTTAGACAATAATTATGTGTTTAAAGTCAATAATTTACTATATTGTAGATTGTACCTCGCGACACGCCACACTACGGTCAACGCTATCGAAATAAACAGCGAGCGTTGAACCAATAAGTAATGGCTTGTCTTGAAATCGCGACAACAGTCAACACAGCAATCCGCTACTAACAGCTGCCATGACCCTTACGTCTGTATTCTACATCGTGAGTCAATGCACGAGTGAGTATGTGTGTGCATGTTTAATATTATATATATATATATATATACACACACATATATACATATGTATTATAATATATAAATATAATATAAAATATACGCTAGCATGTACACCCACTCCTAAATTTCTCTTCATTCAAACAAAGACTGTGACATATCATATTACACAACACAAATTATTATTATTATTATATTCGTTGCAAATTTATATGGATTCGTTTTCTACACGTAAACTGTAAATGTAATAAAACAATTATACATTGCTAGTTTTTATTGGAATACTGTTGAATTCTACCCAAAAAAATGGTTTAACAAATACAGTAAAACCTGTCTTAGCGGCCACCTGTCCATAACGATAACCTGGATAAAACGGTCACTTTTGAAAGTCCCGAATGACTTGCTATTAGTTTGCTCTGCCAACTACCTGTCCATAACAGTAACCTGTCTATTGCGTATCACGGTCAGTTAATTTTGACCGAACCATTCATGGTCATCCCGCCGCTTGCGGGCAGGTTAAAGGGAATCGAATAAAACGTCAACGGGTCGGTACGCGGGACTATAAAATTGCAATCGAGTCACGCGTGACGTCATCAGCTTGTTGCAGTCGTTATGTGGCTCCTTTACTCCAGCAAAGAGGAGTAGAATCAGCTTTGATGTCCAAAGTGAGCTCAGAGAAGCCATGAGTATGTAGCCACATATAGAAGAGGACCATTGTAATATTTACCTAGGCTAGGTGGCTTGGCGTAGCTGGAGAGACTGCCTAAATAAATAGTACAATGGCCCGTATCTCAAATTGTATGGATAAGGGAAGCCATTGAAGCGGGCTGTTGTAATATTTACTTAGGCAGTTTGGCGTACCTGGAGAGACTGCTTAGGTAAATATTAAAATGGCCCGTTACCTACCACTTGGGTAGCTTAAATTGTATTGATAATCTCCCCCTGAGCAAATCTGGGTTAACGCTTGTCTTGCACTCGTTCACACCCTCGTGTTTCCTTTTGGACATCAACGTTTTTTTTGTTCGGCTTTACTTGGAGGGCGTGATTGATTTCAACATGGCCCCCAAAAAGAACAACAATTAAATATAGCAAGTTGTGTAGTGTATTATATAATAGTATTGTTAACGCTAGGTTTGTATTGTTCACGAGAGTACCAACTAGCGAACGTCAACCTAACCATCCATAAAAATGTATCTCCACCTAGTGATTATCAAAGTTATGAAACTCTCCATAACGGCAACCTGTCTATAACGGTAATTTTGCGCAGACCCAACGATGACCGTTATGGACAGGTTTTACTGTATATATATATATATATATATATTTGTGTTTGTGAATATATATAATAATATATATATATATATATATATTATATATACATATATATATATATATTACATCTACATATATATATATATATATTACATCTACATATATATATATACATATATATATATATATATATATATGTAGATGTAATATATATATATATATGTAGATATAATATATATATATATTATTATGTATATTCACAAACACAAATATATATATATATATACATATATATATATATATATATAGGCGTCGGAACGGGGGAGATGAAGGGACTGAAGATAGGATATAGGCGTCGGAACGGGGGAGATGAAGGGACTGAAGATAGGATATATATATATATATATATGTAGATCTCAATATTTAGGGAGAGGATGTGCATTTTGAGGATGGAAATTATATTGGGGAGGGTAATCCTATCTTCAGTCCCTTCATCTCCCCCGTTCCGACGCCTATATCCTATCTTCAGTCCATTCATCTCCCCCGTTCCGACGCCTATATATATATATATATCCTCCCCAATATTTAGGGAGATGATGTGCATTTTGAGGTTGGAAATTGTTTGGTGGGGGCTGGATATATAGGATTAGCCCCCCAATATTTAAGGAAGGGGTGCATTTTTGGATGGAATTTGATGTTTTGGTGAACCTGCAGGTGTTTTAGTAAGCTTCAAAGTGATGCACAACTCGAGGTTGATGGTGAGCTTAAACGTTTATGAACGTCGCCGCGAAAAATGTTCAACAACACCCCCGCGTTTACGTTCTTTGACCTTCAAACTAACCTGATCCTGGCTCTATATACAGTGGATCCTCCCACTAGTGACTACACGCAGAAGCTGCAATACGAATTGTAAACGTGAACACCACGCAAATGTCGCTGTCCGCAAATGTGTACGTTTCCCTGTAAAAAAATGTTTTTATCTGTGTAAATATAACCTTTGCAAAAATACGCATCGTTTCAAGATCACTTGTTATTTTTGTCTACCATGAACCAGGAAGTAAAATAATAAAGCCACCATTGAGGCAGTAACGCGTCAAATCTGCATGACATCATTCCATATTTAGCACAAGCGCCGCCACGCCGAATATGCGGGCAAACAAACTCGTCGTACAACAGTAAACATGGCAGCCTCCACGACTTCCAACAAATAAACTATTTTAAAATGACAGCGCTGCGGTGCAACTGTATTCTGCAATCGTAGAAAGATAATAGAATATATAGTTAATACGATGGCTGCAATATTACGGCCTTGCTTCTTGCGAAATTCGTTTGAAACTGGCAGAAATATGGTCGTCCAGTTTGGTTATGCTTGTAACATACGATATGACCAGCAATCTGTATATATATTTTGATAATTATATCTGATACTTATAATACATACCGCCACTGACATGATATTTTTTGGCATTTTAATTATGTACAGTAGTATTATGTGTTATTTAAAGCAGCGACTGTTTGTATTTGTTACCTGTTTTGTTTAATGTACAGTTCTACGAACATTAATATACTTGGCGCTGTATTAACTAAATATTAATATTATGATAATTAAATACCTACTTTAGTCAATATATGTACTTATTTATCCGATAATTTATTTCATGTAACATAAGTTATTTCTTTTAAAATGTATATATTAAATTACATACTATAGATTATGTTTTACCAATTATGTATTTTAAGTGCGTGTAATGTAAGAACATGTTTTATACCCGGATACACGGCGTTATACCTGCTTAACAGTTATCTATTATTATTATGTGACTATGTGCGTGCGTGTATGTGTGCGTGCGTTCGTGCGTGTATGTGTGTGTATACAAATCTGAGGAAATCGTGCGAAGAATCAATATTCCATGTTACTAAAAGTTATGCAATCGATTGAGTACAGACAAACTGTTAACAAAATGGTATTAATTGTGAAATAATTAACATTAACTAACGCAAATACATGTTTTGGTTTTGGTCTTAGTTTTTGTATTATGGGCAATTGTTAATTAATTGTAAATAATAAGGCTGTCAATACCAACCAATTACATTACAATGATTAATATCGTCAACAGTAACTTTTTACAACCCCCAATAATATTATTAAGTTGATAGCAACACATACAATACTTAATTAAGACCAAGTAGGCAATCAATACATCATAGATATAGTTTAACAAAAGTGCACATTAATAGCCTACGCTGTCCTAGGAATGTCAACAGACAGACTAAAATTACTTAATTTCACACCCACTTGGGGAATAATAAATATTTATTTGCAACATTAACGACTTACAATTAGCGCCCATTGAAGTTGCAACCTCTCGGGTCTCAGGCGATTATATTTGTGTGCGATCGTTTCGACGCTAAATTCCTATGCAACGCTGTATTGTGTCATTTTTTCCAAGACGTACACTGAATGATGACACGCCAACCAGGTTTATTAGCAGTTGTGGCTGTCACTTTAAGATACACTTCCACAGAAGCAATCAAACAGAAACAACGAGACAACGTCCAATGGGATATTGAATTGCATGATGCACGAATTTAGGACGCGCAACGAAATGGATATGCAATATGAAATGTTCATCAACATCTCTAGCTGCAGTAAGGTGAACGTACGAATTGTCCCTAGGTTTCAGGAGAGAGGCAATGGTTGTGAGTTGGTGAAGCCTTCCCTCCGACTTACTACAACTAAAAAGGTACATCTACAACTATTAGTACAGCGTTATACGTTAGTTTCGAAGTGTGCGTGCTTTTGCCAGTTTTGGGGAAGGGGAAAAATAAACAGCCCGCGTGTGGTGTCAGTGAGCGTATCTTGAATCAATGTCGCTAGTCTCATAACTGCAATACTTGTTAACAATGCTGGGCACTTAATGTTATACTGGCAACATAGAAAACAACGCTGAAACCGTCAAGGTTTGCCCGTGTTTTCCGGTTTTTGTTCGCGCACGCGCAATAGCACCACACGTCATGTACTAAATTTAGCACTACACCACGCCACCCTCGGCCCGAGGGCGGATATGAGCGGCTGGGAAGCGGCACCCGTCGGCACACTACAGCCGCCTGCCAGCCGCTCTCCAGCCGCTGTTGACCCAGTTACAGAGTCCGTTAGTCATTTATCTGCAGTCGGGCCTACCTCTGCTGGGGTAAGACCACATTTAAATTTTACATAGGCGGCCATTATAACGTTTCCTTCATTTCCTGCTAAATTTGACGAACAATTTTCTTGAAAATTTCACAGCATATTTAACCTCCATTGACACAAGTGCTGTGGAAAACTCGTAAAATTCTCATACCTCAGTTTTCAGAAAAATCCACCCAAACCTGACACCCCTCAATTTCGCCCCAATCTGGTGACGGATTTTGAAATATTGGTGCGTTCTGCAAAATAGCCACTGTGCGAATACGCGAGCGACTAGCGTATGTTTATTGCTACCTCGTGAAATATCTAATGTAGTAGTACATTTAGTATCCACTGGACTGACATGTGCCATGCCAAAGTGCTCGAACAAAATTCACACATGACACCAAAACGGTATTTTCAAGGGCACTCTTTCGGGTAATGGCGGACGAATCCTTAATGTGGTCTTACCCCTGCTGGTGCACTGGGGTATTGACATTTGACACTACGCTGTACCGCCATTTTGAACATAGTCCAGACTGACAGTTAGAGGAAACGTTTTTAGACATTCTGTTGTAAATCTTTGTATATTTTTAGATCACTCAAATACATTAATTTTGGCATGACTTTATAATATCAGGAAGATGAACGTGTCTCATCAACAACAAATGCTGTTCCTGTGCTGCGTGTTCCTTTTTGTTAGTGTGACAGGGTAAATGTGTGATGGATGAAGTACTTACACTCAGTGGCGTAGCTAGAGGGCGGGGGGAGGGGCAAGGGGGCCATGGTCCCCCAATCCCGGAAAATTAGGAGGGTATAGCACCGAGGACCTATAATTGGTTGCCTGATTCATAGAGTGACAAGGTACAGAGGTGGTAGGTGTGCCTGTGTAGGACTTCCCAGTCCTACACTTTGGCAAAGAAATTTGTTATCATTCAAAAGGGATTAAGTTACCCAAAGGCCAAAGTGGAGGAAGCCGCTGCTTCTGCCGTAGGGGATAAACATCCAACAGGCTGCAGCCCAAGGCCAAGGTCTCTTTTTGAAGCAGGTTACATTTGTTATGTTCCTAAATAATATATTACTATATTATTTTATTGTTTTGAACTTCCTTAGAGTGACAATGCATAATGATTACTATTGAAATGATCAAGTTATAAGACCAATACACATAAGTGTATGTGTATAATTGGGTCTTATTACTTGAAAACACACACAATTAATACACATATTTAGCAAAATTAGGCACAGTCGGCATATGAACGGATAACCATCGGCAGAGTACGTATCTCGAAGGCGAGCCGCCCGAAGGCGAGCCGCCGGACACAAATCCCTCGGCCCGCAGGCGGACGCTGACAGCGGGCCGATGACTTTGCCGCTCTCGGCCCGCTGTCGGCCCGCTGTAGGTGTGCTATCTGGGTCTGATGAAGGCAATTCTCCTAATAGCGACTATCGTATAGTTCGCTTCGGCGACAGCGCAGTGTTATTCTAAGCACTCATCAGAGGGGTGATTGTGTTACCTTGCTTCGTAGATAGAGTAGAACTTTCAAATTCTTTCAACCAAATAGACAATGATATAGATACCGTTCGGTCTTGCGCAAGCCAACCCTAGGAACAAGGAAGAAGTATCGTTGGGAATTCCTCGTGTTGGTTCCCCGCTCGGCACTGTGTGGCGCCACAGTATTATAAGTCACCAGTAGCCTCGATTATCCAGCGCCGTGAGGTGGCAGCATTGGCCCCTCACTACGGCCTGAATTATTAAACTCCTGCTAATGTTACCGGTAGGGGGCTTTACCCCAGATTCGGGTAGAGACGATGATTGGCTCCCAGGCCAACTATGAAATAACAAATTAAACAAGGATACACGTTTATCAGATAATACTATACAATAACAACTAATCAACATTAAACTTATATTGAAATATGTCACACACAAAATAAACCGACATTCAGGCATGAAATTCTTCCGCGGAAACGCGGATTTCCGCAGTTCATGAACTCGATTTGGCCGTTTCTGTGATTCGTCCAAATCCGAATTTTTTTTTTTTTAAATATAGGGGGGTTGTGACTTGGCAAACTTGGCAAACATCGACAATAAAAATTATACATTTCGTGATCGTCGTCCTTTTACAAAAGCAAGCCGCATTCTGAATGGCCAGAAACTGCGAATCACGGCACAGCTTATAATCCGTGCATGAGTTTTGGCGGCAATTGCGGCAAATCAGTTGCAGCCTTGCGGGTGTGTGTTTTCGAAGTTCATAGTCGCGTTCAGTCGAACGAAGCATGAGCTACGGTCTACAGTAAGTTGTCCACTCTTATTTCAACCATTCTTGTATGAGTCAATTACTGAATTATCGGAATTAACGTAACAGTTGAGTGGTTTTAAGATCGTAATTTCAAAAATATTATATCGTTTAGCCTGCCGTGCCACGCGAGGCGTTGTAACTATGGGACTTACATTACGGCGCCGGCGTACGCTCACGTCGCTGGCGTTACGCCTTACGGGTCATGGCATAATACAGCACCGTTAACGATATGTAAACGCGAATAATAAGCGGAGTGTAAGTTTTGGCGATAACTTTAAGGTATCCTAGATGAGTTTATATATTATTTTGGATAAGTAGATGCCAAAACGTAGTACGTTTTCTTGGATGGGCGATACTATGTCAACATGAAGTAGACCTGTTCACTTTAACGTATGGTTTAGGCTATTATTAATTAAATAACAATTTGAATTAAATTTACCTGACGTTGTTAATAATGAACACTTTTAGGGGATACGGCGTGCACCAAGAAGGATGTTGTACAGAGAGGGGACGAGTTGAATTTGAAGACGCAAGAGAAAAGCAGCTGAACAGGTTTCCCAAGACTTCAAGAGGCAAAGACTAAAGTGCCAAAAAGACTGAAATCTGTCCACCTCCACTCCCCAGTCCTTGCTCAGGCAGAGAAGAGAAAGAAAGCTGTTAGTGCCAGGATCAAGCACAGGCAAGAAAAGAAGTGAAGTCACATGTCCACAATGAACATTTGTAAAGTTTACAAGTTTATGGTTTCAATGAACACTAGTAGATGTGGACATTTGTGTGTGAATTTCAGTGTACTGTACATTAGAATTATCATTTTAATAAACCTTGGTTATTTAAAGTATTTTTGTGTATTTTTCACATTGACCACTTGTGTAATGTTGTAGTTTTGACAATGTAGTATACACTGTGATATGAAAATGATGTGCTTTTACAGTTATGTGCAGGGAACTGTTTGCTTACACTTTTGATTAATACAATCACAAATGTAGTGTTTCTGTGCACTATGTTTGTGATTTTATATAAAATGGAAGTTACAGGATTAGACAAAAACAGTGTGAAAGTACACCAGATTGCATCACAAAAAAACGATGTCTAAAAAATGTATGAGTTCCAATCCAGACCCCCCTTTCTTCCCGTTTGCCGCGCCGCGAGGAGTGACTTGCCTCCTCTCACATGCCTGGATATTAAACTTTTTCGTAGTTCAGTGCCTATTAATCACATGCATATTCACTAAATGGCAGTTCTCATGGTTGTCAACAAATGAGCAGTCAACATTTAACTCTGAGCCAGACTATCTTCCTGGCGAAGTTACGCAGCCAGGCGAGAGTAGGTTAAGCGAGACTAGGTCATATACAGAGGCAAAGAAAGCAGAATGGTTTGACTGTTACCGTCAGATGGCATCACTGGTACGACTAATTTATTTTCACGATAAGAGTACAGTTAAAATTACCCGCACAGTTACCCCGGCTTTGGTTGCAGTTGCACGGGAACAAAATTATATGGGGGGGGGGGGGGGCGGAGAACCGGAGCTTCAGCACCACCCTGTTGTCGGATCATATCATGGGGGGCTGAGAACAGGCGCTTCAGCACCACTCCGCTGTCGGATCATGACATGGGGGGCTTCCCTGCTAAAATGTACTATGGTTTATTATGGTAGACTATGATAAATCTATAGTAAAACACGGTAAATGAGAGTAAACTGTAGAAAATTACATTTTACCAATTATTTACCATGGCAATTTCATAGTAATATGTAGTGAAGTGTGACAAAACCATAGTACAACCATACTAAATTAAAGTAAACCGTAGAATACTACATTTTGCTATGCTTCTATCATGTCATACTATGTTAAATAGGTAGTAACTATAGTAAACCACGATAAATTCATAGTAGAATAGAGTAAACCATAGTATACTACATTTTAACATGGATCTATCATGGTTTACCGCAGAACATTCTGAGCCAATATAGTTATCCATAATAATAGCATGGTAAATTAGAGTAAACCATAGTATATTCTATTTTGTCATACTACACAACATGGCATACGTAGTGAATCTACAGGAAACCATAGTAAACTATGATATATGTTCATAGTTAAGTTTAACTATCACGTGTCCATCGTAAACCATAGTATATCAAATTTATCATGCCAATCACAGTAAAATACAACAAAACGTAGTGTACTACATTATGCCATACACATACACTTTAGTTTCTTTTTAAGGTTGCATATTTTATTAGTGGATTTACCCTAATCAATACTAATATCATATTTAAATTAATTACACAGTAACTGCAGCTCAACTGTTTTTTTTATAAGTTTGGAAAATGTAATATTATAATTGTCATAAAAGATATTTCTTATATAGGTAGAATGCATGGGATTTCAATTTATCAATAACAGGCCTTAATGTACACTGTAACATGGTAGGTAAATCTTAACTAGGATATAACTACAAGGGACTTCAGACTTGCTAACTTTATGGCAATTATGAAGATATATCTCAGTTTATTGTGAATACAATTAAAACTATAATAATTTTACTATTTAAATGTAATATTTCAAACCTCAAATTTGTAAATTTTTTAATAATGTTTACCAGATTGTAAATTATATCACTGAAGTTGTCAACTGAAGCGTCCGCTATAATTATCAACTCTTTGAACCATGAATATTTATTGTTTTATACAATTTCATTATTATTAAATATAATTATAATAAATTATAAATGCAGTACAGGACCCTGTATATATATATATATATATATATATATATATATATATATATATATATATATATATATATATATATATATTATATTTAATATCTTCATTATTATTACATCACTGTGTGAACTTGTGTGATGATTACATAAATAATGCTGTCCATTTTGTATTGTACAAAGTAGCTCTGGTAAACATATATATATATATGTGAAAGAAATATATATATATATATATATATATATATTTATATATATATAAGTGAAAGAAATATGGACTTTACAGCCCATTGCAATGCCAGGCCTGTGAGGTATATGTTAAGTCCAGTGCTAAGGCCAAGTCAAAAACTAAAAATTACAAGGAAAGCAGAGTCCCAATTTTAACAATAATCATAATGCTACTTTATTTAATTAGAAAATATTAAACCGGGGCCAACTCCGGTCACTAAATTGAGACCTACAGGCCTGTTACGGGAGGGAACCAATGGTTAAAGCTATTACAATTAATTTAGCTTTAGCCTTAGACAGGAAAAAACTGACCGAGTCGTACTCGTTAAACGATACATGACTACAACATAAATAATTCAGGTTTAAATACTTATTTTATTACAATAATATAAAAGGTCAATAATAATAATAACCAAAAAGGTCAATAGAAAAATCGCAAAGAGCATGTTGTGCCGTTGTGTAACTTAAATCAGTTTAACATGTTCTTAACATAAAGGACACAATTTTGAAAAGTACACATTGCGCAACAGAATTTGTTTCCTTTGTGTACTTATTCCCAGCTCTGAATTGTTATGGAATTTCAAATTTAGGCAGTTTAACTAAGTACGTGACATTTTCAGCATTCTGTACAAGGCAACATTTCTTAATGTCACCACTAGCATAATAGCCAAACAGCTGGCCTTGTGGTCGAACTCCAGTCACCAAGCAAGTTAGGTCGACATTTACATATGCATCATGAACATGATTTGTTGTGTGACTGGGTGGAATTCCTGCACAATAAGAATGATGCCTTCTTGCAAGCAAACAACTGTGTCTAGCTTGGCAAATCGACCATCTGGCAAGCACTTGCAAGAATTATTTTGTTTCTTCTGAGACGAATAGGCCCATGTTGTAAACAATACACCCTGTATTATTGCCTGCTCTGCAGCCAGTACTGAGATTGGGCTAATTTGTTGCCAGTGCACTTCAATTGCAATCTTCTGTTGCAGTGGCAATACCATTACCTTGCGTTTACCAAGTGTGGACTAGCTAAATTAGTTTTCACGGTGGTGTGACTCGACGTTATCACAAAGCAATTTTGTATAGCAATTCTGAACTGGACGACGGGCATTAAGTAGACACTGTTTAGCATGCTGACATATCAGTGGAGCCTTCATAAAGATCCGAAACATTTGAATTTGATCGGCCTTTGTGCCATGCCTCAGATTACCCGTTAGCATCCTCAAAAATGAAGGCCGATGTCGTCCAAAGTGGACCCCAAACTCTAACGCATTGACACAAGTGTGTAAGTAGGTGCACATTGTTGATGCACTGTTGCTCACTGTATAAGTTCGGGACCAAGAAGACAAATTTGCTGAGTGCAAGATGTGCTTTCTGCAAAAGGTCTGAGGTAACTGACTTTGCCAAAAGAATTTGCATGACGTAGACCAAAAGCATCCAGAGGCAGAAGAAGCTACGGGGCAGCAGTCGAGAACAACTAGGGAGTAGAACAACATGAATGACCACCATTCCGAGGCTTTCCACTGTTGTTGCTCCTCGACAGAACGAGGTGATCGTTTCACTTCACTTGGTGGGTATTCCTGTGTTAGAAACTGATCCACCTGATGTCACCTAAGGCTGAATACATCACCAGTAGACTCTAACCATAGATTCAGAAACTGTCGAACAACAACCAGAAGGATGCTATGCACGTACTCAGGACAAAATCCTCTTATAATGTCAAAACATGGAAGTAATAAAAGTGGACTAGCGCCCTTTACTCCCATGTGGAGGTTTCTAGATGCAAGGGCTGTCCTTGCATAAGCAATAGTGTGCTGTGTGACCTGATGGGAGGCAGATCTTCTCCAAGAGGGTACATTCGTGAATAACCATTCCCAGTCACACCAACTTTCCCCTCGTGTTCACAAAAACCCCATCCAAATGCTCCATTATACTGTGTTATGAACTGAACCGTTGGACGGGCGACAGCGTCTGCAACTACAAATGTGGTAACAATTTTTGTGACTCGAACATGCTCATTCAATTGCCAGTTAAAACCTTCATCATGCGAGCAAATCATTTAATCCACAAATGGTTTCAGAAAGGTATCTGGTCTAGGCTTCTTCTTTCCAAACCACAAAGTGTGAAGGACAATGTTTTCACTCCTTTTTGAGTCTGCTAACTCGGTTATCGTACATAAAATAGGCTAAATGGAAAAGCCTGATGAGCTAAAAAAAAAAAGGGGGACACCATCGCAATGGCATGTTTAAGAAACACTATTCCCACTTTGAATGAAGTCTTGAAAGTGTGTCTCCCCGTACATCAACTCACTTCTTATGCTGTCAAGTACACCATCCTGGCGATGGTCTCTTTCAAAATTCTCATGAATATCGGTGGTCTCAAACTCAGTTTTTAACTGATGTTTCAAAGGGAGAACCAAAAAGTAAACATATTTCTGGTCAGTACCTACATGTCCACAGTCGGTACAGTGCATTTCCAAGTTACGTCCTTTGTATGCCTGACATTGATGACAATAATAATGCATTCTATCTGGGAAATACCTTCAGTGAAGAATTTGTTCATATAATACTTTGACTTTGGCACACTTCCAGGTAATAGCGGGTTCGGAAGGTCAAGCATATCTGATAAGCCCTCATCAGATATTCGGTGACGTAATATGTATTGGGCAGTTAACAAGAAAGCCTGATGTTTCGTAACATTGCTGTCATTGTAACTTGCCTGATCACATTTACCTCGGTCTATGCCAGACTCAGAGCCGTCTGACTCATTGTCTCCTCCATCATCTAACCCACCTCTGTTTACATCAGACTCAGAGCCATCCGACTCATTGTCTACTCCATCATCCACCCACCTCTGTTTACATCAGACTCAGAGCCGTCCAACTCATTGTCTATTCCATCATCCACCCACCTATGTTTACATCAGACTCAGAGCCATCCGACTCATTGTCTCCTCCATCATCCACCCACCTCTGTTTACATCAGACTCAGAGCCATCCGACTCATTGTTTACTCCATCATCCACCCACCTCTGTTGACATCAGACTCAGAGCCATCCGACTCATTGTCTACTCCATCATCCACCACAACACTTTCTGCTGCCATTAAACGAAAACGCCCTGTTTTGCATATGCACGATAATGCTTGGCCACACTGTGCCACTTTAACTCGCGAACTCTTGCAACACTTCCGGTGGGAAGTCTTGGAACATCCGCCTTACAGCCCAGATCTGGCGCCGAGTGACTACCATCTCTTTCCTGCTCTTAAGGATCATGTCGGTGGCCACAGATTAAAATTTCAAAGTGATGACAACGTGAAGACAGCTGTGCGACGGTGGTTGAACTTGCAGGACACTGAATTCTACGATGAAGGAATAAAAAAACTAGTCCAGCGTTATGACAAATGACTTAACTATGGTGGGGACTACATCGAAAAATAAAGAGGTGCCCATTGAATAAAATGTGTATTGCTTTGGTTATAATTTGAATAACCTTGAATATGTGCCTTCTAAACTTATTTTTGGACTGCTCCTCGTACATGTGATTAGCTGCGTATTGATAAATTTGCACATGTTATTCGGAAACTTGCCATTTCATCAAACATTGACTTGAATTCTCATAAAGAAAACCCGAAAGGTGCTCTATTGACTGCCGGCTACCTACGCCAAGTCGAACTTCACAATTTGTTTTGTTAAATTGCTGTATTAGGTTTTGTACATTTAGTAGATGTTGCTTGTCAACGGGCTACAATTCTTACGTCAAAACATTCCACCAACAAAAAAGCATAATTTGTCAAATTAATAAACGGTCTTCAAGATTGTACCATGCCTATTTTATTACTACTCTCTCTTAAATAACAATATCCAATCGTGATCTACATGGCATGTAGACTAACTCATACTTAAATAAAAAATATCCCATTGTGATCGACATGGCATGTAGACTAAGTTATACTCACACGTGAAGCAACAAATCAAGGGAATCAGTTATTGCCGTAGCGTAATTTTACAGTGGCGCCATCTGAAGAATGTGTTGCTCACCACTCAATTCACTTGGTGTCCATCGTTCTCTGACATTGTCTAATACACCGCCAATTGGTGCATCTTATTCTAACGGTCCATGGAGGCGACTGAACATAGATAGAGGCAAGTGGACCTCGTCACCTGGGTAAAAATAAAGATAAAACCACACTGCCCCAACAGTTAGCCTATCAATATATAAACATTAACAACCCCCCATGAAGTACCTTTAGAAAAAAATACACTTAAGTATATTTGTTCTGCACAATTCGGGTGACAATAATTATGTTGCCTAGCGGTCTACACAAATAATATACTCAAGGCCACTATTATCTGCGCCGCATATGGTCGATTCTCCCGAAAGGTATGCAACTGGGTGTTTTTTATTGAAAGTAACTTACTTCTAGCGGTGTCATAAGCTAACAAAGTGCATTACAGAACGGTTGCATGTTGAATGAATCATCAACATAAATGTTGTTGGCCTGGGTTGAGGATGCATATTTTGTATTAATTATTTTCTAACATAGGATTAACACGTATCATACGAAACCCACATGTGTTTGTTGTCACGTACGTGGATAGAAATGAGGATAATGGATGATATATGTTATGCTACGTACAAGTTTAGGTATTACAGATATAAAAAAAAGACAGTATGCAATATGTCAGGGCTTAATGTAAGGGGGCCATCTCTGATTAAAAATAGATCGGTGGTAAATATTAACATTCGTATTGCGACACCCTGCGAAATGCCTTTATTCAACAATGACGATTTAATTTACAGAGATTAATAAGATATACTATTATATAGTATTTGGTTAGTTTGAATAGAACATCAATTACTTTTATGCCAGCTCATACCTAGACAGAATGGCCTTCTGTCAAAGCGGTCTGCGATACCCACGAAACACAATACCCTACAATACACAATAGTTTCGGCGGGAATGCACCCAGACGACATCTGAAGTTGCAACGTCATGAACTATAGCTTGACGCCGAACTGCAGAGAACAACATGACCTGTTCATAATGACTCCTAACATTAAATAGGTCGTGTTGCTTACAGTTTATATCACCTTAATCGTCGAATCATTACATGGATTTTAACTTAATTGACTTCGGGAAGATGGTGTATCATTTACATGTGACCTAGTGTATTAGTACATACTTTTTCATGCACCTGGACGGTCCTATCACAAATATGAAATGGACAATAATTAGATGATTTTTCCTGGCCCTTTGTTACCCCAAATAAGAAACTTTTCTCTGTAAAATATGTAACGGCGTTGTCTTGCTTGTATTCAGACAGAAACAACAATGGTTACTTTTACGTAACAAATATAATATATGTCATTGGAAACATATAAAAGAGAGATATACGGTAAATATATTACTTGTGTTTCGTTTACCAATATTTATTTCTACCACGTGCGACACGCAACATTACATGACTAAAGATATCCAACAATATTTTTGGGCTGTCCAACATGTTTATTTCAAGAATCCAAGAGAGGAACATGTCAACATGTTAGTCGCTTGCATACTTTTCGGGAGAATCGACCATAATTAGACATATATACATTTACAATACACGTTGTGACGCATACCATATGACAGGTGAGGTAAATATTATAACATTAAGCCAGACATGAACATGAACATGAAAACAACGCTTTATGGTGGGAAAAGTGCTTCTTATAATACCGTTTCCATTGTTGTTACAAATGGAAACAACATATTTCATAATGGGCATATAATTGGTAGTCGCGTAAGTTGAAAACTCCCAAAACAGGTACGACATTATTTATTGGTGAATGGTGCCTTGGTCGTCACCTCGCACAGCATCAGGAGGGAAATAAACCGCTACGGTGGCGTTACCTGTTGAGAAGATCATATATCAGTTCACATTGGCATCGAGGCGGCCACTTGTTGTTATTTTTTTTGTTTTTTGTTATCTAGTCTCACCCTACGTATTGGTGGCGTAGGGTGGTGGCTACAATCAATTCTAAACAATATACGGTTTTTTTAACTTTAGGACACCACACCTAGCACAGTCGTATCTACGAACTCATGATGATACTCCAGCATGAGTCGGAGTATCATTACGTCATCGACCGTTGAACAGGTAAAAGCAAATCATAAATGTGACGAGGAAAAGTCAAGATAAATTCTTATATAGCGCAGTATCCAGTTCTTAGGACTGCTCAAAGCGCTTCGCATTCTACTCCCTGAAAGACATGTTCAATCGAACGCTATCTAGACTTCTCCAGGAAGCATTCAGCCACGATGAGATTAATTCGCGAATATGTTCGTACAGAAATATCCACCACTGTCTATATTCGGGTACTCATCCATACGACTGACTGAACTGGAACAAAAAAGTTTTCCAAGGTTCGAAACGGCAGCACATGATTCTAACCCGGGTTCTCTTGATTGAGAATCAGATGCTCAAGTCACTGCGCCAGTGCGCTCTACATAAAACTGAAGCAGATAACGTCAAGAGCAACCAAAAGACGGCAGTCTGTTCCACATCAGCGCAGGCATAACGTTGGGTTTGCTTTCTTCTTCTTGGCCCCTTTCTTGTGATAGCATGCTGCACGGTGGCGCGGTAAATGTGCAACTACATAATAACGTACATACTGCAGAAGCTAAGGAGAAAACACTTATGAACGAACAAATTGACCCCATTGTTTTCGTGGAGCATCCACTTCGCCCAGTCTATTGTGCCGAGGTTGAAGAGGTCGTTCCATAAACCACGTCGACGGAAAACAATTCATGAAGAGAACATAAGATTGATGAATTGGAACCGCAGAGTCCCGTGGAGAACCCCCACTGTGCTATAGATTGTACGCAGACAGCGGTCATGTATATTAGCTGCGTGAGCAATGCTAGTGTGTCTTCAAGTGTATTTTATAAGACAAGTGACAACGTTTGGATGACGTACGAAAAACGCATTACTTTTACAAAGGGACACCAGAACAAACGCATCTTGGCTAACTTCGCACATTACTATATTACCATTATACGGGCATAGCGTGAGGCAAATGACTATGAACCACAATGCAAATTATATCTATTGCATGATGCACAATATCACTACATGAATGTTACGCTAGGCACACGATTGTGGTCCCACCATATAACTGCATTTAAGAACACTATTATTGCACCACATATAGTGTGTGTCGAACATGACTATGGTATACCACGGCGCGGATATTGAGTGATGCACATTACCATGGTATTTCACTACTACGGACATGCATACTACTAAGGTATACCTATGATAAGTACGTTGTCGCGCTTACATTTATCCGGGCGTGAAATTTTATCCGGGTGATGTTTATGTGCATATGTAAGGCATAATATTTGGCACCAGTAGATCACGAAGTGATAAATAATATCCAGTAGTTAAATATGTTTCGTTTGTTGTCGTAATACGAGCGTTATAGTTAGAGTACATAATTATAATTTGCTATTTCAGATTTGTGACCAAGTATAAGAGTAAGTCACGTGACGTGTGCATGGAGAGGAAACTGTTCTACGACAGAAATGTATGTGGGAAGCAAACATTTTATAATTTGTGTATATATATATAGACATATATATATAAATATATATATACATATAAACATACATAACGCCCAAATAAATGAAAACGCGACAATCGTAGCTGGTGCTAAATACATTTTCCTAGATACGCGCACGCGCAGAAATGTCACCCGGATATAATTTAACGCCCGGATAAATGTAAGCGCGACAACGTGCTTCATATGACATGGTACCACTATGACCAATGTGAGTTGCACACGACTATGGTATCAGTATATGAACACTGTGTGATGCACACGACGATGATTCCACTATAAGTTCACTGCACGAGTCGCAACTACGGTTACACTTGGCGACCGAAAGCCACATAAGCCTTCTTGTCAAAGGCACACGTCGAGTAGTCAAGCGTTGTGATCCAGTGGGCGATGTCAAACTGAAAGTCGTTAATGACCACATCACAGTGCACGTCTGGTACTTCGATCTCGAGACTCTGCGCGTACCATGCATCGCCTGCCTTCGTCACACGGAGCGTTACGCACGGCTTCGTCAGGCAGACATCGTTGAACGAGACTTTAACCTTGCTGCCAAAGAGAATACACGATCATTATAATAATTCGCATTAAGCAATAATGACCACACAGTGGTCCTTAGCGGACGGGTGTTATTCAATCAATCAATCGGTCGGTCGGTCGGTCGGTCGGTCGGTCGGTCGGTCGGTCGGTCGGTCGGTCGGTCGGTCGGTCGGTCGGTCGGTCGGTCAATCAATCAATAAATCAGTCAGTCAGTCAGTCAGTCAATAAATCAATAAATCTGTCTATATATATATCTGTCTATCTATCTATCTACCAAGCAACCAATCCACCTATTTGTCAATCAATCAATCAATCCTCCAGTCAAGCAAGCAAGTAAGCAATTATGTAAGTAAGTAAGTAAGTAAGTAAGTAACAAATACAATGTTGTACGTGGAAAGGGGGTGGACAGCAGTACAGTACTTATCAATGGTTCACATCAACCATTTTAGGTGCTGGCGATGTAAATACAATATGTTTTTATTAAGTATAAATTACCAATCAAAAATTATTGTACACGGTGCCTACAACATAATAAGTATATATTTAATTTGGTTTTCGACATTTTTGATATTTTATGGGTCTTCATTACTCTACGTAGTACCACGATTACAATACTGCTGTATATCTCTAAATTATAGAACTCAGAACTCAGAATCAATTTATTAGCAACTATGGATACGACAAGTGGATTAATAATTTAAAATAAAAACGTTTTTTGTGTACGTTGAAAAACCATATAGTCTGTGGGTGTAAATTGTATTAATGAAAATATTTGGTGTATTGTTAACTGTCTCTACTATATTGTGTTTAATGCTTTTTTTTCGCAAATTCATGTTTGAATCTGGACATATACAGATTATTTCTTTCACGTGTGCAGTGCTGATGAATTTCATAGATATATGTGCTTGGAAAAGCATTGAAGTAGTAGGATAAAAGATTATTAATTAATTTATAGTAACATTTTAATTGTTGAATTTTATTAATGTCATCCAACTTTAGCAAACGAAGTCTTTTAAAAATAGGACTTGTGTGAGCATTGTATTTACTTCAGGATATTATTCGTATTGCTTTTTTGGTAATTTGAAAATTCGCTGTACCTGATGACCCCATAAAAGTAAGCCATAATTAATATGAGGAAGAGTAAGAGCGTTGTACATAATATATAATGTATTAGGTGATGAAAATGTTTTAAGTTTATTTAGTATGCCTATTGTTTTATATATTTTATTTGCTATTTTGTTTGTAAGACTGCTAGTTTAAATGATTCTTTATTGTGATGCCAAAAAAATTGAAATCATTTACACATTCAATGTATGCCCCATCTATTTGTAATACAGGATACCTCTTACAAAGGTCCAAAGCCTTGTCATTTAATCTATAGTAATTTAACTTCTGTACTAATATATTGTGATCAATTGTGTTGATAAATCAAGGTATATATTTATTGGAGTAACCGATTTATTCAGTTCTTGTATAATTCTGTCTATTAATTCGAGTGTAGCAAGCTCAGTAGAATGTTTCTTTCTAAACCCATATTGGATATTGTAGTATAACGCTTTAGAATGGAAACAATCGTGGAGTTGATCAAACATAAACGGTTCAAAAAAATTTGAAATCACCGGCAGGATAGAAATAGGACGATTATTGTTAAAGTCAGAAACATCACCTTTTTTGAAAAGGGGTATGACTTTTGTAATTTTTTATTTGTCTGGAAATATACCAGTTATTATTAATTGATTATTAATTATAGTGACTGATATAATTTTTTTATCAATTTTAGTTATTGTGTTGAAATACCGTCTTTTCCACAACTTGATTTTGGAGGTAAACGATCAATTATATTAACAGTAGTTTCCATGTTAATTGGGTTAAAGCTGAAGGTATGAAATATCGGGTTTGTCAGGTAATATTTGTATGATTGACCTCCACTAGTAGTTGTTTTAGAGGCTAGAGTAGGACCAGCATTAGTAAAAAACGTGTTAAATCTGTTTGCAATAATGCATTTGTCGCGAATCATTTCCCCATCGACTTAGAACAAATCTGGAAATTGTTCTTTCTTTTTACTTTTCTGAATAATTTCTTTAATTAAACACCACGTCTTTTTAACATCAAGCTTATGCTTTTCAAAACTGGATTGGTAATGCATTTGCTTAGCTAATCTAATTTTACTTTTAAGAATGTTATTATAATTATGTAAGTCAGTTTTAAGTTTATGGTAATGCTGTAGAATGTGTAGCGGAGATCAGGACGTGGATGATGACAAACTTTTTAAAGTTGAATGACTCAAAGACAGAAGTCATCGTGTTCGGCTCTGCGCAACAACTAAGAAAAATTGAGCTGCGCACACTATGCATTGGAGACTGGTCACTGTAACTCAGAATGTACGGAATCTTGGTGTACAGTTCGATGCCGAGATGAAGATGGAGACGCACGTGACTGCTGTTTGTAAATCTGCAATTTTCCATCTCCGAAATATTGCAAGAATAAGACGTTATCTAACACCTGCAGCGACAGAACAAGTCATGCATGCGTTTGTTACCAGCAGACTTGACGTTGGCAATGCATTACTCCACCGACTGCCTGTGAAACAACTAGAACGGCTGCAGAGAGTACAGAACTGGGCGGCCCGCCTTGTCGACGGCGCCAGGAAGTTCTGTCATGTCACACCTCTATTGATCAAGCTGCACTGGCTGCCAATAGCAGTTAGAGTAGAGTATAAGATACTTCTACTCACGCACCGAGCACTGACTGGCGGTGCACCACAGTATATCACCAAATGTTTGAACAGACGTCAGCCAACTCGATTGTTGCGCTCCAGTGAACACAATCATTTATGTGTACCACGTGCAACGCGTCGCTGGGATGATAGATCCTTTTGCGTGGCAGCCCCAACACTATGGAACTTGCTGCCGCAAAAGCTGACTGCAACAACAATGACAAACACTGATTTTAAATCAAACCTTAAGACTTACCTGTTTTCCCGAACATTCTGTACGGTGCCGTGAGCAAAGATTGTTGGAACGGCGCAATATAAATGTCACGATTTGATTTGATTTGATTTGAATGCTCTGTATTTACGTGAGACTGTTTCATTCTCGAATACAAATTGTTTCTAAACTTTATCGACACAATAATGCCCTTGGTAATCCAAGGAGTTTTCTTATGTTTATATTTGTTAAATTTAATTACTTTAATATGTAGTAATGTATCCATAGCTGCAGTAAAAATTTCATCGAGGATATTGTAGTTTTCATTCGGATCCGCATGCGTATCTGTGTTAAGTTTATCATAAAGATTTGAGTTTATTATTTCAATCTTAAATTTATTGAGTGAGTCAGGATTTAGTTGTTTTATTCGTATAAACTTTGGTATCGCATTAGAGGTTTCGACACAGTCCAGACTTAGAAAATCAGATCAGAAATATTGCTCACTAAAATTCCAGCTGAGGATTTGAAGAATCCTTTTGACAAATTGCATAACAAATTATCAATGAATGTTCCATGATATTCTGAAAGTCGTGTTGGCATAGTAATTTTAGGGAAGAAGCCATGTGAAAGATTGTATCGAAATATTCACATATTATGGTTTTTTCATTAATTTTCAGCAAGTCAATATTGTAATCTCCTGCTATTATTATTTCACTTTTAGATTTGTGTAAATCAACTAAATTTGATGCAAATTCGTTTGTAAATATACGGTAATTTTCAATTATATCTCCAGGTGGTCTATATATATTTCCAAGAATGTATTTCTTCATTGAACATGTTATTTCAATAAATTGACCTTCCCAAGTGTCTGTATTAGAATGGATTTTTACAGATTTGTAATTGTATTTGTTGCTGAGGTAGATTGTCAAGCCAGCATGTGCACTACATATTTTGCCTTGGCATATTAATGTACATCCATCTACTTGAAATAAAGAAGTGTCAGCCTCTTTATCGAGCCATGTTTCCTGTAAACACGGAGCACTAATCTCACAACCACTTCTTCTGAATGTCTCTAGCTTTATTTAAATTTCGTCAATTTTTGCATTTAAACTCTGACAGTTTAGGCTTAGCAAAATAACTTTGTTTTGCTTGTTCGTTAAATGATTTATTAAATTATCATCGACAAAGTATGATGAATGTTAAAATGGTTCAATATCTCCATCTTCATTCATTTCATCCGTTTTTAATATGTGATAGAGATAATTTTTCTCTAGACCACCAATTTGCGCTAAGAAATAATTGTTATCAATCATATTGAAAAATTGAATAAACAATAGTGCTCTATGTATATAGGACACGTCATATAAACGTTGACTAGACGTTGCGAAAGAGCTGCACAAGCTATACCCTGAGCATAATACAAATACCTTTTGTAAAAGAGAATATTCCGCATCTAAATATAGCACAATGTACTTATTGCATCAGCACAAAATGTATGAAAATAATTCACAACATATGTTATTATATTATAGATTATTTGTATTTTTTTTTATAAATACAAATATGCTGACACTTTTTTTAATCTTCAGGTTAACAATTCCACAGTTTGACTCCAACATTACACATACACATAGCCTTCAAAGTTGTACGAACGTACAATTGTTTAAATATATATCTCTGTCTTGCTACATACCAACATTCATTATTCAAGTGAAGACAGCTTACAATGTTTCTTGGAAGTAAATTATATTTCACCTCGTACATTGTGATAGCCGTGTTATGCTCAATATAATAAAAAACTTCATTCAATTAATTAAACATTTAATCAATCATTTTTATTCGGTGGAGCCTAACCGTAATCATAATCTATTTGTATTTGGGATTTCGACAGATATGTAGGGAAAAAATACAAAACGTTCAACAATTGTGCATGTTTTATGACTATTTTGTAAACGTTTTGGCAATCACAAATGCAAGTTGTCCTAAGCTGGCGATCGAGCTCGAATATCCTAAGGTAGATCCGAAGGTAACGAGACAGTTCAATCGTTTGTTCCTTGTAATTGTCAGAGCGAGTTCCGCATCAAGAATCGTGTTCGTTGGTGACCAGATATGTCGTGTGTGAATTGGGTAGGTAACACAATGAGTCGGTCGGACAAAAAGTTGCGTACCTTTGTGTAATTGGTCAAAACAAATTGAGTCAAGTTGTTACATCTGGTACTTCACTCATTTACCGTGTTGACAATTAATTGTCAAACCATTAAACATGCCAGCCAAGTGTTTTGAGAGAGCAAGCAAGTCACCATCGGCAACACATAAACACAGACATAGTCGTATCGCGCATTCGTGCAAAAATGGAAACGAAAAAATGGAATCGAGGAGCCATGTTTATTCTACATCTTCGAAAACGAGCTGGTTTTACCTGTTGCGTTGGAAACGTGCACCGCCTTTGTTGTGGAGGATTACCCATGCAGTAGACAACGTGCCGTCGTGAAGTTTGAACATGACATCTTTTTTTGTGCCCGCGCTATTTGTCGACCCGGTCACCAGCGTCACGTTGTAGGTGCATTCGGCTGAAGGCATTCGTTTGGTCAGTTAGATGACGCAACCAATTTTAAATTAATAGTGTAACCGTAGAATGATGGAACACAGCGCAATTAATGTGTAAATGGCTACTATTAAACGTATGAATGTAATAGCGGATATAGGTGCACGTTGTGCACGCGAGGGTGCGTGCGCGTGTGTTCGTGTATTTGTGGATGTGCGAGCGTGCGTGCGTGTGTGTGCGTTTTTGAGTGTGCGTGAGTATGTCAGTTTGTGTGTGTGTTTGTGTGTGTGTGTGTGTGTGTGTGCGTGTATGCGTGTATGCGTGTGCGCGTGTGCGCGTGTGCGCGTGTGCGCGTGTGCGCGTGTGCGCGTGTGCGCGTGTGCGCGTGTGTGCGTGTGTGCGCGTGTGCGGGGAGCGTGTTGCACGCGTGCGTGAGTATTCGCGTGCATGGAGTATGTTAGCGTCACTCTTGTTACCCATCCCTCTCTCTTCCATATACAGGTGGACACTTACGTAAGTACACATGCATGATCCCATGTACGTGTGTATGCTTGTATACATATTTACGTACGTATGCATATGTGTACATGTGTGTATTGCATACACACGTTCGTACGTACGTACGTTCGTATACGTGTGAGTGTAAGTATGTATGTTTGTGCGCGTGTGCGCATGTGTGTGCGTATGAATGCGTGCGTGCATAAGTGCGCGAGTATTTGTGTAGACGTGTACTATGTACGTGTGTACGCTTGCACCTATCTATGTAAAATCGCTTACATGTGTGTAATCTATCACTATTATGTACCACTAAATTAAGTTTTGTAATTGAATCTCATCCAAAACAAAACGTCATGCTAACGTTTTGATTATGTTTCCAAATGATATCAAGCCAACATATTCGGCTAACTGCATGTTATGTTGCAAACAATTTGTTGACATTCAAGTTTGTAAGTTAATGAGCATATGGGCACAAACCTGTCATCAACAGTTTTATGACACGCACACTACCTAATGCAATGTGTTGATAACATGAAAGTTAAGTCTGCTAAGACATTCGGATTTCATGTGCAAATACGTCACAATTTTGCGAACTCGAACTCGTTTGCTATATTCAAATTTATAAGAAATGTTTGAGATAAATGCATAAAGGATCCACCCTAACACAGTCAAACAATGACATCGATTTTATAATACATTCTAAATTGTACTGACATTTTAAAACCAGAAATTAACTGTACAGCTGTACCATTTACATTGTCTGATGTCTAGTCGAGTTCTTCGCCAGGACTATTAATTCCGACCAAATATGTTAAAGCTAACGATTTACCTCGAGTGACAAATGTGTACACATCACGATGGCTAATAGGTACTTACCATTGGATACGTCTGCACTCGCTAACATAACCAGGCAGATAACCAGCAGGGGTACCGCAGACATGGTTTCTGTAGAAGTTGGCGCCGGTCTTGAGCTCGTAAGAGGACGTGATCCTGTGAAGACGAATGCCTGACTGTCACCGATAGAGCACGCGATGAAACTAGTCTGACACGAACGATTGTCTAGGCTGCAGCACCCACTAGTCGGAATGGGATGGAAACAGGTGGCGAAGATTGATAAACGAGCGTCACAGTTCCGCGACAACCCACACTGTTTCGTCGACAAGTGTTGTCCCGACGTAATTGATCAGTCTTATACCTGTGCAACGGAACACGTAGGCTGCGAGGCGAATCGGGCAGCCGGTGCGCTGCGATCGTTCTTCGGTGGGTCGTAGGTGTTGGTTTATTACGCACT
>OZ023218.1:41725600-41745600 GCA_963995525.1 Escarpia spicata
GCTTATAATTGTTTGTATACTTATTGTGCGTGCATGTGTGTGTGTGATGTGTGTGTGTGTGTGTGTGTGTGTGTGTGTGCGTGCGGTGTGTGGGGGGGTGTAGTGTGGTGTGGTGTGGTGTTAGGCACTTCGACTTTGAATGTTCACCCTATTTAAAGACCAACCTAATACATTATGTACACGCGCACGCAAACACAATAAACCACCCCATACCACACACGCGAAGACGCACACGCATACTCTCACATACACCCACTTGAACTATGTCTTCCAAGTAACTTGTTTAGTCATATTTTATCATAGGGGTCGGAAAATTCTGCCCCGCGATGATATTTTTATCCGGACCACAGAGTGACCCGATTTAGGTGCAGGAAAATAAATAAAACATATAGGTAGGCCTATACGCCACCCACACGGTCGTTCACATTGGGCCTGACCTAAACTAGTTGTTATATTTTACATTTAGAAGTCAACTCCGGTGAACTGGTCGACTCATAATATTTCGCGTAAACAATTTACTAGCTCGCGCGCAGGCAAGCTGCAGATATTATGCGGTGGCTAAATGGGAAAATGAGCCTAGACAGTTTCTTTCGTACGGCACCACCTACAGCAACGTTCCGCAAACCCACGTGGTCCGCGAAATCCGGGAAAAGATTTGGAAATTGTCAACAACAACAGAAAATGGGCATGCTCTTTCAATACAAACGGGTATCAAACTGCCGGAGTGTTGACATAGGTCGTTCTTCAACATAAATACCGAGAACGACAACTTTCTACATTTCAAGTTCACCAGATGATTTTGCGGCGAAGGCGAAGAAGCCAACCCGATGTTTACCGGTGTGCAGGACAGACTACAAACAATCTTCTGTGATCGACTTTCCGATTTCGCAGCTTCTTTGCTCGGTCGTTTATCGATCAGTTGACTGTCAGCGCTGACGTATTCGAAGTTATAGCAATCATTTGTAGACGACAACACTGCTTTGTAGAATCTCCAACATTGCAAAATTGTAAGGGTTTGAAAGAAGAATGTTTCACAACGAAAGAGAAACGCACGTTTTCATGAGCGAGTGCCGATTTTCAACATTGCTTGAAATGGTTGGCACCTTTCGACAGTGGATAGCACCAAAACCTCTGATGCAATATGTCACCAAAATGAAAACAAACGTAAGCGGCATATTCAGCAGCGACATCGCCGCTTAGCGCGACGACACAGGACCACACATGAGTTCTCCACCCTCGATCCCCATTGTGGTATGGGTCACACCACTTGACCCTTTTCACCCCCCTCGATGAGTCATCTCCACCTATCATGATCCTCTGTTAACCCTCTACCCTTTCGAGATTTCGCTTAACATCATGTCTACGGCAATATGCCGGGATATACTGGCACTTATCGGCCAACCCGACCAAACCAGACAAGACCAGACTCACCCCGACTGCCGGGTTAAGACCACATTTTAATTTTACTTAGGCGGCCATTATAACGTTTCTTTTATTTCCTGCAAAATTTGTTTTATGATTTTCTTGACAATTTCACAGCATATTTAATCTCCATTGACACAAATGCTTTGGAAACGTCGTGAAATTCTCGTACCAAATTTTTCAGAAAAATCCACCCAAACCTGACACCACTCAATTTCGCCCCAATCTGGACAATTCTCGTTGGACGATTTCCCGTGGAACACAGCTCTAGAGTGGCTATCGCTACCCATCCGGATCACATGACTAGTCCAGCGAAGTTGGGATTCATTCAGATCGCAAGTAGAGGGTAGCTGAGCGAGAATATGATTACATATAAGCATTATGGCAATAACATAATTCATGCCACCCTTACGTGTAGCAAACGGGTTGTTGTTGTTGTTGTTTAATGTGTCATGTTGAAGGTGTTGTTAACACAGCTGTATGGTTTGTAAATGGCATCGATTCAAATATGAACAAACGTAATATTTCATTTCTGCAACGCAGAAAAAACTGGTGTATGACAGTGTTGTCAATATGTTTGTTGGGAATTATTTCGTGTTTTTTTAAATGTGATGTCTTTTTTCTTGTGTTTCTTTCGAGAAAATCGTTTAGTTTTTACGTCGTTATGTGCCTGAGATCGATTGGCCACGTATGTGATAATATCAAAACATACATATTT
Organism: Escarpia spicata; assembly: GCA_963995525.1. NCBI lineage: Eukaryota > Metazoa > Annelida > Polychaeta > Sabellida > Siboglinidae > Escarpia > Escarpia spicata. The sequence goes on from OZ023218.1 coordinate 41,727,741, forward strand.
CTAGAAAATCAGTTTCAGTTTATAGGTTTATTGACACGCTATCAGTAAGATACCGTGTCATTCGTATAGAGTCATTTCATATTACTGTGAAATATCTTGGTTTGAAAATGTATTGTTTGTTGAAGGGAAGGATTATTAAAGGGTTGTGAGTCGCGGTGGGACAGCAATTAGAGCGTCCGACTCTATATATTCCGGATTCGAATCCTCCTGCTTCCGTGTCGAACCTTGGGCGAGTTCGTCCGCTCTATCGACAGTCGTCGATAGTTGTGTACGAACAGCCTTTGCGCAGTAGTTGCAGCGTGGCTGAATGCTTCTCAGAGAAATCGAGAGTGTTCGATTGAACAGGTCTGTCAGGGAGTAGTGTGAAGCTCTTTGAGCAATCCAAAATGAGTAGATGCCGCTCTATAAGTATATACCTTTTTACTTTGACTTATAAACCAAACTTCGTGACATTTTGTTCTACATCAAAACGTAGCTTCATTTCACCCATGTCGCAACAGTACTATTATCTGGTACTTTAATTTATTTATCTTAACTAGGATACACATTCGGACAGTCAGTTTATATCCTATCAGCATCATTAACTCAGATGGTTCCCACAGCGTGTCAAGTGTAACATTAATTTATTATCATGTACACGACACGGTAGATTTTTATGGAGTGTTCTATCATTTTAAATATTTTATTAAGACAAATGTAACTAACTATAACGTTATTCCACGGCACGCCACGAGGGTACGTCTCATATAGTACACCTATGCGATTGTATATTTTCTTTACATCATTTTGTTATTGTAGGTATTGCTTATCGTTGCCCCTGGAGTTGGAGTTAATATGGCACCGTTAATGCCGTGTTCACAAGCTAACATCGGTACGCATTAGAGCGGTGATGAAAAGCTATTTTAAGCCGACGAAATGCAAACGTATGCAAACGTAACGTCCTTGATTTGGGCGCGACTGGGTCTGGTTTCCATAATCAACACCACAAGTGGGTCGAAATAAAACTCATTTTGTGAACTTTCTGCTACTAATTACCGGGAAAGGAACATACAAGGTCGATTTAAACGGTCATAAAGATTTACGGCAGGGCAGATGGGGCAGTTTATCAGGGGCCGCCACGATATAATTTGTAAGGGGCTTCCACAAAATGCTTTTGGAGTAATTTATAGGGGTCCAAACGCTTTTAGATGTAACTTGGATGTTTCAATATAAAGAAAATTGGTTTTCTAACTGGATAAATGTCGTGTTTTGTTGTGAAGTCCCTATTGTAGAAGGTAGGGATTAGTGAGCACTATGATGTCGATGCCACACCCAGTCAATCACTGTGAATGTCCCTAAGCGGTGATTTACTGGGTGTTTCTTAAATTCCAAGCTGAAAGAAGGTATATAACTGGATATAAAAAAACTTAAGTTTCCTTTACCTTTAAACCTTTGCCTGCGACGCATCTGTTGAAAGCTACGGGTGGTGGCAAACAATGTCACGTAGATATTATGTTAAAACAACTGCACTTGTACGTTTTCAACTCCTTTTTGTGTGTTTACTTACATATGTATGACAACACCACTGAAATTTGTGCCAGATAAATACGGAGAATCTTGTCTTAGCCAGTAACGCCGTCGCTTGCATACTTGTTTCGAAGGTCAACCCGTTGCCAATTGTGTTGTCAGAAAACTAACGACACGATCATAAAATGGCCGAACTTTTCTGCACGATTTTAATTTATTTTGCTTAGGGCCTTGAGGTTTACTGCTGTCGTATAGACCTACCTTACCATTTGCCATTGTTTGCATGTTGCATGGAAGAATAGCATTTATTGTATCAGACTTTTGAGGTGTTGCAATGTTTAAAGCAGGGAGATTACGCAAACTTAACAAGTGAAATATAAATAATTCTGATTAAACATCGAATTTTCTTGCACGCGCCTCTGGAGGTATGACATTAGTTACATCTAACTTTCTGTGAGAACACAGATACTATAGACCTGCGTTGCTTAATATTTACTTTATTTCTTAAACACTAATTTCATCTACTTAAATATCTCAAATCTATCTCCCCTCTCTGTCTGTCTAGCGCTCAATTTTAAGGCAGAATCACAATACATTTACCACCATTAAGACGGATATACGCAGTATTATTGGCGGCCTCACTATTACGGTATAATGATGTAATGATACAATCTTCTCTAAATCCAACATAAAAGAATGATTTGGTGTTGAATCCATCCTAGCTGTGGGCGCCATTATCGTTGTTATACATCACGCCTCTTTCTGAGCCTTCATTTATAGCAAAATGAAAACTTTTGCACGTTTGTTATTTTGTTAGTTATGAAGTACTACAATAACAAATGCCATTTCTGAGTATAACATAAACCGTATAAGGCCAGAGTCGAAGGGTGATTATCAATCAGTCAAAACAAGCCGTAATTTACGTGCTACTGCAATAAAAACATTTATTGCTAAAATAATTGTTAGTACGGATGATTCGACACGACAAACCATGCCGGCCTGACGCGGCTTACATTGAGGACATCAACTTTGGTCAAATAAAAAGAAACCCACGTAAATTAATGATGAAGTGATCGCTCAACCGAAAAGTGAGAGAACATCGATCGAAGCGAATGGTATTATAAAAAGATATGTAAACATCCGGTATTGGGCATGGTCGACAGATGTTCTCGAATCTACGAAGCCACAGCAAGGACACGTAGATGACATTATTTATCAAAACATACGTTATTAAGCACCTTACAAACCTTCCAATGTCGACAATATTGACTACCGTAATACTGCGTTTGCTATGTTGCAGTGAGATCTAAAGTATAATGTCTGCATCGAACACAATAACCGAAAAGCATGCAACGAGGATTCATGAATTGAATACATGAATTGCTGGAAAACATACTCATCCATTCTGTTCAAGCAGGGAGAGAGACTGAGAAAGAGAGAAGCGTAGAGAGAGAGAGAGAGAGAGAGAGAGAGAGAGAGAGAGAGAGAGAGAGAGAGAGAGAGAGAGAGAGAGAGAGAGAGAGAGAGAGAGAGAGAGAGAGAGAGAGAGAGAGAGAGAGAGAGAGAGAGAGAGAGAGAGAGAGAGAGAGAGAGAGAGAGAGAGAGAGAGAGAGAGAGAGAGAGAGAGAGAGAGAGAGAGAGAGAAGAGAGAGAGAGAGAGAGAGTGAGAGATAGAGAGAGAGAGGGAGATAGAGAGAGAGGGAGAGAGAGAGAGAGAGAGAGAGAGAAGAGAGAGAGAGAGAGGAGAGAGAGAGAGAGAGAGAGAGAGAGAGAGAGAGAGAAGAGAGTGTGTGTGTGTGTGTGTTGTGTGTGTGTGTGTGTGTGTGGTGTTGTGTGTGTGTGTGTTGTGTGTGTGAGTGTGTGTGTGTGTGTGTGTGTGTGTGTGTGTGTGTGTGTGTGTGTGTGTGTGTGTATGTGTGTGTGTGTGTGTGTGCGAGAGACAGACACACAGAGGCAGAGACAAAGGCAGACAGACAGACAGACAGACAGACAGACAGACATACCGTCAGACTGACAGACCCCCCCCCCTCCACACACACACGCAGAGTGAGCACAGTAGCTCAACGGTAAGAGATCCGGTCTCTCGACTAAAGAACCCGGGTTCGAATCCTGTGCGGCGGTGTCGAACCTTGGGCAAGTTATTTGTGTACGAATAGTATTCGTGCATTAATTGCAACGTTGCTGAATGCTTCTTAGAGAAGTCGAGATGGTGTTCGATTGAACAGATCAGCTAGGAAATAAAGTGTAAAGTGCTTTGAGCAGTCGTGAGGATAGGATACTGCGCTATATAAGAACTCACACACAGAGTAATTAAGTCAAAGACCCACAACAGAAGGTCACAGAGAAAAGAGACAGCGAGACCGAGAGGCAGAGGCGCATTACATGAGTAAACATTTATGCATAGTTAAAACGTCAATGCAACAACACCAGCACGAAAACAATATTAGCGTATTACTTCAACATAAACATCTTAACACAACTAATAGAAATGTCCGTCACCTGACGGAATGCCATGGTAGTTTACAGTCTTGGCAGTAATATTTACTAGATGTTATAAAACAAACAGCTTCGTTACATAAACACCACATTAAGGCGCTCGCAGATACTCGTTGTTTGTTCATATATTGAACATATCAGCGACTACGCCATGTTGCCATATGCATGAAGCAGCGGCCGTTTTCCCTAAATTTTCACCCTCGATGTGCTTTCACAAAGCAATGTTTTCGCTCTCCCAAAACCTCCATTTCAAATAAAACACGCAAAACCTTCTATAAATTTTGGGGGATAGGCCTTTCTTCAGCCTCCCCCCACTAAAACAATTACACTGCTAAGTCCCCTCCACAATTATTAGACGGAGTCAGCCGCCAAGCCCCCCCCCCCCCGCTTTCAACGCCCAAATGGACACACAATATTTTCAAAATGCATGCTCAATAATAAAAGGCCAGCATGTGTTGCAGTAAGGTTACTGCAAGAAAACATCTTAATCAACCGCGACGCATAGAAAACGGAAACATAAATAATACTGTTATTGATTTGAGGAATTCACTTTTATAAGATAAAAGAATATGACGTGATATCAACCAGGCGGCTTAATAACAGGAGAAACATATGGTGCGACCTCAACGTAATCCATCATCCCATGACGTCAAATGAAACAGTAACAGCGAACCTACGTCTCTTCGTTGTGTATACTTCACAATGGAAAAGATACAGTAATTAATCATTTCGAAGTCACCACGAGAAACAAGCTGTGTTTGAATTTACTGGATAAGAGTGCGTTTGTGTACGTAATGGTTTAAAGTGGTGGGAAAAGGCTCACTGAGAATACCGACCTACGTCATTTGACGTCATCGGACAACACATTTAGCTAGAATGCTCTTGGAGCACGATACTTCAAGATGAAGAACGTTTTCATTCACCCACACAATGTGGCATTGCATCATTGGAGCAAAATTACGAAAACTTTATGATTACATTAACTAAATTACAAAGCATCAAATCGAATTATGTTTTATAAATAATGCTAATCATGCAATATATTTATCTTACGATGATATTAATTGTCGTCACTTAGTTGTTAGACATTAAACACAACTTTTTTTATACCAGCTTCAGTTACTCTTACGTTTTGTGTTTACACTTTGGCTAGGGATCCATATTACATATGGATAGATAACTTATTGACCATTCTTATAAATATTACACTAATTCACAGCATTTTACATTGAACACATTCACGTTTATCAATTCCAGTTCAATTCATGTGTATTTTATAAGGATCAATTAAGTAAATTTTTATTCAATTCTAATTAAATTGAGAAATCTGCAAAATTCAGCTTTCGACTAAATAAATCTAAGCTTTGTTCTATGTTTCTAGTAAATCTGGATACATAGCGATTGAGAGAGCAGCAGAGAACAGCTAGACAAAGAATAATAATAATTATTATTATAATTTACTGCATTTCTCTGCGCCATAAATATAGCAATTACTACTACTATTAGTATATATATATATATATATATATATAAAGATATATATATATACATATACTTATCAATAGTAAATACATAAAGATAGTAATAATATCAATACTAATTAAAACGACAAGTTAGGAGAGAATATTAATAAATAATAATAATAGTTAAATGTATATATTGTCCACACATTTTATAATTTAAAGAGAAAAAAGCACGTTTAAAAAGAAGTGTCTTCAGTTGCTTCTTGAACACGATGAGGCAGTCTGTAGCAAGCATGGAAGGAGGCGGATTGTTCCAGAGGCGTGAAAAGCTTTGTCGCCTTGAGTACAAAGTTTGCAGCGCGGGACCTCCACCAGGTGAGCGTCGGCGGAGCGTAACGTGCGAGTGAACAGGTCCGCCAGGTATGACGCAGTCATGCCGTGCAAACTGCGGAACGTAAGCAGGAGTAGTTTGTACTCAATGCGCTGTTTAATCGGCAACCAATGAAGCGCAATCAGAACAGTGATGTGGTCGTGCTTCTTAGTTCTGGTTATGAGACGGGCTGCAGCATTTTGCACTCTCTGGAGTCTGGTGAGATGATAAGAAATCCCGTAAAGCAGGCCATTTCCATTGTCAAGACGAGACGAGACGTCACGTAGGAATGTACCATCATCTCTGTTGTTTTCCTATCTAGAATATTTCGAATTCTTCCAATACTGTGTAGATGGAAATATGCTACACGACACATGTAGTGTACATGGCTGTTCATGTTTAGGGCACCAATGTTCCTGGCCACCAACACAGTGGAAATAGGCACGATGTTATTGGCAAGTTCTATGTGCGGCATAGAAAGTTTGTTCTTGATAAGCGGCGAACATATCACAATAGCCTTTGTTTTGTCAGCATTGAGTTTGAGTTTATTCATGCGGACTCAAATCTCCAGTACTTTATTCTTTAAAATCATCTAAGACTGTAGCCACCTTTCGAAAAAAAATCACGACTTATCTGTTTTAAATTGCATCGTAAATCTTCGGACCGTGCCTTGCCCTAGGCTATGTCTATGACTGTGACGACTCTTCCGCGTCATTGTTCATGATGTTGCCTAAAGATGCTTGTATGTTGCGTCTTTGAGCTCAGGGGACCGTTTCAATAACATTCTTGTGAGCCCATCAGCCCGGTTTTGTTCTTTAAAATATATTTCGCTCCATACCAGTAATTACATTGTACACCGACACCAGGATTCGCTACAAGGACACTTTCGCTGTGCGTCACGGAAATAATGTCCGCCATGAATTATGGCAGTCGATTTTTACATTTTAAAAAGTTTCTTAAGTTTAGCAACGGATTCTGTTTAATGTTGATTTTTCTTATAAGCTCGTTATCCTGGTGAAACGGCCCCCAGATTCCTGGGGGTACAGTAGGTATAGGGGTTTATATTATTAGCAGTATTAGTAGGCCTATTACTGTATTTATAATTACTATTCGTCTTCTTCGCAACAACCGTTGTGCTCTTGCCGTCACGAAGCGCGTCGGTGACGATTGCGATTAATTGATGAAAACTACGTAACGTTCTGGCTAGGCGCGATTTTTTGTCGTTGACTTCATATCGTCATATCAGAAAGGTCATAGACTGTGTGGACAGTTGACATACGCCAATCACTGTGGGGGCCGTCGTCACCTCACACGCAATTGGAAACAAGGCAGAAAAAGTAGCCACCAGAGGGCTCCACTTCACCACACATTCGCTCAACAGCACGCATCCAAACCGTAGCCGACTGCAATTTTTGTGTGATGTGTATTTTGGTTACAAAGTCTGTCTGTCTGTCTGTATGTCTATATGTCTGTCTGTCTGTCTGTCTGTCTGTCTGTCTGTCTGTCTGTCTGTCTGTCTGTCTGTCTGTCTGTCTGTCTGTCTGTCTGTCTGTCTGTCTGTCTGTCTGTCTGTCTGTCTGTCTGTCTGTCTGTCTGTCTGTCTGTCTGTCTGTCTGTCTGTCTGTCTGTCTGTCTTATTCATACCACCGTTAGTTTTGTATGCATATATCTGAGATTGTGTACGTGATCTAACAGGCCCATACGGGTGGTTTGTATACTTAGATTTTTAGTCACAAAATACTTGAGTCCAGAGCTTGTGAGAAGACACACACATGGCCGTGTCCAGTAGTACGGTAATAATGTGTAAACATTGGGTTTATTTACGAGTTGTTCTCACTCGCACAACGGTGCGTGCGTTGAAGACAGAAACTATTGCTTATACCATCGCTGTTGCATTTACTCGTGGTATAAAATGTAATCTTAAACTATGAATAAATATTAATTTCCAGTGATAACGTAAACTTTTGATTGTGATGTTAGTATGCCAAACGAAAACTTTATCAAATAACTTTCAAGGAAGACTTTAAAGGACACAGAAAGAGTTGGATTGGCCAACTTAGACAAGACTCTGGACTCCCGCTGCAAAGCGGTGTTCTACAGACAGGCCTAGATGGAGAGGTGTGACATCCAAGAGGATGACGAGGGGCCAAATGGGCGTAGGCATTTAAGTCAAGTAAGTAAGTAAATGTTGACCGCGAACGACTCTGCCGACAGCGTTGAGCGCGGACCGGCGACGCATAGGTCGTACGCTACGTTGCCGTGCCGACGTCGACGCTCTGCGCGCACTCGACCGTGAACAGTGGCGACAATTGGGGCTGGCTATTTCAAAATAAGAAAGCATCATATGAATCCATGGAAATGACCTTTTAAAATTATTTACTTACATTTTTATTACTTTTTAGTGCAATTTCTACTGACTTTTTAACGATTATTTTATATTTGTTATCATATGGACATTTTAAATATACATGTATCTATTCATTTAAATATTTTAATTTATTTATATATCTATTTATTCCACTTCTACAAAGGAACTGAGATGGTACATTTCGTGCGGAATGGCACAAGCGAAACAGACGCGAACTATATCACGTCTGCCACGCGAAAGTGCACATAATAATAAAAGTAAGTAACTAAGTCAAGCTGGTGTCAGTAACTGGTGTTATGCATACACTTGCTACTGAAACAAGTACAGTCTAGTTGCTATAATAGCCTTGTTTTTTATTTGAAAGTGTGTGCTGAGTGCTGCCATCTATCGGCAGTCGCTGCACGGTTGCTCGTTTAACGATCATTGCATCACATCAGCTATCTGTGCTGCTCGTCTTTGGCCCAGTTTTATCTTCTCCTCTCTTCGTCAATAATCGATGTCAATACCACGCTATGGATTCACCGTTTGCAATGTTCATATAAATCATCGATAGTTATTTTTACTTTGGTTCGTTAGACCTGTTGGCGAACCGAAACATGGTCGTCCCGATGGCCGAGCTCCATTGAATAACATGCAGCCACACTCACATCTAAAAGGCGCCTAACTTCATGTTTACGGTATTATTAATACAGCTGTACTATCGAATATAGTAAATTTCTGATAACAATACATGTCATATACACAGACGCAGAAGACGGTTTCCCGATGTATTTTACCAATAACGTAAATCTATAAATCTGATGTATATCTGAATAGTTTTTCGTAATGCAAGTTACGTAGAACGTCTCCAACTGACCGCTGGGTCTTTTATGTAGGTCAGAACAGTCGGCAAAAACCCATCCATAAAACAAAAGCGTTGACTTTCTTCCGAAGTGCCATAATTTAAATCTGATATTTAGGCGTCCGAATGCGAACCGTCTAAGAGGAAACGTTAACACACAGACACACGAATGCACGCATGCACACACGCACGCACGCACACGCATACAAACACCACAATCATACAGAGTTATGATGTATATTATAGTTAGATACATTTGTAATGCTCCATGTATAGTCACGACTGTGTGTAGCAAGATTCTCATTTCGTACACCGAGGCAGGGAGGAGTGAAACAAAGCATCCAAACCGAGGCAGCGAGGAATGAAACAAAGCATCCAAACCGAGGCAGCGAGGAATGACACAAAGTATACAAACCGAGGCAGCGAGGAATGAAACAAAGTATCCAAACAGAGACAGCGAAGAGTGAAATAAAGCATCCAAACCGAGACAGCGAGGAATGAAACAAAGTATACAAACCGAGGCAGCGAGGAATGAAACAAAGTATCCAAACAGAGACAACGAAGAGTGAAATAAAGCATCCAAACCGAGACAGCGAGGAGTGAATCAAAGCATCCAAACCGAGGCAGCGAGGAGTGAAACAAAGCATCCAAACAGAGACAGCGAGGAGTGAAACAAAGCATCCAAACCGAGACAGCGAGGAGTGAAACAAAGCATCCAAACCGAGACAGCGAGGAGTGAAACAAAGCATCCAAACCGAGACAGCGAGGAGTGAAACAAAGTATCCAAACCGAGACAGCGAGGAGTGAAACAAAGTATCCAAACCGAGACAGCGAGGAATGAAACAAAGTATCCAAACCGAGACAGCGAGGAGTGAAACAAAGTATCCAAACCGAGACAGCGAGGAATGAAACAAAGTATCCAAACCGAGACAGCGAGGAGTGAAACAAAGTATCCAAACCGAGACAGCGAGGAGTGAAACAAAGCATCCAAACCGAGACAGCGAGGAGTGTAACAAAGTATCCAAACCGAGACAGCGAGGAGTGAAACAAAGCATCCAAACCGAGACATAGAGGAGTGAAACAAAGTATCCAAACCGAGACAGCGAGGAGTGAAACAAAGTATCCAAACCGAGACAGCGAGGGGTGAAACAAAGTATCCAAACCAAGGCAGCGAGGAATGAAACAAAGCATCCAAACCGAGACAGCGAGGAGTGAAACAAAGTATCCAAACCGAGGCAGCGAGGAATGAAACAAAGCATCCAAACCGAGACAGCGAGGAGTGAAACAAAGTATCCAAACCGAGACAGCGAGGAGTGAAACAAAGTATCCAAACCGAGGCAGCGAGGAATGAAACAAAGCATCCAAACCGAGTCAGCGAGGAGTGAAACAAAGTATCCAAATCGAGACAGCGAGGAGTGAAACAAAGTATCCAAACCGAGGCAGCGAAGAGTGAAACAAAGCATCCAAACCGAGACAGCGAGGAGTGAAACAAAGCATCCAAACCGAGACAGCGAGGAGTGAAACCAAGCATCCAAACCGAGACAGCGAGGAATGAAACAAAGCATCCAAACCGAGACAGCGAGGAGTGAAACAAAGCATCCAAACCAAGACAGCGAGGAATGAAACAAAGTAGCCAAACCGAGGCAGTGAGGAGTGAATCAAAATATCCAATCCGAGGCAGCGAGGGTTGAAACAAAGTAGCCAAACAGAGGCAGTGAGGAGTGAATCAAAATATCCAAACCGCGGCAGCGAGGATTGAAACAAAGTAGCCAAACAGAGGCAGTGAGGAGTGAATCAAAGCATCCAAACCGAGGCAGCGAGGAATGAAACAAAGCATCCAAACCGAGACAGCGAGGAATGAAACAAAGCATCCAAGCCGAGGCAGCGAGGAATGAAACAAAGCATCCAAACCGAGGCAGCGAGGAATGAAACAAAGTATCCAAACCGAGGCAGCGAGGAATGAAACAATGCATCCAAACCGAGGCAGCGAGGAGTAAAACAAAGCATCCAAACCGAGGCAGCGAGGAGTAAAACAAAGTATCCAAACCGAGGCAGCGAGGAGTAAAACAAAGCATCCAAAACGAGGCAGCGAGGAGTAAAACAAAGCATCAAAATGCCAATACAACAGTAGGAATTTCGTACTTCGTTTTACCTTCTTACCATTTTTTCACCCTCACCCATTATGGTGGATTTATATTATAATATATTAACCAGTAATACCAGAGAAAGAAATAACATATTTAATCCACCTGATTTTGTGACATATACATACATAATATTTGACAAGATATGTGAAGATAACTGTTCCACAAAACAATTGGTTCCATACATATTTTATAGTGTTTTCGACTATAAAGCAAAGAACAGGATCCATGGTCGCGTTCATAAATAATACCATGTAGCAGGTATGCCGCGTCGTGCGAGCAATGTAATGAGTTGTGTGGATTTAATACCAGTTTGTTTCAAATGGAAACATACAAACATATTTTCCTATGCTTACCACACGGGTATTAAATCGCATGAGCAACTTACAGCGAAAGAAGAGAAAACTCTGTTTATGTTGAGCAGATTCTCAACAACAAAATCTAGGAGACGTCGTTTTATCTGGGTATTGGTATATTTCATAGCCTGAAAGATCGTGGCATTCCATCTTCGTAGTGCGGTAGATGGCGACACTCGATGGGAATAGGAATGCTATAGGCTGAATTAACCAAAGTAAAAGGTTATACATGTAGATTTAAACCGAATTTTCTGTCTAAAATGCGGCTTTCAATCTAAACAATGTGGCATGTCTGTATTGGAAATTATATTCATAGACATTGCAGCAACATACAATGTTGTGAAGAATCGAGGTGAACCACCTGAGCACAATATCATAGCAAAAGTACGATGGCTTACAAAAGAGCGCGATACTGAACAAAGTAATGCTTGCATATCATTATTTAATTATTTATCGTTCATACTTTTGGGATAATAAATAATACGCAGGTATAATCTGCGCTATCCCATGAAAATGCTCATTTGCGTAAATACTTATGTACACGTAGACGATAACTGACTATGTCCACAATCAGTTCATGACGCTATAATTGATCAATCTTACAATTATGCAACTCTGACATACGTTTGGCACGTCGATTATAATTCAAACATAACACAACTCCCAGAATACACACTGGAACCGGAAGTGAGTGAAAGGCTGAAGGGGTGAGTATGGATATATATGACATAATTGCCTGTGCGTGCGTGCGTGCGTGCGTGCGTGCGTGCGTGCGTATGACATGTAGCGACGATTCAGACCTTATTTTGGTGGTATGGGTTTATCTCATATTAAAAGGCAACATTTAAGTGTTACCACACCAGTGACATTCGACCAATCAGTTTATTGCGAAGTTAAGAGTGGTTGAATTAAACTACCCAAATAATTCACGTTTTCAGACAGACAACAAACATCAAAGTTGCAGTTCAATTCACATATCATTTTTTAAAGTGCACAAACAAACTTTTTTCAAGAAAGCAATACCAAAATGCATTTTTAAAACTGGTAACAAATTGTTTACCTTTCTTAAAAACAATAAATCGAAACTGTCATCGCTGCAAACGTATTCTGGCTTCTCCTCAATTTTGTGAAATGTACCTTATGGTCCGAACCGTTGTGGCCCACAGCATATATGTTATAGTGGAAATCGCAATGCCCGAAACGATTCTTTTGTTTGTTTAATGATAGCAAAAAGAAACGTGAGGTTTTTGCGATGCTTCGAAGAATATTGGGTCTACTATCACAAGTGACGACGCACCATGTTTGGTTATCACTATGACTAGTCTTGTATAAATAAATAATATATATATATATATAATATATATATATATATATATGATTATATATAAAATATTATATATATATAATATTATATACATATAATATTATATATATATATATAAACAACATATAAAACAGTTACTGCAATACCCTGGCATACTTAGACAGAGGCAATCACAGAATAGCATAAAACACAACGTTCACGTTGGTGAAAACACCAAATTCATTCAACTATGGCAATTGCAACGTGTGCATACCTGTAAAAGATACGTATGCCTTTCACCGGATAAAGACATTTGTTAGTCCATAGACTGTTTGAGAGGCAGTAAATTCGACAGATTGACGTGTCAAGGCGTTTCACCCATTATGAAGTCGCTAAGGCATCTGATGCTTGCAGCGATTCTAACTCAGCGTTCCTTCGCTGATAGTTTTACTGTTTGCGTAGTGCCCGTTATACCTGCCGGACTGCAATTAACTTCAAGCACCAGCATTAGTGTACCGTAGGATTTACGGCTGACGCAGGCGAATACATCACAATGTATTGTATAGTCGTTAACAGTGACGTGTAGATACGGTGGCGTGGACATCAGAGGAAGTTGACTGATCAACGAACTGTTTGGAGTCCGGAATCGGGAGTTTAGCCCGTTGCCTTTTGAGCGATAGCGTTTTTAATGTGTCGGACAAGTATCTCGTTTTGTTACCAACCAGTCAGTACCCGTATTCGTAACGTGTTTGCAGGCGTAATGCCGGGTAAAATACAAGCGAACAAAATAGCATTCTGTCAATCGCAAAACACTGAGGTATTGATAAATGTCTTGAAAACTGCTTCGAGTGCAATCGATACGACCTGCTGTGGACGCTGAGCGACTGGCGTTTGGTGAAATATAGCCATTCAGTCACTGTTCATTCGCCAGGTCCTCTAGTCCGCGATTGCTGTGCCCGTGTCCCGAAATGACAGAAAAGAAACCTAGTAGCAGTAATGCGGTGCTTTATCAATGGAGAATTTATGCTACGATGCGGTCACATGATTGCGATCACATGATTCAGTCAACCGACTTATTGTTGCGATTGTCGTCACGCCCGAAGCTGCGTTGTCGCATCCCATTGACCGGATTCGTTGACGCTTAATTGTTCATCAGTTCACGATGGTGTTCTCGCAGAGAAACCGAGTGTTTTCATCAGCACTGCACTGTTAGTCTGCTAACTATCGACACTTGCTTCTTTCTGAATTTTATATAACGATGTTGCTGATTTTTACGTGGTAGTTGCTCTGTTTTACTATGTTTAACAGAGTTCTGCATGTACACAGACATCATGCAACATTCTCCCGAAATGTAATGGCCTCCAAGTCAAGTGCGCTACAAACGTCGGTACTTAAGAACGTTGTGTGGTCGCCACTTCGGGTGATGAACGACTCTCGGGCTGTCCGTAGGAAAACACCGTGAGCTTACTCACTCGAGCGTGAACGTGTGGCTTGACCAGTCCCACTTCGGCCTGTTCAGGTCGTACGCACTCCGGGCTGCACGCTCGATGTACTCGCCATGTCCTTGTTTGTCAATCAACACGATGGTACTGCTCCTATTGGACCAAATAAACATGGCACTGCATCACAAGATTGAACTAGACCTGCAACTCAACCCAACATCTCAAATGAAAGCGAATGAATTACGGAGAGTCCAAAAAGTATCCACATATGAGTGTGTGTGTGCGTGTGTGCGCGCGTGTGTGCGTGTGAGTGTGTGTGTCAGAGGTCAGAGAGTGCGTGCGTGCGTGCGTGCGTGCGTGCGTGCGTGCGTGCGTGTGGTGTTGGTATGTATAGTATATAATATTACATATATATAATATTGTATGTATATATATATATATATATATGTGTGTGTGTGTGTGTGTGTGTGTGTGTGTGTGTGTGTGTGTGTGTGTGTGTGTGTGTGTGTGTGTGTGTGTGTGTGTGTGTGTGTGTGTGTGTGTGTGTGTGTGTGTGTGTGTGTGTGTGTACTTTATTATATATATATATATATGTATATTATATATTATTATATATTACATTATACACGCACACACCGCACGTACGCACGCACTCACACACACACACACACACACACACACGTGCGCGCGCGCTGTGTATACCAGTCATGTAGTCTACCATCAACACTCTGCTCTCAGCAACTTTGACGTTTATATTATACAGTAAATCACCAGATAGAGTATGGTGTAAGACCACGGGCCATTTCTTTGAGAAGGTGCCTTAATTGAGGAGTCGTGTTTGAGTGTATACAATTTAATGACGTCAAGTCTTATTTTTATACATCTTTAACTCACCAACGTAAGTTCAGGTAGGGTAAAATGTCTACACAGTGCGGCAAAAAATTGTAGTTTAAAAAGTAATGACTAACAAAAAATTTCAGCAAGTGCAAGGTGAACACGTATTGCTTTCTGATGAATGAACCAATGCCACGCATACACGCTCTAAAACACGCGTGCGTGCGTGTACATTGTGTTTCTAAATACCTTAGCACTGCCGCCAACTACATGATAAGTGGATAACTGTATTTACATAATCTGTGAACATAAATACGTTTTATGTCCGTTATACATAGTTCGTTATTATGTCTTCTAATCATTCTTACATTCTTTGCGGAACACATGTTTGTATGAAATGTATGAACAATGTCAGTATTATGCAAGTATATATACTACACCATGCGAACCTAGCATGATAACAAATGGTGTGTACCAATATTCAGGTATTCATTTATACAGCTTAGTGAGCCGAAGTGAATGCACGAATGCCCAAGTTTCGGAACGGTAGCTAGAGGAGTCGAATCCGGATTCTTTCGATTGAGAGCCCGATCTTCTGTTGACTACACTCCCATGCCCAGCACCTGGTGAACTTACATTGTGCCTCCGTTGATCTCTGGCGACTCTACGAAGATGGCGCTACGTTCGGACAATACGTCGTCGGACAGGGTTTGACCTTGTTCTTCTAACTGCGGATCTGGCATATGTCTGAAAGAAGACGCAGATTCATTTAATACGTTAAATGTAGGGAACCATAGCTTCTGGGGGATGATAGGGAGCAGGCCATGATTATATGTTCATCGGCCGTCAAAAACATCAGACATGTAATAACCAGCCGGTTTTCCGTGAATGCAACACAACTGTATCATGTATAATTGTATAGTGGACTTTCTCTCTATAAGGAACAATGATATAAAGAACATCTGCTTTATATGATCCACTTTGAAATCCCCGGTGAGGCCTACACTGTGTCATACACTCGTGGGAATAAGAACCATTGGATATAAGGAACAGTTTGGCGAAGTTCTAATGTCTTCGTAAGAACGATGATATAATGTAGATTCCTGAATTAATCAGTTCTTAGTAGCAATAATGAGAATAATAAAACCAAAGTGACCAATATCGCAATTAATCAACAACCCTGTGGAGACGCTGTCCTTACCTTTCCGTGCTACCGAGGAAAGCTAGTAACCTCGCCTCCAGTTCGTTTTTCTTCGAGACTGAGTTGTATTGGTTGACGATGTTGGAGAAGATGACGCGGCCATGTTTCACCTTCTGCCAAGGCTTGCTGTACACTGAATTGCTCAGAGCGATCACTCCTGTATACATAGAGGTACGGGTGAAGGAGATAGTATAGGTAAAGGCTAGTTATTACACAACACAATAGCCATTACTTAGGACTGCTCAACACGCTTTAGACTTCACCCCGTGACAGATTTGATCATCGAATACCATCTCGACATTTCAGGGATGCATTCAGCCTTGCAGACACTATATTATAGTAATGAAAATCAACACTACTTATGTGTTACGGTAGTAGGTCAGTCATACCTGGATTCAAAATAATTACTTTCAACGTAGCATTTGAGAAAAACAACTGTGTTATCAACACAATTATATTAACGAAAGAACAGTGTTATCGACAACACCGTGTAAACTACACAGCTATATTAAGGAGGCAATTATGTCATTGACGCAACTGTATTCACCACACATCTAGGCTAATACTGTTATGTTAACCACACAACCATGGCAAAATATCGTAGTCAAATATACAAGATCTGCCAACGCCCAGTTAACTTCACAACAGTGTCAACATAAGTGTGTTAACAATATAACTGTGTTAACACGACTGTGCCAATACAACTGCATGACAAAATAACGACTTAACTATTTAAAGATTATAACTATGATGAGGTGAATTACGGCTAACGGCTTAGAAACACTTTCTTTAGATTTGAAGGGGCACCCGACCACACGGCTAACCCACCTTGTTTGAGTTCTTGAGGACTGTTGTCTTCCCGGTTCGTGTAGTACACGACAGCCCAATGTCCGTCCCTGCAAGTACATTATACTACAATATAATTTCAAATATAATTTCACGTTGTTTTGAAATGCATCTGCTGATCGTTACTGTACTGAACAAGCAAAGTCCATAATTTCTGTTATCAATATAATATTATTCGTTACCTGTTAACTGGTAGGTTATATTTATAAATCGTTCTTGTACGAATTTTGTAATACATCATGAAGAACACACGCGCACGCACGCACGGGTACACACGCATGCATACATGCCCACGCTAGCCCCCCCCCCCCCACACACATACATACATCCAAACAAAAACACACCCTTGTATATCTCCGTTAGTTGCACATTATCTACACAAGTTATGGATGAAAAGTAAGGTCTTAGTCAATTATTCTAATGAAGACCAAAGGTAGTATTTTTTTAATCCATACAGATATATTGCACAATTTTTCATGTTGTTCGATGTATACACTGTGTTTATCTTGTTGACCATCATGTGTGATGTGCGTGCGTATGTGTGTATGTCTGTATGTGTGTGTGTATGTGTGTATGTGTGTGTATGTGTGTGTATGTGTGTGTATGTGTGTGTGCGTGTGTGTGCGTGTATGTGTGTGTGTGTGTGTGTGTGTGTGCGTGTGTGTGTGTGTGTGTGTGTGTGTGTGTGTG
>OZ023218.1:41748100-41763100 GCA_963995525.1 Escarpia spicata
TACATTACAATTGTTTATACGGTCTTTGTGCATTCTGAGCTATGTTTTACATTAACGGATATGATCAGCGCTTGTGAAATGGCAAATAACACCAGGTCAACGATACCAGCGGAAGTAGACAATCTTCCGAGTTCGTTTGGGATTTTACAGATCTATGTCAATAATCTTAGTGGTAGGCACCACTCAAGGTTCAATAGTACCAATGTTGTGTAATAGTTGGTTGAATCTATCAACTGTTAGGAGCCTACGACGAAGTCATCAGCTACAGCGATCAATACATATTTTTTGCTTGGAAATAAAAATTATTTCGTTATCCATCTAAATAAAAAATTAAAATACAACTATAATATAATAACATAACAAGTATAACAAATATTATAATATACAATATAAATACGAACAACTTCCTTTCAATTGGCCGCGTCATACACCGACTAGTTGAACCAGCACTGAAAATGTTCAGCAAACATTCAGCGCATGAACCCGGGTCTCTTTGGGAATTGTGTACTGTTGCAAGTCACATGACTGAATGCATGCATATGATTGATTAATAATCAGCTACACTCCCCGACTCGATTGCGATCATGACTGAGTGCCGCTCGACGTCAAACGATATACGACTGTCGCCGACAAATACTGGTAAACGTTGAACATGTAGAAAAGAAAAACTTGCAAAGACACGATCTCCTTATTTGTTGAGTCTGTCGATCGTTATCTACACAACAACGCGAAGGAACACCCTTCTGCCCCTCAAGCCACGTCAATGTAATTTCATGCGGTGTAGCATTTTATTGGCATGCAGATGTTGTGTAAGCTCCCGCAATGACACTTGGATACCTCTCTATACTATTTGTTACATGTTGACATGCAACGCCTATCAGATAACCATCTTTGGTCAAGGGATGTCAATTTGTTCAAACCATTTTAATGTTATCTAATCTAGTGCGTTGCAGTGCAAGGGTTCAATCTAAAGTGGATTATTTGTCAAAAAATAATTGTGACAAGAAAAACAACCTTCTAAATTTGTTTTTTAAATGTGGAGCAATTTTGCACTATTTTGCCTGCGCTCTTGCCCAGGCTAGCTGCTGATTCCATGCCAGTCCGCTAGGTGCGAAATTATCTTTTAGCACCCATTGGAGAACAGTAAACGTCGACGAACTCAAGAGTCATACCAAAGAGGTGACATTTACGCCAACCTAGACGGCGCATGCACGGATGCATTAAACCTAGTAAGCACTCACGTACACACGCACACACGCACGCACGCACGCACGCACGCACGCACACAAATACGTTTGCGTTGAACACACAACAACAACATTTAAACCCAAGAGTCGGCCCTATACTTCTGAAATACTTTGCTCCGGATTTACACAGATGCGCTACCACACGGATTAATGCGACAAAAGTAGCTCTCGTTTTCGAGTAACGCGGGTCAATATTCCCGACATCTGACTGAACCGTGCACCGTTTTATAATACGGTATGACTATCAAAAACAGCGTCAAAGGTAGAAATAAGACCGCCACCTACCACTGATGCAGTGCTTGTTGTCCGCCCACACTGCTGCCGGTTTAGTCGGGCGAGAATAGATCTCGTCCCGGTTCGTCGCGATGATGATCTGATAACCGTCGTCACTCGGGTCGTCGTTGACGTAGACGAAGAGTATACACATGATGATGACGGCAACGACAAAGTCTAGAGCGTTCCCGGCCACAGCAAATAGGTTGCTGCGAAAGAGAAGAAAAATAGCGTTAACCAGGGGCGTTTCCATGATCTTCCATGGACGGGAGAGGCAATATAAGGTAATCCTGCAAACGCTGGTCACAGAGAATGACGAACGCACCTGTCCTGCTATGCCCGGCTGCTACCATTGGGGTTAGGTTGGCCGCTCCCCCCTTGTAAATACGCCGATGACTTTATTATCAGTAGGCCACTCGTTGCAGAAGTATATAGACAACAAGCTAGACCAGAACTTCCTGGAGTAGCAGGATAATGTTGCTTTACAATTCAACCAATTAGTTTGCCTTCCATCTAAAGGAAGTTGTCCGTGTTAGCAGAATTATATATATGGATCACTAGATGGATATAAAGCGGTACTGGTAGATATTTTACATTGCAGAGGCAGACATACATAAAAACGTGTTCGGTACCTGGCTATGAGTAAAAATGATGATCAAGTTTGAAGAATAATTCAATATAAATTATTATTACACTGCTGCCAAAATCAATCCACTTAAATGCTGACAAGTCGAAATGACTTAACTTTAATAGTTGTGTTAAAAAGAAAATATACATTCATGTGTTAGGCTACTTCACTTCCGTCACGAAGTTGTAGTTATGTTAATCTGATAACGTCAAACTCTCAACAAACACAATCGGGTTTCGAATTCTTTTTGCTACCCTTTGAAGCTTCTGCAATTTCGTTCACTCCACCTTGCCTCAGTAGTTCACTCAGCAAAGCACTTTATGATACGTTCAGAATACATACCTTTTAGGGTAATACTCGCAGAGTAATGGCAAACGATCACCGTGATTTTCTCACGGCCGATGTTCTGTTGAATACTTTAAACACTGCGACTGTCGTGAAAGGGCTTCCGTGTTCGGTCTGTGTTGAATGGCACAAACAAATAGTAAAACACGACGCTATATATTGGAATGATCCCAATACCATGTGACACTAAGGGCGGGTCTAATCTGGCCTTCGATCATTCGGTTACACCCCGTTTACCTTCGTCCGACCTTTCCGGTAATGGACAGGACTAACCCACATTGAAGCACCCTACAATAAATCGAATTGCACTGAAGTGTCGGTCCAGGATCAATGACTAGTATTTCGTCTAAGTACATTGTTCACTGGACGTTATAACTCTCACATGTTCCCCTCTCAATGGTTATGTTGACGCTCGTTGACATACCTTTGTAATAAGTCTATTCGCGAGGACATGTTAGAATGGTCGTGCGGGTTATAACGATAAACTTCTTACGGGTAAATAACACTTCGAGCAGTGACGTGGACGTCACAAGCGTGTCCGTTGACGTAAATGTGTTCTATTTTGAAGTTGCGTGAAAAATTAAATAACGTTGTGACATGAAGTTAGACGGCAATAATGGAGGCCCACTTCATAGTCCAAAACGTGATCCATCTTTCTTGGCTTGGACCACATATCACGTTCTATTTTGATTGGATGATCGTTCGATACAACAAGTTAAATAAGCCTGTGTTGAAGACAACTGAACTATTTTTGCGGAAGTTGTTGTCACGGCTAACACTTTGTTCTTGACTGATTGCAGAACATATTTAGACAAGTTCAAATGCTAATAGGCCTACGTCAAGTACACGATTTACGATGATATTGACCTTTTTGATATTAGTTTACTGAGCTCTGTATACCGTAAACTCTAACTGACAGTCAACATAAGACCTACAAGCAGTTATATAAGAAACTGTTGCGTGGGACACTTAGCTGTTTTATGTGCAGTTTATTGACAATTATTTCAAATACTTTGCGCTCACTGTCTACCCAAGCAAACGAGTGTTTAAAAAAACATCGTTAAAAACTAGTAAATATTCTGTAAACATTTAGAGTTGGAGTATAGTAACGCCTCACTACTGAGAGAACCCGTGTTCGAATCCTATACGACGTTGTCGAACTTTGGGCAAGTTCGTTTACGCTACATTGCTTTAGTTCACTCAGCGTGAATGAGTACCTGGCAATAGACAGTGGTGGATGTTTTTGTACGAATAATCTTTGCGCATTAATTGCAGCATGGCTGAATGTTTTTCAGAGGAGTCGAGATGATGTTCGATTGAGCAGGTCTGCAAGGGAGTAAAGTGTAAAGCGCCTTGAGCAGTCCTGAGGACTGGATACTGCGCTATATAAGAACTTACTTTTTTACTTTTTACTTTTATAATTAATATGCAAAAGCGTAAAAACAATAAAACCTATTTTTCACGAGTACCAAAATTGGTTATGCCACCATATATTATATGTATACATTTTCGGTAGGGGAAATCCATGAAACCATAAATAATTTTGTATGTTATTACATAGATTGTTGAAACAGCCTACTGGCGTTCAGGTTTCAACGAAGTTCGACTGTCGACGTCAAATGAACGAAGCTGCAGTTAAGCAACTAACTGTGTCATGCAGCCAAAGTCGAGCTCGTCACTTACACAATTTATCGTTATTAGCTTTCGTATATTTAGCTCGTAGCATTTAGACCTCAGTCAGAGATTTATTGCTGCGTGTTTCGCGAAAAAGATCTCTCTGTGTAACACTCTCCGCTAACCTTTACTAGGATGAAAACTGCCCTCCATTCGGTAGGAAGAATGTTTAATTTGTGTTGGATGACAACATATACCGATCAGCAACCAGTGGCTTCAACATTTGAAGAAATTTACCGATACAAGTGCCAAGACCAAGTGTTCACGTTTTTGTTCACCTCTGACTCTGTCTTAGGAAATAGTTCGCCACATAATAACATTCTGAAATTAAAATAACGAATACGTATTATCATAGTTTATTGTTACGCAACGTATAAATTACTATAAATCATAATAATTAAATTTTAATTATAAATGCGTAAGTTGTAAATTTTTATTTTTATTTAGTGTGATGTATCCGTTACTTCCTAAATGTTACATTAATTTTGTTATAAAAAAAACTCAAACGTGTGCAAGCAAATATATATGATTATTATGATTTATAAATTGTTGGGGGAGAAGGGGGCATTTTGAAATTCGATGGTTTCTGGCCTAATTGTTTTCTGAAAAATTATACACCTGGAGCAATTTTCAAGTTAAAATAGTTTATAAGTTAATTTGTTTAAGGCAAAACCAACATAATCATTTTAATGGCGTTTCTATCGCGTTATGGAAACTTAAGAGATAACACAACGATAATTATATCGAATCATATTACACATTTCATAAATAGGTCGTTATATATATATATATATATATATATATATATATTAACTAGGGAATAAAGAGATCAGAAAACACTTATCCACGTGTCCAAATGACAAATATTTATTTATTTGATAATACGTGCTACCACATAAGTAACTTTGGTACTTGATAGGTATATATGCTATTTAATTAATTTTGCTTTTACAAAATCACCGGTCGCCATGTCCAGCCAGCGGTATTATAAACGTATGGCATGCAGCTATAATGTTTCGTCTTTTGCACCGTTTTATGTTATAGTTGCATATTATGTGAAAACCTTGTATATAGTGTTGCGGAAAGTGAAAGTTGTATTTAAAAGATGGACGACCTCAGAATGCAATGTTAAAACGTGCGTTTACATAATAGCGCATCCCGACTGGACTTGGATGAAGGTTTCAAATTAGGGTGGATATTCAGATGATCGAAATTCGAGTTAATGACGTAGACTAGTCATATACGTGTCTACTGGAATCCTGCAGGACTCCTTTAAGGAACATAAACTAACAAAGACTATTGTCCAGTAAAGCCAATAGCAACATGTCTACACACGTTTTGGTGGGAGTGTTATACTCTTGTTGTATCAAAATAATTCAAGAGACTGTGCAATGATTTTCATTCGTTAACAACAATGTCGTTTTCCGGCAATACAACGCAATATAATTACCCATACAAACGTGTTAGTGTCGTATGTGTCACTTCTTCATAGACCTACGTCCGAATAATACACAATTTGGCAACGAATCAGAATAATGTTCTTTTTACGACATGTAGGCATCGAGACCGATTAATTGTATTAAAAACCGAGCAGTACTCATTTGAAAGTGAAACAGCTTGTTCCTATAGGATGATTATGTATATCTATACAACTGTTGTTTTATGCAATTTCTGACTGTAAATATATAACAGCAACAAAGATTCGAATCAATATGTCCGACGCTCAGCTACCCCAAACGGTTCACCTGATAGAATAGACCTGCTACTAAACCAATGAAGCTTTGACCACTGACCCTTCTGTGACAGGCCTTTTCGGCTCTGAACAGTGAATTACGATCAGAGCGAACGGCCTGCATTCAGTCTGCAAAATAATCGAGACACGCACGAAATCACTGTGACTTTTCCGTTGTCAGTCGTGTGTAAGAAATCAAAATATGTTGATTTCGTTTCATGTTACTCACTGTCAGGTAAGCTTTGTGGGTGGTCGTGATAGGAGAACAGTGGTAAGGAAAGCGTTAAATTACCCCTTTGCCAATTCGGAACCTACGTTTAATGTCTTAATGAACGTATCGAGTTTTAAACCGATTATGTATGTTCAACTTTTTAAAATATAATGTTCTTACTACATGAATATATATGTTGCACGTACACCGCCTGCCAAGTTGCTTTTAATAAGCCCGAAATAGTATTTGCAATTTGAACTTTCAAAGGTAAACAAGACATCCGACTGTAAGTAGCCGCTATTGGTACTAGTTGTAGACCACGTGTCCCAACATGATAGTAAATTTGAAGTTGGTTGATTCCCACGCTCCTGATTGCAAAATGAGTCCATGTACCACTGATTTAGCGAATGTTCTGCCAATAATCACCACCCTTGGTTAATTCCGGGTATCGGAACAGAAAAGCTCGCTTTAATAGATTGTCCTTTTTAAGAAAAATGACATTTAACCATAACACATGTTATTTCCAGACCTGGCCCTCAGTAGAAATACAATCTTATAAACAATGTAAAACACTAAGCTGACAAGGGGGTTTGAAATTAAATCGATTTTATTTTATAAATATATTTACAGGTACATAAACAGGTATGGGGCAAGTCAGAAGGAGTCGGAAGCAAATGAATGGACTGGACCAATATCCACAATTTGTTATTTATTGTTTGCCCTGGTCAAATATCAAATCGTACAATAAAACTCCTCAAATTTTAAGTAACCAAGCATGTTTGTATGCGGGTATGTTATCGCTCTCCTCATAGACGGCTTGCACCTCGGGCGCCAAAGTGCAGGGAATAATCTACGACCTTCGAGTGTATCGTAACAGGTATATTTCAATGCCGCACATAATATAGTTTCTAACCTTTTATATGGCGAAGCAGTTTTTCGGACCGTTAACCGTAAGGGCCCGTGTAAGACATAAAACGTAACTTAACAATCGCAGGAACCACTCGCGCGTGGCAAATACGTCGGGAAACAGGCCTATGCGTCGTGGACTAGGTTGTTTGACAATACGCAGTAGACGCTGACACAAAAAACGTACGTCTACCCTCATGCCACAACCATAGCTATACGAATATTATTTTATAATTCTACGCTATCACGACTAGGGCATATTGATGGATGTGAACTTCATTTCCTCTCTTACCTGCGTCATTTTAAACATCCAACGAGTATTGCAGCACGTGCGTGACGCGGTTGTCCCACGTCTGACGTGCGCTGAAATCTTCGCATACCTATGCGAGCTCGTTATGGTGTTATACATAACGATGCTTTTTTTACATTTTGTTTGAACTAACAAGTCATCCCGTCCGGGCATTTTTCTAGTTAGTGCAATTAAGTGTTCTCGAAGTATACACAATTAACACTGCCACGCTTAATATTTTTTTATAGTTATTGCCGTAGCATTTTTACCAGAAGAAATTGTATAAAGTAGGAATTTGACCAATAAATCATCTGTTGGAAAACGTTAATGGGACGTGGGGGCATAATGGTATACTGGGGTATTATGGAATCTTCATTTTTCTCATATGCACGTTCTGCCACTTTTAGATAGTATTAGCTGTATATAAACTTACGTTCTCATTGGAACGCGCGGAGTTCTTGCCAGATAAATCGTTCACTGGGAACAATAAATTTGTTTTTATGGTTATGATCTGCTGTGATCAATTATATATGTAACCAGTTTATTACTAAGTCATCGCTTCTTCCGATTTTGTTCATTTTGTTTTCAGTATGCATTATTATAGTATTTAATTGGCCAAATATCAGCAACTATCCTGTTATTCCGCACTTATATACATCATAAGACGTCGATATGTATTAGTCTTCACTTGAAGAACAGCATCTACTTATAATCGAGGAAACGTATGCGGTAACGTTTTCTTATTAGACGGCTTGAACTTCAAGCAAAAAACATATCAGGGATTGATTTATGATCCCACGAATCTGACGTATCTTTTTTTAAATAACCAATATATGTCAAGGTGCTAACCTTTTTATGAGGTAAAACAGTTGTTCGGAAGGCCAAACGTAATGTGCGCCTAATACGTGAAACGTAACCTAACAATCGAAGGAACCACGCGCGCGCAATAATAATGGAAACCGGCCCCTGCGTCATTGATTTGGCAAATTAAGTAGACGCCGACACAATAATGCTTGTGTCTACCGTCATGGCGTTTCAGGGTGTCTGGTGGTATGCCGTCCGGTCCTGGAGCCTTTCCATTCTTTAACATATTCAATGCTCTGCTTATTTCAACTTTTGAAGGTCGGCTTTTGTCAATATTTAATGTCTGCTATTGGTATGTCTGGTCTTTCTGTCGTTGGATCTCTGTTGAAGATTTCTTTGAAATGTTCCTCTCATCTTGATCTTAGCTCTGCTTCTTTTTTTGGGTTTTCCTTCTGTGTCTTTAACTGGTTTGTGGGGTTGCGTCTTTTCCCGGCCAGTGTTCTTGTTATATTGTAGACTTCCTTCATGTCTCTCCGGTGTGCTGCCATTTCAGCTTGTGTTGCCAGGTCATTGAAGTAGTTTTGCTTGTCTTTTCTTGCGCTTTCCTTGACCGCTTTGTTGAGTTGCCCGTACTTTCCTTGTTGTTCTTGTTTCTCTTCTTCTGTTCTGCAGTGATTGACCATTTGTTTCATTTGCTTCCTTTCTTTGACCAGTGTCCATGTTTCTGTTGTCAGCCACACATTGTGTGTTCTCTCCGTCTTACCTAGAACTTATTTGCAAGTGTCCTTCCCAGTTTCTTGCAGTGTGTCCCAGATAGTGTTTATGGAGTCTTCCGTCATGTCTTCCGGTACTTCAAACTTGTTCCTCACTGTACAATTGAACTCTAGTTTTTTTTCTCTTGACTTTTAACTTCCTCACATTGTAGAGTTGATATGTTCTAATTACTGTTTCTCCGTTTGTTTCTCGTTATGTTTTTAGCTTAATTCTGAGTGTTCCAACTAGTAGATGATGGTCTGATGCCATGTCGGCTTCTCTCTTCTTCTCCATTTCGTGCAGATGGTTATGTGGTCGATTTGTTTCTCTGTTTTCCCATCTGGTGACACCCTGGTAATAATTCTTGGTGACACAGGGTTCTACTCTATCAAAGCTTTCATGGTACCTTGTGTTGCCATGGTTCCTTGTGTTGCCATGGTTCCTTGTGTTGCCATGGTTCCTTGTGTTGCCATGGTACCTTGTGTTGCCTCCGTGTGTGTGCATGGTCTTCGTCATCATTTCCTGAGTGGATTATTTGTTCTCCTGTGACAAGCTTTGTATGTTCGGCTCCATTCCATCTGGTCTCACCGAGACCCAGCACCTGTATGTTGTATTTCTTCATTTCATGCGCCACTTGGGCTGCCATCCCTGTTTGGTACATGGTCCGGACATTCCAGGTGTCTTGAGGTTTGGTGTTAGTTGGAAGAGTTTTCGTTTCGATTTCAGTAATCACGTTGTTTCCCCTGGATGGGTGATTAGCCGAGTCAGTGGGGTTTTCTGCCAGGGTTGTCCCTCCCTTAGCCCTTACTGTGTCCCCTTGTCATGATACTCGGGTACAACAGGGTCACCACACGAAGGTACAGTCGGACTTGCTCAGGATAGGTTGTATGTCACATCACGGAGCCATTTAGACCCCCTTTAATTGTTACATCCAGTAATTTGGCAAAGTCAATTGCATGTCCAATATTTAGTCTTCGAGCCACTGAATAATGTAATTAACTATCACGTGCGTTCGTATTAACGATCACGTACGCAAGTATAACTATAGTGTACGTATATATCACGTACATATATTCTAAATACGTGTTAACACAAATATATGTCATGTTCCCATAATGTTCCAAATGGGACATAGTAGGTTTGCTTTTTCTCAAAATGAATTCGAACTGAGAAGAGCTGAAACAATCGAATTGAGGAGGTTCCTTTAACCGGGGTAAGCTGTTTGTAGCGATCCTTGACCTGGGCACGACGCGATGTCCAAATAGCCAAAAACGTAAGTCGTATATTATAGCTCGTTAGCGCGCAGAAGCCGGACAACTGACAACGGCGTGTGCTGTTCCGGATCAGTGACGCTGACCACCCAGTCTTTCACTTTAACAATGCATCCAAAGGACCATTTACGCCTTTCAAGATGGCGGCTTTGACGTCTTGTTTACGAACGCCATTGTTAGCGTCATTGTTAATGTGAATACTCCGGAATCGGCTCCATCTCAATCACATGGATGACGGGGAGGTCAAGTGTGCCTCCTTATGTAAGATGCTAACGACTTTGGCCTTTGACACGGTTCGACATAAAGATAAGGGAAGAGAGACCGGTGACCATTGAAGATAATCGTGGTTTATTTTTATCCATGTCCTATTGAGTATCACGGATATTAATCAGCTAGTTGTTGAATACAATAGAGAATTGAGACATCTGTTGTACACACCCAACGTATCTAAAACTATTGTAGTGAGGCTATTAGTGCCACGATTCGACCATGAACTCAAAGCACTAAATTCGCAAAGACGTGCACTGAATAGCAAATGAAACGACCATCTTGCTTACTTAATCTCGGAAGCCAAGGTTGATTCAAAGAACTTATTTGCCCTAATCAACAGATTGTGTGATAAAAAGCAGAGCACCCAACTGTCTCAGCGTGATTCTGTGGAACACCTTGCCAACGAATTTAGTATATTTTAATAATAAAACATATGCTATTCGAACAAACATTGATGTTACCGAACCATACCATTCAGATAGGGCGCGTGTGATAATTTAGATACATTTGCGGATGATTTGCGCAAGTTGGTTATGAAATCTAAGACAACCAGCCGTGGTCTTGATCCCATGCCAAACAATCTGGTCAAAGAGTATATCTAGGAATTACTGCCATTCCTCACGTACGTCATCAACCGTTCCATTTCTGCTAGAGAATTCCCACACGAATTGAAGACTACACTTGCAGTGCTGCTGCTTAAAAGCAGGAGTGGACCATATTAACAAACATGACAGTATTGGTACTCCACAACAACTGACAAAATACACCAACACGGTCATTAACGTCGTGAGCAATGAGATACATGTGTTGAATTGCGTGCGAATTGTTGGTGCTTATGTTGATGTGTCTGCATGTGACACAACACATCAAGTGTTAGGCGGTTTATGCACAACTGTACAACATCGGGAAAATCAGAAAATGTCTCGATCAACAGAGTGCAGAGAAACTGATACACGAACTGGTCCACAGCCATATTGATTAATGTAGGTGTACATATTATATAATATAAAATATGCTTACTCACACTTAATACATTAAATGGCCTATGTCTGAAATACTGACTCCTAGAAGCGTCCATTACGGACTAAGATCGCAGGATGGTCTAACACTTGCTATACCAAGAACAAAGAGAAAAACTCTGGGAGATCGAGTTTTCAAAGTTGCTGCACCAAAATTATGGAACTCCCTATCCAAAGATGTGCTGTAACAATGTCAATGTTTTAAGAGCAAACTGAAGACTCGCTATTTTAGCATAGCAAACAAGTAGTAACTTATTAAAGTTACTACTTTAAATAGTTTTAACTTGTTATATAATTATTTCTACCATAACGGCTGTTTCTGCTTAACTTATTAATTGTAGTCATTTTTCAATAATTTTATATAATTATTTGCATTACTCGTATCTCGGATGTTTCCATGGGTTTTAATTGTATACTTTTTACTACGCTATTCGTTGTACCGGAGAGCACAATAGAATATAATTGTATTAATATTAAAATTATTCAGTTTCAAAAACAATTGAAATGTCCGTGTGTCTTTGTGTACGCGATGACGCAAACAATATTTACGCTGTTATAACATCGCGTCATTTTAAAAGCGATGATCGCGTAATGGCGTAAAGAAATAGTACCGTTGTAATTGGGTGTTTTTGTTGTTCTCCTCTGGATTCCATGTGTCAGGGGTGAGGCTGACTTTGATTCCGTATGAAATCGTAACCATACATAGAGGACATCGCGTGTTGCACGCGTGTATCAAAAAGGGATAGTATTCTTGATGACGTGTTCTGTAAAACATTGAATAACAATGTTTGGAGAATATTTACGTTATTTTTTAAGATTCTGGTTTAAATATAACTATTTGGAATACCTTTTGCTACTCTAATATATACTAGTATCTTAAGTATTCTTGATAAATTACATCAATTGTAGCCGAAATACCATAATATATAGTTCGTAAATTCTCTCCCATTTGTGCAATTATTTGGAAAAATACTTACCAACATATTTAAATCAACTTTGGATCTTACAGAAACAACATCAACTACGACAGGCTGGCTTATCTGTGATCCTTGTTAATTGCTTTTATTTAATTAAATTTGATGACGCCATCGTAAAAGCATCAAATTAGTCCTGGTCAAACAGAACAGAAAAAGACAAAACGTACAATACAAAAGTTCTTATTGCGTACAGCTCGGTATCTTAGGACTGCTCAGAATTCTTCACACTTCACCTCCTGGCAGACAAGTTCATTCCAAAACCATTGCTGCCGTTGCTACGCTAATGGTGTGACTGCGTGTATGTACATTCATATATGACCCAGGCCAATGATACGTCTCTCACACGCCCGACCAAGAAGAAACTCCGGCCGCTGGGAGCAAATTTCAGTGGGTTTGAGATAGAGATAACCACTCTGTGACAGGTTACACATTTATCCCCAGTATGGTATATTTTACTTCCCCTGGCACAGGCACCAGAGAGAAGGGACCAGCGGCTTTTAGTGTCTCTTCCGAAAGACACAGAGAAAAAAGAACAAAATTGCCTCATTTTCGAAACGGCGCAGATGGTCTCGAACCACCGCCCGCTCGATCGACAGTCCGGCGCTCTACCGCTCGACCACCGCTCCTCACTGGAGTGACCGCAATTATTCAGGTTTCAAAACAGCATCTGGGAGATTCATTATTGCCTCGATTGAGATTCCGATGTTATAAATACCACGCAACCACGCTACCGCGTCCCATGGAAGATTGTGTTGAATTAATTAATACATATGTTATTGTCTTGATGATAATACGGATATACACAAATAATATGCAGTAAATATTACCATACACATCATAATAGTTTGCGTTAATATAAGTTGACTCGAGGCTAGACAAACGTATCATAATAGTTTGCATTAATATCAGTTGACTCGAGGCTAGTGTAACGTTCACTAGGTATCCAGACAAAGTCAATTATATCGATGCTTATTAACAAAGATGGGCATTTTACTTAAACAATTTAATCTGTAAACATTTCTGCATCACGAAAAGCTGATTTGTGACGGTCTATATGAATCGAAAAGGCACCAGTTAACAATTGGGCATGATGACAACCAAGCAGACTGAGCCTTGGAACGAATAAACATTTGAAGGCAACAAGTTTTCTGAAAATAAGCATTGTAACAAATTAGCCTGAAAGGTTTAACAACAACATTTTAAAACTCATTAGTTTTTTAAGATGAGCTTTTGAACAAATGAGAGGTTTTAACAAATGAGCCCTTGAACATTTGTACACGTGAACGAATGATCCTTTGAACAATGTATTCAACCTGTGTACGAATGATTTATAACGATTAACCAACGAAATGTAAGAAGAATTGCACCCATAACAATTGACCCGGGTTAAGAATTTTAGGAAACAACTGCCGCGCAAATAGGTCAAAAAAATTTGTTTTATTGACGGGCGCGTTTGTTCGGGGAATTTTTTTTGTTCAGTTGACTTACGGTAATAGACAAAGGGTGGGACAGTTCGAATAACTATCGGTTTGGCTATTAAAGCTTTCACGAAGCTATTTTATTGCTATTGTTGCACTAGGTTGGCCTCATTTTGCTTTGATTCAAACAATCAACTCCTTGCCGGGCAACCGAAATCACCAGTCGGCATTTTGGGGTTCGGCCAAGTTAACTGTTTGGTGATTGAGAACGTCTACCGGCCAGACAGCGACTGATTGGCCAATGAGACATTCAATCAATTCAGTATCAAACCAGTAACTTACGCGTCGTCTGACTTGTGTGCGTGTGGGGGGGGGGTGGATGGTGAGTGACGTGTGCGCGCGTGTGCATGCGTGTATGTGTGCGTGTGTGTGTCTCTGTGTACACGTGGTAACTGAGATTCACCAAATCGCGACAATGGGTGTATTGTTGAAAATACGTTAAACGAAGCATAGCTGTCTTTATATACTCAACATTCTGCCGTATTGGACATAGTTACGCGTGAGTGAAAATATATATGAAATACCGAAAATTAAAAACAAACATAACTTTACTTTTATGATTCATATTATTGAAAATACATTTTATAGGGGAAAAATAGCTAACAACATCCACGCTAAATTGTGTTCTGCAGCATTTGACAGTTTTCAAGTTAATATAAAAATTGAATATTTAAAAAACGTGTCATAATTTGTCTATGGTAAATAAATTATGTTTTTGGAGTTGCATGTGAATGTTACTCCTCCGCCGTCGAACAAATGTGTCAGGCTTCAGGTTTACCCTTTTGAAATAACCTTCAATCATGCACGACAAGTGGACACATCCTAACATGAAATTATAACTGGGCTCCGTCAGGAACCTTTAAACGTCGGAAAAATAAATGCGTTTCATTTATGGAGTATCGACATCACATCTTGACTTCGTGTGCAAAGCATTGTCAAACATATTTGAACCTTTACCAGATGGGCACAAAAACTGTGTGTTATACCAACACGGTTTTTATTGCTTGGTTCGGTGGCTCTCGGTCAGGAATTCTCAGTATGTGAGTATTACACTGTTTCACTATAAACCGTTCCATTCGCCACACAAATCACCCAGTTATCAAGCAATCACATTCTTCGTGTT